>JAPSGF010000003.1:20101920-20199473 GCA_035772895.1 Perdix hodgsoniae
ACTTTGCTCTTTTGCAGAACCTGAGCCTCTGGCAGGTTAACTTTGCTTGTTTGCAGAACCTGAGCCTCTGGCAGGTTAACTTTACTAGATTTTGGATGGCTTAACAGCTGCTCTTTCTGACAGGCCAGTTCTGCCTTTCCACCACTCCCCTGTGGCACTGAAGGTTTAGGAGATCCCATATCACTGCTGGTGCTTTGTCCTTCTGGCAGTACACACAAAGGAAACTCAGTCTTCGAAGCCTGTGGTCCAGAAAGCAAAGCAATGTCTAGTGTGCCTTCTATTGGCTTCAAACAGGAAACAGACCTCCCATCAAGTTTGTATTCTGATGGACTTTTTCTGACAGGTGACTCAGCAGAAATCACAGCTGATTTTTCCATACCCATTTCTGTTCGACTATTCAATGTTTTGAGGGGAACAAAAGAAACTGAGTTCAGCTGAGAAGCATGTGAACTGCTGATGAATGCCCTACCTTCAGCAACTGCAGTGGAATCCTGCTGAATGCTTATGGGCCTGACTGCATTAAGTTGAAGGCTTTCATGAACATTCGATGTCAATTTGGGTTTTAGCACTGGACAGACACTCTCATCTTTTTCTTCAAAAGACATTTTCTTTCTAAGATAATCAATATTTGCAAGTTTACCATCTAATCTTTCATATTTGACGAATTCTTTTGTTGGTACATTTTTATCCGTGTTTTCTACCTTTCCATTTAGCATCCTGTCAGAGGATTGAGGTGACATATCTTGCAGCGTACATGGAGGGGAAATTCTTTTGAACTCATAAGAAACATGACTGACTTCATTAAGTGGAGACACATGACACAACATCTGTGTATCTAAAGCACTACAGTCATTTGATCTCAAGTTGGCATTCTTTTGAAGAGTGTCTTTGAGTATGCCTCCTGCTGGTTGGGTCTCTAAAGCAACAATTTTTGTTTCAAATGGATTTGATCTTTCTAATACCTTTTGGAATGCTTTTTTGTCTCTTTCTTCCAATTTTATGGTATTAGGATTTTCTGATTCACTGCTAGGTTCATGTATAGCAGCATTCACTTTTTCAGCAAAATCTTGTTTTTTCATAACTATCTTGACCTTCAGCTTTTCTCTGTCTAATTCATCTATGGATTCTTGCCTACCTAATTTTCGGGAGATGGGCCGCTTCAAGCAGCCCTGCTCTGCAGGTCTGACTCGTGTGAGCGATGGCACATCACACACATTCTCCTCCAAGCTCTGAAGAGTTACTTCCCTTTGGGATAATTCTCTATTCACTTCTTCCTGAGTCACTTCAAGACTGTGTTTTCGTGAACATAAGTGTTTCTTATCACTAGCATAAGAGGGTGCAAGTTTCTCTTCTGACTGGACTCTCTTTAAGAGAGGAGATCGTGGTGGTTCTGCACTTTTTGGCCTAACAATATGTCTTACAATAGTTGGAGGGGAGTGCATCTTGTTAGGAAAAGACTGAGCTATTTTTGTATTCCCAATTGAATGCCCTAGCAATGGTGATGGAGATCGCTGAGGTGATGTGGGCTGTGGTGTTGGGGAAGGTGTTCTTGCCAGAGGAGACAGAGGAATGCTGCCAGCTGATTTGCGTCTTCCAGATCTGTATCTTTGCCCACTAAGCTTTGGACCCAAGCCATGAAGAGTGCTGGGTCTTATGTGTCCTGAACCAGCTGGAGAATTGGGAGCACTCGAACTAGGGGAGCTACTCTGAGAAGAATTAGTACCTACAAAAAGAACAAGCAAACAAAATGAACATAAGATTAGCAAGATTAACTGAATATTGCCCAACAGCAAAGAGACAAGCAGTGTGTGCACTGATTCTAAAAGAACATGTGATGTCTGTTTCTACAGTGTTCCAAGATTTGGTAGATTGTGAGTGACTAGACTTCAAAAACCTCATTATTTCAGAATGTTGGTGTTTCTCCTTCCTCCCCTCTGTTTCCTTTACTTCCTTTAAGTTCTTGCTTCTATCTATTTAAGAAGAACAAATAAATGCTTTCTGGCACTTCAAAGCAATGATCAGTGTGTTCCATATAATTTACCTTCTGCAAGAGATTGTACAATAGTGTTTCTATTTTCAGTAGACACTGAAATAATGATTCGACAAGGAGGCAGACGAGGACTCCTTTTTTCCATATTTCAGCACACAGTTCATCTTTTCAACAATCAAGTTGCATTCACATAAGAGTCCATCTCCCTAGCTCCATTCTTTTACCAACATTCTTTAACCAGCCTTGCCTACACAAGATTTTACTTTTAACTCAAAGCTCGATTGGTTATTACAGAACTTGAAGCCACTGGACTTGGATTTTCTCTCATACAAACCTCACAGACATTTTCACTTTAGGTACTTTCATATTATAAGAATACATAGAAACCAGCCATTTGGTGATTGTTTGTCTAAGCTGACTGCTCTCAACAGATTTGGGAGCCTCACAAGAAGCAGAATACACTTCAATTTCAAGTCACTTTTCTCAGTCCTCTATTCTTTCATACTCACCAGATGGAAAATCAGGAGTGGAACGGTAGCTTGGGGTAGGTGACCTTGGAGACAAGCTGTGAGTTGGAGATCCAGGTAAGCTCTCCCCTGATGAAAGTGATCGGTTCAGGCAGGAGAAACTTCTGCTGGTGTGAAGAAGAGGAGAGGGCTGCTTGGCCAACTTTTTAAAGAGAGACCTCCTCCTAGTGTGGGAAGAGTAAAGCATTAATAAAATCATAAGATGCACAAAGAACACTATTACCACAAGCAAAGCTCTGTGGATGACATTCAGTCTACTACTATCGTTGAAAAAGGAAACATTATATCCTTGTTTGCATGAATACAAACTACAGTGCAAAGCATGAAGTTCTGAAAATATCATAACTGTTAATAGCTAGGATAGATATTTTAATTAGATCTAACTGTACTAAAATTTATTCTCGGCATTCCAGATGAACAATTCGTTCTTTATAAGTTTAGATTTTCAATTTCTTAATTTAAGAGCCAACTGAAAACTGAAAGGACTATTTATACAGTACTAGCAATGTATTTGCAGAACACACATAAAATTAGCATAAAACAGAAAACACATATAAACTTAGTGCTACAAAATTATGACCATAATCTCATAGAAGAAGGTAAAAAGAGGTGTAGAAGGCATAAGAGACAGTTGTATTAGCTTCATTTTTTAACAAATTCTTATGTACACACACAAGAACACACTTTTGTAATGAACCAAAAGGATTGCACACCTCTCTAAACTCTCTTTCTTCTTGGTTTTCTTACTGCGCCTGACCATTCGGCTCCTGCAGCTGTTCCTCCTGGCAGGTCCTGTCTTGATGGAAGTGTTTTCAAAAGATGTT
Source organism: Perdix hodgsoniae (assembly GCA_035772895.1). NCBI lineage: Eukaryota > Metazoa > Chordata > Aves > Galliformes > Phasianidae > Perdix > Perdix hodgsoniae. Next base: position 20,105,262 of record JAPSGF010000003.1, read on the forward strand.
GTCATAATTGACACTTTGTTGCCACTCTGCCAAAATACAGAGAACCTTTAGGTTGAGTAATACAAGATCACTTAGCTTTAAATTGAAGTTACACTTAAAACCTGGATGCTTAGCCAGCGTCAGGCTAAGAGCTGACAGTGAGGGGAACAATATGCAGAAGTTGCAAAGCTGATTTATATCTGATAAACAATGACTGGAAACTTCTCAAAATGCTGTTTTCTGAACTTCCTCCATTACAAGAACAAGTTTCAAGACAATGGGAAGTTCCAGTAATTGTAGCTAGACAGACCAAGGATAAAACTGCAATCTTCAATAATTTTACTAAGTTTCTATAGAACCATCTTTTTTTCCCCACCAAGAACCACTGTCACTGCACAGTGCAGTAGCCAGTTGCATCTCAGGATACCAGCAATGACAAAATGGAGGAGATAAATTTCACTATGGGTCCTGATCAGTACTTTTACTTTGTTCAAAAAAAGGAACGTATAACTAAGTTAAGATTTCTCAGGTTGCTTACATGGACAGATGACAGCAGTTCAGTAAAAAAACACAAGTGGGAATATCTATGTTTTTAAAAATCCAAGCCTCCCTCCTAGTATGGCATAGTACTCCAGCACACTTCTAATGCTCATATGAATTTTAATAAATTAATGTATGGTACCACATCTGGATAGCAACAATTTCATATTTTAAGTAAATTCGTATTAAGTATATTCTTGTGCACTGTGTGTGCATGCTTGTTGCGTTTCTGCTTTTCTGCAGTTTTTATGCAGTTTTACCCAACTGCCTTATATTGCAAAATTTTATCTAGGTTTCTTGCAGAACTGTAAAATGTGGAAGTTCTTCCTTGTGTCAAGACATAAAAAAAAAAAAAAAGATCTAAGCGTAAGTGTAATTTGCATCTTCTCCAGCTCTTTTTATTTCCTTCTACTTCACTGCTTTTCAGCCTTCTTTTATAACTGGCTACTCACTTTCACAAGCAAAACTGCATGGAGCACCATTAAATTTGTTACTAATACAAGAAGTTAATATACTGCTAAGTAAAATAATTCTGAACTTCTTCAGTCTGTGCTACAAAGATTACAGAAAATCTGCAGCATGATGAGCTACAGTGAATAGTTAAATCTTTTGTTTTTAAGAATAAAACACCCAAATTTTCTAATGGAACAAGCCCCTAAAAACTCTGTGAGAGAGACACTGGAGAGGTTATTCACAAAAAGCCAACTGTGGGATCAGGATTTTATGAAGCATGTTTGTGGGACATGCCTGGGAATGTATGAGGTAAAAACATTTGGGGCTTTAAAGACTGTGAAAGGCAAGTTCCTGAACAGAAAGAAAGAAAACATGTCATATTCTTTGTTTCCATCTTTCCTGATGGATTTGACTTTAAAAGAAGAAAATAAGAAGTAGCATTGTCATCAAAACCTAGAATTATCTGATGAAGATGGTTGGATTCAGAAAAACACTTTCCTGCATGTGACAGATTTTTTGAGAGACTTAAGTTTGTGTCAGTACTGCCAAGTACTCTACAGGTATCGGTAGCAGTGCCAGTTCCTTGCAGAGAAACTGAAATCATAGCAGGATGTATGCAGTTGTGGACTTTTTACCAGATCCATTCAATAACAGCTTAGAGTGTTTGAACAACCACAAAATCTGATAGTTTATCTCTGAAGAAAGCAAATGTAACCCCACATGGAAAAGAGCAATGGATTTTGTATCCCACATGTCTAGGAGTTACCTTTAACAACAACTCAATGACTTCCGTATGAACAAGACCATGCACTGGCTCTCCATTGATATGAGTAATTAGGTCCCCAGCTTTCAAACCAGCTTGGTATGCTGCTCCTCCTTCTTCCACATTCTAGAAATCACAAATGAAGATAATAAGCAAACTCTTGTTAACTAATTCCCATATTTTCAATAGTAGTTTTTTCATTGCTCTTGCTCTATAAAAGCAGTTGGCTTTTTAACACAACATAGAAAACTTACAGATACAAAGTTCAATGAAGGAAAAGGAAAAGTACAGGTAAACTATTTCAGCATCAATTGTTGCTACATCTTTGAGCACAGGGCCTAGAAATGTTTCAACGCTCACTGAAATGCCTCTAAATTCTGTTTCACCTCTAAATTCTGTTTAGCAGGGCACCATAAAGGTGCCAAGACAAGATTTCAGATCCAGATGAAAACATTTAACATCTGACAGTGAGAAATACTTGTGCAATAAAAGCAGTGATCAGGTACAGTATCCTAACCACGATGCAAGTTTTTAACTCCACCATGTAGTTGTGGACTCTTGGTATTTGGATCAAATTCATCAGCCTAACCCACTGGAGGAAACAGTGCAGCACGAAGCTGGTAAAGCACCAAAACAAACTGAATTGCAAATAATTTTGAAAGTGGCTTAAATAATTTATTACACTCTAAAATAAGCTTTTCAAGAATTTTAGGTCATGTAGCCAATACTGAGGCTACAGAGCCTTCGCAGTGGCTGAATACATAAATATGAAAGAATAAATATCTAATGTTCTGAAAAATGCGAAGGGTTCACTTTTACTGCAATGCAAAATTATTTTTCTTCCCTTCCTTTCACTGATTTGACACCCTACCAGACATAAGAACTCCAATTTTTGGATTTATTATCATAAATACACACTCTGCATTAAATGTTCTTGATGAACTAGTAGGTCTGAAAGGTAAAAAAACACGAATAAAACATGAATTATACTCTACTTCATCAGCAGCATTGCTATTTCAAAGCATACAATGGATACTTCAAATCTTATTCAAAACTCCTCAAATCTTATTCAAAACTCCTCAAATCTTATTCAAAACTCCAAAGCTTCTCACATACCTGTAAGGAATTTTTCAAAATCATTTTAAGGTAACTGGAATATGTTAGTTTACTGTTTAAATACACAAAGATACATGCAAAGATAATATGCATACATAACATGTACCTATATGTATCGTGTAATATATACATCATACACAATCAACTTTGATTATAAATATATGTACAAATATATTCTCTTAGTCTTTTTTCTGTACAATAGTTCCTCAATGGTTTTCATCATTCAAAATGATTTGCAAATTTCTACAGAAAAAAAAAGTCACTTATTGAAAATATCCAACTTGTGACTAGTAAAATATCTGACTAATCTGGCTTTTATGAATCTCCTAACTTTAATAAACTCCATGAATATTTCAACAGTTCCTGTTTACAGTCTTCTGGTTTTGCAGATTCTGCTGCCAGTCAAAGAAAGGCTGCATCAACTCTTTAGTCTTTTATAAGCCACTGTAATCTGTTTACAAATGCCAAATTTGCTAGAAGTGAAACTGACCAACACAGAAGGTCAGTATCAGGACTGGGGGCCCCAGCACAAGAGACCTGCTGGAGTAGGTCCAGAGAGTAAATGAAGCTAGTCAGAGGGCTGGAGCACCTCTCCTCTGAGGACGGGCTGAGGGAGCTAGGCTTATTCAGTACAGAGAAGAAAAGACTCCATGGAGATCTCACTGCTAATTTCCAGTTCTTAAAGGGAGCCTATAAGCAGGAGGGAGATCAACTTTTTACATGGTATGATAGCAATAGGACAAGTGGGAACATTTAAAAAAAAAAAAAAAAGAAGAGAGATTTAGATTGGATGTTAGGAGGATATTCTTTACTCAGAGGGTAGTGAGGCATTGGAACAGGTTGCCCAGAGCTGAGGATGCCCCATTCCTGGAGACATTTAAGGGCAAGTTGGATGGGGCCCTGAGGAACCTGGTCTAGTGGGAGGTGACCCTGTCTACAGCATAGGGGTTAGAGCTGGATGATATTTGATGTCCCTTCCAACATAAATCATTCTGTACTTCTGTGATGATAAGTAGGTACCATTTCTATCAAAGATGTGTATTATATTGGTTTGGGTTGCTACAGCACTGGCATTGTGCAGTCACAAATCTTCTCAAACTACTTACACTATACTACATTCACACAGTAGCTGTCAACAGATATCCGGCGTACAAAAGATCAAAGGTAAATATATCATTAGTTTCCTCTGGCTTTATGGAAATAAAATTATTATCTTACCCAAACAATATGGTGCACAGTGTAAATATCACTGTCTCCCACATAAACCCTGATCGCTCGGATGGTGAAGCCGTATTTTTTTCCTGAACTGTGAATTACTATAGGCTGATGAGGACTTGCAGCAGCAATTGAAGAATCACGACTAGGAGAGGAATCCCGAGAGGACGAAGGATCAGATGATAGTGAATGAGGAGACATTGGACTTCCCAAAGGAGAAACACCAAACACATCTGGAAGAAAAAGCACACCTGTTAGAGTACACTCTGAACACACACAAAGACAGACACAAATCTGACAATCTGCTTAAAGGCATTCTTCTGCCAAAATATTTCACTGTCTTTGCTTAAAACCTGTCTCCTTTGCACTAAGCATGAATCTCAGTGAATCAGAAGCCTGACAAACAACCTGATATAAGAAATAAATTTCTCTTCCCACAGTAAAACCCCTATTTCTTAGGAATAACTTGTTAGACGTAAACTTTGTCCTTGTAATTATAAAACACACAGATGCTGTTGTGAATACACCCCAAACCAGGTGCTAAGTGGTAAACCAGCAGTGATAAAGAAAGCATTCATTTATCTTTTGGATTCAGTTACATACATAAAAATACAGTATCTTGTTGTACATGGACAGTATCTCATAATGCTTGTACAAAACTTCCATTTCTAAAAACTGTTTTACTGTTTTGAAAGCACCCTGAACTCACACTTGTGCAAATGTAAACACAATTGTGGGAGAATAAAAAAAGTACTTTAATGACTACAGCAGAGTGACAGCTGTTGAAAGGAATGCAACCCAAAAATATTCCAGCTGGCTGTTGTGCCAAGTAATGTCATGTGGAGGGAGATAACGCTTTGTCAACAGCCTACTACAGTCTGACTCCCTGGAAGCGAGCCACCAGAGGGTCCTACAGATATCTATCACTGGGTAAACACTGAAATCCCATGTAGCAATCAAACCCACAGAGAGCTTTTAATATTACCCTCTAACTCTGAAGCATTCTCAGATTACCCCATCTTCTTCTGTCTGAAATGCAGGAGAAGCCCTTTGACTCTCAGCCATATAGGACTTACAGTTCAGTAACAACAGGCTTCTCTTGCCGTCGTTTATATTACTCATGAACACAAATAAGGTGGGATTTTTGTTAGTAATATGCAGAGCTATTTTACGAGATTTTGGCTGATATAAATATAATTACAACATTCCTATGTGTAGACAAAGCTAAGTTTAGATTTCATAGAATGTTGAGATTAAACTCAAAGAATCCCCCATTTTAATAAACACGGTAACTCAGACTGCATCATCTCTAAACTCAGCAGCTCTTAACCTATAGCTGTGAAATGAATCACTAGAATACAAAACTGATAAATAACATGCTTGGCTGTGTGTATTATCTACATGTGTATCATGCTCTTCTGATGGCCAGTCTGAATAATTAATGTGCCTTGTAGGCCTCTTACTAGCAGGAAAAAAAAATTGGTACGGAGTGCTACAGGGGTACATCAAATAACATTTCTGACTTATAGACAAGTGATTACTTGGAAGAAACAGTCTACACAAAGAATAACCTCAGACTGTTTCCCACTTTTTAAATTTTTTAATAAACAAAAAAGTGAAAGTTTTGTTCCTTATATACATTAACTATATTAGATAAACTTCATATACGGCCCAAGCCAATTCCTCTTCACTCAATGTGGCCCAGACAAGCCAAAAGACTAGATACTCAAAGAAGGGAGCAGAGTTAAGATGCAAGCCCTTTTTGCTCAGTTGCAGAAATTTGGACTTTTATTCTGAATTACTAAGGCATGAAATGCTCCATGGAGCCAATGCTTCATCTAGAAACACCCAGTACTACTTCTATACTTTCCAATTACTTATCAATTTAAAGCAGTATTTCTCGCTTCACATTTGGTTTACTACATGTAAAGCCAATGTAGTACAGAAAAGAGTTGAGCTTTCAAGCTATTTTCACTTCAGAGACTTCACTCTGGCTCATCATTTTCTATTCAAGAGATGAGAGAATTAGGCTGTTGTAACAGAAGAGCAGCTATTCATGATGCTGTACATAGTGAGCTGCTTAGGACTTAAGCTACAATCATACTAGAGGATGAAGTACAGTGAAGCCTGTATCCTTTCTGTGCAGAACTGTAGATACCACTACGTAACAGTCTGTTGTCAGAGGAGATCCCTCAGCTGTGATTTCACTACTCTAAACTGAAAACCAGACTGGATGTTTAGTCACATGTAAATTACAGAAATAAAAATGTGACAAAAAACCCATTCTGGACTCACCAAAACCTTGGATTTACATAAGAAACCATGTACTATGTACAAATTACATCAAATGACAGACTCAGCTCTACCTCCTGGGATCATGAGGGACAAAGCACTTGCAGAAAGGGACTTTGTAACTTTTCCGGAGATCTTCTTTTTCTCCGTACTTTCTAATCTCTGACGAGCGATCTGAAATGCAACTTCAGTGGGAGGCTTTGAGGAGTTCTCTGTGCTGTCCACACATTCGTTTCGTCCGTTCACCTGATCCAAGTGCTCTGAAAAACTGCCAACTGTACAAAGAAAAAGGGATAAACACATGAGGGAAAACTGAAGGTCAGGGAAAGGAAACAGTACAATTGTGAGAAGGTTTTCCTTCTGTCTAGAAATTCATAAAAAGCCAATTTGGAAATCTGAAGAATTCTCTCAAACGTGCATAAATTCAACAGAATGAACTGAAACAACACCATCTGCAACATATTGTATTCAGTGACAGAAGCAAAATGTAAACAAAAGCAGAAGCAAGTTTGGTAGCTCAACATGCAACATTAGCCTCAAAGAACTTAAACATACATTAAATATACATAAACATATAATAAACATTTATTTTTCATGTGGACTTCTAAACTGGACTTCTAAAGTAAACAACAAGTTTCAACCCTATGTAAGTTGCTAATAGCGTAACAACTTTTCCAAAATAATTAAAACACTACCTATACTCCTACTGATCATTATTATCTTTTGCTTTTATTTGTTCAGTGACTTTTTTTTTAAATTTTTTTTTAATCACTCTCAGAAAATGGAAGATACCGGGCACTAAAGACTCAGTATTATAACTACTGGTATTATTCTATCACCTATCCAAAATGAAATAAAAGAACAATGATAATAGTAATAACAACGGACCGATGCCAGTAAAATTGTATGAAATGAGCACCAAGAGTCTCCTAACTTTGATTAAAACTAATTCCTGTTTTTTATTTAAGGTCACATAATATCCCATTGCTAATGGGATATGGAAATAAATGGAATTATTCCTAAGTGTAATTAGTAAGACAAAAGAATGTGACAAAAGAATAAGAGATGTTTCATGTTAACATCTTCAGCTAGGAGCTAGATTAATCAACACAGCATTGAGAAGGGAGCGAGCACACACAAGGTTCTGGACAAGGGAAAGAGATGGAGATGGTTATACAGTTCAACAGGTTTGAGGATATATTCCCAGAACTAGTAGCTGAGGGAAAGAAAAATGCAGATTACAGATGAAATCACAGGTATGAGAATAGAAAGAAGACAGAATACAATGATTACTGAATCAACTCATTGAATTACAAAAGGGAAATCATCTGGACACAAGTAAATATGGAGATGAAGTAATTCAAACTAACACAAGGACAAATATGAGATACAAGCCTAGATCTGTGTTAAGTATCAGATTTTCCAACAGTTACATAAAACTTTCCTCTGAAGGTACAAAACAAGCAAGATAATAGGGATTTGGATTCCTCAGCAGTGCATTCAAATGCTTGTGCTGGGAAATGGAAGCATAAAGGGGAGACATTTAAGTAGCAAATGGATTACTACATTTCTTCCTAGGTATTAAATGACACAAGTGATTCCACAAGTCAAAAGCTACACTACCAATTCTGAAGCAAATATATATCACTGCAAAGTCTTAAAAACACTTTAGTGTTAGCACAGTGCTGGAAAACAGATCAACTGGAAAGACTCTAGCAGTATCAATCAAAAATCACTAACACAGGCAAGAAAAGAAATAAAAACAGTCCTTTAAGTTCTCTAAGACTCATCTTCTCAAGAAACCATTCTGCCAAGGATCTATGGACAAATCAGCACTTTATTCACTTGTCTAAAAGCAATGGAGAGTTAGTGAAACAATGCCAATTAGCATTTCTAAAAATGCTGATGCTATCTCATGTTTTATGAGATTTTATTGATATGAAACTCAGTCCGAAACAGAACACTTTTAGGATCTTTTCTTTTAAGTGGTACTGCAACACAGGATTTGTAAATCCATGAATGATAGTGCTAAGCAAAGATCCACAACTGTTTCTAACATCAGCAGTTAAGAACACAACATGAATTACCTGACAGCGTGGAGCTGCTTATTGTACTTGCTGGAGTTGTTACTTCGGGTTCGTCTGGCACTATTTCTTCACTCACTAATGCAGGCTTTTCCTGCTCTTCCTGTGCTCCCAGTAAGCAGGTGGAATCATCTTGTTCTCCTTCAGCAGATATGGCCAGCTTTGGCAACAAACCAGAACTATGTCGCTGCCTGCTACTCTCCGTGTCAGAGGAGATGGATGTAGATACTTGTTGTCTGCATCAAAAATAAGCAAACTCTCATGCAGTTACCAAGATGAGGCAGCCCGATACCTGACAAGCAGGACACAGACCACTTTCTTCTACTTACATTTCAGAATATTCTGAGCTCCAGCTTAAAGATTCCACTGAAGGCAACGTTACACTTTTTGTTTTGTCTCCTGCATCTTCCTTTTCATCACCTTGTGTTTGAGAAACTCGGTCTATGCTACTAAACACCTATTACAGACAACAACAACAAAAGACACAAAAAAGTAGCTCATCATTGACACATTTGATACAAGAAGTTACTCAAGTGGTGCTCTACATGTTCCAAATTCTTATACAGTAAATGATATAAACTACAGAATTCTCAAGCCTTTAAAAATTTCTATAGAGTTTCTGTTCTTAAAATATTTTCCCGTTTTGCTTTTTTGGCTCCTTATAGAGAGGGTCTAGATGAGCAACTCTTCTCACGGTAAATTCAACAGCTTTCTCCCAATTTCATTGTCTCCATAAAACCACAGACAAAACCCATAGGCTTGCAGTCTCCAGGTTATCAGTGCAAATATTGATTTCACTCCTAATCATAAAATTAAAAAAGAAAAAAACGTACCCCTTGGGTACTGACTTAGTATGTACCAAATAGGTGAGGAAAGTATAAAAACGAATCTCAATTGACACAGAAGTTAAAAATAAATTATTTAGCTAAAGGATTTAGAAAAAATCTGACCACCAGAAGTCTGTTTACTTATCTGAGAAATACAAAAACTGCTGGCTGATAAACTACATACTGTGAGTCGCAGCTAGAGATGTCATGATGTGATGATGTTATAACAACAAATCACTACTGTGATACAGAGCCTTGAAAAAGGTAGAAGTTCACAGCATGCTAGAATGGTTGAGGTTGAAAAGCATCGCTGGAGGTCACTTGGTCCAGCCCTTGCTCCAGCCCAGAGCAGGCTGCCACTTCCAGATGGCTTCTGATCTCCAAGAAGGAGACTCTACAACCTCTCTAGGCAACCTGTGCCAGTGCTCTGTCAGCCACACAGTAAAGCAGCATTCATACTGAACTTCTGGTGTTCCATTTGTGCCCACTGCCTCTTTTTGAAATTGTCTACAAAGAAGTAAGCCTTCTTGTCCAAGTTATCCTCAGAATAGGTGCAACATCTGCAAATTTCTGAATTTGAAATATGCCATCAAGTGAAAATAAGGAATGTACATACAATAAGGATAAGTATATCAACAACTCCTCCCTCTGCTCCTCTGTGCTATCACAGATATAATAGACATCTGATACTGTGAAGCCAGTATAAAATACACCAGTTAAAGCATAAGTACGAACACAAAAGATATAAACATACATTTTCAAAATACCTTTAGATAGTTTCTAAACAGGTTAAGAAACTGCTCATTAATAGAAAGCTTTTGACAATCAGTGCGGACTGCTGTTTAAGACTAACAGTATGCTGATGAGGCATTCTGCTTCTTAACCCATTATACCCTCTGCCAGTTTTTCCTCTACAAAAGATCCTGAGCACGTTCACTCTTCTGCTTGCATTCCCTGTACAGAAGTAATTAGCTCTCTCCTTTTAGACAGTGAGTTTGTCTTCACAGCATTCAAATTACTTGTTCAGATCCACATCTTTCCTTAACTGAATCACATGTTAAATACTACCTTGCTTTTCATTGCAGTTTATTGTCCTTTAAACTCACTGCTACTATAGGCTACCACTATAATCTTTGTTATACCATCATCTGCAAGATACCCATTTCTTTCTTGTTCATTTTCAGTTAAATTTTCAAAAAACAACACTATATGCACCTCTTCAATTTCTAACATTTCCAAACTCTAGAAAAGCAGTAAAACATTTATGCACACGATATGTATTAACATTATAGCAATTTCTACTTACTTTTGAAAATCTATGTGAACACGAGGAAAACTGTCTTATCTCCAAATTAAAATCCTCATCATTTGTATCATCTTCTTCCTCAGTTTCCATGTGGTGGTATTTCTCAGAACGAGCTACAAGTAAGAAAAATAAATTAACTGAATTTCTCAGGAGGACTGACTTATAAATCTTATTATAAATCTTATTATTAGCCAAAAGCTTTATTATATTCTTATTTCTTCTGCATTGTCATACCACCACTGAAACTGTACAGTTGCCAGTGGTTCTTATAAGCTGTAAACAAATACAAAATTCCAGGACGTGGTGATTATTTTAACAAGATTTTCATTGCTTTTTTTTTTTTTTTTTAATGCAAGCAAATACCCACTGTCAAAATAACTTGTGTCATCTTCAGACTCCAACTGTGGAATAAACTCGGCTTTCTGTCTTAGCAGACTGTTCCAATCAAGGCTCCTGAAGAACTGATGTTGCTTTACTTCATATGCTCCACCTGGGGGAGCCAGAGAAAAACAGTGAGCAAATGACACCAAATCCTCTGACATTATTTCAGCTACATTCCTCGGCAAGAGAATGTAAATTAGCATGGAAAGGCAGAGTCATCTCTTCCTGCAGGCAGGAACTTCCACTACCCCTTTTCACTGGCATCACCTAAGCCTGTCAGAGCAGCACCCTTTTTTTTCTTTGTTTAGCAGTGGTGGAATTGCCTTTTCTTCTTTCTCCTTTCAACATTTCTATTTTTCTAGACAGACTAATAATGCATAAATCACACATCACCTGAAAACTGAAGTGTGAAAGTAAAATGTAGATACATGAATTAGATGAGTAATTGAAAGTTAGAAAGTATAGCAGAATTATTCTTAGCAGTTGCTCAATGTAAATACCATTGCTGATTAGGAATTCCTTTTGGTGTTTTACGGTAGTGATGCACAATTCTACAGAAAATACTTCGTAATTTAGCTTATTATGGATCACTGCCTTGATTTTATGATCTGTTAAATAGCTGCATTAGTTTCAAATTAAAAACAGAATCTGTAAGAACACAATACAATACTGAAATAACAGTAAACAATAACAAAAAATACTGAAAATACCTGGAGAGGTGAGTAGGGATATTAACGAGCATAGAAGTAGTTTTCTAAGCTGAACATAAAAGCTACTGCACAGTCAATCCAACTTGATATGCCAAGGGTAAATCAGGACAAAGCCATGGAAAAAGTACGAACGTTCTAGGATTGGTCTTTAAGATCTACAAATATTTTGAAATTCCTAAGATGGTTTCATTAATCTTTTGGGCTGCAGCTGGGAAAAAAATCATAAAAGCCAAATCTTCCCAAAGGAGATCAAAATCACATCTAGTCATAAGGAACTAGCTATACAGTAATCACCTTTCTTAAATCAACAATGGGATATTACAGCAAATTGTATAATTCTTTACTGGCTTTCAGACACTTCAAATCAATCCATCACTTTCCTCCTTCAGAAGAGTACAGTACCTGTCTTTCAAGTTGACCATGTTACTAAGGTCTCCTGAGAAAATACACAATTACCATTTTAATGGAATGTTATGCAGCTAGCTAATATGTATTAAACAGATAGAACGATCGTCTGAAATGCACGGTGAAGCCTGGGATAAAATGCGCTGTTTTGCATTGCCCCTCTGGGACCCATTGTGTTGCAGACTCTTGTTTCTGTGAGTTGTTTCTGACAAATAAAAAACTTCACTGTGGCTTCTAAACACTCCTCTGTGCTTCAAAGAAATGACTGCTGGATTTTTTCTTCAGACTGCCAGCTCTTGAGAGACCACAATCGGTCCAAAGAAGCCAGTCCCTGAGCAAACAGAGCAGATGCTCCATGTGGCTGTACTGACCACTGCAACTCTTAAGCCTGTCTAATTCTTGTCAATTCACTTTTTCATCCAGCTGTTGCAAAACAGAGACAGAATTTGCAAGCTACTTGTAGTTCAGCCTGTAACAGGTTGACAGTCTTGCATAAACACTACAACTGACTAGGAGAAGGTAACCTGGCAGTGAAACAAAAATCTCTGAAAGGTATTTTGTGCTTTATATTTATGCATGTGTTTGAAACAAGGGAACAGAATTATCCCTGGCTCTTCATTTTAACTATGGTGGCGGTGCCCTCCGCAGTAGGATGAAGCAGGAAGCAACTAGAGAAACCATCATGGGCACAGAACAACTCCCTCACTCTTACTTTATTTTAACATTGGGCAAGAGTGAAAAACAAATCTACTGGATGTCATTTACTCCAGATCATAAGCAACAGAAAAGACTGTTCACAGATCCCGTGCATTCAGGGAGCAAGACATATGCAGTCATTTCTGCCACTTGACCACTTCCCAGAAGAAGACCTGTAGTCTGACACCATGTCAATAGCACTTGGAGCCTGGATTGTATCCAAGTTCCCATGAATGGATCAGTTATAAACTGATTCCAACCACTCCTTTTTATTTTAGCTCTAAAAATATGCACCACCCTCCGAATGCGGGACTTAGCTTTGACAGTAATTTTACCAGTAGTCATGCTGACTCAATCTGCCACTTGGTTTCCTTGAAGTCCACATTACGTGTATACAAATGATATACATTATTCACCCTAAGTAGGACTATATATTTAGGCTTTTTTTACACAGAAAGCTTTTTCTGCTCTGTTTACTCAATACTTTGCCAGTGGGATGGTGGACAGTGACCAGGGCTCCCCACACACTTTGAAAATAACACACAATATTCTTCATTACTGTCTTCCATTCAAATTGCCCCAAACATCCAGCTGCATCAGCCCATTAATGCATAACCTCTATTACATAAATGCACAGTGCTTTAATTAGCCAGTACAGGCCAACTATACCAAATACAGAAAATGTCAAATTCTTCATCTGATAAGGAACATGTGTGGCACTGAATGACCACAGCAGAATAAGCCGACCATTTGTATTCTCTCTGACACCCATTTATTTTCTTAACATTCATGCTTCTAATTTCATTATTTTTCATGCAAGGCTGTAGTTCTAAATGGGAATGGTAGGACTTTTCAGTCCTTTCTGAATAATTAATTCAAGTACTCATCACCCATCCAAAAGTCTGAAGGAACTGATTTCTCAGGTGAAGATACTTCTGGAAAAAAGAGCATCAATTGTGTATGGATTCTCTTTCTCTAGTTCTGTGTCTAGTTATTTAATACTGTATTCATGAAATAACCCCACTCAATGGCTAACTGCATTCCTGACACATCTTTGCTTTACTTATTCAAGTAAGAGAAGAGTAAAAGAATGATCACATTTAAACATCACAAAATGAATAGTTATCATCTTGCTAAGGTATTATTACTCATTTGTATCCATAAATTTCCTCTTGTCATAGCAGTATGTCATGCTACTCATCCTGAAAGATGTTCCTCAGACAAAAAGACAAAAACAGAAACAACCATGAACAAGAGTGTAGTGACCTCTGCAGAACCTAAGTTATTTTTAGCACAGAAACAATATTTGAAGTAGTCTGTCCTAACCTGTTCCCAGTCTTTCCAAAGGATTTTGCCTGAGCAGCAGGGTAATGAGATCCTGAGCATCTGGAGGTGGTGCTTCATCCTTTTCAGGCCAGTTGATTTCATCTGACAGAAAAGATAGCTTGTTATTATTTAAGTCTGATTCCAATACTCAGAAAAAAATTGTGTGAAGCTGTCATCATAAGCTAGTCAGAGTTCAGGAAACTTTATCAAGTTGCTCTGTTGCATACCAATTATTTCTGATTTTCATACTCTTCACACAGACCCCATAAACTTATTTTTATAAACAGTGCTTAAGCACAGGGAAAACTATTACAGAACACTATCATGCTTGTATTCATCCTTCTCCTAGCCATCCCTGTAAACGTCTAAATGTATAAATTTTAGTTCTATTCCATGGAAACTACTGATAACACAGACACAACTGATCTGACCTAGCAGTCAGAGATCACATCCGACGTCCTGCTCTAACACTACTAGGTACACTGAAGTTATTACACCCATGGCTAAAGTTGACATATTGTCATCTGCTATAGAGAGACCGTGTCAATGCAGCTTTTTTCCAGATCTCCCACCCTTCACATGAAAACACCCACACCTCTAACCTTATATTACAGAGGCTTTACTTAGCAAGTTGTACCTAAATCCTGCAGTCACAATATTAAACTTCGTAGCACTCAAACACAACTGAATAAAAATTCTTCCAAACCTACATTTAAATTAAATATTGGAAAATAACATCACTTTCAAGATCAACACGAACTTTGTGACAGCTTACACAATAGTTTTCATCTGAATTTTAGGTGAGATTGCCTTCACGAATGTAATACATCGCAGGTTTACACAAAATCCTGCAGTAGTTATTTTGGGAGGTACAAAGATCAGAGTATCAGAGAAACAGAGTATTAGGACCTCAGAAAACAGAAAAGAATGTTAAGGATTCTGTTGTAACTATATGACTTAGATTTTTCATTTGAAATCGATATCATCTGAGAAACAATTATCAAAAGGTTTAAACTTTGCATTTTGAAGTATAAAGAAAGGTACTGAAATAAACAAACATGAAATGTAACCTGTTTTTATTATTTTTAAACCCTATCAGGCAAATATTTTACACCGAAGCCTCCCACAGTTTACTCATAAAACTTGAAGGGAGAGGCAAACTACAACCAAAAAGGAAGAAGCTAAAGTGAGGGGGCTTAACTGAGTAGACTGTCATGAGAAATGTAGACTTCATGAACTGAAACTAGAATAAAATTCTGTGCTACAGTTCGGATTCCGTAACATGGCTTTTTCAGTTGAATTCAAAGGCCCATATTTTAGCAAAGAAACCTACTCGAGGGAAGAATTCATCTGCAGGTACTGACAGTAGGAGCGATTACAGGAGGACATTTAAAACTTAAAGGAAAAAATTACAAAAAAAATATAAAAAAAATAAATTATGTTGACCAACAGAGTTGTAGAGTAGCAAGAATGGATCATGTTCGCACAAATACACTTCTATAAATAATCTCTGGACAAATTACATGGATGAAGTTATCTGCGTAAGTATCAGCTAGTTTGCAACACATGACATTTTAGTTTACAGAATGTAAAATTCATGTAACGTGTGAAATACAGTCTAAAGATCAAACTTAGTCATTAAATTTGGACTACTCCCTCACCTCTGTTCAAGGATCTTACCGATAAAAACACATGCACATGTGCTTGAAAATGCAGTAAAAACACAGATTATTTCCATGTTCACCTGCCCACAGCTTCTACAACAGTATAAATCTGATTTAGAAAGTAAACCATGAGTATATACTGCAGCCATGATGCATCAAGAACAAAGCATTTGTTGCCTGTGTTAATTAAACAGTTGACTCTTTACCACTCAGGCCTTAGCATATCACATCAGAAAACATCACAGTTATATATCCACAAACAGCAAAAATGTGGTAAAATATCAAAGGCAAATCCTTTTCATTAAAGTTCGCAAACATACTTGGCTTTCATCATCACCTACAGAGAAAAGGGCGGTGATGACAAACTATCTCCTTATGGACAAATGGGGATCTGCTGCATTCTCAGAGAAAAGGGAGCCAGAGGTTCAGCTAGTTTTGTTTTAGTTGGCTTTGTTTCGGTCTTAGTTAGTGGACCTTTTAAGAAGACCATAAAACAGACTGGGAAAAATTCAGTAACAGAGGCGCTATTCTGTTAAACTTTTGGCATAAATAGAGGCCTTCTACATCTATGCATCTGGAAAATTTATGGAAACAGCAGGTAGGATAGTAAATGATTCTGTTTAATTAGCATTCAGTTTTGCCACAAGCCTCATAACAACACTTAGGGTCAGCTTGCAGGTTAAAATCTAAAAGGTTATTGAATTTTAAATGAAAGAAGAACAGCTGTTACAGGAATAACATTACACTAAAACAATCACAAATGAAATCATTAACAATCTGTGAAATGAATTTGTTTCCTTCTCTTTCTCATTATTTATTATTTGGGAGACATTTGTTTCAAGGTTTTATCACATCTCTGTTAATGTCTTCATCATGCCATGAGGCATTTTCCCATTTATGCAAATGTATTTAACCATTTCTTCTCTGGGATTTCTTTGATGAAGACCTAAAACACTGTGCTGCGGTACCCATGTTTTTCTCTCTCAAACAGTGTAGCTTAGCTATTGTACCCTATATTACTCCATTTCTATACTTAGCAAGAATATATAATAAGTTCAGCTTTTACTACAAATTTATTCTTACTACATTGATAGCAAATGATATGTTACAATAATGACATTGTCTCTTTTGAGCAAAACTAGCTTAAAAACTAGCTTAGTGTATCATGTAACATTGTAAGTATCTTTACTATTGACATAAACTGAAATGTTTGACAGCAAACAAAGAGATCTGGTTCTACAAGATGATCCTCACCACTGATTACTTGTCCAAACAGCTCTTCTGGTGTATCTCCAAAAAATGGCACACATCCAACAAGGAATTCATAAAGAATAATTCCCATAGCCCACCAGTCCACTGGTTTTCCATAACCCTGTCTCAGTATTACTTCAGGAGCTATGTATTCAGGTGTACCACAAACCTGAAAGAAAGAAAATAAGCATGATGGTATATTAAGTCTAACAGTACTTGCTATAACACATGACTTGTAAATCTCGAAATATAAAATAACAAAAACAAATGAAATTCAGAACATTTTAGGCTGTTCAGCTGGCATGATTTGTTTTTTACATTCTCCATCTACAATACAGGCATCAATCATATCTGCATGTCTGTAAAGCAAAAGACAGTTTGTTTTTGATACATGTTATGAAAGTCAATCAGAGCAAATATTTTATTTAATTTAAACATATCTTTAGCTTTACATGAAAGTTGTGATGGCTTTATCTTAAGTAAATTTTACTGTGAACAGATTGCAAGCAATGGTAATGAGGCACGCTTAAAGGGAAATGGGCCATAGCAAAGAATTTAGAACCCCTCGTAGTAGCATGCATCATGAGTTTCACAAGCACACTGTTGAGACTTCTGAATTCCTTTTAAAAACAGTTTTCAATTTATCTCTCTCACAGACTCACTTGCACACAATCAGGTTGTTCATCTTATTAATACATCCTAATGCAGAAAGAAAAGAGCCTACCATAATCTGCCAGGCATTAGTCAAAGTAACTGACAAATACAATCAGAACACATATGCAGAAATAACAGCTTATAAAATACTACAGTAGATTCTGCTGGCAAAACATCATTGCATTAAACAATGTAAAGAAGAAAAAAAGCTGTATCTTACTTGTTTATCAAGGAATTCTCTGGCATCCTTCTCAATGTGACCCTCATACAGATTGGTAGTCAAACTCATTAGCCCCACCTTTGATAGACCGAAGTCTGTAAGCTTTATATGGCCCATGGATGTTACCAATAAACTGAAAATTGAAGTGATCTGAAGTTACTGTGATATAATTCAAGATTACATGTTTATTATTATTATTAAACTCAGATAAATGTTTCAGCAGCACTGAAAAAAAATTAAACCCAGCTTAAAAAATAATTTAGCAAGAAAAAAGTAGGTTAAATAAATGATGCAGTTGCAGATTTATTACTGTTACACCAGACATAAACACAGCTTTCATATACAAGTGAATATAATCAGAATCATGGAGTGTCAAGAGTTAAATGGTAGATCTTTGAAAAAAATGAAATAGTCATAATTCCAAAGGAATGAGAATAGAATAAATTCAGCTTTTAAAGTGAGGCACGCTTTTTCTACCAGTAGCAGCTGGGTCAGTCATTTGAAAAAAACACAGATATTAAGATAGCTGATAACTAATACCACCACACTAGCCTCAGGTATCATGCTAAGAAGATATTTTCACTGATGCAACTCCTTTTTTTTTAAACCATTATTAACTTATCTTTCTAATATTAAACAAGAAGATTGAACATAAGCCAGCAATGTGTCCTGGCAGCCCTAGGGGCCAACCATAACCTGGGGTGCAGCAGGCCCAGCACTGCCCAGCAGGTGAGGGGAGGAGCTGTCCCTGTGCAGCCTCACCTCCAGCAGTGAGTGCCATTTGGACACACCATGTACAAAGGACACAGAGCTGTTGGCATTCAAAGTAGCAAAGGGTGGCAAAGATTCTAGACAGCAAGATGTCCAAGGACTGGCTGAGGCCCCGGGTGTGCTCAGCACAGAGCAGAGGAGCTGAGGGGAGGCCTGATGGCGGCTGCAGCTCCTCACAGGGAGCGGAGGGCAGCGCTGAGCTCTGCTCTGTGTGACAGCGACAGGGCCCGAGGGAACAGCATGGAGCTGTGCCAGGGGAGGGCAGCTGGGGGCTGGGGACAGGGTCTGCACCAGAGGGCAGTGTCACAGCCCCACGCTGCTGGAGTTCAAAAAGTTTGTGTACAGTAGTCCCAGTTTACACTGTCAGATTTTTGGGTGTGCTGTGTGGAGCCAGGAGTTGGACTTAACAGAAGTTGGATCCTTATGGGTTCCTTTCAACTTGGGATATTCTATGATTCTCTGATAAATAGAGATACAGCATTCATACTTTTCATTATAATTACTTGCTGTAATATTATTTACACATAGAGGAGAGATTCTGTATGTCTAGATAATGGGAAAGAAACAATCAACTAAAAAACACCCAGGAACAATTCTCCACACGATCAATTAAGTCCTCTTTCTGTTATATTCTATATACATACTTATCTGGCTTCAAATCCCTGTGTACAATTCCGTAATTATGAAGGTATTCCAAGGCCAGAACAGTCTCTGCAAAATACATCCTTGCCATGTCCACAGGTAAGGGGCCCATATTTTTCATCAAAGTAGCACAGTCTCCACCTGTGAAAACAGGATGAATGTTGAAGATGGTGATATAAATTTTTTAGATATATTTGCTGCAGAAGAAAACAAATTGTAGTCATAAATATTTCTTTTTTCAATCAGATGATCCAATTTAATAGGCAATCACAATACCTACTGTACTGAAAAAAACATGAAGCTGGGAGAGAGTGATGCTAGAGTTCAGCAGGAAACCAATAAAGTCTGTGCTGCTACTTAAAAGAAGTCCACACAGTCACAGCAACTCATCTTGATCGCTAGGAGAATAATGAGTGCGAGAAAAGTCACCTTATTCTTGAGTTTTGATCCCAAATCTGTATAGCCAGAACACACAGCAAATAAAGAGGGTCCTTTTAATGCAAGCACCATCAAGGTTTTATTTCTTTCCTGGTATTATTACAAAAATACTCCTTCCCTTTAAAAAAGAATACTTTACCTTCTACGTATTCCATGACCATACATAAGTGACGTCTTGTTTCGAAAGAACAATACATGCTGACAACAAAAGGGTTTTCTGCAAATGTCAGGATATCACGCTCGACAAAGGCCTGTTGGATCTGGTTTCGAAGGATGAGATTCTGCTTATTAATCTTCTTCATGGCAAATCTTTGTCTGGTTTCTTTATGTCTCACAAAATAAACCGCACTGACGAAGTCCAAATAAGATAGAAAAAGAAAAAGCACTAAATTTAAAAGCTATTTTTAAATACATTTTTGACAAATAAATATATCCAAAATATTGCATATGTATTTCATTAAAAACTTATTTCTAATCTAATGTAGTTGATGAACATTTCACATAACAATGGACTGAGACCTTGTTATGTTTCAACATCAGGATGACTTCAGTCAACACAAATTAGTACACAAATTGATAACAAACAAAACAAACAGTCCACCCACAACTGATACTAAGCTCAGATTTTGGAGGTTTCCATTAGCAAAGGTTTATACATGAAAACCAGCCATGACAGAATATTATAAACCATTTTGACAAATGTTTATTCTGTAAGTGTGAGTCATAATTATCTGGCTGTAGACTCTGTTCAGGGGATTTTAAAACACGTCATAGGTTTCTTAAGAAGGTTGCTCAGAAGTTTGCTCAGTGATGTGGCTCTCCCCAATTGGTAGATGCAAAATGTATCATCTGTACTTGTTCAGCACAGTACCCTGACATCAGCACTGATAAATATCATGGGTAGGTCACCAGTAGGTAATACAAATTAAAAAACCACATATACCACCCGGTAATGTGGAAATAAGATGCATCTCAACAGCCAAAATTTCACTAGGCTATTGGGTACAAAGTTTCACATAAGCTTGATTAGAAAGATCAAGGTGATCAGGGTAGCAAAGTGAAAGAAAACCTCAGATGGACTACTTCTAAAGCTCAGGAAAATACATAATCTTGTCATAAAACACAAAGGACACAAACACTGCATTTCTCAAAATCCCTCAAGACAAACTCTGAAAACAACTGCTTTGCTTGAAATCAACCTCATAGTATTTAACACACGTAGCATCTCCAATTTATAAATATTTGTTTTGTTTTCTAATAAATACCATGGATTTTTTTTTGAAAGAGAAATAAATAAATAAACAAATAAAACATGGGACCCAGTAATGTAGTTTTTAAATTCATTTTCTTGTCCACACAACATGCAATTATCAGCACACAGGCATACAAAAACAGAAAGCAATTCCTGCCTTATTATTTTTACAATTAAATGTTCTCGCAGCTACCAAAGTCACAGAAAAAAGCAAAAATTTCTACTTTGCTTTGTGGAGTCTTGTGCTTTTTTCTAGACATCAGAGTTTCTCTTACAGATTCCAAAAGTTCTCCTTAATCCCTTTCTACAGTCTGAGCACAGGGCAGGTAGAAAACATTACCTCATCATGAAACTAGGGGAAAAACACATTGGGCAAAATCCAAGACAAACCTCACCCTTAGTGCCTGCCTCCTACTAAGTCTTGCTTTCTGTTGCCCATCCCAAACTCAAATAAAGATCAAGTTATTCAACTCCTCTATGCTTTCCTGCTGGCTTCACACGCCTCTTCCTTCCACTCCCAGCACACTCATTTCTTTCTTCACACTTCCTGGACAGCTGTTTCCTTTACATTCTCATGTTCATCTTTCTTTAGGTGCTATCCGTTCTTCGTTTGTCATAAGTTTCTTAATCTCCTACAATAACTGTGCATTCTTTTCCTATTTCAGTTTCTTTATGAATTTTTGGCTTGTAAAGAAGTGAGTTCTTCAGGTGCCTTAAGTATACTTTCCATCATATGCATCTGTAGAGCAGTCACTACCATATTTAAAGACAAAGTACCAGTAAGTTTGAACTATTCAATGCAGTAACTATCTTGATTTGATGATTACAATTCCCACAGTTCTCCAAGTTAGATTCTCTATCCTTGTAGTTGCAGGGAGACAATAATCTAAATTTCCACCAGAATTCTTTTAGCCACAAACGCTTGGAAAAAATAAAATATTTCACTGATTCACAAGATACTAGATTCACACAAAAAAAAAGCAACATAGTTCTCTGCCTGACACTTATACATTCATACACTATTTGTACTGATTAAAGTGATTTTAAATGATCTTCAGTATACAAGAGTGCTCAACATCATTATGCGCATCTGTGTAACACAGTAACCTGAGCAAACAGCATTACAAAGAAAACTATGCTCTGAATGGAAGTGAAGGACTCCAGCCAAAGATTACTTATCTTCCTTCAGGATAGTCTCATTTCACAACTACGCATTTCCCTTGCTTACTGGTACAACCAGAAAGGCAGATCAGATACTGGAACTGCAACCTGAACTGAGACTCCTATGCTTCGAAAGAATTTGCTGAGATGTCACTAATAAATAGAAAATGAAACTTTCCCAAGGGCAAGCACTTAAATGAAGGGAATAAATGTAGAAGTTACCTGGACATTAAAATCAAACAAAAACAACAACAAACCAAAATGAAAAAAAAAAAGAAAAAAAAGAACTTCACCTCCCTGGGACTTCAACTTAATCAAAATAATGGAAAGCTTAGGGTAAAGCACAGAGCTACCAAGACACTGAAGACAATGAAATTACAGATAAAAAGTTCTGGTATACTAGCTTTATTTATCTTGAACCCCAATTTGCAAGTTTTGAAGTATTCTTCTCTTTTAAACCATGAAGCAGAATGGGATGGTCTGATTCCCTGTGCTTTCCCTGAAGCTCCTTCCTGCTACACTCTCCTCATTCCTGCACTGAACTCAACCTTTCTTTTCCCGCAACAGACTCACTTCACTCTGTTGCTCTGTTCCTTACTTGTCAGATGCTATTCCAGAAGCATTAGACAGACTTTATCTTTGTTTCACTTCTGCTTCTAAGAGAAAACGATTTCTTACTCTCATTTCCTTGGCACTGAGCAATAATATCCAGTTCATGATTTCTAGTGAAAAGACAACTGCCATTCTGAGAATTCCGTTGGAACAAAAGCAAACCATCCATAACATCAAATTGCTCTGTCCATCCACTTAACAACAGTCATATGCCAATCATTGCCTGCAGAGCTGCAACCACAGAGGCACTGTTACAACCTCCTATGCTTTCAAACCAAGAATTTGCTTTCGTGTCTTACCCTACTGGTTTCACAACGTCACATGGGATTTCTAGAATATCCTCTGATTTCACTGCATGGATCTCAGCAGCTACACAAATGCTCTGTATTTTATTGATAATGTATCCAAATGTATCAAGTAAAATCTAATTCACAAGAGAAATAAAAGAAACTCACTGACAAACTCTCTGACTGTCCAAACACTGCCTTTTTCTCTACTTCTAATACAAAATTTCCATTCACTTTCAAAAAGTATATCTAAAACACCAAGGTGTAAATATAAATGCTATGCAGGTGTTGATATGACAAAAACAAACAAACAAAAAAACCTGTTACAACTTAGTTGTTATGCAACCTACCTTTCAAAGCTTACAATAATGATCCCCGGTTATAACTAAAATCTAACAGTCTTCATATCAGTCAGAGAATCATAGAATGTCTTGGGTTGGAAGAGATCTTAAATCTCATCTCAATTCCAACTCCTTGCCACAGGCAGGGCTGTCTCTTATCAGCTGAGGTTGCCCAGAGCCACATACGGCCTGGCCTTGAACACCTCCAGGGATGGGGCTCCCACAGCTTCTCTTAGCAGTCTGTGCCAGTGCCTCACTGCCCTCCGAGTAAAGAACCCCATAATAGCTAATCTAAATCTTTCTTCTTTTAGTTTAAAACTGTTTCCCTTGGTCTTTCCACTACCTGCCCGTTTGAGAAGTTCTCCTTCAGCAGGTCTCCCTCCTGTTTATAAGTTCTCTGTTTTACGGATCTTCAGTAACTTTCAGAGACATTTTAAAATTTAGTATACACTCAGTACTTTCTTACAAACACTTGCTGTGTTTAAAGGTAACTTGCTTTTAACCTCTCACCTTAACTTGCACCACCTCCCACCTAGATGATATGCATCACCAAATCAGATTTATTTGGGGGCAAGGAGGAAATGCTGCCTACAGCACGTCTAAGACAAGCATCCTGTGCAGCGCAATCTAAGTTTTTGGAATATACCCTAGTCTGCCCTGTAGCATGAGAAAAGAGAACAGAATGGCTGTGATTCTTCTTTTTGTATGAGAGACATACTCACTTTAACACATTACATACTTCAGTCAGTAAAACTGTCTGTCTACATCTAACTGTAACAACTTCTACCTTTATGGAAGCCAGTAAACACAGGCACGCGCTGATGAAACTACTGCTAGATTTCCTGTGAATAAAATCCCTAAGAACTGTTCAGTATTTGCAAAAGAAACACTTGAGCAATAGAGTCCTTCACATATTTATTGTATGCCACATGTTCAGGAAGGACAAAATTTGATACCATCACTACCTCTTAACTCTCAGTAGTTGAAATATGGGGGGAAAAAAACGTTGCTATAATTGGAGTAAAACTTTGAAAAATTGGTAAGTCTGGTAAGTTTTGTCTGGCTGAAAAGGAGTGTGACAGACAGCTTGTGAAACCATTAGCAACTTGGCCAGTGTCCTACTTATTTACCGATTAACAGCTTAACTTCTTGTGTATTCCCAACCCAATACACCTAATCTACTACACAGTCATTTAATTGCACTACAAATCAGTTTACCCAACCAATACTTGATATTTAAACTCATCAAGTTTAGCATATCTGACAAGTCTCTGCTACAGTATGCCAAGACCAAAAATTATCCTGTCAAGCAAAGTTTTCTGTTTCACTAATGAAGGCAAAAACACAACAGTAAAATAAAGGACATCAGAATGTACATTTTTTTTTCTTCATAAATTGGTTCTGAACATAACCTTCCACTACCTCCTTGAAACAAGTAAAGTATTACAGTAGAATACTAAGTAAGTCAGAACGCAAAAGATGCCTACTGATGTATTTTGGAGAATAAATCAATGAAGTTCAGACAGAATTCATACACATTCAAGTTATTTCAAAAAGTTAATGGCCTACAAAAACATGGAAGTGGGAAAAAAGCCTTGTACCACAACAACACTAACTTTTATTCTGGCTGCTTATACTTTAATAGACTGCAATAAATTCCCATTGGGCAATTTACTGCTTCATATTCACAGATGGAACAGATACCACTGCTTAATTATGCTCCATTTTGTAGAGATTAAAAGTATACAGGTAATAGTCAATCTCTAGCTGTATGATGTCAAAACAAACATGATACTCACTATAAGTATGCTTATAATACTGTCCCTCTTTATCTGACTTACTACAGTGGAGAACTTCAAGCACACAGAAATTCTTGAAAGAGTTTTTGAGTTCAAGCCTACTCAACTTTCAGAATTATTATGGGATCAAGTGCTAATCTCACTTCATAAATTGTTGAGTATATACTTTTAAAATCTGCACTCAAGCAGTTCACTGAATGTGTTCCTTTTGCTCTAGACTATTTTTCTGTTTTACCTTCACTGTCTTTCTTGTTTGTATCTTCTTTATTTTTCTTGTAAGAATCATTTAAACAAAAAATCCTGACCAACAAAATCCACTTTGATTATGTTTGCTTAAGCATGGAAATAACAACACTCCATTAAAGTTGATGGGATTTTCAGTTTCCACTTCTAACATTACTTTTGTGTTACCACTAGCATGATTCTGTTTTAACGTTTTATAGAGGCAATAACAGTTCCTATAGAATGCAGATACACTATGCCTTCACTCAGCTTTCCCATTTCTCAACAATTTATCAGGGTCTCAACAAATATTGTACTTGCTATAACAATTTTACCTGTTATGTTCATTAAGAAAGTGCCTCACATAGTACAGTACTGATTTTCCCTGCCATGAACATGACAAAACATGTTCTACGTGCCTTTGCTGTAAAAGCCACAGAAAACTTGGGCTTTTTTCATCCTTTCTTTTCTACCTCACAAATCTTTTCCTGTCTCCAGTCTGTATTTCTTAGTAGCCCATTGAGACTTTGTGGCTGTGAGGGCTGTGGAGCAAGAGGACTACTACAGAAGTACATCTACTTCTGGCAGTCAACCTCAACCTGCCAGCTGCAGCATGCCTGTCTGCTACCACTCCCTCCTTTCCCCACTGCATACTAACCTAAAACTATTGGGAAATTGCACAGGTCCACTGACTCAGACACCCATTTCTCTGACATGAACATACCCCACACAATTCTTCTTCTCCTGCTCCAGTAAGACAAAGAGTATACTGGATAGAGATGAGAGAGGGAAAAGAGGGAATTAGGCATCTGCCAAGGGAAGGAAGAACGGATGCAGCCAGGGATGGGAGCAGAAACTACTGCTAAGTGCAAGAAGAAAGGCTTTTAAAATGTAGGGGTAATTTGAAGTAACTGGCATAGACTAAGGAGCTTGCCTACAGAGAAATTCTGAGAAAGTGAAGAGGATGAACTGTGAAAAGTTGTATTTGGATATTTATATGATTTTAACTCAAGTTATGCTATCTTCTGCAGGCTTTCTGCTGAATTACATAAGTAGGTCTGGGCACAAGCAAACAGTCTCTACATATGCTGTCATTATCAGAAGTAGTAAACATTAACTGCCCCATCAGAGCTCTGCGCTATCTTTAAATAAACATGACTTGAAAGTCATTACTGCACCCATAATCCCAAGGCCATTAAAACAGCATGCAAAATTCCAGTGGGCAGATCACCAGTGGGCTTTCTCTTCCAGAGTCCTATCAGGTATCTGTTGTTTCTCACCCCAAGCAGAGGTAGCATAGGATAGAGCCAGTGTAATGTGACCTGTGCTGGGCATCAGCACGGCCCTTTCCTTCAGTGCTGTTCTGCAACATTGCCTCATTTGGTGACAGACAGAAACCTGTATTTTTTGAACCAGTACCAAGTCTCCTACTACTGATCAGCAGCTCCTGTCCTGATACAATTTGGCACTGAGAAGTAGAATCAAACAAGGATCTAATGAGGGCACCTGAACACAAAAGGAACCAGTAGTTCTATCTGTTGGCAGACTTAATACTTTGACTACAGCTACGGATTTCTTTCATGTTAATTCTTTCTTGGTCTTCCAGAGTTATCTACAAACAACTTTATACCACTGTGCATTAAGTTCTGCATTTTTACAAGTACCCAGAAAATCCAACCAAGTAACAGTAACTCCTTAAAAGCCATCTGGGATAGAAGACAGTCCAGAGAGAAGGGGAAAAAACAAACAAACATAACAAAACAGTTCAGACCTACTTAAGGCATTTTTTTTTTTTACTTCTTCAATATTTTTAGGTCAAATTAGCACTCAAGCATTAACAACAAAGTAGGAAAGCAGAATTAAGAATACAACAGTGCAAAAAAATCCCCCTCATAATCATCCCTGCAGTAAGAAATACTGGGAAGTTATGCAAAACTCTGAAAAAGCTGTTACAGTAACATGAATTACTCACCCATAAGCTCCATTACTAATCAGTTTAATTGTTTCAAAATCACTTTCTCGAGGTTTTCTCCGGAGCTGTAGTGAGGTATTAGAGCTCTTCAAAGTAAAAAAGGAGAAAGAACACAGTCAGTACAGTGTTTTTTTTCTTCAAAGTAGGAAAAACAATAAAAACAACATAACTCCAACTACTATTAGTCTGTTGCACCCCAACGAACCAGCTGAAAAACCTAACCATTTTGGCTGAAGTGTAGGACATAGGAGTTCCTGAAACAAAGCTGCCTCTCCATCTGAAAAGTATCTGTAACAACGGAGCCATCTATCCCCTCATCTCCATGTCAGGGTTAAAGAAGATAGGTGTGATGGCTTCTGGTAAAGGGAATTCCTGGCAGCTCCTATCTAGAGGCCTAAACTTCTGGGAATCACTCTAAGTACTCGCTGGACATTGCCTTGATTTTTGAGTAACAGTGATTCCAACAGTATGCAGGCAGAATCAGCCTGGGAGAAACTGAAGCAGACGAGCTCTTCTAACTTAAAATAAAATTTTGTACATTTCTGACTAATGCTAGGACTGTGATATAATTTAGGATGGACACACACAGAGGAAAAAAAAAAAAAGGGAAGACAAAAATGCAATAACTCTATCATGATAATGTCACTTTCACCAACTTTCATGCAAGAACATTTTCAAAACGGAGTTCTCTTGAATGTGGTGTAACTTTCTTTCTAGCTGTAATCTTAATGATTCTTAACAACCAAGTGTAAATTAGAAACGGGAGGTGTGGGACACGTGCATGCGCTAGTGCAGATTCCTAAATTTCTTATTCCTACAAAATACAAAATGCTTCCCAAATTTCCAAAAAGTTCTGTGATCCCTATCAAGACAGCTCAGTAATATTCAAGGTTGGGTGTAGATCTGCTTGGAAGATTTTCAATGAAATGCTTACTAGAGAAACAGTTCTGTGTTAAGAAGTAGTGAATATGGTAACAGAAGAAACTATGAAGGAGAGGAAGAGATCATTTATTAAACTGCTCAGGCTACTTGCTTGCCAATACAGGATTCTTCCTAATTCTACACTTACCATTATTTTAAATTGTTCTGTGTTCTATTTTAAGTTATGCCTCTTTACACTTTCCATGTTTTTTTTTTTTTATCTTATTCCACATTGGTAAAACATTTCTAGATATTCATCCTGTATTTTTCATTCCTCATATAATTTCATCACAGCCCCAGTTATATTCCTGTATTACAATGATGCATTATCCTTCCTTTTACTTCATTCTTTCAACTTTGAGGAGTTTGCATTTGTGCAACACAAATACCTTCAGAATTATGACCTCATAGCTATTGCTAAACCAGTCTTACAGGTACATATTTCCCATCTAAATTAGAACACTCCTTCAGCATTTTTGTTGTCTTTCTATTTTTTATCCAATTTGTCAGTATTCTTCCAATAAGTAATGCCAAGGTCTGTATTTTATGAAAACACCAGAAACCTTCTCAAGATATTTCAGGAGAGGATAATGTCCTTAACATAGTATGTTGATACTACCTTAATAGATTTTAAACTCTACTAATACTTACAGATGACAATAAAGTACCTATGCATCCTTGCAGAATTGCATTGAAATTGCACTGACTTTTTCTATCTGCTTGCACTAAAAATTAACAATAAATAGCTAGAACTGCATTTATTCTTGACTGATGGGCATGGTACAAGAACTAACTTCTTAAAATTATAATTTAAATAGACAGAACTTAAACCCAACACAATATTCAGACCAATAATCTCCAGCAACTAATTTTTATTTGCTAACCTGTGCAAGTGTTTGACAAAATTTTACTGTAAGATACCCATGATTGTAGCCAAATATTTTCAAACATAGATTCAAAAGAATAATGCAGAATATTTCAGACTGCAAGACAGCTTTCTGAAACAGGTTTTTTGGCAACATGCTTATTACCTTCTCATGTCTTGATTGGATATGTTTAGACTCTGTTAATTTGATTATTAGTTGCCACTGTAAGCAGACTGTCTTGAAACAGTTCTAAAATGCTTTATTTTTAAAGAAGTATGTAAATCCTTAGAGAAGGAAAATAATTACATTAAACAGAAATAAAACAGTCATCAGTGGAAATTATGGTAAAATACTCTTCATGTTTTTCTCCTTCCTCATGGAAGCAAAATACCACAGCGCCAAAGAAAACCAAGTTTTGCTCTAGTACTTTTCATGAGTCTTCTATATGCTGACTGGCATGGTGCTAAACCCTGCAACTGTCTAAGAATCCATTCTACTAATTTACCCATGCCAGAAGAAAAGTAGAAGACATTTTTTTTCTTCATTCACATTCAGCATAAGCAGCATTGTAAGAAGAAAACTTACAGTTATTGATTCATCCATTTCCAGAGTTTCTGCTGTCCCATTGTCACAGTTAGCTAGCTGAGCTATTTCTAGAAACAAATATTAGAAAGTCCTTTTTAAACCTCAGTAAGTATAAAATTAAGTACCGAACTAAAATCTGAGAAGCAACACTTTTCTGGAATCATTAGTAAACAAGCTGCCCTGTCTGCCAAATAACTGCCCTGTCAAATAACTATAGGATGTTTCTAAGCATTTTGAGTATTAATGCCATCTGAAAAAGGAATGTATGGTATTCATCATCTATGCAATCTTCAACAGCCAAGTACCAATAAACAGGAATTAGTATTATGACTGCTGAGATGCAAGAATTCTGCAGTCTGTGAGTGATGCAAGTATTAATTTTCTAAAAATCATGAGGATCTCAGACCACCAGGGAGTTAACTGCACATCATATCTTTGATGTACTACCTAAAACTTCATAGCTGGAACAGTAAGGTAGAAATGCTGCTAATCCTAACAGAACCAGCTAAAAGCCATTTTTTTTCCCTCAAAGCTTATCATTTATGGAGATACTAATACAGACTACTTCTCTGTGAAATGCCTAGATTTTGGCAGATCTAGCAAGTTTACCAGGTTGTCCCAATTTGCCTATGGTGCAGAGCTCCTAAATCTATTATGTCTTCCAGGGACCCATGAACTAAGAATTCTTCTGGGTAACAAAAGCTGAACAGGAAATCTGGCAGCTAAAAGAACTTGGATAACTTAGTATAACTTTAATATACTTTGTTAATTATACAATCTGCAGAACCAAAGATCTACACTTGATAATTATGTGATGGGAATCAAAGAAAAGACTACCTGAAATTTCTAAGATGCAATTTTACCATCAATACAGTTAACTTGCAAATACAGAAAGTAACTTAATATTCATGTAAAATATATCTAAGCTGGATTTTTCTATACAATAATCAATTACTAGAAGTGAAATCCTAGGTAATAATTCACACAACACTTACTGTAATCATTAACTGTAAATTAAGCATGTAGATAATTTACTTGTAGAGCAGATTGAGAGTAACTCTCATATCTAATCACTACAAAAACCACAACATTTGTTAAATGTAATAATCATGAATACTTAAAATTTAATTTCAAAAAAAAAAACCGAACAGATCTTCGAAGTTTAACAGAAGTTATAAAGATCCAAAGAAAAATCTGAACACAGGTCAACAAAAAGTGAAGAATCAGTGAATCATCACAATCATCAGTGAAGAATAAACATTTTTAAAAGAGAGACTAGGCTTCAACAGCACAGGCCAAATTCTAGCTAGGGAGTGGAGTTTTCCGTCAAAACTCAGTTTCATGAACATGAGGGTTTTATAATAAGTGTGCCAATGAAACCCTTATAGTATGAGTGAGAACTACACAAGATAGAAAAATATGCTTTGACAGCCTTCTCAATTGAGACTGTTTTCATAAATAGGAAATTAAAATGGGCCATTTTTAAACAGAAGTTTTGCAAAATATCCATTATCTGAAAAATACATATTATTTACAAACAGTAGGTATTAATGGAATGGAACCAAGAGTCAGCTTTCAAAACACAGAGCCATGGAACAATTTTGCAATGCCTGAAAAGATTTTTAAAACTCATCTAAATACCATTAAACATCTGCCCTTTTTCTTTCATTGATTTAAACCATTTCTGAAGTCCCATGATTCAGAAAAGGTAAAGATGGAAATTTAAAAACCGGGGGAGGGGGAAATTTCTCCCCGGGGAACTCTTCAGAAATGCAGCCACCAATCTCTGATAAGTGATGAATCTGTTGTGGTATTGCTTTCAGTACAGTATAAATTTATCTGGCATTATCTCCCAAGTAATGCATGCATCATTTCACTCAAAGAAAGGATACTACAGCTATGGCAGAAAACAAAGGAGGCAAGCAGGGAAGGCACTAAAGCATTCAGTTCTTTTTCTCTGTAGAGAAGTGAAATCCCTTCCATGAACATTTACAAACACTAAATACTTAAAATAAATACAATTGTATGTGGAGCTGCTATTCTAACTGCAATTACTGATACATAATTATTTGAAAGCTTTCTTGTTCTTTTTTCTATCTAAATATTTTTCAGTATTTTCCATTTTTGGACACAGAAATGTAAAGACACAATTGTTTTCACAGAATCACAAGATGCCTTGGGTTGGAAGGAATCTTGAAGATTACCTAATTTCAATCCCCTACCACAAGCAGGGTTGCCATTCACTAGTTCAGGCTGCCCAAGATCCCATCCAACCTGGCCTTTAATAACTCCAGGAATGAGGCATCCACAGCTCCTATGGGCAGCCTATGCTAGCACATTCCTGCGCTGAGTAAAGAATGATCTTATGTCTCACCTAAATATCCCCTATTTTAGTTTAAAGCCATTTCTCCTTGTCCTATCACTACCAGACCATGTATAAAATTGGTCACCTTCCTGCTCATAAGCTCCCTTTAAATACCAGAAACACAATTTTGTGTTACCAAGTCCCCTCCTAGACATCTCCCTTGTTCATAGCACAGAAGACAAGCAAACTAACACTGGTTAGATCCATTTTCCAAGACAGCACTTCTGCTGGACTCCAAACTGTGGGACTAGCACAGTATGCAATGAACCCAATTTACACTTCTCACTACTAATAGAATCTGATTTGAGTATAAAGAGAAGATGGTCTCCTGAGGAGACAATTCTAGTTTTACCAACATTGTCCTTAAAACAAGAATCAGGCAACCAAAAATCTTCTGCAATGACTACAATTTTATAGGAACCCAGTCAACTTCTCCCCTGTATAAGTCCTAACTGTGCACACATAGGTTGCTCAGAAAAAGAAATCTTCACAGTTTCAGTAGGAAAGGGAGTCACACCCTTTACCCTTTTCAGTGAGAATATGATGTAGAAAGCTAGGAGCCATGAAAGGCAAATTACTTATCAGTCCAGTTTCAGTTAAACCTACAGCTGGATAATAGTGGTAGTAGTAGTGCCAAATTAGAGCTGTAAATTTCAGCTAAAGTTAAAATAAGGAAGTTTTATTGCCTAAATGTAAAAAGATGAGTATCCTTCATACAACGCCATCAGTGAATGGTATTCATAGCAGAAAATCTCAAATGGCCTTTATAATGCCTTTAAGTTTGTGACGGAACCTGTGGGTGAAGTGAATGCCTTTTGTTCTTCTCTCATTTCTACTTTGATTCCTCAAGGCACACTCAGAGTATCTCAACAATCATATACATTGGGAAGGAAGCATCTGGACGTTTCTAGCTGAACGAAGGGATGCACTTACCTTCCAAAGGATCTTTATTTAAGCCCAGCTGACTAATAATGTAGCGGGGAATGTCTGTTTTAATGCCTTGTCCCTCTTTAGCATGGCCTTCAGCTGCTTCCAAAAGATAGTAAAACTCTTCTGGATCAAATTCCTAAAAGAAAAAGAATAACCATCATTCTCCCTGCAGAAACTGAAGTATTAGAACCTAATATACTAACTTCCTTAACTGTACCTATCACAAATATTTCCCTTATTAAAAAAAACAAACCTTATTACTCTAGTATTAATAGCCTATCCTTCTATTACGATTCCATACAATGTAATATGCTGTACGCCATACAATTTTGCATCCTGTACTTTTATAATAGGAAATGACTTGGCAGAACTCACCACAGCGTTCTGTGAAATGACATAACCAGCAACACATTATTCAGTGACAAGATTTCACCTCCTTACAATTGCTTGAGTACAAAAACCTGCTACTGAAATTAACTATGTAAATAAACTGCTCTCCACTTCTAAATGAAATTTTGAAGTATTTTAAATAAGTATAACAGTACAGTGTTTTAAGGAAAATATAATTGAATAAGCACTTGACTTTAGAATGAAGTCATTGTAAGCTACTGAAAACATTTGAGCTTCACTGATCCAATTGTTTCAAAACTAGAAATAAAACATTACCCTTTGGGAGCCAACTATATTACTATATAATTTATTCCACATGTAAAAGGCATGCCTTCCAAGAGTAAGAAAAGAAATCCTTTCCTATCCTATAAGTCCTTTAGAAACATATTTATTCATTACTTTAACAGAAGGTAAAATTAGGAAATCATTGAATAAAACAAGAGAGATTACCAATAGGGCATTTTTATTCTTTTTAATAATCTTCTGTTCTCTTTCCGATATATTGTCTGTATCTACATATATTAAAACTTCACTCATATAGACACTACAATCTTCAAGGTGTTCGTTCCTACTGGCCATCAACCTCAACAGGTACAATGCTTTTCACAGTGAGAGCTACTAAGAATTTTTTCCAGCCATTATGGTGGAATAACCTTAGTTAGCCACCAGCTGCGCACCAAGCTGCTCTCTCAGGAAGATGAGGAGAAAGTATGAAAAATAACTGCGGGTTGCGATGAGGACAGGACAACCAATTATCATACAGGCAAAAAAAGGTATGCCTTGGAAAAGATTTAATTATTTGTGAACTGAGAGAAATAAAAGCAAACTAAAATCAGAGAGGACAGCCTGCTCCACCATGGGTCTCTCCTAGGCTGTAGTGAACTTCTGCTCAGCATGTGGAGCACCTGCTTCCTTCTGCACAGACCTCAGTGGCTGCAGGGCTGCTTCTCTCACACTTTCAGACTCCTCTCTCCTAGCACAGCATTTTCCCCTTTCTTCAACCTGCTCTCCCAGAGAACAACCAGGATCACTCATGGCTCCGGTCACCTTCTTAATCAGCTGTGCTCTGACATGGAACAGTGCTGAGCTCTGCACACAGAGGCTATTCTAGCTACCAAAAATGCTGCCATATAGACTAAATGCACTGCCATGAAACACTGATTAAATCAGCCAGTTTTTTTGCTATTTTTTATTATCTCCAGCCTACCTATTATTTAGCTCCAAATCCTTGGACACTGCCACCCTGCCTATAAATCTGGATTGTGTGACTAGGTGTCACCTGCTGTTTCAGCCTTACTCTTCCCACCTGACACACTGTCTCCATCTGAATCTCTTATATGTTGCATCTTGGTACTGAAGAACAACAACATGAGCATATGTGCCCAAACTTAACAATCTTCTAGTGAACAGCAGCAGTGGTAACACATTTAACATTTGATAATACGTCAAGGTAATTTCAAAATAGATACCTTTAAAGCATATAGAGCATATATAATACATAAAAATGCAATATTATATATAATATATATAATGCACACTAACATGCATACATGCATACACACATGTAAATATTAGAAGTAAGAAATTTATTTCCTAATCTTAACTTCAAACTTATGTCTTTCATTCTTCATTTACTGAAGCAACTGCAAATGGAGAAAATCTCTCAACATTTGGCAGTAGCTCCTGGCACATGAAACTGAAAAAAAGTCTAACTCATATGATTAACAAACAGGAACACACATACCACCAACACCTGAGCTAAAACCCAGCTAAAAAGCTGGAAGAAAACTGATTACTTAACTATACAGTATATGAAACTTCTGATGAAAGTGTTGTTTTATTTCCAGTAATTCTATGGAAATTCTTACAGAGGCAGAAATTGCGGTATCTATTATTTATTTAAGACAGACTTTTCAAAATATCAGCCAATATTATTTAAAGGGTTCCAGAGAGAGGGTATGAAAAAGCAACAATATTGCTTTTGCACGATTAAATGATTCCAGTGACTTTTAACTGGTAGTCTTAATAGCTTGTGTAAGAAATGTGGGTCTTGTTACAATCTGCCTGTATTTTTTTGAGTCACTTGCCTCTGAAGAAACCTACTGCAAGAAGAGTTGTTACGTTTCAGCTTAAATCTTCTACAGACTCCAAGTAAGAACACTCCAAAAAAGCTGTGCCAGCTTTCTCTGCCATTGCTGCTCTGAAAAAATCTACACAGCTGGAAGCAAGTAAGCACTAAAACTCAGAGCACAATTTCATTTCCTGAGAGAAATGAAAAATACTGTCTGTTCACTCACATCAACAAGCTCAGCAAAGGGAGAAATGCAGGATATACTGCAGTTCCAGCTCAACTGTGATAGGCTGGAACAAAATCCCAAAGTCATAAGCTAAGGGAATGTAGATTTGGACTTGCCAGCTATAAAATTTAGCATTTACAGAGAATGAACTAGGAACCAAATAGGTCACCAGGAAAGAACCCAAATTAAAAGATAAGACAGGAACAGGAGTGGATGGGAGAAAGAATATATGAGGAGAGGATGAAGTGCTACAAAGAAGCCTAGGTCTATCAGCCCACAGCTCCTATTTAAGAGCAGTTTTGAACATGCAATAAAGAAATCATGGAATGGAGAGAAACAAGACTTCACATCAGAAATTGTGTAAAGGGCTGGAGAAGGATTACGTGAAAGGAGCAAGGAAGATCATTCCAGATATAGCTGAATTAACATTTCAGGGGACACAGTGAATATACAGCACAAGCCTGCATTCAGTGTCTACTAACACATCCTCTTCCGTAGAACATGTCATTATTTTCACATCATTTATCCTGCTTCAGAGTACACACCATATTTTAGATTTCTGCTGAACTGCAAGTTATGAACAAACTGGAACTGGGAACACTGAGACATTGTGTTTCCAAAACAAAAGGGTCATCTCTCAAAATGCCTACAGCAGACAGAATAATCTAGGTTGTGGATTAACTGTGCCACAGATAAAGAAACACAGCACAGAGCCAAGATCAGGTTGGAAAGACTGAGTAGTTGATTCAGTGGTATGCAAATGCAGTTATGACATTTCCAGGCATAACTTGAGTCTAGCAGCAGGTTAGTGGCTCCCACATACACAGAGCCCTGCCAGCCTCAAATAGCTGTTTGCAGCATCAACACTGCGATCCTAGTATTGGCAAGCACAGCAGCTCAACAAAGTCAGCTCAGGCTCCTTGCCAAGCCTGTTGGATTCAGGTTGGCTCTTACATGGTATTTGGGTGTCTACACCATCCTCCTGAGCACACCGAGTTCTGTGAGCATTTATTACTTCCACTGAACAACTGAAGCACATTGGCTCTGTCTGCAGGAACAACTTCCTGCACCTGAGCCTCCCCAGGGGCAAGTGAAACAAAAACATGCCTAGGTGGCTTGGCACAAGCTAGCCCAGTATGGCAACACACAAGCTATGCTCACACATAAGTTAACTCCTTTGTTTCTTCTGAGAGTAACTAAGGGTTCCTGTATCTCCAGATACCCTACTGTAGAATGGACTGCAAGCTGTATACAACCCTGGCAACTGTTCAGCACAACAAGATTATAAAACTTACAAGAAGAACAACAGGAAAATCACCAACCAATTATGATTCCGGAAATGTCTTCCCAAGAGAGTAACAAAGTTGAACAAAGCAACAGAAAAAACAAACTCATTTTAAACTGGAGCTTCTTAAATTTATGAAAGGGATTTAATAACAAAGTATTTGCCATAGCAGGGAGCCAAATACAACTGCAGGAGGTCTCCACAATAGCAGGGAACCAAACACAACTGCAGGAGGTCTCCAGTAGTATCTTGCTTCTGAAATAAGTATAAAAGATCCCACCAACAATGTAGACTTGCCAAGTTGTCTGACAGTACTGTAAAGGAAATTGAATACTAATCCTGGAAACTTCACATAGTAATTAAAAATCTTGATACAGTAGCATCACCTTACCAGGCATTCCAGTAAACGAGCAGGACGAGCAATGACTATGAGGATTTTCCTGACTAGCTGCTTGATATATGCCAGTTCTTCACTCTCTGATCGCTCCTGAGCCTAGAACATGAACATGAAGGAAAAATAAAACAAACAGCATTCACTTTGCACTCATTGCACATTCAGCAAGCACTCATGCATGCTTATTTCAGACGTAGTTGCAGGTTTTGAAATGTGAACTTGAGACAACAGTACATCATTTTCAAGACAATCATAGAAACAGCAAGATATCAACATTATGAAATTTCATATTGAAGTAATACATCTGTACGATTGTAACACTGTAACAACTAAGTTAAACTGTCCAAAATAGAAATGATTTCTGCTTTTTTTTAATTTAAAAAAAAATTACATAATATTACCATTGTAAGTTTTGCAAAAAGGACTATGATTCAATACAACATACATATGCATGTTTGTCTCCCCATTTACTAACAGCTTTAGGAAGAGATTAAAAATCAAACAATATTCATGAAGATAAGCAACATTCATGTGAATTTGGTCATAATTTCCTATGTTCACAATTCCTAGCCAAATAACAATATACTATATCTACAGAGTCAATACTAACTCGTGCAGAGAGAGGCCACATACAGGTACATGCAGAAAGAAAGACAATGACAAATCCACTTCTATGAAGGTAATGAAGAAGAGTGTAAATTGTTACCAAAGAATACAGAGAAAATTCTGGAAGGTTTAAAAATATTTGCACAATGGGCTAAACTACATTTTAAATTTCTTTTAAACTTTCTCCTTTAAGAACAAAAGGTGCAAACAAGGATGCCAACGAAGGCAGAGGCCATATAGTCCGCCTCCTCACTAAAACATACTGCTAGCCCTCCAAATACACAATGTATTTCTTTGCTTTGCATATTCTGAAGTTTTTCCTCATCTTTTATTTGTACAAAATCATCAGGAGAACTGAAACAAAACTAAGAAACTAGCATTTTAAGAGAGATTAATATGGACAACTAAGTACTTTTCATATAGATCATTAATTTTATTTTTGTAGTCGAAAATCCTGCAAAAATATGACGCTACATGCTGCTCTCAACACTGTAATTTAAAAATATATTAAGTAGCTGAAAAATAAATAAATCCGTGAGATTTAAAAATGGTAACTTCAAAAAGAAAAAAAAAGCACAATCATCACCTAGCATTTTGTAATGGGTTTCAGAAGTAACTTAACCAGACATACGCATTTGTATTCTGCACGCTACAACCAAGCCCAAAGAGAGCTCTCTTATAAACAAAACGCCTGCCTGTTTTGACCACCAGCAGAATTAAAAGTAACTTTTATATATAGGATAGTTTTGTGAACACTCAGTTGTATACCTGAACAAAAGATTCAGTATATATTATGTTAAAGTAGGATGAAGCAGGAAAGGGCACTGGTACACTCAACCTCAACCTTAGATTTACAAAGGCATGAGATGAATCAAGCTGCTCAAGCACTGAAAGAGCCTTCCTCTGATTATACACAGTAATCACAAGGTGCCAAGTAGCAGTAGGAGATGCAGCTTTCTACTGAGCATCACAGCTGGTAATTGACAACAAATGTGATGCATGAATCCAAATCACAACAGAGTGCCTGCAGCTGAGCTGAGAAAAGGAGCAGGCTTTCCTTCTACTGAATTACATTGTTGGGAGGTTCTTATTTTCTCTGCTTAAAGGACAGGGCTTCAATAATCCATACATATTTCAGTGATGCCTTAGCTTTTACATTGCTTTATGAACAGAACTTCAGAATACAGTAGCAGAAACTAACTGAAAGTAAGTCTATTGAATAGAAGTTAACAAAAAAAATCAGCACAGGAAACAACAACAAAAACAACAACCAAAACCTTTAGAGACTGTTCCTTCATTTAAAAGAAAACAGAAGAAACTATTTAAATTAACAAGGCAGAATACTTGAACATATCACTGGGAAAATGTCAAGTTTATCAAATCTGCTGGTCTGACACATCAACTTTGGTTCCCAATATACTATCAAGTCTGACATTTACAGTTATACTATTTAGTATTTCATTTATTTTAAAAATCATGTATATATAAACTGTATTGACTTACAATGTAACATGCCGTAAATAACTTTCACACTTTTGTTAATTAATTTACCAGACTATTCTACAAAGTTTCAATGCTTTCAGAACTGAATTTCTGCTACTAAACACTTCAATTATGAAGGAGGGAAATATTTAAATTATTAATGATAACCTCCAACTAATGAAAACATAAGGGCTGTTGCCTCCTTTGTCGACACAGCAGGCAATTAGTAAGGTTGATAAAGTGGAAAGAGTGGAAATGGTATACATTTCCTCTTTTATCCACAGCAAATAGAACAGCAAACTTCCTCAGTTAGGGCTTACACTCACATTTCTGTAAGTAATTTATAATTTACACTGCAAGACAAAATACTGTTGTTTCTGAATCTTTACAACCTACTTACCACAGACTACACTAGGAATGTCTTTTGGTCCTTGTAGTGGTCATCACGTAGACTAAAACTGCCATGAATATCTCTTCGACAAATTATTTGAGTGCAACAGTCATAATTATTTCAAATTGCAAACATATTTAAACCATATTACTACCAAACATAATAGCTCATACCTCCTGTAGCAATTTGTCTAATTTCTGTTGTAATTCAAGGAAGTATCGAGATGTGATGAGGCCCTGGTGGGATTTATCCAAACAATCTCGAGCCAGTTCTGTGATCTGATGGTGGGTAAAACTGAGTACACCATCTGCCAGCGGAAGGACGTTTTCTGGAGAATGATTTGTTATAATGTCCTGAAGCCTTTCTTCCATCTGGGCTGTGGCCTATATACAAACGTATACACAATATATTACATCAGCCTCACAAATCACAACAATTACTTCTGGTTTTACAACATTTCTGCAGCATCTAAGAAGTTACCTATGTTTATTACACAAAATGACTCAAGAAAAAAGGAAATAGACAAGAGCGACAGACGACATACCCCCAATTTCCAGTACAGAGAAGTGAAGTCTTAGTATTCCATTATATAGATCCTACATTTTGTCTGCCACCAGCAATAAACAGTGATCTTATGATGCTCACTCACCAACATAATTAAAATACCATCATGACTTTAAAACTAAGTGCAAGGCAAAATAAAAGCAATGAGAACTTATGGAGGTCTTCATATGTTTTGCTAAAACTGCAGATGCTACACACCAGATTATCCTCCTTCCTTTTGTAAAGGTTACACCACAAACACATTTTAACAGACTGAGTTTGAAAGTCACTTTTACTAAAAAAAAACAAAGGCTTATAGTTCCTGGAAGTCGTGTTTTCTGCATGCATGATATGCCTGCTTTGTAGAATCAACTGTCTTGTTTCTCACAGTATAGGAGATTTAAAAAATACTGAA
Source organism: Perdix hodgsoniae (assembly GCA_035772895.1). NCBI lineage: Eukaryota > Metazoa > Chordata > Aves > Galliformes > Phasianidae > Perdix > Perdix hodgsoniae. Next base: position 20,146,111 of record JAPSGF010000003.1, read on the forward strand.
GATATTGCAATATTGTCCTTATTAAAAATAATCTCACTCCTTTGAATTCATAACTCATCTCTGAAATGAGTGGTTCATTTCACACTATTGACTGCTGCTCAGTCTCTCTACAAATATCTTCATACTTTCATAAAAATAAAAACAAATTTTACATAAATTTTATAAAAATAGATTTATAAATAAAAAGAAATATGAAGATTTCCTTTAATTACTACTTTTAGGCACTCTGGGAACTTTATCAGTTTAACTAATATTTTATTTTCCAGGAATCATGTAAATTCTAGGATCAACTAAGAGTACAGTGCTCCAAGCAACATGTGGCACAGTGGAATTCATTTTTGTCTCAGATTTCTGGACAAGACAGAAACATTTCCTGAGTTGCTTTCTCAGAACCAAACGCATGACAACTTCATGCTGATCTTCACCACTGAAGAAGCATTTAAGTAAAGAGAGAAATGGAACAGCAGTTTGCAGGTTTATCAGATTCTACACAAGACTGAGCAACCAAAATTGTTTTGTTTACTAATTCAGTATGCACTAACTCTAAGTATACACCACCTACTGAAAGTGAATGCTATTATTTCTTTCCAATCAGCAGAATATACTACCAGCGTGATTAATTTCAAAACCAGTTCAGCAGCTCCTCAAATGAATGTCCAGTTCTCAGCAGGGATTTTCTTTATCGTGATCTTATCTTTGTAATAAGAACTCGGTGATGCTTTGTAAAAGCCATTACAGACTTGGATCATTAGCTTCCATAACAAAAACATAATTTACCTATATGTTGCCTATTGATTTAGATACTGTGTATCTTAAATATAATTTATTACCTTTGGGAACCTTTCTTTGTAGACATGGTTCATCATAATTATCTCATTGTCACAGCAGGCAGGAGAACGTCCAGGACTGCAAACAAAGCAAATTATTTCTTTATACTTGTCTCAGCACTAGCTATAATTAGCAGTTATTTTTTTGAACAGATTATTTGCACTAAGAAGTCAACAAGAACTTTACTAAACAGGTATAATGGCTAATCAGTGACATGCTTGGCTCTTTTCTGTTATTTCTGACCAGGCCTTAAAAATTGCATCATATGCTTGACATCCGACTGCCTAATATGCTATTTTCTTAGTTTTTAACTGCAGTTCAGCATGTCTTGCAACACTCATGACATTACGTTTTTTTCTCAGAATGATGAGACATACACTTAACAGATGATTATATGTATGACTACATCTGCCCTTCTGAAGGTCATATGCAACCAAAATAGCAAAACCTGACCAAGAACTCCACTAGCTGCAAGTGAAGACATTCTGCAGTCTGTGAGGAGTTCGTATACATACATATATACCCACATATAAATACATATTTTTAAACCGATCATGAAAAAAAGTCAAAACTGTTATTTCCAATCTAACTGCCAGGTCAAGGCAGTCACTTCTGCAAGTAATGCTGTAACACACACAGGTCCCATGCCACAGACACTGTGCCTGGAAAAAGAAATACAAGCATGAAACTTGCAGGAAAACCATCTATAAAAGGTACCCACGGCCTTGGCTAACCTAGCAAACTCCTTTTCACTGTCATAAACCTCATTTTTTAAAATGTCCATCTGACTTTCAAGACACCAGCCCACCCAAATATGGTGTAAAAGATGTAAAATAAATTCCAGGAAGGCAACGTCCTCTTCTAGGAGTGTCTTCACCTTAACACATACATAGGAGTTTCTTGAAATGCATCTCTTACATAAGCAAAAGAAACAACTTTCAGCTCTCCAAAAGAGCAAAAAAAGAAAAATAAAAAATATGATCTTCAGTGAAATACACCTTCTACAAATGTCACTGCAAAGGAAACTCTAAAGGTCAACTCTGGGAAACAAGAAACTGAAGTTTATATTTATTAAAGAAAACTAACAAATTAATGAGGTTCCACCCCAACTCCCTGCCTATTTATTCTTCACCACAGCTCTTTTCAGACACTTCTAGCATAAATGCATTTCAAATTACTTTAAATTAAAAAAAAGAGAATATTATTTGAACAATTTGAACTCTAGAAGTCCCTAGATCAGTAAGGCGTAGCTCATTAGAAGGGGTTAAGTTGCCATCTTTATGCCTTATCTAGCACTGCTGAACATAGGAATAAAAACTTTAAAAGGGTTATTAATAGTTCAGGCATAGATTCTTACCTCTTGTATTCAGCAATTAGGAAAATAAAGAATGCTCCCAATACACAAAACCACAATGTTCTAGAGTACATAAATTAAGACTCAACCCCTTTCACCTGATGGACAAACCCACCTGAGACTTCTGGAGCGAGGGCGCATTGCAGTGGTCCTGCATCTGTTATCACTTGCAATGCTTTCAGTGGTACAGAAATGTTTAGATAAAAAATGAAGTTCATCAGGTGTTGGTTGGTATGGTAACTGGTGTAGTTTCTCTTGCGATGAACAAGATGACTGGAAAAGCAGAATACAAACTTCTATCAGTGAAAAAGCATTTTCAACATCATATTCTCTGCTTGTGAATGAGATTGCTTAATATAAAAATTACAGTTACTGTTTCCTATGCTTAACTACTAAATTAAAGAAGAACAAAAATAATTAGTCTCAACTTACAGAGGTAAACACAGTTTAAATACAAAAACTACTTCAGTCTTAGAAGAATGAATCATCACATTTCAGAAGTTCACATTTTGTCTTTCTAAGCCACAGACATCTGGTGTCAGTAATACACAACAGGATTTAGAGAATATTTTAAATGGAGTCTGCTGGAAATTAATTATTTGAGTAAGGCAGAAGAAGTATGTTAGCTGTAGAGTATAAATTATTGCCACAATACAAATTTCAATTCTGTGCACATAAATTATTTCATTATGTACAATTAAGATTAGCAAAGTTCGGAGAAAAACAGTCTAAATTCTTGCTGAAAAAATTAATCCAGACTGATTACTGTAGATGCTCTACTGTTTCTGGTACCAAAGATAGTTTCTAGCATGGACCAGTTCATAGATATCTGCACATCATCATAGAACTGTTGGAGTACGAAAAGCCTTAACGGTCATCTAGTCCAACTCCTCTGCAATGAACAGAGAAACCTACAGCAACATCAGGTTGCTCAAAGTCCCATCCAGTCAGATCTTGAATGCCTCCAGGGACAGGACATTCTCCGCCTCTCTGAGCAACCAGTTCCAGTGCCTCCAGTGCCTCACTGCTATAAAACTTACTGCTTATATCCAGACTAAATCTCCCTTTTATTTTTTTCTTTGAAACCATTTCCCTTTTCCCACTACCACAGAACCCACTAAAGAGACTGTTTCTTATCGCTTCCCTTTAGATAATGGAAGGCTACTATCAGATCTCCCCCGAGCCTTCTCTTCTCCAGGCTGAACAGTCCCATATCTCTTAGCCTATCCTCAAAGGGGAGGTGTTTCATCTCTTGGATCATTTTTGTGGCCCTCTTCTGAACACAATCGAACAGGTCCATGTCTCTCATGAACTGAGGTCTCCACATCTGGACGAAGTACTCCGGATGAGGTCTGATGAGCACAAGAGCAGAGGGGCAGGATCAGCTCCCTCAACCTGCTGACTACACCTCTTTTGATGCAGGCCAGGATCTGGTTGGCTTTCTGGGCCGCGAGGGCACATTGCTGGCTCAGCCCAGCTCACTATCCACCAATATCCCCAAGTCCCACTTGACAGGGCTGTGCTCTACTTTCCATCCTCCAGCTTGTATTGATAGTGAGGGCTGCCATGACCCAGGTGCAAAACTTTGCACTTGGCCTTACTGAACCCCGTGATGTTCACCTGGATTCACATGACAGGCTTAACCAGCCTAGGTCCTCTGGATGTCACCTTTCCCGCATGTGTTGACTGCACCACTCAGCATGTTGTCATCCACAAACTTGCCAAGGGTACACTCTATATCCCTCTGATGTGACAATGTTACACTAGAAAGCCGTCTGGCATCATGTAGACATTACTTTAACTGTGGAGGGGGTAAATTCCAAAAACTTCTTTCTGTAACTTGTCAGTCCCCAGATGGCTTTTTCAGTATGAGATTCTTCTCTATGTCCATCTTCTCATGCAAACTATTGTCTTATATGAGAAGACAGATAAGAACATCAGGACTCTTTCCTAGTTGCTCATTTATTGTAGGCCAAAAAAAGGGGCCTTTGCGTCTGTAGCAACGGGCATCTTTGCTATTCCATTCAAAGTGAGAGAAGTCAATAAACTTCCATACTGTACTGACATTGTAAATACTGTACCGGCATTAGTAAAGTCAGCAGGTAATATCCAGACTGTTAAGCAAAGGAACAAGACAGTCTTCGTAATTACCTGGTAATTTGAATGGTAAAAGCTGAACAAATCCTAATTCTAAAAATTAAAGAAAAGCTTACTTATTGCACTAGATGTCACAAAGTCAATTCTTGAAAGAAAACAAGAAAAAAAAAAAAGATGGGAAAAGTTCTCTCTCATAAAACTAGCGCATATGGGAAAGCTTCATCACATGAGAACAAATTAAAGATAGCAAGACCACATCATCTTGCTTTGTTGCAGGCTAAAAAGAATATAAACCAAGAATTTACCACAGTTTACTTGATAGGGAGTAACCTGTCAAGCCACAGTAACTCAATTATGAATTTCAGCAGTAGCACATTTCTATGCATAATTCAGTACACAGTACAGACTACCATCTTTCATATCTCATACTGTAGCAGCTAGCTGCAATTAACCTCATGATTAATTCTAGAGCAACCCTCATTAACTTAGAAGAACAATGATGTTTCCCAATACAGACTGTCACATTTAAGTCTTTATTTCTAAAAAAAAAAAATATATCCTTTGCATTTCAGGGGATTCTAGGCACATCAAAAAAGAAATACTCTACTTCATGTTTTTCCACATGTATGATGACAGGCCTTTTCTTAAGGACTTCCAGCTACACCAGAAGCATGCACCAGAGTGCATTTTCTCAGAGGTCTGAATTCTAAGCTCTGCACAGATCAGAGTTCTCATACCAGAATTCTACAAAGTAAAAAAAAAAATAGCCACCCTGGCATTCTAGAATAGTTCATTCAAAAATTACATAGGATTTAACATATTTATGAGTGCATCACTACCAGGTAGACAGTTCTTCAAATACAGAAATGCAGATTTGCAGCCAATATCAGCTAATGCAATTGCAAAGATTTCCTTCCCAACCTCCCTCTCTATCTTCCCATCCAAATAATTTACAAAGAATAAAGTATACTGAGGAAAAAAAAAAAAGGTAACCAATTTTTTTTTCACATTTTTTACTTCTTATGGGCTGCTTCTCCTAAAAGATACACAATCATCTTAACAGCATGATTTAACTGGAAAGATCAGGTTCAACTTTGTTTCTTAGAATACAACACACCAATTGTTTATTTTCAATTCAGCAATCCTAGCAGGAGACATTTTCATCTGCATTCTGCATTGCTTTTGGATCTGCAGCATGAAACCCCTGAAATTCCATTACACTGTTTATTCCACATCCGATAAAAAAAACAAGCAAACAAACAAGAAACAAAACAAAACCATAACACCAAACCACAAAAACAGGGTAACAGGAGGTGATGTGCTGCATTCACCTCAGCATACTCATGAGGGGATTACTATCAGCTCTTCTGTCCCTGCTTCGACTTTCAAAGTGAAAAGACCCAAGTTGTGCTCTACTGCGTTACGCAAAAACTACTTCTGGTTTCCAGTTAATAAATCTCTGGATTAATTAAGTTGTATCTTATTTATCCTGCACTGAAAACTAAGCACTCTGTATGTATAATTAAGACAACCACTTATGAAGTGATCTGTCACTGTCTTTATGAACCTGGAAAAATACAGAGAGGAAGGTTGCACAGTGCTAGCCGCTTCAGATTCTGAAAACATATGTGACTTCAATTAGATGGAGAGTTTTCATTTTTCAATTCAAGTACATCAACCAATGGGCAAGAAACACGAAAAACTCCTCTGGTAAGAAGCAAAGAAATAGTGACTAGTTTTGAAATTGAAATTGAGGTTGCCTCAATGCTTTTGCAGGCAGAGGATTCTTGAAAGAAAAAAACAAAAACTCCGCTAAGGAAAAGAAATACAAGGCATCAACTCTACACTGACACTTTCTTCAACAAAATTTAATCTTCCTAGAAAACACATTCACTTCCACAAGTTAGAAGCTGTTTGTTCAATGATATAAATCTATTTTAGTATTTATAAGATGTGGTCATATCAAAAAACATCAATGGAGAACTCAAAAATAGTATCACAAAAGTTGAGATACATAACTCCATAAATTACAGTGCTGTTTATTTCCAGAAGAAATGCAAACGTGATGTAAAAACTTTTGTGTTTCAGCACATCCATATAGTAAACTTAAAATGGAGTAAAGGAAGCAGCAAAACACTCTAAACCGTAATTCTAAAATGGAAGCTATCAAGGAAAAGAGCCATGCCTGTGGATGGAAAATCAGAACTGTGTTTTAAAACATTCCTGATATAGCTTTGCATTTCTTCTCTAGCACAAGTCTCTCAGTTCTACCAATGATGAGGTTACTATAGCAATTTACTATCTGACAACGTCCCTTACATCAATAAATTTTAAGTGAATAGCATAGCATATCTGCATTAGTGTCAAGATGAGGTGTACGAGTGTGCACAATGGAAAGTGGTTAGAGAAAACGTGGAACAAAGCACTTACTTGGCAGAGACTTGATCTAGGTCAGGTCAAAAATGAATGCTGCTGAGAAGCAGTTCAAAATATTCAAAGGCTGCTCCAAAAGTAATGCATCCTATTTTATTATGTTAGCCCACAACATTAGAGGCACCTAATTATAGTGATATGGCAGTAGAGATAGAATCTTCCCACCAATACTCCATTTTATTTCATTGTTGTGGTGACAAACAGCAACAAAGGGACAGTTTGACAGAACAGCATCTGAGACGGAAGAATACATTAAACAAGGATGTTGTCATTGTATGAGGAAATAATTGCACCCACTGTCATTCACTGACTTGCTGAACATTTAAGGAGACCAGCTAGTGGATGTAAGCATCATGAAGCAGTGGATGGTAGACTTCAGCAAAGGTGACAGTGATCATGGGTGACCTCTGCTGGTGCCTATTCTTACAAGGGGAATGCAGGATCTTCTTCATTGCTGGTGAAAATGCATAGCTCATGGTCATGACTGTATCGAAAAATTTTTTGTAGATGAGAATTTGCTCTGATAATCTTATCATGGTCTATCTGTTGTAGTTTCCATGAAAACAAATAAGGAAGCATTACTTTTAAAGTGCCCTGCGTACATAAAATTCTCCCAACATTTTTTTTTTTTTTTTTTAGTTAGTAAGGAATAGAATTGATTCCTAACCACCGCTTAATTTAAGAAAATAGATTTTAATTACGTGCCCTATCTGCATAACAAAGTGGATACTCACAGAAACAGTTGAGCTGGGTGTATTTGTACCATAGCCAGAAGAAGGGAGGGAAGCCAAAGACCAGCGGCGACCATCAGTCCTGTTGTGAAAACTGAGTTTAGTCAAATGAACACTGCGGAATGTAGAAACATCTATGAAGTGTTATAATGAAAAAGTGCATTCCAAAAGCATGTTGCAGATGAGTTTTTTAATAGTAAAAGTAAACATTCACAAGTGACCACAATAAACAAGCTTTCAGCAAAGATGATTAAGGCTTATGGATCACAGAAATGTTCTCTCACTAATGTGCATAAAAACTGAACATGGAGTCTTCATAACTTTCAGGTTCATCAGATGAAAATGAATGAGAAGCAAATTAAAAACCTGTGAACAAATGCAAGTCGTGATGCTCTGAGCCACAAAATAACCAGAAGACTGCTTTAAGTGTAAGGGTAACACTTTCTTACATGACATCAGTGGAGGACAACAGCAAACAAACAAGCTAATTTAAAATAACTAGGAAATAATGATTTGGTAAACACTTAAATTTGTGCAAAGTTACATGTAGATCAGTAAAAAGAAATGTCTTAGAAAAATCATGCTTAATCAGATTAAATAAAAATCGTAACTAGCGCCAATTCTACTCTTCACAGCTTCAGATGAGCTATACATAGAAAAGATGGAGCTTAAACAATCAAAGAGATAAACCAAAAAGCAACGACGAAGTTGATGTTTTGATTTCTAAGGAAGTATCATTTACCTGTCACTTCGGTGCCCATGACTGGAGTACAATTGTTATCAAATATGTTTAAAAAAAAAAAAGGGAAAATAATACATACATAAATAAGAAAATAAAATTATTTTTATTAATACACAAGATGATGGCAGAGTTGAGAGGAAAATCAGAGCTCTGTTTTACAGCCAGTACAAAGATTACCTCTCAAGTTCAATCTGCACAAAAAATACAACTCCATAAAGGAGAACTTAAGTCACAGCAAATCTGGAGCCCTGAATCTCTTGGGGGAACTTTCCTATCCTCTGAGGTTAACTGTTAGCCTTTTCCCTTTCCATTCTAGCAGTTTGTTTCCTACTGTCATCTATTTACAAGCTACAACAGACTATACGTAAATACATGAAGAACTGCATCTGAAATTTTGTCAATTACAAATTGCAACATATCTTAATGATATTAATTATGAAAAGAGAACATGTAATAGAAGGACAAGAGTGAGTTTTGAAAAAACACTTAGCACAGAATCATATAATCACCAAGGTTGGAAAAGACCTCAAAGATTATCTAGTCCAACTGTTTTGCTTTTATTTCATTAATTCCTCACCCTTTCCCAAAAAGGAATCAGCAATATCCAGCTCAGTGAGCAACAAAAAGAGCTTTCTCTTCATTTTGGCAGAACTGCACAACGTAGGTACATTCATAGTTGAAAGGGAAATAAACCATAATACATACACCAACTTGATAACCTTTTATATCAACACTTTCTAATGTAGTGTTAACAAACATTTGTGCTATTAACACTAAAGAAGGTTAGTTCTCATGGAAAGTGCTAAAAGAAGTTTCTTTGAATCCCAGCATAAGGGTTAAATATTTTAAAGTATAAATTCATTTCTCTTCTCGAATTTTAAGATTCAGAGAAACAGGATGATTTTAATTTTTTTTTTTATTATGGGTGGGAAAGGAAAAGTACTTCCTGCCTGCTGTTTTTCTAAATAATGCTGTCTTTCACATCTGCTTTTTCCATTATAAGCTATTTAAGGATTTAACTAATCTTTCTGAAAATACGTTCAGAAACAAAAAACCTATAAAGATGTATCTTTCCTTTCACGATAAGGTTATTATCAAGAGGAAGTAAATTCAAAAGAAATATTTTTTTAAGGTGTTGATTTGAAAAATGGTATCATATAGTATCAGAAAGACTGATACAATCTACTATTGTTTCAGATAAGAATAAAAAGAATACATGTGAAGTTTTCTCCGCTATACAGCGTACCAATAGAGATCACACACTTCTTTATATGTATTTTTATAAGCTGTTGTGTGTGCAACTTTAATGAATGTCTAAAAGAAAGGAAGTAAAGTTACAGCAGTTATCTCATTGCAAATACAACAGTTATATACCTGACATCAATGACAAAGAGTGCCACAGCACTACCACTTCATTTTTTTGTGTCTATACTCTTGGGTCAACATACAAACTTTACCTACTGTCCCCAGCTTAGAGCTAATGAATATATTATTTGAGGTAAGTTGACAAGGTATTAAGTGATATGGAACCACAATGGCACAAAGAGGCAGTCTCCCATGACACATGATCAGTTTAGTTTACGGTTCGTTTAATAGTAATTATTTCATAGATCACTTCAAATTCAAAAATTCTAACATGAATTAACCCTCAAAATGCTCCTATGACAGCTGTCTGTCTCAGTTGTCCAAATAGTGAAAGAGATCAAAGTCATATGTATTGTAATATACGGTGACAATCCAGCTGTTACCTGCAAAGCCCAGCTCTAAATATAGGCACTTCTACTCCATATTTTCTATGACAGGATTCCTACATGCTATGCACTTCTTACATTGTTAAAAAAGAGTGTAAAAAAATAGATATATGCTACAACTTCTCCAAATTCCAATAGATGAGGAGATAACATCTGCATTTTCACATTGCCCAAATAAGATTCATTTAAAAGTCATTAACAAAACATCTTTTTTTGAATTAAAAAAAGGTACAAAGGCATTGTATCAATCATCCAACAAAGTTTTGCTGTATTTTATACTTGCTGAGATTTAATGGAGCTTGTGTAACAGAGACAGGTATCATTCTTTGCGATAGATTTGACAGATATAACAGCATATTTGCAATCATCATTTGATACCTGAGTCCACCAACATTTCCTTTCTGCAGAACGCATGCAGCACACTACAGACAAACGCTTACCTTCTTGCAAAAGAAAAGTGGGCTGAGGCACTGGGAGAGAAATTCCTAGGACTATCTTGAGGACTGTTTCCTGTTGGAAGGGCAAATGAAGAAATAAATACATATCAGGAAAATTCAAACATGCTACTTAAAGCACATTTAGTCAAGTTAAAAGCTAATTTTTGAGTTTATCCTCTCACAGTGTCTGAGGAAAAAAAATGACAGAATCTTAATTCTATTTTTTACTCCCACTTACTAGATCACCATAAATCTATATATCTCTATTCAATTTTAAAAAGATTAGAAAAATGTTATTTTAGCTCGAAAAAAGTATTTTCAAACTCAAAAACATGGTATTTCTAATCATACACTTGAAAGATAGAAAAACCAAGATTAGCATTACTTAGCCCTTAGTCAAAGTCTCCACAGCATTTTCAAAGTTTTATTTTGCATTTTGCATTGTTCAGGCTTTTTCCTAGCTCCTATCCCCAGTCAAGTAGGCAGAACACACTTAATGATCTTTTCTCCATTATTTGTTTGTTAAACCAAAAGATAAAAAGTTGAGCATCCTGTGAGATAAGAAATCATTTGCACATTCTGAACAAGTTACAACTTAGGGATTGTTATTTCTCCCCATGTAAATGAAAGTGCAGAAAGAAGACAATCCATGAGAGGCAGTTGGTTCTTCAACAAATATAGCTAGAGGAAACACAGTACAGAGAAAATGTAATAAAGATGATAACTGAAAAGAACCAAAAAACCCACTAACCTTCAAAAGTTAAAAAGATTTGGTTTAAAGTAGCACCCATATACATCTAAAATCTGTCCTTCCTTAAATAATGAACAGATTGCAAAATCAATACACTAAAATAACAAATTTAATTTTGACATAAATGGGACTACAACATTAAAGAAAATATAAAGAAGCTTCTTCTACATATCCAGTTACAAAAAGTATGATTTTTTTAAGAAGAAAATTATTACCCACATGTGGAAAACCCAATACAATAGAGTCAGTTCCTAAAATTCTTCAAGTCTTTGATTTCTACTCAAATTTTTGAACAAAGACTGCATTTTTCAGAGTGATATCCTTAGACATCCTATGACAAAGAACCACTACATAAACAGTCACTCTCCCTCTTTTATTAGAAGCAGATGTAGGATTCATTTTTAGCTCTGCTTAAAATCGTGCCTTTCCATCTGTTCTTTCCACAGCCCCAAGAGACAAGGATTCCACTTTCGCTGGCCAGTACCCCAGACTGCTTTTTGTCCATTTATTTATCACAGCTGAGCTATGTCCTTTCAACTTTACCTTGTCCCTCTCAAGACTTCTTCACTACTCTTCAGACATTTCTGAGGGCCTAGATAATTTTGAGGCGGCAAGGATTTTTGTTCCCTTAAGCGATGGAAGGGAAGAATGGAGGGAATCTACATAAGTGGCACAGATTTCAATCTTTACTTGGAGTCCACCACAATTTATTCTTGTCCTGCATGAACTGCAGACGCCAAATTACTGACAATAACAACTCGTTTAATTTAACAGCTAACTGGATTTCTTTTGCTGCTTAATAAAGATAAGATAGGCTAAAAAATTTAACTCTGTGCAGATAAAATACTGTCACAAACTCCAGCTACTGCACTGGAAATGATTAACTGTAATTGGGAGTTCTGTGTGAGCTTAGTTTTGAGGGGAAAAAATACCAAAAAAAAAAGCTATGTGGCAAAGAAGAATCAAACTAGCTGATGGGACAGAAACAGACTTTGACAGAAAATAATCTGACAAATCATCAGATGGAGGGTTTCTTAAATTTGTTTCTGGTGATAGCTATTTTTAAGTATTACAGGGTTATATTTCCTAATTACACATCAGCTATTTGCCTCACAGCTACTTAGGGAAACTAATCATTTACTTTGAACACAGCATTGACAATAGAGCAAAAAACATTGAAGAAGCAGAAATATAACTGCAATGCACGGTTCAAGGGGACACATTCTGGTCTCACTACTTCACTAAAAGCAATAAAAACTCTCACTCTCAGAGAAAACTCAACATCTATGTCTTACTCTCAAAGAAAAATCTGGATGCAAGCACAATTTCCAAATGCAAATCAGCTTTTAAAACAACAAAATTGGCAAAGTTATATAAGTAATACTTTGATACTAAACCCTGTGTTTTTATTTAGACGTCTGAGAACCCAGACAAGCCTGGAAATACAATGAAAAAATACGAACCTCAAACAATGAAGGCAACAACTGGAGCTATTAAGGGTTTAAGGTGTGGCTCCAGAAAAACAAGAAAGGTTAGAAGCAGAGTCCTATACCTGACCTTCATCCATCATGGCATTCATCCACCCCCAAGTCCATCTGCATGTCAATACCTGGGAGACTTTCAAATAAAAACCAGTGCCAGTTAATTCGCTGCCCATATGTGCAGTGCTTACTTATTAGTCAAATCCCGTTGTTCTCTGGGATCTGCTGGCTACTGTATGTTTTAGGCCTAGGGTATTTCTCTGCAGCTGAGATTACTGTTGATGCTCCCGACATGATGAAGTAAACCTGACTGGTGGTCAGGCACTAGCTAAGTCATTAACTCCAGATCCTCTGGGAGAATTAACACAATGAAAAGGCAATCAGCATTTCAAAACAATACTTTTAAATCACAATACGTGGGGTGCCTCATTTTGCAATCAGCTATTCTTAAGAACACTATACATAAATTAATTGAATTATGCAATTGTTTTGTCATTAGTCAGTAAGTCCTGTGCCTTTCCCACGGAGGGAAGATTTTTAAATCTTTTAAAAAGACATGTTACAGTGATGTATTTTTAATAGCAGCCTGCTTAGAAAACAAAGAAATTCTGATACAAGCACTTTGTTAGTACTGAGTGAATAACAGATTAACGATAACTGGAATCATAAATTTCCAACTGCTCAAAGGCAGCTCAAGTTTGGAGTCTTGGTGTCATTATCTGATAGTCTTTTGAAATGAATTACAGCACAGCAGCACAATGTAATAAGAGGTCATGTTCCTCTATGTCTGTTTACCTGGTGGTGAATGCATGCTGTGAAGTGAACAGTACAGAAGAAAACATCAATAGTCACAGATCTGAATTTCATACTCCAAGAAACTGCCAGTCAGCTGCACACACAGCTGGGCAGCAGAATCATTCTGAATATTTCTGCAGGTGTTTCCACTGAGATCTGTACAGAGGAAAGGGTCTTGTGCTATTTCAAAAACAAAAAAATTAATTATGCCTCATGCCTCAGTTACAGAAAGGAAGGCTAGCAAGCTCTTTAAATCCATTTGCCAAATCAAACTTCTCTACACAGACTTTTTGCTGAATTGCTTTGTTATGGTTTGCAGCTGGTTTGTTTTATCCTGGTTGTCACTGAAGACTCCTGGCTGGCTCAGCAGCATTCACTTCTTCCAGGAGAAACTAGCATTAGGCAGACACAAAGGAGTAGGAAGGCTGTATCTATTATTTTACTTCCTCCAAGCTGGAATTTACACTGAAACATAAGCCCAGAAAAAAAACTGAAGTTTACACTGATAAGACAGTACAATTCCTGCTTTCAGTATACTGGGAAACAGTAGAGGCAAGAGGAAACCACAAATTACACATACAATGTTCACAAGAACAGAGGGTTCTTTTCACAATCAGACCATAACTTACCTACTTAAAATACCAGCAGTCCTACGCTTTAATAGCGCTTAACTTGAAATTTAGTTGAATTTACATGTTAACGTACCATTCACTATTTCCTCCTAATCTCTGAACAGAGAAGGTGCTCTGGGACTGGCAGCTTGCCCCCAAACATGACTAAACAATATTAAGCTGAGTTTTAGCAAAACAGTTTCCATAGTTCTACATACGATAACAGTCAGAGTAACTGAACCACTGTTATAGTTCCTTTAGTTCCTTTAAAAAAAAGATTAAAAACTTTACTTTAGCATATAGCACTCCTGACTTTCACCACAAAAACAAAGGCTTGGCTCCCTTACATTCATTTACAAACCTAATCCTTTCCCCAAAACACAACCTCTACAGACTGCTGCTTAAGCAGAACAGCACAGAACTTGTATAAGAGAGATCCTTCTTAGCCTCAAATACATCACAGTAAAGCCAGTACTTGTTATCACCTACTGTGGACAGAAAAGATACATACAAAGTTAAAAATCTAGGAAAATACAGACCTTGAAAATCCTAGAAAGAGGACCACGTGTACAGGTAAGACATCTTTAGGCCTTGAAATTTTGCTTTAGGCATAGATTTATTGAATCCCATAGGAAAGACAGAGATTGTCACTGCCACGCTAAGTGGAAGATTCTCCAGAAATCCTTACACTCCGGGATATAAAACAATACACATCTCTCTTCCCATTCCCTGCAGAACACTTCTGACCAATTTAGATTAGAGCACAGGCTCTTCACTCCTCTATTTGCTAAGCCAAGCAAGTAACAATCTCTTAGTCTTCCATGAGAAAGTCTCACAGTCAGTCATACTAGGTTTTCTTTCTCTACGGTCCCACAGCCATGACAACATGAAGTGTTGCAGGTAAAATTTAACCACAGCATTGTTCAGTGGCCTGAAACCTTACCTGATTCAACTGAAAATAACTTGCTTTGCATAATCATTCTGAGATCTGATTTTGAAAGATACTAGGTTCACCCTTGCAAATACCATCTGATTCCACTTCTCTAAATTCCTAAGTAGCAGATATTTCTGTTACTGGTCTTCCAGCAAAAAAATGCTGCATGTTATTATTCCAACCTCTTTACTATAGACCTCAAGAAAATTCATCACCTCAATAGTTTCCCAAACCTGGTCCCTACTGGATGTCTCCTAACTTTACATCAACAAAGTAAGTTTTTTTCTTTCCAATGTCCATTAGAAAAGGATTACCATTTGGACAAAACCAAAACCTGAGGACTCTGCTGATAAACTTTGCAACTTTCTGTAACCCCTGCCAAAGAGGACTTTGGGTATTAGTGGATAGTGAGCTGAATGTGAGCCAGCAGTGTTCCCGCACAGCCCCAAGAGCCAACCGTATCCTGGACACAAAAGAAGTGTGGTGAGGAAGGAAAGGGAGGTGATCCTGCCTCTCTTCTCTGTGCTGGTGAGACCTCACCTGGAGTACTGCGTCCAGAGGAGGGCCACAAAAACGATCCAAGGGATGGAATACCTCACCTACAAGGATAAGCTGAGAGAGCTGGGTCTGTTCAGCCTAGAGAAAAGAAGGCTCTGACGTGACCAATAATGGCCTGTCAGTATACAAAGGGAGCTATAAGAAGTAAGTGGACAGATGCTTCTGCGGGGTCTGTAGTGATAGACAATGAGAAATAGTTTCAAACTAGAAGAGGTGAGATTTAGACTGGTTATAAAGATTTTTTATTGATTTTTTTTTTTTTTTAACAATATGAGCACTGAGTGAGGCACTGAAACTGGCTGCCCAGAGAGGTGGTGGATGTTCCATCCTTGCAAGCATTCAAGGAACTGTCTCTGAGCAACCTGATCTAGATGACCTTTAAAAGTACCTTGCAATTCAAAAGATTCTATGATACCATGATTTCTCATTTTTGCACAACACTCACCCCTTCTTTTTTAAGCCATTTCCTACTTGCAATTCTTATCCTAGTACTTGTTTTCTTAGTGACACCACATGAAACATTGTTTTAAGGAACACAAGATTTACAGCATTACCCCTAACAGTTAAAACCCATTTCTGCAGTAGATAAAATTAAACAGCACTACACGTGATTATTAATCATCAGGGGTTAGCATCACCTATAAGAACAAGCTTCTGTGACTGCTGAGGTGGGGACATCTGAACGCCCTGACTTGCTGTGATGATAATCACTCACTCGAAGCCTGGGTGGTGCAGATGACCCGCCTACACAGCAGCAGGCATTCATCTGGAAAAGTCCATTAGCATCCAGGGCACCAGATGTTGTCCAAGCTGATACTGCAACCCTTTGGCTCTCACAATTCTGAATACACTTACGGTTAATGCAAAAGCTAACGGGACCTTTCAGCAGGCTTAGAGGCTTTCAACCCAGATATGAAACATGATGGATATCCAAACAACTAAGATAAGATTGATAGTTTAATGAACAAGGTTTGAGCCTGAAAGTGTCATTAGTATATGTTTGTTTTCTATTTTAGTGAGAAAGACTTCACATAATGATATTTGAAATTACTCTAGAAATCTTACTGTATATTCATGTATACAAAAGACTTCAGCAGCAAACTGTTCCCTCTTTGACCGATGCTATGTATTTACAGCACAATATATTTACTTCATTGTTGTGCTGTCGTCTCACATATACTCCCCTATCCAACCACATGAATCTGAGAAATACTGAGAAGGTAAGACCAGCACTTAAAAATCTTTATGCAACTATTCAGGGCTTACCCAATTCAGCTTGCACATATGGAGATATGGAGAATAACAGATTGCTTTGTAGGAACAATTCTCAGTTATACCCATCTCAAACAATTATAACAGGAGAATGGGAAGAAGTATAAAGTGCACTGAGATGTCTACATGACTTTCTCATATGGGAAAATTCGCGTAATTCTAAACTTAGACCACCGGTCCTTCTCAAAGGGTGTCTATTTAAGTTAGAGAATGGCCCGTACCTTCAGGTTAGTCTGAACTTGTAAGAAAGAAAGGACTGCAAGGAAGAGTGTGGGTATGAAAAACACTGAAAACATGCTGAAAGATTTACAATTATGCTCAAGAAACTCTTCTTCAGAATAGAGCAAGACTACATGCAATGCTGGTTTCGGATAGGTCCAACTCAAATGACTGTGATTATGCACCAGCAACCTGAGTTCTTTTATTAAGTCTGAAATAATGACACGTTACTGAAGGAGCAACCAGATCTCTAAAATGATTGTTGCGCAGATCACCGAAGATGAAAATGCTCCTCAGCAAAGCTAGCAGTGTTGGGATGAGTATGAATTCAGTGTACTCTGACTAATAGAGCTCCACCGTAACACTCACAGTATGCCATTATATACCTTGTTTCTATTGATAGTAAAGATACATAGCACTCTTCCCTTAAAGATGTGAAGTCTTGGGCTAAAACCACATCCCTTAAATTAGTTATCCCAAAAGAATTTACCTCAGGTATAGAATGCAAGCAGAGGTAACTGAATATATGCCTTAATCTTGCCTGTCCTCCCAACAAGAGGAATAAATTGATGTAAAATGGATCTTTGTGGAGCAAGGCACGAACATACTGAATTTGGGTACTTATAAAGCGTGGAACTTCCAATAAACACAAACAATTTTAAGAAGTGTAGAGTACAGTACTGCCGAGATCAAGGTAATTAACAGAAATAATTAATAGGAACTGGGTAGGTTTTCAAGAATCTGACAGACAACTTTGATTCCCTTCAATTTCAGTAGTCTACAGAAGAGGACAAGTACATGCAGTGATGAGCAAGATGCAACAAGCCTGAAGTCTAAAACCTGGTTAACTTAAACAGTATCTAGTACAACATTCCCTGCTTTCTGCGAAGTTATCAGTCATTTCTCCATAGAGATGCCTAGAATACTCTGACAGTACTCCAGCAAGGAAGGCATTCACAGTATGAAACTGAAGCCAAAACAGTTTTAAGAAGACATGAGGCCTTACAATACACAGGGGCTGAGGATTTGACATCTGGACACAGTACTTCAAGGTAGCTCTCACCGGCACACAGTACAGGGGCAGGATCACCACCATAACACGCAGACCAGGATCTGGTTGGCACTCTGGGCTATGAGGACACACTGCTGACTCACATGCAGATTGCCACCCAACAGCACTCCCAAGTCTTTTTTGGCAGCGCTGTGCTTAGTCCCTTTGTCCCCAGCTTCCATTGCTAGGAGGAGCTGCTGTGATTCAGGTGCAAGGCCTTACATCATCCAGATCAATGCTGTACATCATCTCCAGTATAGCTAATACCCTCCAGTTACTGAGATGGCCTTCTCCATGGTGGTCCATTTACCTGGGAAACATCAGATCTTCCTTCAAGGGATATCTTTCTTTCACAGATGACAAGAGTTGTCTCCACAGGGTAAAGGCTTGTGTCCCTTTTCCCACTGCTTTTTAACATCCTCTTTCCCTAAAAATGAATCTCAGCTGCTTGGCTTTGCTGCCCAGTAAGTCCAGGCTCCTGGCTCCGTTATCCTAGTACTGGAGCAGCCAGGTGACAATGTGTTCACGTGGATGATGGCTGAAATCTTTCTGTGTATCTTGCAGCTCCCCCATTATTAGTGGTCATTATGAGTTTTGACTCTTCCTCCTCCTGTCATCATGATGGCCCTGCTTCATCCTCATCTTCTATTTTAGCAGGCATTTCTGTATTTACTAAACAAGCTGACTTTTGAAGACTTTTTTTTTTTGTCTTGTTTATAGACAAGACAAAGATTGGTACAGACTGGTTATCTGACTAAACTGCGAGGCCTGATGTAATGGCTGGAGCAAATGTAGGGCCAGTTACATTGTCACCAGATCCAGAGACTTATTTCCCTTTAGGCTGCCAAATAAGAAAGTGTTGAGCAGCAGGCCAGGCCGCAGAACACTGCAGTGATTTGAGTCTCTCTAAGATTGTCAAGGCAACAGCACACCTTTTCCAAATATTTTCCCAGCTTCTCAGGATTCTGCAGTTGTTTAGGGATGAAGTTCCAAAACACTAATGGTGTCCACTGTTTTAGGTGCCTGACCATACCATCTCACACTCCTAACCATTCATCCAGCCTCAGGATAGATCACTGGGAGAAATTCCTAAACATTTGCTTAACCTTAAACAAAACCTGAAACACTATCAGTATGCACAGAAATTTTAACATGCTGGTTTGAGCATTCCCACTTGTCTCTCCTAAAGCCCGACTCCCCCAGGTGACAAAGTTAGGAGTGAAATTAATAGTTTCCAATATATGCTTCCTAAAACAAAAAGATGACTGCAACATTAAATAGAAATACTAGGTTAGTTTCTGAAAGAGCGTTATACCAAATAGACAAATAATAATCTTAATCCAGTCCCCAGAAATGGTAAATAATGCAGCAGGACTGTATATTGCAAGTAAGTACTTGATATGGTTCTGGGCAAACACTTAGAAAGACCTCCAAAAATAGAAAAGAAAACAAAAAACATTCTGGACAGCAGAAACTGTTAAACTACTATAACACGACAGTTTTGTTTTAACATGCTCTGTTCAGATCTGTCATTATCACAACCATGAGAGCTCCACACTGAGTGTCAAGAGGATTGTTGTGGTTGGCTCTTTCCCACTGAGCAGCCTGGCCCAGTGCAGGCCACGCTCCCATCACTCAGCAATGATCAAATATCACTGTGCTATGAACACTGACTCAGCTGAAACCAGGAGAATGAGGCATCATAAGACACAATGAACTATGTTTCACAGATGGGTAGAAAATTCTTAAGACAATGGAGAACTGGAAGAATATTTAGTGGCTTCAGTTCTCAACTTTATCATCAGTTACACTCAGCCCCTTGAATGGCAGGCATCAATACCGGTTTCCTTTGGTAGCCCAGTGGAATATAGCAGTGCAATATCACAACGACAAGCTACCTGCATGCCACTGCTCATAGCCTGATCTGTTGAACCTGCAGCAATATGAGACTTCTTGCACAAAACTGAATTCTGACAACATGCACAAAACCAGTACCCGGACCAGGATCCCCTTCCAACATCCTCCACACTCTGCATAATCCTACTAGGACTTTTGCCACATGTGCATGCAATGATCACATTTCAGCCAAGGATAGTCTAATTAAAAAATCTTGTTTCTGTTGAATTCTTGTTGAATGCGAGCACAAATCCTACACTGCACATTTAGTTTGCTCAACTGGAACTGGAAACTATTTTGTTTCCCTCTATCTTTCCTGCTTCAATTTTAATTTCTTTTACTTTTTTCTGTTCTCCAACAGCAACCACTAATCAGAGATAAAGCAGTGAAAAGATGGCTATCTTTTCTGATGGTAATCTTCACCTGAGATTTGGGATTGTAATTCATGCTCCTGGTAGAATGCCTTGTGCAGACTTCAAAAATGAACTTTTCCGGTAACATTTCACCACTATTAGTTACTTTGCAGACATAGTCAAAGGAGACCTTAAAAATCATCAAACATGACAGTAGATAAATCAGGCTGTCTCAGTGGAGTTAACGAGGCTTCTTAATTTGGAGAGCTCAACACTCGGATACAAACTCCCCTAAAGAATAAATGCAGCAGGATATAGAGAACAAACCGCAGAATGGCTTGGGTTGGAAGGGACCTCAAGAATGATGAAGCTCCAACTCCCTTGCCACATGCAGGGCCACCAAACTCCACATTCAATACCAGACCAGGCTGCCCAGGGCCCCATCCAACCTGGCCTTGAACACATCCAGGAACGGGGCATCCACAACCTCTCTGGGCAGCCTGTTCCAGCACCTCACCACTCTCTCTGTAAAGAATTTCCCCCTGATATCCAATCTAAATCTTCCCCACCTCAACTTAAAACAATTTCCCCTTGTCCTCCTGTTATCTATCCTTCCAAAGAGTTGACTTGCCTCCTGTTTATAGACTCCCTTTAGATACTGGGAAGCTGCAATGAGGTCACCCTGCAGCCTTCTCCAGGCTGAACAAGCCCAGCTCCCTCAGCCTGTCTTTGCAGGGGAGGTGCTCCAGCCCTCTGATCATCTTTGTGGCCCTCTGTACTGACTCCAACAGTTCCCTGTCCTGTATTGGAGACCCCAGACCTGGATACAGTACTCCAGATGGGGCCTCACGAGGGCAGACTAGAGAGGGACAATCACCTCCCTGTCCTTGCTGGCCACCTCTCTGCTGAAGGAACCCAGGGTACCATTTGCTTTCCGAGCTATAAGAGCACATTGCTGGCTCACGCTAAGTTTTTTACCCACTGGATCCCAAGTCTTTCTCTGTAGGGCTCTCTGAAGGATGGCTCTTTCTAGTCTGTATAGATGCCTAGGATTCCTCCGTCCCAAGTTCAAAACTTTATACTTTGCTGTGTTGAAACTCATTAGATTCACCTGGGCCTACCTTTCAAGTCCTCTCAATTCCATTGTGTCAACTATACCACTCAGCTTGGAGTCATCAGCAAACTTGCTGAGGGTGCACTCGATTCCATCACCAGTGTAAAGACATTAAAGAGCACTGGTCCCAAGACAGACCCCTGGGGGATGCCGCTCATTACCAGCTTCCATCTGGACATAGAAGCATTGATCACCACCCTATGTCTGTGGCCTTTCAATCAGTTCCCTATCCACTCACTGGTCCAAACTATCCCTTGTTACACTTCTCTGCTCGACTGAGCAAAGAACTACAGGTTTCCAGAAAGAGCAGGGAGTTCATTTGAGCAAGTAAGCCCTGGTGGTTTTGACAACACAAGAATGCAGCAATGGTAGAAATCCACAGTTTCTTCAGACCTACATTATCGAGGATTTATAAACACTTGATACATTGAACTCCTAGAATACATATAGAAGAAAATTCATGCTTACAGGGCTTCACTAAGTTTTTAAGTAACACATTTGCATATCTGTTTGCATGAATTAGGATCACATTCACAGTATCCAAATATTAAGAAATGATGTTGCCAAAGTCAGCTCTAGAAAGTATTTATTCCATCTGCACAGTAAGAAGTAAACTACTCAAGGCTGCAAGGGACTAGTCCAGACACTGCAGCCAGCTGAGTCAGGAGCCAACAGAACTATGTGATTGTTTACTGTAAACTACTACACACAGAAGTAAACACATTTATAACACATTTACCATGTGCTATAAGTGTTTTATATTCTTTCTATACTGTAATACACACTGTGAGGAACTGGAGAAAATGCCTAAGAACATGGAAAAACAAAGAAAGCTGTATGACCCATAGGTATCTCTGGAGTGCTTTTCACCATAGCCTAACATATATGGACTTCTGAATTTAAACTTAACAAAGTTGGATGGAATGATATAAAGTAGTGGGTAGAGAATTAGCCCATTTTCCTTTTCTTAAACAGGATTTTTAAGGATTTAATAACACCAGCAGTAGCATAGATATAAAAATCACCTGTGTGTGCTGAGAGAGGTGAATGAGGTCGAGGCAGAGCTGGAGATTGGCCATTGCCCATCAAACTCTTTCGATTGCTTGTTCTACAGCTGTTGGGGAAAAGAGGGAAAAAAAAGACATAAGCATCAAAAATACATCACACACCATATATGCACACTTTGACTTTTTGCTTGTTTATTCTTTCACTTCCCAGCCTCCTATTAAAAATTAGTGCTATTGCTGATTTTGTAGTACTTGTATGAGTTCAGGAAGTCTATGAACATATTCAATAATGGCAAGAACAGCAGTTTCTAAAGAAAAAGCACAGTAGAAATTTTTCAAGCCTGCATGTCTGCCATCCCGTGCAAAGAAAAGTACATCCTTGTAGAGTCATTAACAAAACCCTCTTCCCTATTGGCAGCTTTCTTCTCTGCCTTACGTTTTAAATAATGTATAAAAACATACAAGTGCAATCTTAGAAAAATCTCAGCTTATAATCACTGTTCAATGATTAAACCTATTTCTGTTACATGAACTGTAGCTTCAACTTACAAGGCAGGAAGAGCAATGATTCTATTCTATCTATAATCTATGATACAATAATTATAACTTTAATTATTGAGATAAATTCTGCATCTGTGCCTTTTGTCAGTGAAACAGATGATGCCTACAAAGATGAATGCATTTTTTTACTCATACATTTTTCATCTGCAAAGCCACTAATTTCCTTTATCACAGGATCATTAAGCAAGATAAACAGTAAATTAATGCATCTATTAAACTTGAGAGAATGCACTTTTCTTAAATATACCACACAATTTTTAAGTGTTTTTTTTTTTAGAGATGTTTTATTTTGCCTTATTTACTGTAACTAACTACAATCATAAATACGAATCCTCAACACTTCAAACACTCCTGCACAAAGCAAACAGCACCGTCAAGTAAAAAAGACAAACTATAAAAACTTAAATGCATATGCAAATGTTTATAGACTTTCAACCAGAAAATTTGTCTGCTAAGGCCTAGGAACCTCAAAACCACAAAAAGGTGAAAGATTCTTACATAAGAACCACTTCATCAATTAAGATGGATGTATTCAGATCTTATTTGTAAATTTCTCTGAAGAGGAGCTTTCTAACATTTGATCTCTGTGTAATAGCCACGAAGCAATATTCATTCAAGTTGAATGGCACTAATTGACTATAATGCAAAAGAGGGGATAATGTAAAACAGCATAAGCGTATAAATGAAAAAGCGTCAAAACTAAACCAAATCGTTTCCTGAGCAGAAAGGAGGAAAAAAGGAAAAAAAAAAAAAAAAAGCAAAAGCAGAGAAAATACAGACTATTTCCAATATGTAAAAATATGTAAAAATGTCAATCACTAGGACTAGCATCCCTTTGAAAAAATGTTTCGTGAAAAAGTAAGAATGCCATATCCAACATTTCTACAAGTTAATGCAAAGTTATTAACTACCATACCACTTAATTATTATAGTGAATTATACATTAACTCATGCATATCTGTTAATAATAACAACTGATCTATGTAAGAACAGAAAACAAAAAATGACTGAAATAACATCTGAAGTACAGAAAAAAAAATCACATAAATCTTCAGAGACGCACTCCAATTTCTAAGCTGACTAATGAGACAAATCTTCTCAAATGACAGGGAATACACATTTTAAAGAATCCTCCTACATTAGGTTATCTTATGAGAAATATTTTTAATGTACTCACTATGTAACCCACTTTTTAAGTGACAGTACTTCAGCAAATACTCCATATTTCATTAGATAATTCCAAAGTCTTCTTGTTTCATCTCATCTCTAGATTTTATCCAGCTGAAGAATTACATTTGATTTTCCTCTTATCTAAGAATAGTCCAAATTCTTCCTTTTGACTTCATGCAATATCAGAGTACTTTCAGTAACTTTTTTTTTATATCATACTATGACAAGCCTCAGTTTAGCTGCTACACATTTTTCAAGAAAAAAGGAGTAACAGTCCACTGGTAATTCTGCAATCCAAAACCAAATCCAACAGAAAATTTCAGTATTCATTAAACATTTGTTAAAGAACAGAACAGATTACATCTACCCATTATGGTATGATGACACCAATTCAGCTTCCGGGTTGCAGTCTAAGGCTATGAGACCCCACTACAAGACATGCAGCTGCTCTGCAAATGCAAACTTGAGATTCTCATCCTTCACAAAAAAAAGATACATTTTAATCATCCAATCCCTTAAAATACATAACCAGTAAAAGAGATTCCACAGGTAGCAGATGATTCTCCTTAACTAATCAAGCATTACTTTGAAACTGCAGACCCCACGCACACATGGAGTTGATTTTGTTACATAGGTAGTTCCAGACATGCACCATTTACATTCAACTGCAGAAGCTGAGCTTTATCGCTTACGCCAGAATTTCACATACAAAGGACTCTCTCTATTCATTTTTACAGTAAAATTCAAATTCTACAGTTGAAATTAGCACAATACTTCTAACATATTATCTACGATATATAGCTCCCAGAATCATAAGATCTTTAATGTTGGAAAAGATCTCTAAGATCATTTAGTCCACCAACCACCAAATCTGCTCACTAAATCATGTCCCTAAGTATTACAGCTACCCTTTCCTTAAACACCTTCAAGGACGGTGAGTCCACCAGCTGCGTGGGCAGCCTGCACCAGTGTACCAGCACTCTGCTTGTCCTCCTCCTAAGGTAAAAAGCGAATCACTGCATGAAAACACAAATCCATGCCAAAGCTCATCCTGTAGCTTTGTTATTTTGCTCCACAGATTCTGAAATTGAATGTAGTTATCCTGTGTAACTCATGAAACACAACAACTCCTTTCTCAGATTAATTCTAAAATAGAAAAGGCTCTTTGTGGGTGAAAAAGCTATCTCTGGGGCACTCTGAAAAATGACCCAAGATACTAAAACCCAAAAATGACCCAAGATACTAAAACACTGCAAACAGGAAGCAGAGTCCCACTAAGGAGATAGCAAAGCATTACTGACAAACTTATTAGTCTTGAAAGAGCAATCTTCAGTAAACAAATGAAACTCAAAAGTTGGAGCCATTCTGCAGACAAAATCACTTATCCTGGATTTCTGTACTCATCAACCAACTTTTCCCTTCTACTGTCTTCATAAATTTTCCATTCAAATCTGACAAGATAAACCAACTGTTAAGACACAGCTCTGAAAGAAAGCCTCTCTGTCTACACTGAAGTTATACAGCACAGGAACATCCACAGGGATTGTAAGCTAGGGAAACATAAACCTTGATAAAACACAGAGTTACACTCTCAAAACACAGTTCTCTAAGCCTCAGATTCAGGTTGCACAGCATGGAGAGAAGACCAGCAAGCCAGGCAGCAGATATGGCACAGGGTCTAAAGCACTGAAGAAAAAACAATTTTTCCAAGAAGATCCAGTCATGTTATACAGTATTAACTAAAATTGAGGTGTACACAAAATTAAAACAGAAATTTTGCCTTTTTTCTGCTTTTTTTTTTTTCTTTTCTTTCCCAGGGAGATCCTCCCTCAACTTGAGCCTGTTCCTCACAACTTGAAAAGCCTTGAACCACTGCATGTTTGGCAGTAGTTTACATCCTACCAGCTGTGCCCTGGATTACTGACATCGTTCCTTATCATGGAATCCAATTTATAATTTCCTATTTGGTTTCCAAATCCCATTGCCTTAACTCCTTCTCTCTCTCACCAACATTCCTGCCCACTCACAATACTTCTCACTGCTGCGGAATTCCTCCCTCACTCTGCCATCAGGAGCAGCGAGCGCTCTGACCTCTGAGTCAGTCCACGTGCAACAGACGAATGCTTCTCATGAGAAGCACTGCCTGATAAAGCAAGAAGAGGACACTATGTAAAAAGTATTCTGCACTGAACTCTGTTAATCTCAGAAAGCAAAGGTTGATTATAGCTGCTGAAAGACAGGATCCAGCTGCATGAGGCTATATTACTTCTCTCCTTAAATAGCTACCATTTTTCCTCAGGCAAAAGTCCTCTGGGCAGAAATGATGGGAACAGCTACACCCCCACCAGCAACGCATGAAGCACTAGTATGGCTACTAAAATACAGTACACTAAGCTCTTGAAAGCACTAAGTATGCTGCAAGACTGAAAGGGAAACAGCTCTTCCAGTCACGTACTCGGGACAGGTACCACATCCAGAACTGAACATTTGGATTTTGTGTTGAGGGTAGTGAGTATTATTGGTGATAGGTAGATGGTTGGACTGCATGATCTTGAAGGTCTTTTCCAACCTTGGTTATTCTGTGATTTTGTGAACTGAAATAAAAAACTCTGATTGCCTGATAATCAAAAAATGGCTGTAACAGTGAGAAGTACATATAAAAATGACTCTTCTTCAGAAAGAGGGTTAATAGGTGAGCAAATTACTGGCACTAAAGGTTAATTGCTTTCACTCCCTGCCCCTACAAAAAAATACATAAAAAGGAACATATTTATAGAGATTGCCTCTTGCTATGCTTTTCATAGCTTTAATCATTTATAGTGATTCTCATTTTAACATCCTTAATTATTAATATTAACACATGTAATGAAGATGGATTTGGACTACAAGCAGTCATGACAGTTCACCACCTTTCATGGTATATGCTGAGCACAGCACTTTGCAACACAGCTTCCTAATTTTGTTATCAGTATAATACATTTAGGTGAAAGTAAAGATTAAAAGGGCACACCTCCTATTTAAGAAAGACTGCAAATAAATGTTTTATTTGCTAATGCAAGTGCAAATAAAATAAGCTATTGCTGTACCCAGAATGTGAAGCTTGACTGCATAGATACAAGACAGGCTCATAGTGCAAGATCAGCACTAGCATAAAGGATGTAGGGATAAGAAACTGGTTACAAGCTTTCTGGTGTTAAAACTGCACGGCTGAAAACTACCTCAGGAGGAATGTGCTGTCCCTAGCAAGACTTCAGATGATGCCACTTTGATTATACAACAAAGATTAATTTAAGTTATATTTCAGTTATATTTAACTTATTTTGAAGCTAACTCCATAGTTAAGTTCATGAACAGCAACAATGAAGAATTAACAGGACACTCTGCTTTAAGTTAAAGAAGAAAAAAAAATTAAAACTTCTATAACGAGGAATTCACTGCTTTTGATTTCAGAAACAAAAGTCTTCTGCAATAAAGGGCAGTTTGGTGAGCATTTCCAAGCTCTCTATCATCCATGGAAGTTCTGTGGGGCATTAGCTCAAAAGAATGCAAGAGCTGCAATGAAGAGATGACGTGTGTGATACAGCACCTTCCTTGCCAACAGGAACCTCGAAGGTTGATGATGCATCTTCTGATTGAGAAAATCAGAATGCAACGTGGGTGCAGTTAAAGCAGTTTCATGCCCAGATCACTTCTTAAAAGAGAGCAAACCATCCAAGACTGTTTATTCATGAATACTGGGGATTTTGGGTTACATGAGCAAAACCCACCGCAAGCTGTACTC
The DNA here is from genome assembly GCA_035772895.1 of Perdix hodgsoniae. Lineage (NCBI taxonomy): Eukaryota > Metazoa > Chordata > Aves > Galliformes > Phasianidae > Perdix > Perdix hodgsoniae. Next base: position 20,174,038 of record JAPSGF010000003.1, read on the forward strand.
TAAGCTATCTGCTATCTTGTTCTGCCCTACCGCTAATGGAGAGTGCAGAGTAAAGCAGCACTACTTCCCAATTTTGAGATATTTCTTAACTTAAAGGCTGAATTAAAAAAATCCATTGGGTGCCACCATCTGTACAAATGTGCAAAACATCCGAAGGTGAGCAAAACGCAAGATCAGTAACACCGAATTAACTTTTTTAATGGATGTCAATGTTCCATACTTACACATATTTAGCATACCATAGTATTATTTTCCAAAATATTTTAAAACACTATGTTTGCAAATATACTTTCCATATTTGGTGTGTCTATGTACGTATGTTTGCACATAGACATACATATAAATAAATATAGATACATGGAGTTTTACTTTAGAATCTTATATGTAATGTACACACATAGGCACACATTGAAAAACACTACTTATCAAATATCCTACACGTTGCAAGGAGTTATTCTATACCAATTTTTAATGAGCTGGAAAAACAGTCATGGTATTTGCTGGAAAGTTTAACTGTTATGATGGAAAGGTTCAAGTTGTATTTAAGCTTTAGTTAACTTGAATAAAGACAGTTACACTTAGAAGATTGCTTTCAAAACATAACAAACACAAGGAAACACTGAAGTACACAGCCACTAGCAGTACTAGCTTAGCAGAATGTGTCTTATTTTTTTTCCAATACAGTTGTGAACATTTCAGCTCTGACTGCTACCTGGGTGAAACTGGACACACAGACTAGTCATTTAACAACTGCTTTTCTGCAGTCACTGATGTCTACCAGCTTCCTGCACATCACCAAAACTTCTATTCTTTCCCAAATAACAAAGAAGGGAAACACAGACTCTTCCTCATTTTTCTAGGAAGAAAATATGGTGAAAATTAATCCTGAAATGAAATCAGCTGGACGCATGATCACCCTCTGCACAGACTGCCAATGAATTCAAACACATTAGTCAGCAATTGGTGGAAAAAATCTGCCACGGCAATTCACGAAATTACAAAAAATATCTCCCAAATCTTTTCTGTTCAGAACTATAGATGACTTGTCACACTGTCACAAAGACTGATCTCTGATGTTGCAAGAGAAATCTACATTTCTATAGTGCACTGCAACACAAATGAACATAATTATGCCTCTGCCTAATGTAGCTATATTTACGTTCAACATATTTTGCATTAGTGATTGCTTTTATTTTTTACTCCTAGCAATTTTGATCACTTTTTTTTCCCTCTTCAAACAGAAGAAAAATGGTATTTCAAGAAATCTTAAATCTCTCCTACAGACCTAAAATGTTGTATTTATCTGTTCAGCTGCTTCCTAAAAAAATACTTGATACAGTTCAGCTGAGACAAGTATTTTATTATTTGACAGAAGACCAAGTATTTAAGCTAACTTTAACTCTCATAGCTGTACAATATCCATAGAACTGCTGCACACAAGATAAAACCTGTTATGAACACTGCATTGGAAAACAGCGGAGAGAAGACCACAACACCCATGACTATAAACCAGACTCCCGCACAATTCTGCTTCCTTCTCTCTTATCAATATGCAGTTTCTGAAACTTTGTATCATACAAGCTACTGAGAACACATCCGTGGGAATGATTAATGCTGCTGCTGTTTCATTTTTTTTTTAATCTTATTTGTGTTTGGGGAAGAGATACAAACGTATTATTAGCTGAAAAGCACATCTGCTATCATACTGTGACATTCAATGAATTCCTCAACATGTAAATATTGGGGAGATCACCATCAACATGTAAATATTGGGCATGACCTTGCCCGCTGGTAATATCTTTGGAGAAATAAGGCAAGGTCAGTTACTACAGTACTGTGCTGTGCACTGCCCCCCACACTCCCCCACAGAGTAATAAGTTTTATTACTCTGGACCTGCTGCCTCCTGCGCTGTCTCATGCAGCCCACCACTGATGGTGCTCGCTGTTCCATGTGTCCTCAGTCTGGGAGCTGGCTGGTGCCTCTGGCTGCTGCTGCTCCCGACGTGAAAATGCAGGCTCAGGAGGGGGCAGCTGTGGGATTTCAAGTATCGAGCAAGGCCTTTTCCACACCCACCACAGACAGCCTAGCCAACTAGCCCAACTACTCACAACTTCTACCCAATTTGGCTCTTCCAAAAAACAAAAACAAGATCCACAAAGACAAAGCAGGTCATGTTCCAGCCATTTTTCCTTTGAATGGCATCCATCCAGACTCCAAGTCTAACCACAGCCAAGTCCCCAGGCTGCTGCAGTACCGCAAGGGAGCTAAGCTCAAACCCCAAGCTTTCTGTAACTCCGGTTGAAAATGAGACCAGCACAGTTCAGAATTAAGATTAAAAGTGGACATCCTTCCAAACTGCTGACAGAAGACCTGCTTATCCAGATACTGCAATCTCCACAGCTTTCTTGCTGTGTTTCCCACTTAGATCTGACACCTCTTGTCTTTCTCAGCTTTCTCCTTGTGGACAGCCATTCTCAATAGCAGTCCTATAGGCATCACAGCTTTTAATTCACTATATTTCTATACAGGACTGGTGTGTTAAAACGGTGAGATAGATGGTCCTCCTCATAACATTGAAAGCATTCCCCAAATAGCAGAGTGGCTTTTCCAAGCATTTTCTGTGGCTGAAAGAGCACATGTGGTAGTTCCTAAGGGTTAAGTCTACCACTGCCTGAAATTATCACATATTTACACATAAAACCAGCTGAACAGCTCTGATGCCTCAGTAACAAAACAGATGTTTAGGAAGTACCTCAGAAACAATCAATCTACTTTCATTTGGGGATAGGAAAGAGAAAGAAGAAATGACTTAATCTGCTCTGCTTCCCGCTACAGAAGTTTTGTTTTACCTTACTTTCAACCTCCTTGCAATTTGTACATATGTCAAAACAATTTACATTGCTAATGCTACCTTCATAAAAAAAGGATCAGAGGTTTATTAAACCGAAGCCTACACAGGAGAGCTCAACATGTTTATCACATGAAAGTGTCTGCTCTATACCCTAGCCAGAAACTCCCCTCATGAGAAAAGCTACTAAAAGACAAGGCCTAGAAATATTTTCCCCATATTACAATTATTAGGACAGTTGTTTTTGAGATTTTAAATCATTTTATATAATTGCAATAAAATAATAATATCCTAGAATTCAAGGGTAGTAAACTGTATGATTTTGTATGGTTTCACTTTCAAATCCAATAACAGTCTTCTGTTTTAATCCCAAACCTATACCAGACTTTATTCTTCTATAACTAAATAGGAATTCATTTTTTACTTAAATCAATAATTACTCCAGATAGGGCTCAGTGTTCTCCACTGCTAGATTTAATAGCTCACATCCTACCAAAACTACAGAAGAGTGTATGTTAAATAAATATGTTTTTTCTTTAAATCTTTAGCAAATACTACCAAAGAAAAACAGTGACAACCAAAAAAACCAACATGTGAATGGATAGCAATGCCAGAGAAAAAAATGAAGAAAAACTACATTCACAGATCAAACCTACTAAGAACAATAAAGCCTGACATTTTCTAATTCCTAGCAAGCAGGGCACCAAAAAAGCTGTAAGACACTGTCACTGCATGAAGTATTCCAATATCCACTATTCTGAAAAACGCAACTAAATAACGGCTAACTAACTTACCTAGAAGGAATTAAGAGATTAAAAAGTAATTAAAACCTCTGGCAAACTAAGTGTTAATTTTTCTGTTTTAAAATTAGAATTGCATAAATTGTACCTCACAATACTTCAACTATCACTAGCTCATTCCTTATGTTTACCACTGTGAGACTTCTGACACTTGTGGAGTCGTGGTTTTCTGAAATCTGTAGATTTAACCTTAGCTAAATCATCACCATTCTTCTGGAACTGTTAGGTTTAACTTCAGCTCATTCACTCTAAAAAAGATAAAAATTATAACTCATCTGTAAATAACTGCATCCAGAAGGCAATCCAAATATGTGTGCACATAGATAGAATTTTATCCTTTAGGCAGAAGGTCAATAAGAAGAGCAGACAAAGAAAGGAGCAGAGTAACAGATAAATTAAAAGAAAACTGAATCCATTAAAAAAAAAAAATTGTATTAACTTCATTTAATATTCAGTGCTCCTGTGGAACTTCTTTACAGCACTATACAACCAGCATTAAACAGATACAGCTTTACAGGACCAAAAGCTGGGAGAAATGACATGCTGTTAAAACACAAGTCTGTAAATGAACTCAGGAAAAAAAAAAAATCCTTTGTCTTTTCTTACAAACATCCTGACCTCTCATTTTTATCTTACATACAAGCTTAGGTGAATTGTTTAACGATTGCTTGCTTCAAACTGTGTTACTCGGAGGAGAATCCCTGCTTTACACCTAAAAGATGAAGATGTAATTTTTAACATTAAACCTAGCAGCAGATTCTGAAAAACTTCCTTTTGTCACAACATGCTGGGAGCAAGGCAAAATCTTTCAAGGATATTAGTCTTCAGACACATTCCCCCAGAAAGGTCAGCCCTGATCACTCACATAATTTAACCTGATGAGAACCAGAAGGGTGAGCAGAAACCCACAGATTCAGAAGCATTGCAGTGTGAATTACAGTTGCCTACTGAGCACCTGTAAAATAAGGGAAGTGAGCTTCATCTTTTTATGTCACTCTGTCAGTGGTTTCCTTACCCCTTCCTTCTTTTCTCTTACATATCTGAGAGTGTAAAAAATATATACATTAAAAATCTAATTTTTAAGTTCAAGGTATGAGATAAGTTTTCACTCTTTCTTCAAAGTAATTCATGTAAGTAACAAGAAAATAGTCTCATTCATTTTAGAACTGAGCTTTTTAAAAACAGTATAGTGTCAAAATATCCCAAGTGGGAAGAGACCCACAGGAATCATCAGTGAGTCCAACCCCTGGCTCTGTGCAGTACCACCCCAAATTCAAATCCTATCTTTGGACAATGCTCTCAGACGCTTCCTGAGCTCCATCAGCTTGGTGCCATGACCGCTGCTGTGGTCACAACACTGGGCACCCTGTTCCAGTGCCCAATGTCACTGCCTTCAGGTGCAGGCCCTGTCCCCAGCCCCCAGCTGCCCTCCCCTGGCACAGCTCCATGCCGTTCCCTCGGGCCCTGTCGCTGTCACACAGAGCAGAGCTCAGCGCTGCCCTCCGCTCCCTGTGAGGAGCTGCAGCCGCCATCAGGCCTCCCCTCAGCTCCTCTGCTCTGCACTGAGCACACCTAGGGACCTCAGCCACTCCTTGTACATCTTGCCCTTCAAACCAATCACCATCTTTGTAGCCCTCCATGGACACTCTCTAATACTTTTATGCTCTTATACTGTGGTACTCAAACCACATCCAGTGTTGGAAGCGAGGCTGCACTGTGCAAAGCAGAGCGGGACAACCCCTCCCCTCTCCCTCTGGCAGTGCTGGGCCTGCTGCACCCCGGATACAAAACCAAAATACAATTATATAACTGAAGTTCCATACCTTCAATATGAAAAAACATAAGATATTTTATAATTAATAATTTGTACTGTCTTATGCTTGGAATAAGGAATTCAACAGTGCTGAAGCTAACAGTTAATACACTGGAAATAAGGAATTTACAAAAAAAATTTTTTTTTTTTTTTAAATCATTATTTAGGACAAAATGTGGGCCCTTCACTAGTTAGGAGCCTGAATACAAACGCTTGACTGCGAGGCATTCAACCTGACATCTGCAGCTGCTCCCAGGAGACCTCCAGCCGCACCGTCAGTGCCCCACTTGAGCGTGCACACAGACAGAGCACACTGCCAAAGTGCAGCCTGCAGACAAAAGAGTCTCTCTCTTCATCGGGAGCAGCGTTCTCCTTTCCTCAACCATCAGCTGAGCTGAAGTTTTGTAATTAAATCATAATTAAGCAATGAGCAGCATTATTTTCCTAGGGAAAAAAAAAACAACAAAAAAACCATCCTTTCCTTGTGTTCATTCAGCTGCTGGTGTCTGTTCAGCCTGCCAAAGAGGACATCAATTAATGCCAGCTATGGTGGCTTTCATGAAGAGGCTGTTTGTTCAGTAGGAACTGGTTGTCTGCAAACTCATGCTGAAATGTTAAGTGACCAAACAATCCATGTTCATCACCATAAACATACGTGCAGCCAGCAACGTGGCACTGCCCGTCAGTTATATGGAGCTGTAATGAGCTACATTTTTCCCTCAAGAGTTTTCCAAACACAGTCAAATCCTTTTAATAGCAGAACAGGAAATAACTAATTTATAGAACTCTACATATGGGCTTTCTTTTTTCCAGATGAAAACTGACATTATGTAACCAACATAACTGTTAATTATGATTTTTTGTTTAAGAATGCTTCACAAGAAACTTGACAGTAACACACTGAAATGCCCTGCAGGATACTAACACACAGCTGACACTATTTACAGAATTACGGAAACTACATCAATCACTTCTTTCAAACACATTTTTTATTAGACGTGCAGTATCTATAATTAAGAGTGAGCTACGTATCTGTACCGATACAGCTATGTCAATCTATTCTCCATTCCACCAACATAGTTACACCAGTATAAAAGTCTTTTACTGGTTTAGATTTTCTCAGATGGAAAATAGAACAAGCCATGAGAACATAAACTCTCTTTTTCAACTGTAATTGCACACTAACACAGCTACATAAGCATAATTAATTGGGCAGATATAACTCAAATGATTACCCTCATATAAAAGCCCAGCATGTATACCAAGTCTGAGAGCAACAATAGCCTCATACAGCAGCACACCTATTTCAGGAAGGCAGACTATTATACACGCAGATGACACTGCCTTGCTGCAAAGTCACTGTGACGTACTGGGAACGTCTGAATAATTTCCAGTGAAGCAATTCAAACATCTCCAGGCATACTCATCAGCAAAGGGTTTATGACATGCAACCACCTTTTTTTGTTTTTTTTTGGTAACACTTAATCATCAAGCACCATACAAGCCAAGAATGATTGGATGATTTACATATAAGTCTGCTGCCACAGACCTGGCACTTAGCAGACATGCACATTTATGCTATTAAAAATAGTATAGTGCAGCATTAAAAAGAAGTTTCAATGGCATAAGTTTCAAGTGACTGCATTACTCAGTGATGTCAGAAACAAATTATCTGGGACACTCCAAATAAGTACTGATATAGCGCTCACATTCCTCCACCAACTTCATTCTTCCCCCTGACATGCTATGTCTCTTTAATGACCCACGTATATAAAACTGAAATATCATAATTAATACTATTTTAGAATCTTGTACGAGTATGTAAAATAGGATTTCTGGAGATGAAAATATAAGAGTGCTGGATTGTAATCTCTCAGACAAGCTCTTCTAGGCTCTGAAAACAAATAATGCATAATCCAGGGAGACAAAATTTTCTTCTCTGCGGTGGTATATACTTCCCCTAACTAGTGATCCAACTTAAGAATAACACTACTGGACATTAAATTATTTGTGAAAATCTACTGACTGAAACTGGAAAATGAGTATTATTTTTATAGGAAATACAAAACATAACAAAAATAAAAGCAAAATGCACTGCTTTTAAACAAATGCTCATTGAATAGTACAGTCTCCAGATAGAGTTCAAGAATGAAATGTGTCCCTGAGAATGAAAGTGGCCTGTAAAATCTATCCCTACTTTGCCCTTACCAAGATTTATTTCTGTGCATAATGCCTTAAAGAAAAGTGCCTTGTTTACAGTAACATTCCTTTATTCCTTCAGTGGCTGAAGTAACATTCTATTTTCTCACAAAAATCCAAGAACACAGAAGCGAGGCAAAGGGAAAAGTGAAACTTAATTTTTATCCTTAATATCCTTATCAGTTATGGACAGCAGTACAGAATCCCACAAGAATACAGCGAGAAGACTAAATGCCTCTTAAATACAGAGTATAGAGGCGATTCATGAGAAAAAAATCTACATATGCTCTGCCCTGGATAAAAATATCCCTACCAGGAAAGGTTCATTTCGCTACCAAAGTAATATGCTGATTGTCCGTAAATAGAAGAAGTAGGTCACAGACGATTCATGAAAGCAAATGCCAATGATTCAATGTGCCAAAAAGAAGAAAAGAAAAAAGAAAAAGAAAAAAAAAAAAAAGAAGAGTGCAAGGATATGATTTATAGTATGCAAATGGCTATGAGCAAGTATCTGAGGAGGAACCATTTCACAACGCAGATTCATTTAACTCATCTTGGTGTGTCAGGAATGAAGTATCACATAAAAGAACTGGAAAAGCAACATCCAAAAGCAAAGAGGAAAGAGCAAGCAGTAATAATTACAGTTAACATTTTAATTCTGAATACACTGGTTAACTTACTGTCTATAGCTATGAAAGCTTACTTATGTGACACAACAACAAAAAATACTGCCTGTCACAAGAACAAGGGATGACATGTCTGTACTAAAACTTAACTTTCAACTAATCTATTCCAATATGAGCAGAGTAGGTAATTTAAAGAAGAAAACTAGGCGAAAACATTGCCATTTGTAACTGTATGATGCTGTACTTACAGCTACTCTCAGAGTCCTAACTTCTAGATTCATGTAGCAACTCGAAAATTCCCAAATTTTTGGCATTTCAGGGTAGGAACCATTGACTTGATCATTTTTACATTGGGGTTTATTTGAGGATTTTCTTGGAATCTAACATATAAATCCCTGTTTTGGCAAAATAAAGACCAAATATGAACTGTAAACATCTGACCACAGTAAAAAAAACTTTGATCCATAAACATCAGAAAAGTATGCACTAAAGTCTATACAGCAGTCAATGAAATTCAAAAAAAAAGGAACTAACAATGTGGCTGAATGGTGCATTTCAACAAAAAGTCCTTTTTCTTCAGACATCCATCTTTGTAAGAACTCTAGTACTGCAGAGATCTTAAAGCTCTGTTATTCTACAAGGACAACTATTTAACTTTTGACTTCAGCTAAAATTCTGCCTTAGAGTAGCAATGTACAGGACAGAAGAAAAATGATGGTGGAACGGATAAAACTGAAAAGGAATCTGTGTCAAAACTGAGCAATGAGAATAGCTGGAACTCTCTTACAAACAGCATTTGCTGCTTATAAACTCTGAATTACAGAAAACAGATCTGCAAGCACTCAGCTCTTACCTCAGAATGAGAAGAAATGTACTTAGAAGAAAAATTAGGAAGCAAAAATTGTGTTTTTCCATTGACCCAGTTTTGAAATAGAATCTATGCCTACAACTAGTACTGGGTTTAGAGCTGAGAAATACTCAATTTGCCATTACAACAGAATGCCAACATCTATATCAAGAACGCACTTCCCCCTTTCCTCAACAATGCGTTCACTATGTCAATCACATCACACTATGCTCTTTTAGTTCATTATTAAGACATACTACAATGTTAGCAATTAACTCTAGCAGTTAACATGGTAGACACATTCATCCACATATTTCTGTAATATGTGCTGCCATGAGGTTCCAAGATCATCTTTACTACCCTAAGACTCATGTCTGGGATTCCAGCACAGAAAGACATCTTGCACATTCCAAGTCATTTCAAGCAGCTCAGATGAAAAGAACTGAAAGATGAATATAGAGTTCAAATTGAATTCAGTAGCTTTAACACATAACTGTTCTGTTCTACCAAAATCTTGCTTTGGCAAAATTTCTACGTATCTCCTTTTGATGGCATAAAGGCATACTCAAATGGAACTACTTTATGAGTTTGAGCATTTGTCCTTCATTTTCTGGATTTTGCAAAACAAATGCTTCAAACTACTAACTCAGTCCGGTGATTTAATCTGTCGAACATTAGACTTTCTATTAATACAAGTTCTCACTCAGCTTTCCAAATAATCTTTACAATCACCTTCAACACACAAGCTCAGAAGCCAAACCTAAGCACATAAATCTGAAAGACAAAAGAATGTCAGTGAAAGCCACTTCCTCAAATGTACTGAATATAGAGGAGAACAGACATTCATTGGGATTTTCCTTTCCTTAAATGACAACTGCAAAAATTACCACTACTCAGATAAACAGATTTTGCTTTTGTAGGTGTAAATTAAGTGATAAAGCATTCACAGAAACTAGTGTTAATATAATCACACACTTTTAAATCAATTCCAGTCTACAGATGTGTAACTAAACATTAAACTAGAATGTTTTTCAGGCTTTCAAAATCTAGGGACAGTTTGTGCTGGTAATGGTAATACAAAATCTGAAGTACATGCAGGTACGTGACCAATCAAAAAGTGACAGTTTCTTCAAACCGGCTTGAATTGACTAGACAGCTCTGACTAGTCTTTATTAGTGTGTATAATCTTCTGTCTCACTGGGACTACAACAAATTTAGCTGATACAAGGAATTATCAAATACAAAATTTTTAGAAGTGATCAGTTAAAACAGACAAATAACAACAAAAAAAACACCCACAGAAACCAAAATACACTTGTTGGTGAACTGGCATTCAACAACACATACTCCCTCCTGCAATTTGGTGTAATAACAATGCAGTCTGATAATCTCATGCTTCCAAAGCATTCCATCAGATTTCAGGTGACTGTGGGAACAGATGACAGCTTACAAGTTCATACAGATTCTTTATTTCATATTATTTTTACAGAAAAAAATATTCTATAATTTCCTTTAACTTTTCTTCTTTTTTTTTCCCCTATAAACAAACAAGAATAATAGTCGCACATCTTTTAGCATAGGGAACCAGAACCAGTATCATCTTGCAAAAATCTGCTAGGCTCCCATGAACTTCTAAGACCAAAGCTGGATTGAAAATTAACATTACCGATACTCCACAGGCTTGATGTTACAGTACAGCAGAAATCTAAAAACAATCCCACATAGTAACTTCAGAACATAATACTTTGCTTTTAGATTCTGACTATGCAATTAGTAGTATTTACAAAAGTTAATTTAATTGCTCTATCCAAAGAGACAATTTCTAGTTTTCACATTCACTGATATCTCACAGCATACTTTATCAATGTAAAAAACCAGTAACGTGTTATTCATGAGAGATGGAAAAGAGAATAATCTGTAACGTGATAGAAAAGTACACGTCATATCCTTTACAAGTCTAGCTTCAATACTTCAAATGCCTGTAGCCACATCACCTTGTGCTGTGATTCTGCCTCTTCTCAGGCTACACAGCATTAGGCTAACTAGCTGCTGCAGGAAATGATGATCTCTTCTGAGTCAGTGCTAAATACACACCCCACTGTGGCGCTGCAGGGCACTGTGCTGTTTTTTAGATGAGTCTGCGCTGCCAGCCACGTGAGAACATTAGAGATCACTGCATTTCTTAGGAGTAAGGTTAGTTAAATACACACTTTTGAAATAACAATCCAGTACTCAGAATCACAGGTCAACTGAACGTGATTTCCTGGCCTGCTTCTCAAGATCTCAACAAGCTAACTGAAAGAAAATGTTAATCATTTAAATAGAATATTGCTGTTAAGTTCACTTGATTACTCTCCTCTTTTCTGTACCAACGCTTAATTTGAAACCAACACACCTTGTGATAGAATCAAGATTCTGAAAACTACCCAGACAAACAAAAATAGGCCTGTAATTACTATGCATATAGGTACATGATTTTATCACTAAAGACAACTTATGACTAATGACAATAAATTATAACGAAGATATTGTGAGTAAAACCAGATAAATACATATTGATACATTTAACAAATGGGGAGCTGATACCTGGCACAATAAACTCAAAGCTTTCAGCAATTAATTCAAAATCTTCAATAAACTGACATTCTGTCTAAGGAAGGCTGCTTTTTTCCAAGATAAACAGGACATCTGGAGCCTAAAAACAGAGTCTCAGCATTCCACAACCCTTGAAGAGGCACACTGTGCACTGCAACAACCACAATACAGGCTAAAGAGCTAATTAGAAACTTATTCAACAGCGACGATTTTTGTATAAGTTCCTGACCATATATGGGACCTGGCCCATGTAACACACATGAACTTTGCCTGGATTACACTTTTCCACAGAACCTTATGACCACCAAAGACCTCCTTGCAAGAATCCCATATAAACACAGCACATGTGCAGTTTTAATATGCACAGCAATTCTAGGAATAAGGAGGCACTTTGTGGAAATTTTAGGAATATTCACACGTTAAAACGTAAAAGATGTGTGCTTTGGATCCTGGGTGTGCATGCTGTGAGGAGCGATCCCCCCCTGCACTCAGTGCTGCAATAACATCAGCTCTCTAACCTGCCATTTGGGCTAGCGAGTTTCATTACTGAAGTTCAGTAACAGTATAGTTCAATAATGTCATTTTATAAATTCTGTCTGTTGGGAGAACAGTAGGGAAGAAATCTAATAAACGTTACGCAAAAATACTGTCTTTCAATGTAATAGCAAAGTGCATTCTATCCTGTTTCACAGAAATCAACTGAAATTCAACATACATTATACATCTGCTTGAAATCTCAGTAATCGCTAAGTACATTAACAATGAAGTGCATTTGATATTCCAATATTAAAACATAGCAAGTATGTGAAAAAAAGAAGCCTTTAGATTATTTTCTACACATACTTTTTTTTTCTTCTAGAAACCAGAAAATAATAAGCACTCACATAAACATTTGTACAGACGTGTATTCCTACCCACCCCTCCAGAAGAAAGACAGACAGGACACTACAGATGGATACAACGTTGCTTTTTCTAAGAAAAAGCCTTTGGAAAAAGTGAGAAATGCCCTTATTATAGGTATTATTTCTCTAGACCTTACCTAGAACTAACTTTTTTTTTATTCACATAACAGGCCTTCTGTCTAAGAGAAGGAGTCAGAAACAGGGCAAAACTAGAATGCTTTTTTTTCCCCAAAAATTTCTATAGAAAAACAGTGGTAGGACATGTTCATAAATGAGAGAACACCACATCTTCTATTCTCAATAAAAAAATAACAGTGCAGTGCGCAAAACAAATAACTCTGAGAAGCTCTAATTCTCTTTATATGTGGAATACTACTCCAAGTCCTCACTGTTCTAGACATCATACACAACAGATGACAGCCTCTGCTGGAAAAAGCTTACACGGCCTAAAAACCTAGGCATGACACGTAGATGAGACAAACAGGTTAGAAGAGGGTGTGGATGAAGTAAGGTGACTGAAAGAGGGTGTGCTACAATTCTTGGCCATCAGGAAGAGTGATCACCTCGCTACTCACGCAGCCCATTAGCCCATCACCTAATTTAAGGTTTCTATCTGCATCACAGCATAAGTTTGCCATAAGAAGCGATGCAAAGAAAAGACAAAACCATCACTCCTCCAATCTTTGCTTTTGTTCAGAAAACAAGGTTTTATGCCTTGTGAGTACCATTGCCAGCAGGTTCAAGAAAAGAAAAATATTTCAGTTCTCTCATGTTCTATAAAGCCAAGAGAAAATTCGCCTTGTGCATAAATTGTTTCTACTGTGCAAAATTTTTGAGGGAACAGTTGCCCCTCATTTTTGATACATGAAAGAAGAAGTACGTGACCTTATAAATGCAAAAGTCAGTTTGAACTGTTTTCTTAGAGTAATAAGCATTAAAAAAAAAATCACTAAAAAAACCCAAATACATTATACTGAACCCTTACCACAAAAAAAAAACCACACATTTTTCCCAAGTCCCTATAAAAATAACTATATTTTCAAATAAGTTTTATAATTTATTAATTATGTTTCACTTCCAGTGTATTTGAAGAGGGAGTCCTACGTTTGTCTTTACCTATCTTGGACAGTTCCATTGATAGTATTTGTGGCCTTTGAGTACAGGTTGGCTATAGTCTAATGGCAAGTTAAATCACTTGTAGTTTATAGGTACCTTGGTACACTTCTGAAAAAATGGTTTTGTAAGAACACGAGTCAGCAGAGAAAGAAAATTATTTTAAAACATATGAACCGTTCAGCTGAGATGTCTGAATCATAGAATGGTTTGAGTTCAAAGGGACCTTTATGGACATCTAGTTCCAACCCCCTGGAGGAAGACCTCCTCTAGACCAGGTTGCTCAAAGCCCCATCCATTCTGGCCTTGAATGCTTCCAGGGAGGGGACATCCACAGCCTCACTGGGCAACCTGTTCCACTGTCTCACCACCCCACAGTAAAGAATTTCTAATACCTAGTCTAATAGCTAGTTTAAAACCATTTCCCCTCATCCTGTTGCTACATGCCTTTACAAAAAGTCCTTCACTAGGTTTCCTGTAGGCACCCAACTTGTGTCAGAATGAAGAAGATGCTTTCAATGATCACTGTGATTTTTCATATGAGTTCTTCCACAAAACGGAGCAATTACACCAGTAGATTTTTTTCTCTTGTTACATACAAATGTTTGAGCAGTTTTTCCAGTAACACTTCAAAAAATAATTACTAAAATGCAACTCCAAGATCATCTAAAACCTTACAGATATTTTAATATTTTAAATGCATACATTACCATCACACTAAAACTACTTTCAGCAGTTCTTCACTTCATTAGGTTACTGGACTTCCCCCATGCACAAGGTATGCCTACCACTATTAAAGTTCTAGCTACTGGATCCTGGTCTTCTAATTGTCCACTCTCTCAAATTTGTCAGTGATTAAATAAACACAATACATTGACTGGTAAGACCAGATTACTATTACTCCGTGTTGTTTTTTCCTGTAGAATGCCAGAGTAGATGATCCTACAGGTTTCTCCTTGCCTTTTAATTTATGAATCAGAAGAAGGAAACACATGATGGTTAAAAGGTATTAATTTATAGATAATATTGAATGCTTAAGTCTGACCACACAATTTGCATATTTAATAAAATAACCTTGCATATTCATATAGTCCAGTATGTTCTGAATTTCCTTTAAAACATTCCCTTACAGAAAAAGAAAGAAAGAAAGAAAGAAAGAAAGAAAGAAAGAAAGAAAGAAAGAAAGAAAGAAAGAAAGAAAGAAAGAAAAAATAAAAAAGTAATTTGCTACTGTAAATTTTGGAGAATACAAGGAAGAAAAAGTAAAAAAAAACTTCATCTTTGAACTTGGCAAAAAAAACAAAACAAAATAGGAAGAAGCTTCATTTTTGGCTTTAAAGGTTTATTCCATCAATCAGTCTTCAAAAACTTGCAAAGGATGGTACTATCTTGATACTTGGCAAGACAGAACAGAACATGTGAGACAATCAAGCAAAAAAGGAGAAAAAAAAAAAACAGAGACCAACTGTATTTCTCAACAGAACTCATGTTCCCTCATTACTCATAGGCCACAGGTGGGGAACAGACGCCTCCAAAGAGTTCAATCATCAAAACACGGCAGAAAAGACAAGGGAAGAAGCCAAATCATCAAGCCTCAGGTAACAAAGAAGAAGGGGAGAAGAGAAAAAAAAAAAAAACAAGCTTACTTACAAAACGTGTTACATATTTTTTTTTGTCCATCTTGTCGGGGAAATAGAAGGAAGATAATCTGGTAAAACTTGATTGTACAGGGAACCGACATAATCATCCTTTTGCGTGGGCTGTTTGTAGACAAAGTGAATAGAGCATATTGGACTTGTCTGACTGCCTTCGCTTCTACTCTTACAGCACTTCAGTAAATTCCCTTGACATACCCATGCGTAAGAAGAAGCTAGGCAAGCCTAGACTCACTGGAAAAGCTAACCTGTATAACAAATGCACACAGTCCGCTTATTATCAGTTCACTTTGAGAAGGTTAACAGTATTATCACAAAGGACATTAGCTAATTACGACTTATCAGTAAATAGCACTGTCAGATGAATGAGTTAACATTCATGCCTCCTTATTCCTGTTTTCATAAAAGGGAACATAAAAGCGATGTGTTGATTTACATTATGAAAACTGTCTTGACAACAAATTATGTTAAATACCGAGGCAGCTGTTGGTAGAAATATAAAACAACAGGAAATGACCATGTCTGAAGCATAACATCATTTAGAGATTCCCAGGCTCGCTGACATTAAGATATATATCATTATGAATTATACAGATTGTTGCAAATAATTCTTTTAACAGAAGAACTAAGGAAGCTCTACTTCCCACAATTTTGCGTTTCCTAACTGAATGACAGCACCACAACCCCTGTAGCCCTCCTCCAACATTTTCAGTTCTCTTGTCTCATTCATTCACCAGGAAAATCCCTTTAGGGTCACCTTTCCCGATTGCTAAGACAACAGAGAGAGCAAGACATTTCTTGTTTCCACTTCAGTACCAACTCTGGGACATTTCCCTAAAGCTTCCCCACCTCCTGGCTAGAAGAAGGACCTGCCACTCAGTTACCGAAACCTCTGTGCATCCCACCCATCAGAGCCAGCCAACATGCACATATGTTCCACTACAGACTGGGCTGGCATGAGGGGGCAGGTGGGAGAGATGGTGGAGTTTTAAGTAGTGACTTATAAAATAAGCTGTTCTTAAAACCACCTTCTACACACTCCCCAAAATGTTTCAATCCATTTTTTTTAATGTAGGAATACCTTTCCAGAAAATTTCAACAGCTCATCAAGTGATAACATCAGCTTCTCAAAGAGAACCTAAAAAGCTTCTTAAAGCTTTTAAATTATAAGCTGATTTGTTACATTCGCATTTTATGAAGAAGATCAGCTCCTTCAAACCACTGTCTCAGTCTTCCCCGTAGCAATCTTAGGAGTTAAATCTGATCTATTAACGCATCGACTTAAATGTATTCTAGAAACAAAGATTTTTCACAGAGAACTCATCTCTGACAGGCAGCTTTAATGTGAATTTTATTACATAAGTCCACTTTCCCAGGTGTGTAAGAAGAGCAAAGAGTCCAACACTGCAACTTATCCCATCCATGCAAGTCTCCTGAGAAGTACAATTCTGTCCATGAGCCCACGCCAAATCCCATACAGGATGATGGGGGCCCAGCATTCTAGAAAGGGAAGGGAGACTATACGCTGTTTCGAAAGGCATTAAGGGAAACAGCTGGAGAAAAAGAAAAATTCCTCTTCCATTACTGTTTCAGTTATAAACATCTTGAGTGCTACTTAAAACAAGCACAGATAACAAGTACCAGCATTCAAACAAATTGACTTTGAATTTATTAGCCCTCACAATTTAGGCTCAAGATAAAATTTGTATCTGTATCACTTCCTTGGAAATAAAAGGACTTCTTTTTTTAAGGAATCTCTTCTCTATTTCTTAAGAGTAATACAGGCATATTTCATGTTATTTCACAATGTAAATACTAGTTTCAATAAGTCATGCTATAAAAAAAATCAAATAAACAGACCGCTTTTTCCAGTGGTGGAATAGAGCCCAGAATCCTACTCAATTTTAGAAGACAAGTCATATTTTCCAGAAATGAAATCAGAAATGGCTGTACTTGAGTACTTTCAAAATCTATAGTACAAATAGCCATATTACATCTCTTTGTAGATGAAATAGCTTCTTTCCTGTTTGTCATGATGCATCTTTGAACAAAGCACAAGGGAATAAGTTTTTTCCAACTGAGGAACTGACCTTATAATGTTAATACTCAACTTCTGAACAGCCTAGAGCTGTTGCTGGAATATTTATGTACACAAATGTCTATACACCCATGTGTTTATTTAGTCTGCCCACGTGTATATATAAAAGTAAACATAAAAAAATCCACTGATACTGCTAATATTTGTGTTTTTATGCTACAGCAGGTTAAGCTTACATTCAAGTAAGTCTTCTGAAAAAAAAAAAACCAAAAAAAAACCTCACAACAAATTCTGTCAGACAGAGAAGTTTTCAGACTGACGCATTCCCCCACCGACACACGCAAGAAATCAAACACTGCCATGAAAGAAACAATATATTTTAAACTCTTCAATGCAATTATTATTATAGCCAAGCACTACGAGGTCTACACATTTTTAGTAAAATGAAGTATTTTAATATGCAACACTTTACATTAGTATGTTTCAATAAATTAAACATCATTAGGAGCAGTATTTCTTCAGTAATCAAATAAGAACATTTAAATGTACCAAGGACTACCTAGATGTAACATTAATATTACACACAAAATACTAAGATGCTTCACGTATCCTTGATTTATTTGGGTATTAATAATTACGTTTTAAACCCATTGTTAAGAAAGGCTGTAAGTTGATGGATAGAACAATCCTTTTCCTGCCAGCAATGAGCACCCTGTTTGACACTACCTTCAACGTTTTCATTAAAAAAAAAAACAAAAAAAAAAAACACCACACCAGAGGGTAACCTTTTAACAGTTTTTCATTAATGTACAATTTTAAACCTAGGCTAAAGCCAAATGACAGGGATCAAAAGCAGGCTATTACATGCTGGAATATCTAAATAATCACTGCATATGCAGAAAAAAAAGAATGGGTGGGAGAAGGAAACTGCAGCGATTTTTACTTTCTAATCACCAAACTGAACATGCCAGCATTTCATGGGAATAACAGATTCTACTTACAATAATAATTATAATCTCTCAGAAACAATAGAGCATGACGGTTTTCCTTACTCCTAAATAATTATTTAGTGAAGAGCATTGCTAACCAACAGAAAGGAAGAAAAAAATTGATATATTTATTCTGGCATGACCTCAATATTTTTGTACTTATCTGTCAGTGGCAGGAACACTAGCAATGCACAGCTGGTAGTTCTGAAGTCCTTCTATTGGGTAGATCAATCTGGGAATTGTTCCAGTTTACAGTATTTCTGAGGTACGTTTATATTTACTGGGAAGCATGCCAAGGAGTTTTCTAGTTTGCTGCTATTCAATTTAAGCGTTTCAAATAAAATCACAGAACTGACCTGCCATGAGATTTAAGGTTGCACTAGGATTTTTTTTTGTATCCCCGCTTTATTCAGATGGAAGATTTCAATTACTGCAGCAGATCTAGCCAACATGTCAATAGCGTATGGAAACAAAAGTATCAGCAATATACAGAATACGTATTCCTACAAAGAAAGAACTGAAACACTAGTGTTGAGAAGAATGTGGTTTTAGCTATGGATAAAAAAAATGTCAAGAATGTAAAGTGTGAATGATCTCTTTCTATGCCTATACCAGAGAAAACTTAAGTCTCATTAAAAATTAAGGTAAGCATGCACAGTGTTATGCAATAGACCTATCCGATGAAATTTAAGAGCTTGATACATGACACATATTATGGCTAAACACGAGTATTTAATGCTATATGTTGCTGGGAGGCTTTAAAGCTTCACAGTTAGGGCAGTTACTGAATTTGCAAAGATTCAGAGGCGAAATCACCTGAAGGGTTCCCAAGGGAAAATCCACAAGCTAGCACTGACTATGAAACACCTGATTCAAAGTAACACTTGCTTTTCTCTGTTTGAGAAACACACATATACATCTATCTACCCTGGTGCTATAGCAGTGCTCCCTTCAACAAGCCTGCCTCGCTCTACGTGTTGTTTTTTAAACCAAACCTAACACTGTACAGCCTATTGGTTTGCCAACACACACAAAAGAACTACGCAATTCGTGGAACAGTTTTACTTCATTAGTAACTTAGTGTGCCACTCAGTAAGTGTCACTAAACATGCTCAACCTAAATCATCTAGCAGAACCTTCATACTCAGAACACAGCAGCTCCTGCTAATGACTGGGTCATGTCCAGTAACTAACCACATCAATGCCACTCAAGTTTCCAACTTTCTATGTCATGTACACTGACATGTGTAACCAATTCATGGGGAACCCACTTTGGAGTCCACTTAACTGACTCTTACTGTTTTGACAAAGAATTACAGCAGGTAGGTTCACCCATCAGTGAAGCACGTGCAACCACACAGCAAGGTGCATAGCTTACTGCTACCGGGAACCTGGACCTGACAGAGGATGCTACAGAAAAGGCAGCAGTTAACACCTGCATGAGGGAGTGCTTGTATGTTTAAAAATTACATTTCAGAAGTATCAGTAAACGTCTAACAGAAAGAACTTTAACAGCTCTGCAGGACATCAACAGCAGATGTAAGCCGAATTGAGACATCTCTGCGCAATGCATCCATACTGCACGATGTGTCCCAACAACCACAGCTACTGAACAGATGCCTGGACTATTGTCTTCTTGATTTTCTGTACTAGGACAAAGACTGTCTGCCACTCTGTAACAGCAGACACTAACCACAGTGGCTAAAAAATAATTTTTAAAACCCAGCTTCTTAAAGTTCCAGCACTTTCCAAGTTTTGTTTTTTTTTTTTCTTAAATCTCTGTCTTACAGTTATTTCCCCAGGCTCTCTACAGGACGGCTCTTTCATTCTTACTTACAATATAAGTAAGGATCTTGATTTAATTCTAAACAAACAGAAAATTCTCACTGTAAAGACTAAGCAAAAAAACAAAATAAAACAAAAACAAAACAACAAAACAAGAATGCGACCAGATGAATCCTCTCCGGTCTGGCTTAAGCTAAGAAACAATGATGGCTCACTGGAAAAAACTGAATGTTGCCAACATTCAATTGTAAGCAGAGCTTGAAATACATTAATTGCTCAAACAAAAAGATTGGCCAAGTAAGCCAAACTGAATAAAAAGAACAGTGTATTCACTTTGATAGTGAGACTGTAAGACTGTTCCCCTAACACATAACCTCTGCTGTGAAAGAAAGGAAATAAAACTCCCAAGATACATTAACACTTCACTATTGCACAGGAAGCCCAGCAGATCACCTGCTAATTCCTCCTGTTCAATGACAAGGTGTTTTAAAGCCCGGATGGCCTGCTCGAGCCTATTTCTCATTCCCGCTCAGATTTAGGATAATTATCTTCTTCTTAAACATAGTCAACATCTACTAGAGTAATAAATATTCTGACTCTCCCCGTCTTACATGTAGAAGTTAAGGCAAATACAGAGGACTGAAAGCAGGAAAGAGATAAAGCTCTCCAAATCACCACACTCTGAAACACGTAGCAAAATAACACAAATACAATCAATAGCAATCCTTGGTGAGCTATAACCGGTGGTGCTCCTATTTAGCAAAAGTAGAATAATTCACATTGGAGTGCTGAAACATTCAGCTGGTATCAGCACAGTGATATTTAATTCCTGTAGCTGCTTTTATGTTAATAAATGCGTTCAGGTTTTTTTGCTTGTTTTTACGACTCCAACAGGACCCCTTTCAGCACACGCTACTGAATAAATACAGAACACATTCATTGGATACTAATACTACAAAATAACATTATGTTGAAAAAGGAAGATCCATAGAAAGGCCAAAAACAGGAGTTACACTGTAACTTTATCATCCCATCTACTCAAACTGCCAAACCCCACAAGGTCAAGAAGCCTGCTCCCTATTTTCCAGGAAGCACACTGTCCCAAAGGTAATGGAACTACAGCAACAGTCTGACAACTCTGCTCTCTCTGGAGTTTCCAAAAAGAGTTGTGATTTTTATATATATATATTCAACAATTCATGTTTCCAATATCGTTAGAAATCCTTTGAATGCTTGAAGAATTACTTGATGATTGATGAATATTTTAAGTGCCTATCAAGAAAGTCTCTTCAGTACCACTTCAATGACTGTATACAAATAACACAAGAATCATCCAAAAGTGTATTCTGGCTGAGAAGCAATGCAACCTCTCTGACCCAAAGCAGCAAGACAGACTGTAATACTGTTTCAGTGCAACTGCCACAAAGAAGCAAGGGGAAAAAAAAAAGGCACTAAACAAAGAATCATTCACTCACTCTTTTTTTCTTTCTTTTTTTTTTAATACAGAGCACAGGGACAGAAGGCACGGAGGGAAGAGTTAACTGCAGAATGTAGCATGCAGTAGATATATTTTACCTATATTCAACATGAAAAAGTAACGTGTTTTGTGTTCATACATCTTTATGTAGTAGTACATATCCATGTCTACAATGTACACACATACAAGCACGGTCTTGTCTTTCTCTCATGTTCTCTCATTCTCCAATCCAGACTAGATGTCATTTCTGTCAGGAACACCGAATCAGTACTACAAAAGTCTCACATACCTATAGCATCAGAAAAATAAAATCATGTGGTGGTGTGCATGCCTCTCTTCTGTAAAAGGCTATGGTGAAATCCATGTCATTTATAGACTTAGATAGATTTGAATACCAAATGCCTCTAATTTATAACTGAATTTTTCTACCTGCTAGTCCTGAAAGCCCACTCCCTGACTTGAAAGTCAGGCTGGAATATTTCTTGTTCAGGTATCACTTCCAGCAAGACTTGCTGCAATTGAGTTCAGTTAAGTCTACTGCAGGAGAGAAAAGCCTTAATTAAAGACTTCAGTGAGCAAGACAGACCATAAAGTTTTATGCCTTTGTTATAACTCAGTTGATTGGCTCAACACTAACCCCTAAGGGAAAATAGCTTATCTTTTACTCC
The DNA here is from genome assembly GCA_035772895.1 of Perdix hodgsoniae. Taxonomy (NCBI): domain Eukaryota; kingdom Metazoa; phylum Chordata; class Aves; order Galliformes; family Phasianidae; genus Perdix; species Perdix hodgsoniae. Next base: position 20,196,394 of record JAPSGF010000003.1, read on the forward strand.
TTTTCTTCAGAGAATCCCAAAAAGAGAAATGAAATCCTCCTTCAAGGAAATATGTACAAAAAAAAAAAAACCACCAAAATTCCCAGTGTTTGCATACAATTCTCATTATCTCAACTGTAAAGAAAGAGGACACTGCACACAGAAAAGTCTACTCTCCCATAATAATCTCAGTAACACAGGTCAGAGAGCATGTTTGAGGAACAAAGACTAAATTTAAAAAAAAAAAAAAGCACTCAACAAAAAATAAAAATAAAGCTCTCACAGTAGAAGGGAATCTCAAGGTCTTGGATCAGTGGACCCAAGACTTAAACACAACCAGCAGATTCATGCATCACAGGAACAAGATCCCTTCAGGCCTACTCATAGTCTCCAATCCCCTAAAACACCTGGAAAGCTACACACAACATGGGTGGCCATCACCAAACAGCACTCCTCCAGAAGGAGGCAGAATCCTGTGGTACGTAAAAGGCTATCTGTACATCCAGTTGACTCATGCAGCAGCTGGGTTTGTGAGTTTCTGAAGACATGAGACGGAGCTCTGAAAATGCAGATCCAGCTGGTATCTCAATTAACCACAGCAGAACCAGAGGAATGCTATTATTTTTAATTCTCCAGACAGTTTCATTACTCTCCAATGTACTTTGTATACATTAACACGTGTAAGTGCCAGGCAGAGGGGAGACATCCACCTTCACAAAGTGAACTGGAGCAGTGGGGCAGTCAGCAAGGAAGATGCCAGGTTTCCAACCAAGTGAGGGAACCTACCTGGAAGAACTCTGAACCCCCACTGCTGGCTTTTAGATTCACAGTGCAGGGACATACTGGTTATTACTGAGCAGAGGGAGTTCAATATGGAACCCCTGTAATAGAATCACAGAATGACTTAGGCTTGAAGGGACCTTTACCACAATCTACTTCCAACCCCGTGATGCTAACACCCAAGGGGGTCAGCTAGCAGCTGACCTACCAGCTAAGGCTGCCCAAGGCCCCATCCAACCTGGCTCTGAGCTCCTCCAGGGATAGAACATCCACAGCTTCTCTGGGCAGCCTGTGTCAGGGCCTCACTGCTGTTTGAGTAAAGAATTCTTTCCTAACATCTAACCTAAATCTCCCCTCCTTTAGTTTAAAGCCATTCCCACTATCCTGTCACTATCAGCCTATGTAATAAACTTTGTCTCTCTTCCATAAGCTCCCTTCAAGTACTGAAAAGCCACAAGACGTTTCTCTGCAGCCTTCTCCAAGCTAAACATGCCCGAATCCTTCAACCTTTCTTCATAGTAGAGGTGCTCCAGCCCTCGCTCATCTTTGTGGCCTTCCTCTGGACCTGTCCCAATAGCTCTGTATCTTTCTTGTGCTGGGAGCTCCAGGCCTGGATGCAGTACTCTGGGGGAGGCTTCCTGAGGGAAGGGCAAAGCAGAGCACAACAATCCCCTCTCTAGCTTCTGGCCACCCCTTTGTTGATGCAGCCCAGGACACAGTTGGCCTTCTGGCCTGTAAGCACACACTGCTGGCTCATGTCCATCTTTTTGTCCATCAGGACCTCTAAATCCTTCTTTGCAGGGCTGCTCTTGTTGAACCTCATTAGGTTCGCATGGGCTGAATTTTCAACCCTGTATAGGTCCCTGTGGATGGAATCCCTTCCTCGTGTTGGGTTGGCTGTAACACACAGAACAGAAGTATATATATGGCATATTCTATTCACTGATACTCCATACTTACAAAATGCTAAGACAGCAGTCAGTGCTGCTTTATACATTTTTTCAAACAGTTTGCGAAGCCAAAGCATTCTGTCATTCTACTCTACAACTCTGTAGTATTATATGTCTTTAAGAAATAGGAGGGCTTTCAAATCATAATAATAATAAAAAATCAGTATTTTGCGCACACTGTGATTCTGAAAAGTCTCCCATCCACTTTGAGAAAACCCATTTCTGCACCTTCCCATAGGTGCAGGGAGAATGAAGATGCAAAAAAAGGCCCACCACTTGTGCCGTTTACACACAGATGCATCTGTAGCCAAAAAAACAAAAAACAAAAAGCCGTAAAGGCATAACTAGACGCTCAGCTGAGATGTTAAGAGAACACGATACACAAGAAGGAGCATCATAACTGAACACCAAAAAACCCGGCGCCTCTATCTAACTCAAGCTCTGTCCCGGCCGGCTGTGCGCCGCGGCAGCACTTTCACGCACGAGAGGCGTGCCCTCGCTTTGTTATTCTAACTTTCCGCCGCGCCGCAGACGCCGCTCCGTCGGGACGCGTCACCGCGCGGACCCTCGGGCCCCGCAGCCCCCGCCCCGCCCCCGCGCGAGCCGCGTCGCATCCCCGGGGACGGCCCCGCGCACGTACTGGCGGCAGCTTCGCACACAGGAGCGCGTCGAGCCGCGCACGGCGGCGGGTTACGTCCCAGCGCGGCGGGCGGGAGGCGACAGGAGCGACAAACTTCGGCGCCGCGCGTGACAGCGGCTGCGGAACGGGACTGCGGGCACGGCGGCAGCCCGCGGGCGGCGGGCAGCGACCAGGTGCCGCGGACCGCTTCTCTCCGGTGGAGAGGAGAAAAGCTACCGAAAAAATAGAGGAAAAAAAAGAAAGCCGTCCCCGTGTACACAGGCGGCGCCCGTCCCGCCTCAGCCCTCGCAGCTGCACAGAGCGGCCTCTTTAAGAGCAGCGAACAAAGTCGGCTCCCGGAGTTGTCCATATAAGTATACGCGCTGCGGATAAAAGGTCAAATATCGCAGCGCCGACCGAAAGCCCTCAGGAGCCGGGGCGCGGCGCAGCCCCACGGACGGACGGCCCAGGGCCGGGCCTGCCGGGCGCCCTTACCTCTGGGTCCGGCGCAGGCGGGTGCCGCTCCGCAGGTGGGGCAGCGTGAAGTTGGAAAGGACCGTCCAGTAATTGGGGTCCGACATATCCATGCCCGGCGCTCAGAGCGCGGCGCCGCTCACGGCCATAACACGCGCGGGAGGGAAGGAGAGCGAGGAGCCGCCGCTTTCCGCGCCGCTGCCGGCAGCCGGGGACGAGGAGAGCCGAGGCCCGCCCGCGCAGAGGAGCCCGCCCAGAGGAGCCCGGCCCGACGGCAA
>JAPSGF010000003.1:20199873-20287857 GCA_035772895.1 Perdix hodgsoniae
CGATCGGTCTGCGCCCGCGTACGGGAGCGCTCAGGGGACCGCGGGCCTCGCCCGGCGCAAAGCCCGCGCTCAGCCGCTGTTCCGTGCGCTGGGACAGCCCACCGCAGAACAGGCTGCACGGCGGGCAGAGCGCCTGGCAGCACCTTTGCACTCCAAACAGTGGGTGACCTAAGCGCTCAGGTGCCCTGAGTCATTTCCTCCTCCTCCTCCCAACTTTCTTCCTTTGCCTCCTCCTCCTCGCCCTCGTTCCAGCCCGGCCCCACCTCCGCTTCCCCTGCAGCTCTGAGCTCCGCTGCAGGCCCGGCCAGTGCCACCGCCGTGCTGCCTCTGCCCAGACAAGCTCGCTCGCATCTGCACGGCACACGAGAGTCTGGAATTACTGCTGTGCCCCACTGCCACAGAATCGCAGCGCTTCGAAAGGGCCTCTGGAGATCATCCGGCGCAAAACCCTGCTAAAGCAGTTCCCTACAGTAGGAAGGCATCCAGGTGCATCATGAATATCCCAGAGGAGACTCCAGCACCATCGTGGGCAGACTGTCCCAGTGCTCCATCCCAAACAGGTTTTTCCTCATATTCACATGGAACTTTCTGTGTTCCAGTTTGTCCCCTGTCCCATCACTGAGCATCATGGAAAAGAGCATGGCCCCATCCACCTGACTTCCACCCTTCAGATATTTATAAGCACTGATACAACCCCTGATCCCCTGTCTACCATTTCCAGGCTGAACAGTCCCAGACCTTCACAGAAGGGAGATGTTCCAGGCCCTCAGCATCTTTGTGACCCTCCACTGAAATCTCTCCAGTAGTTCCCTGTCCACTGGGAACAGCGGGGAGCCCAGTACTCCAGATGTGGCCTCAGCAGGGCACAGTAGAGGGGCAAGATCACCTTCCTCAACCTGCTGGCCATGCTCTTTATCCCCAGATACCACTGGCCTTCTTGGCCACAACCTGCATAGCTGTATTGGCCTTATACGGCAGGGTTTGTTAGCGGAGAATCTGTAGCAGTTGGCCTCTGTGAGCAGAGCCCAGCACCACACAGCACATCAGAGCCAGCTCCAACTGTTCCAAAAGGGACAGCCACTGCCTGGAGTCTGTTAGCAGTAGGCAATGCATTACATTAATCTCCCTTATGCTGAGTCTGTTTTGCCCATGACAGCAAATTGGCAAGTGATCTCCCTGTCCTTATCTCAACCTGCAAGCCTTTTTTCACTGTACTTTCTCCCTTTTGAGGAGAATGAGTGCAAGAGTGGCCTGACAGTGCTGTGAAACCACCACAACCCTGCAGAGACGATCTGGAGGGGCCAACCAGGCACCACCGAGGATTCCAGCTTTGCATGCCACAGAGCATCCAAATACTAGCCATTGTTTTGAAAAGTACCCAGAAATACACACTGCAAAGAAGGTAACAGTCCTCTAATCAACCAGCTACAACATGCTTATTTGAGGGATGCAGAGAACATCCTCTCAGGATATAGTTTTGTAAATCACACACAAAAACTTAATCATACTCAGAAAACGCACAGAGGTACCATTAAAAAAATAATAATAAATTCAGTTAATAGATTGGAAGATAAGCACAAGTCAAGGGCAAGAGAGAAAAAAATGAACACGTTTAAAGTGAGTTCACATAGGCATCTAATAGCACCTTATTAGGATAAACGCCCTGCACATCACTGCAAACAATGGCAGGCTAGCATGGATCAAACACAGTACAGCCATCTAACAACCTCCAAACCTCTTAGTTTTAGCAGAGATCAGTTACAGATGAGAGGAAGTGAAAACAGCCTAATGGAGGTCTTGGGTCAGATTTTTTTGTTTAAACTGCCCAATACAAATCACCACAGAAGCTGGTGTGCGGGGCAATCCCCATCTTACTCCCTGAGGGTCTCAGCAGGAGTGCCTCCTTCCTAGTGGCTGCACTTCTCATACCACCCATGGACAGACAGGAGGTACTCAAACCAGTGACAGAGAAACTCTCACCCAATTCTTTCCCTTGTATTTGTCCTCACATTGTGTGAAGTTTCAAAGGTTTGTTTGAAGGCACATGTGCTTGAGAACCCCCCTTTTTGTAGAAACTGCTAAGTTCTGCTGAACCTTCTGCTGTTTCAGAAGATTATTCTCAAATCTCTGCATAAGCACGGAGAAACATCTCCTTCTCTTTATATTCAATTACTTCATCATCTCTCACCCGAGATTTTGTCTGTAATTTACATCTGTGTTTAACTATGAAGGTAGGGAATTTCACCTATTGGATGTTGTGAACAGCACTGACTGAAGAGTAATAACAAAGCCTTCCATCATGCAGGGAAAGCTTCAGCACCCTCATCTCCCTGCAAGCTATCTTCCCTCTTCAGCCTTCCTAAGAAGCAGTTAAAGGAATAGCTCAGCTTCTTTAACTCAAGTCACACTCAGCCAAATGCATGATTTGTGGGGTGACCCTGGAACATAGAGCTCAAAACCCATTTTGGGCCCATTAGGCCACAAAGTACAAGTCTTCTCTACCAAAGCCACGCTAATTCAGCTAATGATTCTTTGTGAAACTCTACTATTTTTACAATAATGATTAGAAGAATCGATTTTGAAACATCAACTAGAAGTTTTCAAAAATGAAGAAAGATCCATCTATCACATTGTTGGCAAAGATCCACTTGAAAAAGAATGATTACTGCCTGCAATTGTATGGCATTAATCCTCCACTCCTTCTAGGTATAACCAGACAGATGACTGTATCTAAAGCCATTACAGAAACAGGGGTATTGCAGTACACATGTCATGATCTAACAAACTGTATTTTTCCAGATGCAGAAAGGAACAAAGGAATCAAAGTAAAAGTTTCTGCCCATTTGTGTAGCAACACAGTGTATCACATCAGAATGTTTTCTACATTCAGTGTTGAATACTGCTCAGTTTGGCTTCTAATGGTTTAAACCCTTACAATTCCATCAGTACACCCTGCACAGGCTTTTCAACAAACAATAGCTCTCAGAATTACATGACCTGTGAATTCAAGCTTAGGTTCACTTAACTTTTCCATACACAATTAGACACAAGCAGTCCTGCTAACTGGTTAGGCTGTTTCTAACATGAGTTCAAAAGCAAAGAGACCAAGTATTTTTCTGAAGTCAACATGCAAAGATTAAGGGAAGAGTTGTGAAAATCCATCATAGTTCCACAATAACCTTAGATGAAAGAAAAAGCTTCACGAGGGGAAATAAAGGCTTTATCCCAGGGTACTACATGTAAATGATGGTGAAGACTTCATAATGCCTGTCAATAAGCAACATCCCTTCCACAGTGGTGCCTGCAGCCTAAGACTTTCCATGCCACAGAAACACCAGATTTCAAAGCAAACATCTCAAAGGAGAGAAAGGTTTGGCAAGCTAATGAAACTGGTCCCACATAGCTACTGTCTGATGGACCATTCTCCCTCCACAATTCAGCTCAGACAGGGGCAGCCAGCACCAGGCCAAGAAAAAGAGAATAAGAAGGAGCAAACAGCTAGGCAGACAGACAGGGACAGCAGGACTCATCCTCTGGCAGCATATATCCATCATGCTGGAGCTTTCTTTCACTCTGCCATCTGACAGGGCTGCTCATCCCTGCAACAATCCAACAGACACAGACTAAACAGCCGTACGTCAGCACAGTGTAGTTACTCACCTCTGCCATGTAGAACTGGACAAAAAGATTGCATAATGTAGATTACACCATATTTCAAAACATGTAAAAACAAAGTTACTAGGAATAGATCTATGGCACAATAAATACGTATTTGACAATTAAATACATTTCTGTGTATCAGAACATTACTGAAAAGTTTGGCAACTACAAATAACTCAGTACGAAATTTAAAACACCGAATTCTGTAGTATTAAAAATAAGAATCGGTATACAATACAACACGAGAACCTGCAAACACATTCTGAATACCATTTGGTTTTCAGCTTCACAGCCCCACCCAAAACAGTAAGCAGCTCAGGCAACTTGACCACTTAAGAGATGCTTCACTATGTAACTTGGCTGGTAAGTTCTATCACAAAGCATTAAATAGGGTATCAGATAGTAATGCTAGTGATAAGGATCACTAAGCTTTCCACTATATATTCATGTGAGGATGAAAACATCACCCAAGCCATTAAAGGTATCTAATCCAGCTTTAAAGAAAATTCATTTCCAAAAAGCAAGGATTCCCTTCTCTAAGACAGATTCCCATTCAGTACATAAGCAAAAAATAAAATAAAATAATATTTCAACACTTGAATGTTGAATGTCAACATTTAGTTTCAGTAATAGCAATAAAATATGCTCCAGAAACTTTTCAGTTACACAGTACTGTTTCACTGCCACAAAACACTCACAAAGATAAGTAGCTTATCTTTAGAACCAAAGTGCAATACCAACACAAAATCAATATACTGCATATAGTATTCCAGTGAAGAAGTTAGATCTAACCTAGCTTCTTCACTCTGATTATTAAGTCAATACACAGTGGAATTTTTCAAAACGTGACAACTGTTCTGGAATCATTGCCCAGAGCATTACAAACTGCCCAAATCTTATCAGTTTTACAAGATACACACCAAATACCAGTAACAGTGTAGATAATAGAGTTCTTTCAATACCCCAAAACTAGTGAAATCCTAACATTAGCACAGGCCTTATACTGGATTAGAAGAGTAAATTCACAAAATGTGAATGAGAAAAAGTAGAGGTAATTCTTGCCTTAGCACATCTTTTCCATATTTGTTAAAATGCTATCACATCTTGAGGTAACAAAGAAATGCTTTTCATTCAGAACATCAGATTACAAGGAGGGCTGCAGATGTGTGGGGAGGAGTCTGTTTTCTTTTAGCTGTTCCCTTTTTTTGTCAGTTAACTATTACACAAAGAGAAACAAAGGAACTGCCTGAGCTGCTCATGCAGTTATTGCCCTTTTCAAAGTATCTTGGAAGATATGGAAGTTCTATAACACTGAAACTAAGCCATCCCATAATAGCATTCCTTTAAAAGAACAAACAGGATACTAGCTGCCATTAGTAACGTATTCAGGTATGGCAGCATGCTTGGCGTCACTAAACACAGCTCTGCGCATAGCTCAGTTGGCCCAAACAGTTTTGCTTTAAAACAAGATTCCAAGTCAGATTAATAAACCGTCAAGTTAAAAATTCACTGAGACATCTGTAAAACATTCAACCCATTTCCACATCATGTTTTAACGAGTTAATTAAGCATAACACAAAAAATTATGTAAGATACAGGAAACACTAAAGTTCAAAAAAACCCTGCACATTAAATGTTTCTTGTAGTGAATTCTGGACTACGTTCTTCACTGTATGCAATTCAGTACTGCTATCAGTGATTTGGAAAGAAAAAAAAAAGTAGTACCCTTTCTAGCAAATGAAAACAAAGAGGTAAACAATGACAGGAACAAGACAGTTTATCATTGGATATAGCAACCTTGTTTGAACAACTGACATTCTGTTATGAGCAGACATGAGGTCACACAAAAAACTCACAGTGTAAAGCAGAAATGTGGAGGGCACAGACAACACAAACAATTCAGGTCCTCTCACAGATATGCAGTTAAATAGGTGCTCCTAATGTGACAGCATATCTAAAAATACACATCCCTCAGGTGCGTAAGCAGGAAAAATCTCTCACAGGAGTAAGGAGATAAGGCCTATGGGTCTAGAGCATAGTCAAAAATAATACACTATATGCAGTGTGAAAAGCTTCATTTATTCAACTTATCCAAGACTAAAGGACTACGTTGGTCATACAGCATAGGAATACCCAAGAGGAAGAGATGTGGAGGAAGACACAGGTTGCAGGCATCACAAACTCCTTCATGCCCAACTCCTCAAGAAGAGGTAAGGTTTCAAGATGGAGGAATTGGATGAAAAAAAAGAGTTTTGATTTATTTTGTCCTACCCACTTGATGTCCCATCACTAACCTGTAAATTAGACAGCTTTTTACCAAAAAAAAAAAAAAAAAAAATTGCACTTCAAACAAGACTAAAAGGATAGGTACAAGCATTAGCAGGTACAGTTCTACAGCCTAATCTACATAGGAAATTGAGCCTCAGGATCTTAATAGTACTTTCAGTCTTTAAAATGCACTAATTAATAAATACTTTTAGTAATCTTAGCTGCAATATTTGAGATCTTGCTCCCCCTAGTGGTTGATTTTGATATTTATTACCTTTCACTGCTGACTTCACACAACTGTCACTGTGGGATGTAGAGCGTAAAAATAAGCTGAAGAACTCACTGAAAAAAGTGTTTTGTGGGTGTGCAATGTATGTCTGCCAGATTTCTGAGTTTACTTAGAAATGTTTATAAACATAAGTAAACATTATTGCTCTAACCAGTTGTAAAGTAACATACAAATTCAGATCAACTTCCTACTGTTCTAGAGTGGTATATATTATCTAGCACAAACACATCTAGGAAAAGCAATGGTCACAGCATCTCTTCCCATTTCTGAAAGTTTCTAGATAGATACGCACTATTAATTGCAAGTTTAATATATTGTGCAGTTATTCACATGAAACATAGGAATTCATTTCAGGCAGCACTATTAATCCAACATTTTGCTACCTGTAGTGGAAGGAGCCACTCATGCTCTATCAACAAGGCCACCTATTTGTTCTCGTCCCAGATATTACCTTTGGAGCTAATTTAGCAAGCAAGCAAACTAGCTGCGGAAGTATGAAAAAGCTATTTCCAACTGTTATCGCTAGATTTGCATCTATCTTCACAGATACAGAATGCACTACTACAGCTCAAAGTGCTACTTTTTGTGGTGAGCAGGTCCAGCATGGAAAGGAAAATGGAAGACATCAGATAAAAACATAACCTTTTTGCAGGTACTGTGGCATTTAAACTTTGACTCCATTATCACAAATGCCAGAGGAAAAAATAAAAATGCTGTATTACAGCCAATATTAAAACATCCTGCTTTGCTTTGAGAGCCTTGTTTGCTAGCAGTCAGCAGCATCCTGAAAGGGTCACACTCCATCTTCAAGTCAGCTGGTAACCATTTTTGTGACTGCGGTACCACAGGTATAAATCTGTACACTAATGTATTCTCTGCTCAGGAGTGGTAATGATGTTTTCAGTGTTTCAAGGCATTCACATAAAGAAGTCATAGATTTAAGACACGTAATTCATTGCACTAGCTTAGCTCACTTCACACATTTCTCCTGTCCTCACACATCTTGCTGTATTTTACCACACATCCTATAAAATCAACAGCAATACCCTATGTTTAAAGGTGAAATTCTTAACTCCTTAACAAGATGTGAATACAATCATTTTTCTAAAGCAGCAAGTACTCATCCATTACTATACATTCTACATTAAAGTCTCAGTCAACTAAGCCACATTGAGAAAAAAATCTTAATTGTAGAAAAGATCAATTTTTTTAATTTTTTTTAAACTTAATACTATGTTGTCAGAAAGTTTTTAAAGTTTAAAAATGAGTAATTCCAATAAACAAACATTCCAATCTTTCACAATCTTTCAAACATATAATATTAATATCAGGTTTTTCCTTTTAAAACGAGATAAAATATTGTTTAAAAACAGAGTTTCAAAGGTATCAATTAAAAACAAAACAACAACCTGCTGAATTGTAAAATTTTTTGCATCTTTTTTGTTTTCGTAACTTCTAACAACACACAAACTAAAATCCAAAGCCCACTGTCTTCAGAGAGAAGAACAGTTTAAAAAATGGAGCATTCTGCTATGCCACTGCAGCACTTAAGTCTGGAGAATCCCAAACAACATACTCCTGTAAGGCGAATGCTGCTCCTTATTCAGAGTCATTTTTGTGTGCTCAGCTCCACCACTGGCCAACCCCACTGCCCTGCTCCACTCCTAACAACAGACTTAAGGAACTCTCTGTATAAAAGTCAGATGAAGTAGGGAAAGAAATCCAGCACAGTTCACATTTGATAGCATTCAACCCTGATGTGTTTGGAACAGTTGCTGTCACGAGCTTTAACTTCTCTCAATTTAAAATATCTTTTGGGGGTGGGGTTAATGGCAGTCAGCAAAGTGAAGCATTCATGCCTGTCAATTGAAGCCTAAGTAGTCTGATGCCAGTGATACTGAAATTGAAAGCAACTATTCAGTACAAATGTACTTCAGTGTAGACAGTGAGACAAAACTTCATTAGGTTTGATACTTACACATTGAATGCCCTGAACTAATTAGACAATCAGCACAAGATAGATGATCAATTACAGGTCTCTGTCAGAGCAAAGAAATTAAGCATGACTTTGGCTAGTCTGCTTATTTCAGCTATTTTAGACACACCAGTTACTTCCAAATCTTGATTTAAATCAGAGTGAATAAAAATAAGGTGCTAGGAATTCAGAGCTTTGTAGTATGGCAACACAAAGCAGGTGCACTTCTGGAGCTTATCACCACACCCGTATGGCTTCCTGCTACAGATGGTGTACGTGATGGATCTGCTGTCACTACAATGGTGTGAGATGGAGCGACGCATGCAGTGCAAGGCATCAAATTGGAAATCTGGTACCCAGTATGTTAAAAGGGTAAATGTTGTGCTTAGTGGACTATACACATCACGCTAGGTATTACAGTGCTGTATGCGCATTGCTTGGAAGATGATAACGTCTTCACATCTTTTTGCTCTCTTACTCAATGGGCTAAGTAACAAATATTAGTTACATTTCAGTACACACTCCACAGTTTAAATCTAAATAGAACAAAACAGTTCAGTTCTAAGGGACATACAAAGATCACCCACTCCAACTGTCTGATCACCTCAGGGCTAACAAAAAGCTAGTGTGTATTACTGAGGACACTGACCAAACCTCTTCAACACTGTGACAGAGGCCATCAACCACCTCTCTAGCAAACCTGTTTCAGTGCCTGACCACCCTTCACATCAGAAACTGTTTCCTGATGCCCAGCCTGACCCACCCCTGGCAGTTCCCATCCTGCCATTCCCACTCTGCCATCAGTTCCCAGCAGCAGAACACCTCTCTCTGCCTCCCCTCCTCAGGAAGCTGCAGGCAGCACAGAGGCTGCCTCTTGGCCCCCACTTCTCCTCTTGGCCCCCGCTTCTCTGGGCTGGCCAATTCCAGTGCCCTCAGCCCTCCTCAAATCAAGTGCCTTCCTGCTTTGTCGCACCAGCTGTGCTGCCTTCCTCCCGACACTTTCAAGGACTTTAACATCCTTTCTACATTGTGGAGCCCAAAGCTGCACACATTGCTCAAGGTGAGGTCACACCAAGGCTAAACGCAGTGGGAGAATCACCTGTTTTGAGCAAGTGGCTGTGCTGTGCTAATGCACCCCAAGATACGGTTTGCCCCTGGGCTCCAGGGCACGCTAATGGCTTATGCTGAGCTGCAGGCACCAGCACCCCTTACGTCAGCAGGAGTGCTGAGCTACTCCCCAGCCACTCATTTCCCATTTGTGTCTGTATCCAGCATTGCTCCACCTCAGGTGCAGCACTTCACATTTTCCCTTTTTTGCTGCTGACTGCCCAGTGCTCCCACCTATCCTGATCCCTCTGCAAGGTCTCTCATTCTTCCAAGGAGTCAAAAGCACCACCACATTTAGTGTCATCAGCTTGCTGAGGATGCACTGCAGCTGCAGAGCAGGACAGGCCCTAGAACACCAGCAGCAGGTGACCTGCTGCCAGCCAGATGTAGCCCCGTTCATCTACAACAGCCCTTTGAGCTCTACCACTGAATACCCACACAATCCTGACTACATCCAAATGAGAAAGACTCAGATCTTCCCAGCTCCCTGACTCAAAGAATCTGACCAGCTGAAATGATTGCTGGCTATCTCAGCAGCTTGTACTCTGTATTGTTTTCTAAGCAACTAACTAGCTTTTTTCCCAGATGGTGCAGCAGCTGGATAAATCCAATTGCATTAGCAGGACTACTGCTGACAGAAAAAGAGCATCACAAAAAAAGTAGGTAGAATTAACTACATGTGAAAGAAGGCACAGCATACGAACCAAGCATCTAGAACTACAACAGAGGATAATGTGATTTTAGTTGTTTATGCCTGTCAAAGTGTGAGAGAAAACCCACTAGTGAAGGACAAAATACAAAACAATCTTATGGCTAAGGTGCCTCAGGATCTAAGATCCAGTGTTATCTAGTCATTCAATCTCTGTGTTTCAGTTCTCCATCTGCAAAGCAGAGATAATGCCTTCTTCATATGGCTTCTTCATATTGCAGCAAAGACATTTCCAGAAATATGTGCATGAAAAGTAAAGGTATTGAAAAAAAGGAGAGCAAAGAAGTAGACAATAGCGGGGAGGTGGGCTCACTGCAGTGCAGACTGAGAGCTATTGAATTATTTCTACATTCCATCCTACAAGCAAAGACAGTACAAACATTAGCTGAGTGGGACTCAGATGAGTTAAGAAACAGCCTTAAATATCTGTTCTCTGCATATCAGGGAGAATTAAAAATAGACATGGCAAATCACAAACTTCCACCTTCTTGGTACAAAGACAGGCATACGCATTTTGTTTTAGCTCTGTAGGATTGAGAGGGCACATCAACGCTGCGTAACACAAAATGTAGTCAGCAGCTCGATCACTACCAACACCCTGTCAAAAACACGTAAAACAAGGACTGCAGAATCAGCACAATCTGTGCTAGCTTTTTATACTTCCGGCAACCTGGAAAATTCTATCATTCATGGTGGGAGTGAGGGAATTAACTCCTCAGTGTTCAAATAACAGTTCAAAGCACTAACAGTCATGTTACTGAAAGCAGACTATCTGATTATTCAATCCATGCAACTGCAGAGAGTGTTTATGGGAAAATCAATATCCTGATACAAAAGAGACTTAAAACATCTATCACTGCAAATATACATTCCTCATATGCTATCAATAAGAAAAAAAAAAAATCCAACCTCAAAATTAACATATCATAACTTACCGTTCAGGCAGCTCCTCCTCTGACTGTCTCCAGACATGCCTGGACTTTACATATGAGCTTGAGCCTCATATGTAAAACTATGTTGCTCTTAAATAAGTATACACTTTCAACTCCGTATTTGATTACTTACAGCAAGAGGAATGGGGGACTGGTCAAAAACAAATACTTAAATTCTGCAAAATTTAAAGGAAGAAGTCATGCTTAATATCAATGAAGGAACTATCCCCACATATTCCGCTCTATCTTCACAAGCACCATTGGCCACGTGACCAGCCTTAGTCAAAAATTCTGCCATCTGCCACAACAACTAATACCATCTTTATCTCCAGCTAGACAAAAGCATACCGTGTTCTCTACTCCACTTTTTTTCAACACCACTGTTCATGCAGTTGTACATATGTACAAAGACTTCACCAGTGGCACACAAAGCTCTGAGAGCCTGGCAAAGACAACACAGCACAGAAGTCGAGGAGGAACAGCAAACCTGATTGCTCATACTGAAAGAGGCTGGCTCTGGTTCACGTGAATCTATACCAGCACGTCAACATCCCCTCATCTCAGGCACTATAGCAATTTTTACAGATACTTCCAGGTTTAATCAGCCTGGGAGGTCACAGAGCATTAACCACCTTCTCGAACCCAACCACACACTTTACCATTTATGTCGCAGCAGAAATACAGCAGTCTGAGACCATTAACTCCTAAAATATGACTGAACTGTTGCTGTGGCACTTTGGAATCCCACAGACATTTTTTAGTTGAGTGAAAGTGTTAGGCCCAGTTTTGGCCACTGCTCACTTCTCTATCAAATTGCAAATTTGTGTCCCTGGCCAAGAAACATTTCCCATCCAAGACGCCCTCACAGAGCAATCCCTCTCACAACTCTTCAAGGTTGCAGCTGTAAGCCACACTATTTCTACATAGCCCTGAGGCGCTAAATCCCTATCAGCCTTACCCTGTTAAAGTATCGCAGTGCTAGAATTTTTAACTGCAAACCACCTAATCTCTTCTAGCCCAAGGGTAACTTCGCCAGTCTCTCCTAGCAGCACGCCCCAAAAGAACAGAAAAAGTAGATTCTACTGCTCCATGCTTTTTTTCTACAACAGCAGGCTTCTCACTGCTAGAAAAGAGCTCTGCAAGCCTAGATCATATCCTCCCACAGTATCTAAAGCTAACAGACAGTCTGCTTCAGAGTACACTGTGGGTATGAGCACCTGACTGCTGCAGCATAAGCCCAGAAACTCACATTGATCGAAGGCAGACATCACAACATACACCCATTATAACACCGTATGACGTTAATACTGACAATGTTGTCACACAGAAAGAACAGTTACCACGTTAATGACAAACATAGAGCTGTGTGAAAGCTAGGTTCAGGAGACAGACACATTCAAGCTGGTGTCAGCCCAACACTATGCATCTCAACACCATCTACTTCCCAACACTATGCTTGAGCCCAGAATCAGATCCCAAGAGCCTCTAAAAAAAGCAGTGTCCCAGCAGCAGGTGGAATCACATCCTTAGAGTGCTCAGGCTCTGGGACCACGCTGCACTTTTACAAGAGGCCAGCTACGACTCCTCTAAACAGAGAACAAGAGTCCCCAGGAGGGCTCGCCAGCTTGTGCCCAGTCATTCCATGACTGTCTGCCCACTCCATCACAGAGAGGAACTGCTCCCCTGTTTAAAGCCAAATAACTACTTTGCTCAATAGCACTTTACATCAGGAGCATAGGAAATTTCTGCCTGAACCACCAATATCTTGTAGATCAAGATAACAAACCTGCCAAAACTGGCACCAGAGAAAGGGCTGTTGAGTCCAGAATACAGCACGTTAGTGATCTTCCTCAGTTTTCTGTAGGTGCAAGGCACTACCTCTATAAACCTACATGTTTACTTCTCTTTTGAAATGGTAACAAACAAAAGGGAGCAACAGGATATCTGAAGAACAAATGGACTAAGAAGCTTTGTACTTAACAGGAGTATTGCCTGGGTTATTTTTTATTTTTTTTTCTTTCCAGTGTTCTGTAAATCTCTCATGCTTCTTGCATTCCTGTATTCCAAAATGTTCTGTTCATTTGTGAAGTCTGACTAGAATTCACATTTGTGAAAGCATCACTTTAACAGTATTGAAGAATAAACTAATACAAAAAAAACAACCAAACCAAAACAAACAAACAAACAAAAAAACCCACAAAACTTTCCCTAGGGATCATCAATATTTACTGCAAAGTAATTTGGCTCACAAAGAAGTGAAAACAAGTTGTGTTGTGTAGGGCAGAAAAAGAAAGGCTCTCAAAAAGCGTACTACAGGGATAGCAGTCTTTCTGATACACACCTCTTTCTGCATTACTACAGTTATAGCCTTGAGTCTGAAAGTATTTCTTAAGCTTCAAGGCAGATAAGCAACTCCTTGCAGCTTATAGTGCTGTGGTCTGCTGGAATTGTGTAATACAGAAGGCTGATGCCTGCAGTGTTGGTTTCAGTTCTGTGACTATTTTTATCAAGGTGCGATAAAATGATGCAGATGCAACACAATGCTGCAGTGTTGGCACAGAGCATGGATGAGAATTTCCAACTCAAGAATGTAGCTGAAGGATTGTTTCTCTGGCAACTTGTACAAGAACTGGTTGAAATCAGTCACTGTGCTGCAGAGTCTGCAAGATTTCTGAAATAGTTTAACAGAAGTGGAAATATCTAAAGAAATAACTCTCAGAAGAAGTGAACTGCTGATACACCTACCATTTCAAACTAAAAAAAAAAAAAAAAAAAAAAAAAGAAAGGGATAACAAGCAGGCTTACTTAGTATTTTTCTCCGTATTTCCAAGAACAGGAAATATAGGCCTCACTTCGGACAATAAAAAGACTCTGATCTAAGGATCAAATCCTTTCCCATTAACTCAGATTAAACCAATTATGAAATCATACTATAGAAGTCTGACTATGCATAGGTTGAGGCAACTGAGCATCACAATCATTACTTACATATACGTCACACTCTACTAAGCAAAGCCACAAGGTCAACAGGTACACACTCCACAGTGGCTAATGACTATAGTTTGACAAGCCATTTTCCAACAGTTCTGGTCAACTGGGGAAGTTCTAGATTACTGGAGACTTGTCAACATGACATCATCTGTGAGCATGGTGGGAAGGAGGATCCAGGGATCCACAGGCCTGTCAGCCTGTTCTTCATATACTGGGGCAGGTTATGGAGAAGATGATCTTCAGTGTGATCACAAAGCACGTGCGGAACAACCAGGTGACCAGGCCTATTCAGCACAGGTTCATCAAAGGCAAGTCCTGCTTGAACAACCTTACCACCTTCTATAACCAGGTGATCCACCTCGTGGATGAGGAAAAGGCTGTGGATGCAGTCTACCTAAACTTATCAAAGCCTTTCACCAGGTAATGACTGAGTCCAGAGAGTGGTGGTGAATAGAATTAAATCCATCTGATTACCAGTCACCAGTGGTGTTTCCCAGAGGTAAGTACTGGGACCATCCCTGTTTAAAATCTTCACTGATAATGTGTATGAAAAGACTGAGTGCACCCTCAGTAAGTCTGCAGAATGACATCAAGCTGGAAATGCCGATGGGTAGATGGGCCTTACAGAGGAATCTGTGTAGGATAGATCGGTGATCTGAGAACCATCATCACCAGTATGATGTTCCATAACGTCAAGCGCTGGGTCCTGTGCTTTGGTCACAACAATTCTAAGCAATGCTACAGGCTTAAGGCAGAATGGCTAGAAAACTGTACGGTAGAAAAGGATCTGAGGGTGCTAGCCAACAAACAGCTGAACACGAGCCAGCAGTGAGTTCAGGTGGCCAAGAAGGCCACTCCTTCTGATACAAGCCAGGATCCTGTTGTAGTCAGGATTAGGGAAGTAGTTGTCCCTCTATTCTCAGCCCTGGTAAGACTGCACCATGAGTACTGTATGCATCGAGGCCACAGAGCACATCCAAAAAATGGTAATGAAGCTGTGAAGGGTCTGGAGCACGTCTTATGAGGAGTGGCTGAGGGAACGGGGATTGTTTACCCTGGAGGAGGCCCAAGAAAGCCCACACTGCTCTCTAGAGCTACCTGAAAGGAAGTTGTAGCAGTGTGTCTCTTAGAAACAAGATGAGAGACAACAGCCTCAAGTTGCACTTGTGGATATCAGGTTAGGTATTAGGAAAAATTTATTTTTTGATACAGAGTGGTTATATATTAGAACATGCTGCTCAGGAAAGTGGTGGAGTCACAGTCCCTGGAGGTATTACGGAAAAGTGAGATGTAGCACTCAGGGACACAGTAAAGCTGGGTTGGTTGTTTGACTAGATAATCCTAGAGGTCTTTTGCAACATTTACCATTCTAGCAGGTAACTTGCACATACTTGAAAACTTGTCATATGACAGTTAGGAAGACACATTTCCAAGTGTATTTCAAGACCTTCTTCTGCTATACAATGTAGATTTGTTATCCGAATTTTAATCATCTTGAGATCTTGAAGAGATGTCTTAACACAATGGGTTGAGTAGTCACCTAATTTTAACTCAGTCTCCGAACAGTGTTCAATTCCCCCTTTTCCATCAACTTCTGATTTATGTGCAGCATATAGTGTTTTTTTTTCTAAGTACTGCAAACTTTCAATGTATTTTTTTTGTTTAATTTGAAAACGTTAAAAAATCCCATTTTCTACAGAACACCACTCTCCATTTCTTATTTTTATTTTACTCCTTCACACAAGACTCAGGGTAATGCTCAGTCAGACCAGTTCTTTATTACACTGTCTTGAACAGTTAAGAGAAAGCCGAATCTGGCTCAAAGGCAAACAAAATTAATGGCCATAAACATTTCAAGCTTTAAAATTGTGAATTCTTTAATTCTGTGCTTTAGAAAGGAATGAAGTTGATCAAGAAATATTCATTCAGGTCATTACTATGACTACGCAGTCTTAGAAGATTTTAGAAAGTTTTCTAAAGGCATTTAGAATAAAACCTACAAACCTTCTAGTGTCTGCAACCCCAATACTCTAGCGTTACAGCACTACTCCATGATAGCTGCAATTTTCAAAGTTGAACTCATAGCTGCCTTTTACCTCCTCAAAATTTTTAGAGAGCCTAAATATTTATTTAAAAATGCAACATTCAACATACAAAATACAACACAAAAGGCCAGAAGATTTAATAAAAACGACATTCAACTGCTTTGGGAGAGTCTTTATGAGAGTTTGGGGAAAGGAGATTGACAAAATGGCATTTAAAATGATTCAGACAAGCTCTCTCCCACAGATGAAAAGTAGCAACTTTCAGACTACCACAGGAAATAATTTTCACAAGAAGTTTTCATGTTCTCTCAAGATCTATCTTACAAATGCCAAAGAGGGGGGGGAAAAAAAGGGTAAGAAAAGGACAGAAAAAAGAAAAAAGCTGCAGCAAATTTCTGATTTTCTGCTAAGTCCTGTAAAATTTTGTCATCTATTCTTCCAAGACAGTCTGTGCTGTAAAAGTTTGGGGTTGAAGATATGGGAGAAGGGCGTTACTTTTATTTGGTTACATGACTTAGTAAAAAGGTCTTTCTTCTGAGCATCATCATCAAGTAACACAAACCACAGGTTAAACTGCCAGTCCACGTAAGGGTTTGAAACACACATACAAGAACACAGATTTTTTTCTTTTTTTCTGAGAGTTTTTTAAAGTATACTTCACTCTGTACCTTTATGGTATCTATCAGCTGAGCCTTACTTACTCTTATCCTACTCCATAAGCTCCATAATATCACTGAGACAACTAAAGCTTTGCCTCTGATTTGAACCACTGTGTGGCAAGCAAAACCACACTCTTGTTAATGCCAGCCCAAAAATCACACAATCAGCAATTACCTTACTGCATCCCTCCAGTGTGACAAAAGAACAGTAAAGGTTGCAAATTCTATAAGAATCCTTGCAAACCCTAAGTCCCAACTGACAGCTCTCCCTTTGAAGCATCACATGGTTTAATGAGAGTGTGTTGGAAATATTTGAAGTATGTGTGTTTTGCCATTTTAAATAAATGCTCACAGAGTTAAAAGAACAGTGAGGCCTTAACAAGAACTTGGGAGCAGAGAGTCTACCTTGGGAGGCTAGAGCCAACTACTAATTTATTACACCTTGAGGAACTCGTGCTTTGTGTTAGGTGTTCATGAATTCTAATGAGATTATTCTAAGAGATGAAACAGCAGGTTTTTCCCATTTTAGATAAAAATGAATAAATTCGGCAAAAATTGGAGCCAAGTGATTCCTTACCTCATGCACATCAGACCTTTTCATGACCTTGCTGTTTCAGAGTCATAAATCAACAACTGCATCTTTCAGCATAACCTCAAGGTCAATCTACTTTGTACTGTTCTCTAGAACCAAAGGAGGAAATAAATTTTAAAGAAAAATGTTTGCTTGAGCTTCCTTAGATATGGCAGCTATCACACTAAGAGGGAAAGGAGTCACTGTATGGTATATATCATTCTTTTAAATTCATAAAATAGATTACTCTGTGACATGAAATCTGAATTATATCACTAACTCTTCTACAACATTACGCTTCACCTTGAGCTGAGCAATGAACGATACTAGCTGTATCTCTGACAGAGCATGGTTAAGAAAGGGGAAAGCACTGTGTGGGAGGAAGCTGGGAGAGAAAAGTGAGAAAATGTGAAATAGCCCTGCAGGCACCAGTCAGTGCAGGAGGTGCTCAAGGCACAGAGCAGCAGCTCCCTGCAGCACAGAGAGGCCCACGGAGGAGCAGGCCATCACCCTGCAGCCCACGGGCACCACATGGAGCAGATCTCCCGTGCAGCCACGGAGGAGCCCATGGTGCAGCAGTGGCTGAGGCCCGGAGGAGGCACAGCCCACGGATACACAACGCAGGAGCAGCCCCAGGCCAGAGCCGCTGCCTGAGGGCAGCAGCCCGCAGTGGGGCAGCCGTGGAGACGGTGCCAGAGCAGCTCCCGAGGGTGTGGTACGGAGCCGTATGGAGCAGTGCCTGGAGAGCTGCTGCCGGTGGGGACCCGTGCTGGAGCAGCTCAGCAGCTGCAGTTAGCTGTTTACATTATTTCTACCTTTTCCCTTTCCTTGCAAACCTGCTTTTGCTGCTTGTATGAATTTGTGCTAAAATGGTAATATACTACTTTTCTCTCCTACGGAAGTTGAAAATGTTCAGAAGACAAAAATAGCAGTACTGAATTAATGGGAAATGTATGTCTCATCCCCATCCTCTTCAAGGCTCTGCTACCACAGGTACATTCACGAGATGTTACTGTTTATTAAAAAAAAAACAAAAACATTCATCATCTGACCGGCCAAAGATTCCCTTTACACAGCTACTGTATGAGACAAGTGCTGTAAGCATAACTTGTACAAAACTTGTCCTTCGACTTGCCCAGCTCCATGGACATGACAGAGATGAGTCAGAATGTTAAGACAGATACAGTGCCATAGGAAAATCCTATGTATTTACTCTAGGATGGCTCCCATAATGCTAACACTTCTGAACACAAGAAAAAGTAGTAAAACTAAAATAATTCTTCTCCTCCCACTTACTAGAGCACTCTGAGCCAAAGGAACAGGAAATGCTAATTTCTTATATGTCCTAAAAAACACATACATTTTTTTCTCTGTTAACATAAGTCAATCCTGAACACTAAATAATTACTATTTGCTGTTCTGAACATGTTTAGTCCTCTGTAGCTACAGTATAATGATTCAGAATCATAGTATTTCTCTTTAGTTTCCATTCCAGAGTAAATTCAAATATTCTTCAGGGATTTCTAAAAGCAAAAAATAAAAATAAAAATACAAGGGTAAGAATTTTGGTCTTTTTTTTTCAGGAAAATATGTGGTTTAGGTATTACACTGAACTCTAACAATAAATTCCATTCCATTTCATCAAAAAAAATCTAAGAAGTCTGCTCTCTGCACCATCATCCATCATAGGAATGGAAAGCTCAAACTTGATGTAGTTACTAACCTCTGCCAGCCAGCATGGGGAAACAGTAGCATTAAGGGTCCAGCCTCATTCTAAAACCATAAAGCCTGCAAGAGCTGTGTCCACAGCACAGTCTGCATGGAAGGATGTCCACAAGGCCAGAGATGCAGTTCAGCAGTTTACACAAATTGAAAACTTTTTAATGCAGCTTTTTGCATCCATAATATTGCCATTCTGAAAAAGAACCCTTCCACGAGCATCATCATCCCTCCTCCAACCTCCCCTTTCCCCACCCCCTCCCCCCAAAATCCAGCTGCACAGAAAATGAAGACTAATACAAAAATTTTGGGTTTTAACAGCTTTTCCCCATCAGCAAGATAAACTCCACAGAACACATTGACTTTGCTGATAATTCACCACAAAGTGTTTCCACTGAGAAGAAAACATATGGTTAAATCATATTGAAAAATGCAAAAATGAAAGAATTTAATTCCATCTCTTCCCTTAAAGAATAGTATATATGTATATATATTTAAAAAAATAAATCACAGTATTTCTATAGAAACACAGAGCAAATTACAAAAATTATTGCTTAATTTTTCACTGTCAAATTAAGCTACAATACACGAATTTCAAGAATAAACTCCTATTTAAAGCATTCCAAAGGAGAATGACCCATACAAGCATTGTCTCTGCCATGCAACATTAAAGAGGCTGTACAGTGTAGAAACAGGTCTATTTTATTGTATAATTGAGTGAAGTGGTAGCCCTTTATCCTCACAGTATCAAACAAAACTTCTAATGATCGCAAATATTAGGTATTTTGTTGTTGCTCTTGTTTTTTTAATCCAGAAAACACCAAAAGCTCATTTTAAAAACTATATTTTAAAAACTACAGAATCTCACTAACTTACACTTTTGAATACAAGACTTGGCTTGCAAGTTTATTTTGCACATTAGAAAGAAAAAAATAGCAAAGAAAAAAAAGCCTTTTCTGCACTAGAAATACTCTTCAATTACCATCTATTGTGATTATTTTGCCATAAAAGTATGAGGCACACAGTACTCTTTCAATTAATTATTTTCTGATGTTTTTAAAGTAAATACCAACAAGTAAAAAAAAAAAAATAAATAAACAAAAACCAACAAACTCTTTCTTTTGTATGAACTGAGAAGCAGAACAAAGAAAATGAAAAAGATATTGCATGCAGCTGCATAGGGCCTATCTAAAATGTTACTGTACTAGAAATAAGGCTTAAAATTATCCCAGTCCTGAAGAAGGGACAGCACTACAGACTTACTACAGAAAGGATTCTTTTCTTCTGAAATGACATGCACCTTGGATACCCAACTCTTCTGTCACCTGGCATCACAGATGATACTGCTGTCTCTCAGGTAAGCATGATACAACAATGTGCTTTACTGATCATCTCCACTTCTAAATACACCTTTTAAACTTTTGACATGACAGAACACAGTTTGCAGCATCACCACAGGAAGCAAACTATAAAACTTCAACAGCAGATACATTCCTGATCCAAAGTCAGAGCAACTCACAATTATGAATTTGCAACTCAAAACTCCTTACTAGGCTTCAAAATACGGTTCCTTTTTCCATTAAAAAATAATAGCTTCAGAATAACAGCTTATTAAGTACAACATTTTTCTGATTGTACAGACATATTTGATTTTCTGCGATTTTCCCCCTGAAATACATTTTGATTGTCAGGTTTTGGATGCAGAAGAAAACATCAACAATGGAAGTTTACTTGCTTACCTCCAAAAATGAAAAGCGAACAGAGGGCTGCATGGACTGCAAGGGCTTGTTGGGGTTGGGCTCAGGCTCCTTGGGGTGAGACTGAAAGTTAAAATAATGTCATCTCTAGTGAACAGAAGGTTTAGCAAGAGTTGCATGTTTTAGTGCAGGAGTTACAAAAGGAGTTCCAGTTAGAACTGAAACATTACTGTCCTTCTGAATGAAGTGAGTGACAGTAGCCACACAGCTTTTGACTTAAGATGAAACTGATTTAAATAAAAACAAACATGAAATCTGTCGCTGGTGCAAAAACTTGATTATGTGAGATTCTCCAATACTTGTTTGCGTACTCAAAAGTTGTGTATTGTGGGATTGTTTTAAACTTCAAAGCAGAATAAATAACTGAGACAGGGTGCTGGGCTTTTTGTCTTCAATATTAGGAATTTTCAATGTTTCTTTTGATATGCAAATAAGATATGTTGGAATCTAAAAATGATTATGAGCTTTTGTCAGCAAGAAGAATTCTTAGGGAAAAAAAAAATCCAATTTAAAAGCCTAAAATTCAGGGACCTACTGAAAACTAGAAGTGACCTACATGCAATTTCCATTGATATCACTATGAGATGTCCTACTGCATGCATCGAGCCTTTTACTTATGTAATCAAGTATGAATACAAGCAACTAATATCTCCAAAAGCATACTTGAGCTCTTGGCTCTGAAGGCACCTTCAGGAAGTTGCCTCAAGTGCAGCTCCATTGTGAAGTCTCTCAATAAAAGTGTGACACTGAAAGTTCTCACAGATGCACTTTTATGATACTCTAGTGCAGACACATGCATGTGTGCCTACAACACTTGCAACACAGCTTTTTTTTTTTTTTTTTAATGTTCAATTACACTCTTCCTGTTCTGATTAGCTGAAATTATCTTTCCTAAACTACATGTGGTACCACTGGCTCAATCTAAGCAAAAGTAGATGCTGATGTGTAGCTTTTTCCAGATGACCTTCACGAAGACCTGTCCTGTAACAGACCACAGCAGCCAGCCAGCACTGCTGAACAGACTTGCCCTCAGGGAGCCAGAGACAACCAGAAAGCTGCAACCAGCTCCATCCCTTGTTTTCAGCTGCATGACAATACCACATTCTGTAACATTGTCACTAAAACCTGGCAAGGTGGAGATCTGATTATGGAAGCTCTGCTTCCAAAGTAGAGCACTAGGGAGGCATGAGTATTGCCAACACCAGCAATGGGCTGGAAAACTGCTGTGCTACACTGTCTGTGCATGTTCCAGAGGTGCTCAGCAAGGGCAAAGGCGGTGATGTGGATGTCAAGGATCAGGAATAGGAAGAGAGCAGACACTCATCTGAAAGAAATCCAGGCAGAAGAAGGAAAGAAGCGGTGCTGCTGCCTAAAAGGCACAGGTCAGCAGCAGAAAGAGAGGATGGAGACTGCTATGCAGTGAAGATCAGGGCAATGAACCAGCCAAAGCCAGAGCAGTGGAAGGAAATAATGGGACTGGCACTGAATAAGAAGAATACGTTAACTCGGATCAGAATGAGATGAAGTCAGTAACTTCCTCTTGCTCGGAACAAATCTTTTGGGACACCCAGTGTCAAAACATGTGCCCCTCCCTCCAGTGGCTGGCATACACACAGCAGGTAGAAATGCTGCACCTGCTAGTAGTTACTCCATTGTTACCCTTCATGTTCATTTCTGAAACACAAGAGTCTCAGTCATGGAGGGCACTCAATATCAGACACTGTGCAGCTATAAATTCCCACCAAGTGTTGACAGTGTGGTGTCAATACAGCTCTACAGAGCTTGCTTTTCAGCTTTACTTTTTTTTCCAGACCTAAAAATCGCAGGCAGAAACCTGTTAAAATAAGTTATCATAGTGCATATGCACAAGGATGACAGGCAGCGTTAATTCCTACATTTACTACATTAGGAATGTTTCATTCTGGATCCTTAATATTCTTTGAAAGAAGCTTTCTGCAAGTAATTAATAGAAAGCAGACAGACTGTACAAATTTCTCAGGGATAAAACGTAACTCCTGTCCCAACATTTAAACCTGATTGAAAGAAAGCGTATGGGAATCCAAATGCAAAGACTGTTTCAAAGAAATGGTTGTGGAGTTTTTTTGTTGCATTTTGTCGCTGCTTTCCTCTTTCTTTCTTCCTTTCTTTCCCTTCCCCTCCCCCAGTATTTGCCTTTGAAGATACTGGAAAATAAAAATGGGGGGTGATACAACTTAAAGCTCTGCTGACTTAACTCTCACAAATCAGAAAACGACTTTATGGTAACCACTAAGTGACAGCAACCAAAATATGGTATTCTCTTCTCTCTACAATTTAAGTTCAGAAAGTATGAGCATGATGACCTATGGAAATGTTATTATAAAAGTATGAAAAAAAAATACTGAACATAAGTGATTTGTATCCAAACAATGTTTTAACCAAAAAAAAAAAAGAAAAAAAATCAACAACTGAGCAATGCTGAAACTAAAATACAATTATTTTTACCAGTATTGAAATACTGTAGAAATGACACAAAGCAAGCATGATTTTGTAAGGGTACAATGAAAATAGGAAACAGTAAATGAGTGCCTTGCATTACAAAAACACACATACACACGTGTAAAGAACCAGTAACATGAATCACTTTCCATCTTTTGCAGTTAGTGATGTTATTCACATAAAATGATTACATAATTCAACAGACTGATTTAAAAATATTTAAATTTCCACATCACCGAAGGAGCACCATTATCAATTATTCATGGCAACCATTTTAATGAGCTCCCTGATAAGACCCCTCCTTCAAAACTCACGAGAAATTAGCAACTCTAATTTTTTCAAACAATTATCTAGAGCTCAGTGTGCTCACAGCTAACACACTGCTCTGAGGTAAAGACAACACACTGAAAAGCAGAATTCCTCCCTGACATTTCACAAGCCCAGTTCTGGGGGAACCTACTGTAACATCTACACTTGTTCCTGGAATAAAGTGCTCTGTCACCTTCATGTGATTATCAGAATAAATTATTTGCTAGACTGCACACTCACCTACTGCCTTTTCTTTAAAACATGGCAGATGTCAGAGATAATACCTTTCAGAGCTAAGTAACTTTACTGCAGGCATTTGCAGCATTCAGGTTTTTTCTCCAGCGCGAATGGGGAAGTCCCAGGGAATACTAAAGGATCTGACATAACCATGTCTATTTACCTATATAAAATAAGCAAGCTCTCATGGTGTCTGCAACATGCATACATACATGCCTGACGTGTATTTAACACAGAATGTCGGTATGCATGTATAGAAATTAATATTTAGTTTTTACTGGCAACCCTGGGTAGATACATGCTGACATTCATGAATAAAAGACTGTCGTTACTATCACTATACACCAAAATTTACATATTTTCATGTGCCTACTGCATAAATAGCTGAAAACACACAAATTAGTTAATCAGTTTTAAACAAGCACCAAGTAAACACGCTGCTAAATTAGGTAAACACGCTTACTGCAGAGGAATCTCCAGTATGCAAATACTGTTCGTTAACGTAGTTACGTATGTAAAATCCAGGCTGCTGCTGGCGGATTCTCACAAATGGTATTTCTGTAATGCTTTAATCTCTCGCACTGCTCTCTGTTATGCAGCAGAGATAGAGGCCTCTCTAAGAGGCAGCAGCAGGATAAACAAACAGTAACAGAGAGCAGGAGAGAAATGCAGACACCATGGCCTACAGAAAGATGCTCTCTGCAAGCTGACAGGATGCTCCGCGCAGGAGATCCAGTAACTTTAAATAGGCAGAAATGCTTTCTTTCCCAATGCGCTGCAGTGCCCCAGCTCCCGGCTCGCACATCTGCTTCAACCAACTGCCATGCATTTAGAACATGTTCCTTCAACCCAGAGCTGCAGTGCTGTGAGACTGCCAGCACAACGCACGCTAAGCAGCTCCTGCGTGCACCAAAGCCAGCTATCATGCAGAAACCATTAAAATATTAAAGACAGACAATACTTACTCCAAGGTCAGCCCTGGAATCTGTAGTCTCTCCCGCTGGGCTTTCATTGCTCCGATGCGCTACCAGACTCTATTGTAATCACGCCACGCGTTCCCCGGCAGCATCCCGGCGATGAGAGAGCCAAAATGAGCCACTACGAAGGAACGGACTAAAGGACCTCCCGGGGGCGGGGGAGCACCGCAACTTCGGTCCTTCCGCCCCGCGCCGTCACGACGCGCCGCCCGCGGCCTCGCTCAGGTTGGCAGCCGCACGCACCGCGCTCGGCTGTCAGCGCAGGACCTGCCCGGCCAGCGGCTCACCCGGCCTCCGCACGGGCAGCCCCCCGCCGGCACCGCTCTGCCCCTCCGAGGAAGGAGCAGTCCCCCTCGCTGCGCCAAGCGGCAGCGCGAAAGCACCCTGCGTGTCACAGACAGGTTCTCTCCGCAAATGTCAAACATTAGCCACCCCCTCTGATCTACCGAATAGGATTTAGCCATCTTGTTTAAGTCACATTATCCCCTTCCTCGGTAAACAGACAGGCAGTTCCTGCCTTTCATTCCCCCGCATGAAAAATGTGTTTTTTTCCTTTAACATGGGAAACTGTGACTGAGTGTCTGAAGGAACAAATACCTTACTGTCACGGTGGGGGCTAAGACAAAGGAAAAAGTTGAAATTCTCTTCTGTCATGGCTGTACTTGGATTTTGAAGACAAACAACCTACCATCTTTATCAAGAGAGCAGCCCGGGAAATTGCAGAAAAGCATTATCAATTTCAGGTCCTTTTGTTTTGTTTTTGTTTTAAATAAAGGTATCCCAAACTAAAAGTAAAGCAGTACTGTGGGAATGGAATGTTGTTTCTGCATTTGATATTAAAAAGAGCAATTAGTTTGAAGAAGTAGAACATAATGTATTTGCATTCTGTAACTTATCCTTAGAGTTGATCTAAGAAGTAAATACTATATATGTTAGTGGCATCTTTCAGAAACGTTATTACTGAATTATGTGATTAACTCTTTCTTGCAAAACTCTAATAGTTGTTAGATGTTCCAAACAATGTGAGTATAGTGTGTCAGGGATTAGAAAACATACTGTACAGTTGTTCTCTTAGGATAAGAAACTCCTAGCAAAAGAAAGACAGATTTAGCAAACATCAGAGAAGTTAGGGCCTCTGCACAAGGCCCAATCGCCTCACTCTGTGAGAAGGCTGGGGCGTGACAGGCAGGCACCAGGATACTCCCCTGTCTTTCACCCGAGCTTATCTCCGTAAAAAGGACAAGCAGGTATCCGCAAAAATACTGATCAGTTGTGGAATAAGTTAATTAACTACAGATTTACACTTATGCAGCAAAAATTTATGTTTGTCCAGTGTTGCCATGTTTAGTGAAGCACTGAGAAGACTGTGAACCTAAAGTACTCAGCTGAGGATGTACTCAGATGAGGAACTAAGGGAGTAGGAGATAAGCATCAGGGAATAGGGAATAAAAGATGTAACTCTTTTCTGGGGGCTCTTCTGCTTTCAGGAGGCCACCATTGCAATTGTGAATAAAATCTGCTTTATCAGAGATACCATCCTAGAAAATTATTTGGATATTTCCTACAGTACACAACATTGTACTAAAGGTAGTGCTACTGTATGGACTGCTGACTTAAATCTTTTTCTCTCTTACACTTTTTCTCTCAGTCCTAGGCTATCCTACCATAAATACTGTGAATTATTCCACAAGGACTCCACAGAACACCAAGAAAAGCATGGCACTGTGCAAGTACTCATTTTCAGTAATTTAAGAGCCAGAAGCTTTTACCTGATCTGCATAGTTTTCCCACACAGCTTTAGTTTGTACTTCTTGCACAGTACAATATTCCCAGGGCTTTTCTTCTCCCACCATTGAGAGCCCCGTCCATGCTCTGTGCATAGATGTACTTTGCAGACTATTCACACGTCAGGACCAAGTAAAGCTGCTGCTTTTGAGGTCTCTGGCTCATTAATTAGAATAAAATCACTAACTCCTAAGAATAGAAAAATTGTAGTTTTCAGAAACTGACAGATGTCTTCTAGCTATGGGAACTGGTGAACTGGGTTAGTCTTTCAAGTGCACAAGAGAAAATCATTGAACTCTTTCTTTCTCTTCATATTTCCATTAGGAAGCACTTTAAGCATTACCCCAAGCCTTCATTTACAGGACACTGAGATCAAAACTGAACATGTGGATTTCTAAAACATTTGGATCCTGAAACACCAAACTCAGGCCCTCGCAAGCATTACGAGGCCAAGCATCCTACAATTGATCTTTCTAGAGAAGTTCTAAATTCCCCTACCTCCCAAAAGAAAGAAGAGTGGACTGAACTTAAGAGATTATCTTGAGACCACACTTAGTGCTGATTCAATTCACAGATTCAAGGGCACCAAGATCTGTTAGGTGTTCAATTCTGACTTCCAGAATATGTTCTTCAAATTCTACTTAGAATGCAGCAAAATGGCTATTTGTTAAAGATATTATCAAACCTGATGGAGTAATAAACAGGGACAGAAAATTTGGACAGAGAAACTGAAATCACACACACACATACACACACATATATAAATCTTATATAACACTATAAGCACATACTGCCCTGTAGCTAACTTAAGCTCACACTTGTGCCTGTATATACACACAGACATACCACAAACCACTTAACTTTTCTTATATAAGGTTGTTTTTCATTGAAAAAGGACAGACAGGATAGGCAGCTACACTGAACCTGGATGGTACCAGAATTATTTCCCTGTAGAAAACAGCAAAAGGATCAGTTCAGGAACATGCAGAGCTTTTTCAAACACACAATAGAATTTTAGAAGTCATTCCTGTAAGGCCAGCTTTATTAGTGGGGTGAGCTGAGACAGGCCCACAGTCAAAGTGGTTCTTTCCTGCATTACCAAGAAGAAAACAGGCAAAAAGAACAGCGGTCACAAAACACTGCTCAAGAATGAAACATTACAATTAGGCAATTGATGCACTTTACCTGCAGGAGGTCAAGACTGCCAGCAAACGAGTCAACAAAAGAATGAGTTGTAGCAGCAACTGAACATGTAAGAGCTACTTTAAGACCATAATAAATCAAACCCCTTGGTGAGTTAATTCATGCATTTCACATTATATTAACGGTAAAGTTACTCTAAGCTGAGACTGAACTATAGCTTGACTTTGAAAATTCTTCTTCTCGGCATTTCATCTTGCACAGACATAAGTTTGGATAATTAGGACTTACTGAAAAACAGAGCAGAACAAATTCTGCCCACAGTTACATTCTTCCAGCTTCTGTAACAGTACATTGGAACCATGTCACATATTTGTGGGCCATTCAAATGAGGAGAAACCAAAGAAGGAAGGTGACATACGCACATGGAGTAACATATTGCTATTATAAGATGAACACTGACTAGCAGTTCAGCCATAGGAAAAGAGGCAACAGCCACAACTTGGAACACAAGATGGACAGATACCCATGACTTCTTTTTCAAGATGCATGCATGAGTACCCACAACAATGGGTACTCGTGATTCAATGCCCTCTGTCCACTGAGTTCCTCTGTCTTTTTTTCCACCATGATTCATCAAGGAAGCTCTTCAGTTACCACCAGTAACTAGTAACGCACTGAAACAGGCTGCCCCCAGAGGTTGTGGATTCTCCTTCTCTGGAGATATTCAAGACCCATCTGGATGCCTACCTGTGCAGCCTGCTGTAGGGAGCCTTCTTTGGCAGGGAGGTTGGACTCAATGATCTTTATAGATTCCTTCCAACCCCCAGAATTCTGTGATTCTGTAAATCAGCAATTTAATTAAATGATGACTAGCCAATGACAGTTGAAAGTTTACTTCAATTTAATCAAAAATATGATTTGGTTCTTAATTTCAGACTGCTCAGATATAAGGCATTCCCACCAATACATAGTTGACAAAGCAAGACAAAGATAAAGAGGGGGCTCATTGTATTTTTGTGGTACAATATCATTCATTTATTTGAAGTAACTAATTTACTCTTATGAAAATAATACTATACTTGCAAAAGCTACTGTAAAGTGAGTCTCAAAGATACTGATATAGGCTTTTTCTTCATTTTTGTCATCATCACTGAGATAGATATTTCAAGGATTATTTTATCAGTAAAACCAGTTCTTTTGGTGTAACACAGCATTACTTATTATGAAGAATAAATTCTCATACATACCACAGAGTCCCTGCGGTAATTTTTTTAAAGTCCAATTTCTCACTCATGAGATTTTAACTTGAAATCTGCAACACCCACAAGCTTAAATGCTTGAATGTCCACATTAGTGTTCTACTGTACTACGGCTACTGGAAAGAAATGCCATTTTCTCCTGTTAAGAAAGGAGTATGCTTCACCAAGAGGACAGCTTTACTACCAACATGATGAAGACCAGAAACACTAAGTCTGAATACCAGATGCAACAGGAGGTTTTGTTACATAAGAGGAGAAAAAATAAGTGAAAAGTCAACAGTTATTTCAGATTTGTACATTGTATTCTTCTAACACTACCAGGTGTCAAGGTGTCACACAATCACAGAATCATTACAGTTGGAACAGAACTCTAGTAATCATGCAGTCCAACCGTCTACCTACCACCAAAACTGCCCACTAATCCACATCCCCAAGTATTACTTCTACTGTTTCCTGAAACACCTGCAGGGACAGTGACTCTGCCAACACACCATTACTCTTTCCGAGAAGAAATTCTTCCTAATATCCAATCTGAACCACCCTTGCCTCAACTTAAGGCCATTTCCTCTCATCCTATTGCTGTTAACTGGGAGAAGAGGCCACCCCTACCTCTCTACAACATCCTTTCAGGCAGATGTAGAGAAAGATAAGGTTTCCCTTGAGCTTCCTCCAGGCTAAATAATCCCAGTTCCCTCAGCCATTCCTCCTAAGATTTATGCTCCAGGCCCCCTCACCAGGGGAAAGGATAAGTAATGCTTCAGGCAGCAGAAGATGGTGGCAGAACATTATTTCATGAAAAAGACTAATTAGGTAAGTTGGGACCTTAGTTTCCTGAGAAACGTACTTAAGAATGTACTGATAATGGTGTAAAGTATCCTCTGTTCTGTTCATGCTTTTTACCCAGGTAAAGAAATTTTTGTCTACATTGACACAACTACCATAGAAGAATATTTCTCATCTGGGAAGCTTAATCTCAAACAAAAGGCTGAGAACAGTACACAGCGAATTTAAGAATTACATTCCTTTGTAAATTTAAACCCTAGTGTCTTATCAGATTATTCTACAGATGAAATCCAAATTCAGACAAATTTAGAAAGTGAAATACAAGAATACAGGGCACAAGTTAGGTGCCCTGAGGTCTTGCTAGTTCAGTAAATCATCTCCAATATCTGGTTAAAAGTAAACAAAGAGGAAAGCACAGTGGAATGTTTCATTTGACTGAAACACAGGCCTGAATGACTCTTCTTCCACGTCACAGTTACGATTAATATTCTACACTTCCAAGCTACTTCCCTAGCTGCTACTTATGCATATCCTTTTTTCCTTAAATGATGGTAATACACAGTAATTCCACTAACAGTGCAGGTGCCTCTGGTTTTTGTTAGTCTTTAATGTTCAGTAGCAATTGAAAAGCTAAAGTAATAAGCAAGTCTGTGCAATGTTTGGTTTTGCATGTATACTTGCCAAGTACTTTCCAGATGGGCTTAGGTGTTTGCAGTTAACTTCAATGACCAACAACAACTAATAACTTATTTCTGTGATTGTTTGATCAAAGAATTTCATCTTTGTTTGTACCACCTGAACTGCTTAGCACACCACATTCAGACATTTAGCATATTCTGTTTAGTAACATTCAAGTAGACATAGAACTTCCACTTCTTCCACTTCAAATTAGAATACTGTTCTGAAATCATGACCAGAAAACCTAAGTTGTTTAAAGAAATATATAATAATCATAATCCAGAGAATAAAGGACTAAAGAAAATAAAAACTGTAAAACCAGCATAAAGTGAATTGCAATTTATCCCCTGCACAAATGCTTCTGTCAACATTTTCCAAGTCAAGTCGCTGTTTTCTTATGCATAAAAATCTGAAATTTGTCAGTTATCAAGAATGAGCTGATGTTCATCCTCTAAATGGTCCATGCTCTGACAACATCACTGTGAATCCTCACAGAGGTCCTGTCAGACTAATCAGCCCCATTAAAGTGATCTTTAAGTGGAATGCACCCATTTCAAGTTGCACTTATTAGACAGCATTCATCCATGAAAATCAGCTCCATACACTCATTGACTGTATAATCTAGCTACTGCATGACAGGACTGCTACTCAGGAACAATTTCTTCTCAGTTTAATGTTGTACCACAGGACTTGTGAGGATGAAAGAACACCCAGGCATTAGCAATGTATGCATACACAGGTATATATGCGATATATATGCACACACATACAGCATGCAGGTATATACACGTACACACACACACAAACACACAGCTCTGAAAGTAATGCCTCCTATGTTTCTATGTCAGTCCACGACATCAGAGATGGATGGTGGTGGTATGGTAGTAGTAGGTGGTGGTACGCACTCTGCTGGTACAGATTTTTACAAGTCAGCATGCAGGCTCCTGTTAATCACTGGCAAAAGTGCATAGCTGATGGCTGTCACTGTGTTGAGAATATTTTGTAGCCGAGAACTTGCACCGTCAAATAATGTTATTACATTCCTTCTATATGTTGCAGTTTCCATGGAAACAAATAGGAGGCATTACTTTTGGAGAGACTTCTGTATATGCAAGTGTCACATTCTGCACTCACTTTGCATTCTCTCACATCAGTCAGAAAACTTATCATTTCAGGACCTACCATTAAATAAACAGCAGGAGCTCATAATGACACCAAAGCAGCAGATTCTATTCTGCTTGTTCAAGTGCTTTGCTTTGCTTTCCTATTACATTCAAAACACAGGTCTGTGAAAGTCTCTCAGGTGAGCAGTCAAAAACAAACAATTTTAAGATCAGATTCAATATTCAAATCTGAAATACTGCAGAACTATCTACCAGGTGGAAAGCAGCGCTTTTACTTGGAGATATTCAGGATTCTCATAGTTGTTTCACTCACAACACTGAGGTATTAAATAGGCTCTATCAAGAACAGAAGCACTCTAGTACAATCCTGGTTTCTTAGCATCAGTGGGAAGCAAAACACAGCACTCAAGCAATTTTTTGCATTGTTTCCAATACAGTCAGTCCAGATATGTATTAAGACAATCACAGAAGAATTCTGAAATGCACATGTTACTTTTGCTGTAGTCAACAGACTGATCAACCCAATGCACATGGAACGTATCTCATGCTATTCCTAGCTGCTGGAGGGGGTCAAGAAATATTTTTCCTATAAATGTGTAAGTGGCTAGTCTATTCTGGGCACTTTTGTTATTTACCACCTACTTTCTTCAGAAGCATTTGAGATAGGCCACAATGAAGGAAGTAATACCAGATGATATAAGAAATCCTTTTCCTTAGAATCCTGTCTGGCATGTCTTGATCATGTGTTTTGGCTCAAAAACAATCACCCATTTTACAATGTCAAGGAATTTTTCATCTTGGTCAGTATGCATAAGGAAAAGAAGCAGCAATGTCTTATGCTTTGTTTTGTTGTTTTTTTCTTGGTGAAGAGACAGGTTGGTGAGGATGATGGAAGATGCTCACCAATACTTGTATCCGGACAGCCAATTTATGCATCTTTTATCAAATCTTATCTTCCAGAAAACTCCTAAAGTAGCCAGGGAGATTTAAACAACCTCCTACCACATTTCACATACTATAACAATTAAAATTAAATAAATCTTAAGCTGAATTTAGAAAGTAATAAAAATAGCTCAACTAATGAAGTCTCTCGTCAACACATATCAAGCTGATATTAAAACTGTAAAAAGCCTGAGAAACCAAGCTTATTAATTATAATCATGGTCTCAATCTGTACTGTCTTTCAATATCAAAGGAATAATACTTAAAGGACGAGGCAAAAATAGACCTAATTCTTGAAGAATTGTTTCATAGGATTTAAGCACTTTATTTTAGTAAACTACATATATATGTATTCAAAAGCATTATATTCCAGTCACAAGGCAAAAGTCAAGCCTTTTCATTTTTAATGACCATTTGGTTATTGGCAATGTAATAGTATACAGTGAATAGAGCTCTAAGTAAATCAAGATATCATATCCTTTATATGTCTTTATATCTTTATATGTGGGTAATCCCACATCACACAAAGCCAGCTGTTTTTCTCACTGTTCTTAAAATTGGGTAGCAATTCCACTGTAACCTCAGTTCTCTATTTCACTATCCAGAGAGACAGAAAACACCTCAGCAGTGTCTGAACTGAAGCCATTATGACTTGTTTTACACCTAAAAACATACACAGCACTATTTCCTGCTCATAACAAATATTCTTTACTCTTAAGTAAGATTCTTATAACCTCCACCCAGTCTTCTCTTTTCCACAGCCTCATTCTGGAAAGTATTCTTCCACAGATTATATCAAACCAACACACAACACTCAGATCTATATGCAGTATTCAAGTCAAAGACCTAAGAAGTTCTGCATGGGGTAGAATAATGCTGCATGCTTTGCAGCTCTGAGTTATCAGCTTTCTAATATGATGTACAAAGATGTAACCTTTTCCCTTGTATTTTCCCTACACAGTGCTGTGGAACTATTATTTCTCAAACCCTCTTCCATAAGCTGCCACTTAGTCACCTATCTTGCACCCAAAAAGCTGAATGTTTTCTGTTGAACAATACAATCTTCAGCTTTTTCATGTGTATATTTTATTCAGGATGCCAGATTTTGAATTCCCAAACTGTTATTAAACATACTCGCACTCTTCCCAGCTTGTCCTCTCCAAACCTAATACCCTACTCTATCATCTATGTCACTAATAAAAAAATGACAAAACAGTCAGTTATTACACCTGCAGACAACTACAATTTCTTGCTTAGTGTTTCTATCAAATATACAACTCATCAAAAGATTGTCAGAAGTGACAACAGGTAAAACTTATCTTAAAAAAAAAAACAAGAAAAAACAACAACAAAGTTCAGAGTTAGATAGCAGTAACCTAAAAGGTATCCAAACTAAAATATATGTATATTCTTTGTATTCCTCACTGATTTAGTTCAACCATAAAGTCAGATATATTTTTCAGGTAAGTAAAAATATTTCAGGTTTCTCCTACAATAACCTACGACAAAAGCATTCACAAAGCACAAGAGTCTATAAAACCTGATCTTGAGCAGAAAGCCCTCCAGCAGAATGGTATTAAGAAAAATCACAAAGTTCTTTCAAAATCATCATGTTTAGCAACTGTGATACCAAATCTAATGCACACGAAAATCTACTTTCAAGTTAAATGCTAAAGAAGTTATTCAGCTACTCTCTACCTTGTAAACAGAAGCAGGTACCCCCTATGTCAATGAATATTTTTATACCCACTGTTCCTCAGACGACCACCCTAAGCAAGTCTTACAAAGCATTCTGTATTAGTCGTATATAATAAAGAAAAAAAATTTGAGGTACATTTTTATTGTCTTCCTTATTCATTCTAAAAACATCTAGGTCTGAGTTATTAAATAGGTTTCAATAGTGCTGACTGATTTCAGATTAAATAGCACAGTATTTCCTACTTTCACAACC
Source organism: Perdix hodgsoniae (assembly GCA_035772895.1). Taxonomy (NCBI): domain Eukaryota; kingdom Metazoa; phylum Chordata; class Aves; order Galliformes; family Phasianidae; genus Perdix; species Perdix hodgsoniae. The sequence continues at coordinate 20,234,222 of JAPSGF010000003.1, forward strand.
AAAGTTAAAGAAGTGGCATATTCTATATGCACTTTGTTAACCTAAGGGCTTACACACAGTCATCGAAGACAGTCATAGAGTGTCAACAGCTCTCTCTTTGAAAAGGTCATCATCCATCCCAATGCACCTTCAAGCAGCCCTAGTTCATACGACAGATTCAAAGATTTCTTTGATGCTCTTATGTACCTATTCAATAAATCTGACAAATGGTACCACATAAAGTCAAGTTAGATTAACTCTTTCCAGTTCAGCACCAAGGAGAAAGCCCTGTTCTCAGGGTTAGCATTTTCTTCTGGAAAGTAATTTTACCTAATAAAAAACAGTAAGGAAGCTTAGCAATACTTAAAAGCTCACATCTTATCAAAATAAGAGGTTTAGAGAAAATCACAAAGATGAATATAATTAGTTTATTTAGTTAATTTCCACTTAGAAGAAGTAAAGACAAAGGCAAAAATACACTCAGAAAACTGTCAATAAAAGTACAGTGCTTCCACTCTTCACTCTTCTGAAACTTAACTGGATATTTAGTAAAGCTACAAAAACCTTCATTGATCCACAATTTAAATATTTATGGCTTTACAGTTATAAATTATTACAGTTGGGCAGGAGCCAGAATGTTAGTTATTTATGAGACAGGGAAGCCCTGGAAGGTTCAGAATCGAAACCTGAAATCTGAAGATGTTGAGGCGTAATAAATCGAGAACAAAATGCACAAGGCTAGAGAGCCCAGAAAAGTCTCTTTTCTGTTAACTGTAGAGAGTTGGTCTAATAGAAGACCCTATCACACCTTACAAGCTTCATGTCTCAACTGAAAGGTAGAACAAGTACTAAAAATTGTCATGTTTTAGCACAGAGAAAAAACCACACAAGTCCCTGTGACAGTGCTATTTAACTACAGGTAAACCAAACTAACTTCTCTTTCCTTTTAGGAACCAGTAGGCATCACAATGAACAGAAAAAAACACCCACAGAACACAAAATAAACCATGAACCACATTCAGAGACAGAGAACGAGGTATTGCCTGCCACAGCCTTCAGTCATCACACAGCAATTGCTCAGGCAGAGGAAATGCCCTGCTGGTCTACGGGAGCATGAGCTTTACAAGCACTGCTGTGGAGGAAAGCGCACTGCTCCAGGCAAAGCTGAGTTCCCGTGCCACCACCGTTTTACTAGCACTAGTATAGCCAAATGAAACGTGAGATGGTTCTGCAACCATTTCAGAGGGGAGGCAAGTACACAAGTGCTAAGACTGATAAGAATGACTAAGAACGCGTCTTGGGAACTGGACTACCCCCATTGCCCTGAACACCTGTCTTCCAACAGAAGGCGATCTCTCAGCTTTCTTATCTAATCAGCAGCAAATGCTGGAACTACCCTCCATTTGTATTTCCTCATTCCTGCCTAACTTGCAGGAATGTTGCAAGAAAACGGCAATGACTGAGGGTTGTTCTCAGAACCTTTTCTATAAGCAAATCCTAAGATTTCACCTACTTTTTCAGCAACGCCCACATCTAACATGTGATCAACTTCATCCAAAACAACATGCTTCACGTTGAAAAGGTCCAGCTTGCTATTCTGAATGTAGTCTTTGATCTGTCCAGGAGTTCCCACAAGAATATCAATGCCACTTTTAAAGAGATCAAACTGTGCTTTATATAGAATTCCTCCCTAAAAACATGCCACTGAGAGCTTCCTCAGACTCCATGTGGGACTAACTTACTACCAACTATTCATCTGTCCATAAAACTGTCTGAGGCTGACATTTCTCTACTACCAGCAGTGGTTCCATTCTCTTTGCTGTCTGCATACTACAGCCAAGGGTAGTAGGGTGACTCACAACTACAGAACTTTACATGTCAAATCTCAGTATCTCTGCTCCAAAGTCTCTCAAGCATACCCTTCCCAGCATTTCTGTCTTCTCTCCTCTGTGTTCCACACAGCCTTTCATCAATCATTACCCATTTTATTCTTCTCTATGGCAACTTCTTCCCCCATCTCTCATTCCTGCCCAATTCCTTAACTTCACTGGCATTACACTGCTTCTGTGTCACACCATCACAAATGAGCTACACAATCCCTGGACATTATTCACAGAATCACAGAATCATAAGTGTTGGAAAGGACCTCCAGAGATGATCAAGTCCAAGCCCCCTGCCAAAGCAGGCTCCCCTACACCAGGTCACACAGGTAGGCGTCCAGGAGGGTCTTGAATATCTCCAGAGAAGGAGACTCCACAACCTCCCTGGGCAGCCTGTTCCAGATTCAAAATCAAATGCTATGTAAAGAATTTGATTCACTAGCTATGCAATACTTAAGCTAACGTTTCTCTCTTGGATTCCACTTCTCTGCTTAAGATTCTCCATTCTGAGTTAATTCGTGAACCAAATTTGCATGGTAAGCTTTCACAGTTTTTACTGACAGGAGATCTCTGATAGTTGCTTTTGTGCCAATAAGCCCTAGGATCCCACTGCCTGAAATTCCTTTGATCTTTGGTTTCAGACTACTGTTTACTCCCCGGACTAACATCTTAGCTATGTAAAACTGATGATGTACTGCTTAATGAAGTAAATGAATGCGAATGAAGTCAAGCATAAGCCAGTTTGGAAAGTAAATAATTTGAAGACTTGCTTTCCACATTTTACATTGCCAATGTTTTTAAATAACAGCCGTAAAATCTCCTACTCCAACAAAGAAAGAGAAGAAAACAGAAAAAAAAAAAACACAACAACAAGAAAAAAAAAATACAACAGTAAGTCAGCTGTATGAGAAAGACTGAACCAGACACAGCCAAATGTGTTCCAAATTGTCCTGGTTTCAGCTAAGACAGTGTTAATAGCACATTGACATTTTGGCTGTCACTGGTTGTTGGGAGCACACCTGGGGCCAAGATCAGGCCCTAAGGCCAGTACAGCTTGTCTCAATTAGGCAAGAGATGCTATGAGGAGCTGGCCAAGGAGGCAGCTCTGCTCAAAGATTGCTGGACATCAGTTGGCAGGTGGTGAGACATTGCACTGATAGCAGGTCATTGACCAGCAGGCAGTTGTATTGTGAGCTGGGCACCAGTTGGCAAATAATTCCATTGCAGACATATACATATTGTTATCATGGCTTTTGGTTTCCACTTTTCCTCTTTCTGTCTCAGTAAAATAGTTTTTGTCTTTACCCACAAGTTCTGTTTTGTTTCCAGTTCTCTCCCTCATCTCACTGCAGGCAACTGAGCGGAAGGCTGTAGCACTGAGCTGCTGCAGGGCTAAACCACAGTGTAATTCACTGCTCATGCTGTACGATGTACAAAGCTACCTGCCATTCAGCTGACCTGAAGGCACTGCCAGGCTATCAGAGCAGATTTAAGAACTGCCTTGGTAGGGTTAATTCTGACCTCAGGTTTGAAGGCATCTCTGGCACCTTTCTTCTTAGAAACAAGATGGTTTGAAGCAGGTGCTTTCCTGTCACCTCAGACCCCTTCCCACTCAGCCTCAAGACCATACTCACATATGGATGTAGAATGTGCCTGGCTTAATCACACCTTCTACCTGCCTACTAGTACCATGTAACAAAGCAAAAAAGCATTCCAAATGCCCACATACACTGCATAACCTTCACAGAAGTAGACGTGAGCTAAAACAGCCAGGCTAAAACAGCAAGAACTGGTTTCTTTGTCAGCTTGAAACTTAGCCCCACATAGAAACACCTGGGATAGCGGGTTTGTCTCAAATGCTATGCTTACCTTCACTGCCTAGGGGCATCACTACACTAAATATTCATGAGTGAACCAACTGGGACTTGAAGAAATGTGATTATATGCAATTATACTGTCTTGTGCATCATGGCAACCAACACACAATGAATACAAAGCAAGAGATTCCCAAAAACTGTGCCAACCTTTTAGACCTCCATTTTCTTCCCCCGTGGCACTTGATCTCCTTTCATCCAAGCTCTGCAGTGTTACAGATCTACTTATCCCCAGCGCTCTTTCTGACCTTTTCACTTGACTATGAGAGCTGTCACAACATAACTTAGTAAACCTTACGGATCTCAACTAGAATGGCTTGCTAGGAAAAAAAAAATTTAAAAAATCAGAAAAGAAGCCCTACAACGTTTGTGAGAAAGGACAGAAACTATCTGCTTACTCCCCACTTTGTTACAAAACGGCAGAGAAGAAAAGTGCATGATGGCAGGAACGCACATTAATGCCAGGATAGCTGCTGCCAGAACATGGGAAATAAAGGCTTGTTAAAGACAAAAGAGGCAGAATTAGCTGATTAGGACCTGCAGAACAGAAAGGTATCTTACCAAAGAAACATTTTCCTTCCCCAAACCTGCAAGAGAAAAGCTCAGCCCAGCTGCTGTACACAGGAACCATCCATGCGTCCATTGCCCAGGCCTCTGGGCACACCCTATTTATTCAGTTTCTGCTGCCTTAAGTCTCATAATGAGCCACTGACCAGACCTCAAATTCTCATGTTCCTTGCTGCTCCTTTAAAACCAAGAGTTGCCAACCATTCTCCTGTGAAGAAAACAGTCTGCAACCAGGTTCTTGGCATGTCTATCCCCGTGTGAAAACTGCATTCCCAGAGCAAGCCCTAGAAGCTCAAAACTTCACTTGGTATCCCTGCCCTAGATTCCTGATGACTTCTCCCAGAGTACAGATCTCTAAGACAACACTCAGCTTTTAAGCAAAGATTGGAAAAAAAAAGATGGAAGGAATACCTCCAGCAAAACACAAGCGTGTCAACAACTGCATTCAGACAACCAAATTTTACCTTCTCAGAGGGCAAGCATGACTTGTGGAGAAATATGTTAAGATGGAGGAAAATCAACCAGATCCAGAAATTTTAGGCAGATGGAGGCAGTGTTGAGGCCAAAACGGCCAGGGACTCAAGTGTTATCCAGCATTTCCCCAAGGACTTGCCAACAAGAAACAGCCAATGTAACAAAGTAGGTACCACTACCAGCCATAGACAGTAGAGGCCCTGACAGATAACAGATACAAATGCATGAATATCCTTTACAGTAAGCAAAATTACTGGTTCAGAATACTGACAGTAACAAAAATGTTCAATTTTGCATTTGATAGGAGTGAAGAAGGGGAAAAAAGGCTTACCTTTCCTCTCTGACTGAACAGAAATGGCTTATTGGGAGATCATGATCTTGACACCTCTAGGAAGTCAGCCTGTACTTTACATAATGGAACTGTAATAATACAATTTCCAGAGAAAAGTCTGTAATGCCAGAAGATGCAGATCCCTGCTGTTCAGCAACTGCCTCTTTTACCTAAAAGCTGTTATTTAGAATACAGGTGATCTCATTGCTGCTGAAGGAACAAGTATATTGTGCAGAAACTTGAATGCTTCTTTCTGAACCAAACATCTATTCATAGGTTATTCTTCATCTTTGATCTCCACACACACAAAATAGTCATTAGAATTCTCTAAGCAGAACACAGGTTCATCAAATAATCATGTAGGCTTTCCAGAGCCCTACCATGACCCCAATCCAACAGAGGCTAAGAGTGTGAGCTTGAAATTGCATAGCCTCAGAAAGCTCTCTCTGCAGATTAAGAGATTATTCAAATGTTTCTAGCATCAATGCAAAAAAAATTAAAAAATAAAAAAATATAAAAATTGTCAATACAGCACAGGGCAGACAGGATCATGCAATTCATAAGAAGAATTCCTCTGTAACAGAATTTTCTTGACCAACTTTGAATTTTCCTTAACTGAAGAAAACTGGGATTTCCAAAATAAATACCACTGTGAAAAAGCAAGTAGTGAATAAAATACTTTTTCAGTATGTCTGACATCCCCAAGGTTTGCTGTTTGAAATTCTAGCTGCACTGACCAGCGGTGATTACTAGCACGATGTTGTTTTCCTGCCAATTTTCTCACTGGGTAAGTACTCTCTTAGGCAGCAGAATAAAACAGGCATTTGCATGGTCATTTGTTGTTGGCTGTTTTTTTTGTTTTGTTTTGTTTTTTGTTTTTGTGTGTGTGTGTTCTACTAGAACAAACTAAAGGGAAAGAATTTTATTTATGATGCAAGATTTGCTCAAAGACCAAATGAGAGGACAAAATGCTCATTTAAAAAATTTCAGAAGCAATTATTATGAAATATTTGTTATTCACATTTGCTACTGAAAGTCAAAACACAACTCTGTAACAACAATGTTCACCAAACCAAGCCTTCCTTAAACCTTAACCTGCTCTCAGAGCTTATTACTTCCTCCCTAGCGTCCACAGCTCACATTTCCCCTATGAAATCTCCTCAGCATTTTCCTTATTTGCTATACACTTACTGCTAGTATGTATAGAGAAACACTATGAGCACCAAAAAATGCTTGTTCAAGAGGTAGCAGAGAGTACTAGGGAAGAACCAGCAAAAGCAGAGCAGCTCAGTAATAAACCACCAAGACCAAAAGGCTGCCCAGGGAAAGGGACTCGTGGGAAGAGCAATAACAGTAGGTTAGGCAGTCTATTTTCAACAAATCTCCATCCCATTACTCTTTTTTGCTTCATTTCATAGGATTCACTATTACAATTTTAATAGAGAACTAGAGATTCTTTCTACTACTATTTCTCTGCACACATCTAGTTGTTTAAGAACCTCAGCACCCACCTTCTCAACACCACCAATCCATGAGCTATGAGATCTGGCCATCAAACTGGCCATCCGAGCTGAACATCACACTCTATTATTCATCTGCATGCACAGAAATATTTAAATTCTCAAGTAAGCTATTCTACTGCAAAAACATTTTTGGATTTAGATAACGCATGGATACACCCAGGTATTTGGCCTCTGCTCCCTGAAAGATGCATGCAATTCTCCTATCCTAAAATTCTGTAACATTTTAACAAAATCACTACCAGACCCTAGATGCTGATTTAACTTTTTTCTTTTTCCTTTGTGATCAAAAATTTGATAAAGAATTACCTAAGATTATTGTCATTCTTGACTGTCCTGTCTTTGCCCAAGTACCCAAAAGAAAATTCCAAAACAGTTTTGTGAAGAACCTCAGTGCACGGTGAAAGATGGATCATTATCCAGACATTTATATTGTCCAGACATCACAGCACGCACAGAACAAGAGGGTAAATACAAACAGATAAGTGTGAGCTCACCAGTAAGGTTTCACAAAACTTAAAAGATGTTCAAAAGTAGCATACAGATCTTCCATTGGAAAGAAAGATGATGATTCATCTTTCATACCTAACACATGATGGGAGAAGGCTCAAAAAGTACACACAGCAGTAAAGCATGAGCCAAGAGACAACATGCAAAGATTCCCAACATGGTATGAATGAACTACGGACATGCAAATGTGTGCATGAGAGAACCAAAAGAAATAGATGAAAGAGTAATTAGACTGGCCTCTGTTGATAATTAAGGGCATAACTAACAGCAATAAAATGCCAAAGGTTATATTGTTTACATCAAAACCAGGCGCATGCTCTCCACAGCACAGAAGACTTGTTTGCAGAAGACTCTATGCTGGCAACAGAAAAATGGCAAACAAGGCTACAGCACGTGCCATTACTCTTCCTGTCAGCCCAACAGAACTTTAAAATGAGGAAATGCAAACAATGGGCAAAAGACTTGTGTAAAATTTATGGAGGCTGAAGCAAGAAAGACTGTGAGGGAAAAGAAATACAGAAATTTCTACAGCTACAATAACTGCTGGGTCAAAGCATACAAAATAGATTTCCAAAAGCCAGTTTTCCATCATCAGTCACAAGAACTGATAAGGACTCAGCAGCTCACAACCCTTGTCCTCCATGTCATACCCAAGCGATCTTGGCCAGACAGATCTGAATTCATTGTTCAGAATTTTCATTAAAAAAACTCACTGTGTTAGTAGTAATGCATATATTAAGTGGATTTATAGTTTACTAACAGCTCTCAAAAGAAAAAAAAAAACTGTCAGTGGAGGAATTTCCCTTGTACAAAATAAATTATTTCATGAGTTCACAGACTCTTATGGTCTGCTTGATGCTATTCAACATTTTCATCAGTGACACAAAAATGATAATTACAAGTCACTGTTGAAAGTTCGAAGGTGAAACACTGCATGAACATTGAACACTGAAGATGAAAACACTGTCGCCTACAAAATGATCTGGATCTCTCTGTAATTTGCACTCCTTTAAACAAAAATGTATTTTATTGGTATATACAATATTAAGTATCTGGAAACTGAGGAGTTTGCACTGCACTTAGAAAGCCATCATCACCAGCAGTAACTCAGAGCTGTTTAGGAAGCAATATGCTACGTGTGCTGCTCTCGCAAAAGGCATTAATAGAAACAGTAACAACAGAGATGGACACAGAATTCTTCCGCCCACAAGTGATCCTACATCAATAAACTGGGTTGTTGAAAAAAAAAAAAAAAAATCCCTTGAATGACTACCAAAGCTTTCATATTTAGAAACCTTGAGCCCTTGCTTTTGTCACACATCACATTCCCCCATGAGGAGGGCACTGAGAGACAGGTGTGGTAGAGTTCAGCTAGCCACTGGTGTGAATCATCACAGAGGTCCACCACCTGGCAATAATAAGTAACATGTTCTGATTTAAAAACGTAAGATGATAGCAGTCTCCTAAATAACATAAAAGTGATAATTTTTCTTCCTATGATTAACACTGATATTTACCACAAAGGTACAAAATAATTAATTATGACTCAATCATCTGCATGCACTGAGCAGCATCTCGGCTCCCTTTAAACTCGGATGAAACAGAACAAAATGAGTGGATAAAATGGAACTGAAAATGAAATGAAATAAGAATAAAAAGCTGCTTTTAATTTTAGGACTCCAAAGTGTAAGATCATCTCAAGTCTATCCCATAGCTTCCACTCCTTCACAAAAAGCCCTCTGCTTTTGACATACAATATACCAGTACTGTGTTACTTGCTGATGTTTAACAACTATTGACTGTAATTAAAAAAATGTCTCTGTTACAATGTTTGCAGAAGTCTAAACATGGATGTAGGTAAACAAATGCAAGCAAGGTACTCTTTTGTGAATGTAATTTAGATCAGCAAAATAATTCTGAATAACTCACGGGCAAAGAGCAATAAAATCAGCTGATACATGCTTCTGGAGCACAAGGATTCATAGAGAAGTGTAAGCTGTACCCTAGCACAGACAGCACAACTCAAGCAATCCAGTTCTACATCCTAAAAGGGCTGGCTGCTAGCCCTCTTCCTTACTCCATTTGCCCCTTCCACTTCCTGCTAAAGGTCAGTACACCACGGAGACAAGCAGAGAGGAAATCCCTGGGGGCAGCGCATTGTTCAGATACATCAGATTCCTTAACTGGCCATCAGATGGAGTCTTTTATCAGTGTACAGCAATTTGCAGCAGAAATCACTGCTTGCAGAAGATACACAAGCCACAGCTATAAAGGCAGACACTCTAAGGAACAAATGGATGTAAATCTCTCTACTTGCTGCTAACTAGGCCGTTTACCAGAACACTCACCCCAGGCCAACTTGTTGGCTTCACTTCTGTACAAATATCAATAGTGCCAGTAAACTAAAGAAGAGAGCTACACCAATACAGCTCAGCACTGTTTTGCAGTATGAATTCATTGTTCAATCCTGAGCACAACTGTATTATAAACCTGGAAACATTTTGATGGGATACTGCAGATTAATTTAAGACACTCAGTTTTTTCCCAATAAGCACCAGATGGCAGAGGCTCTCCACACTAAGAAAAAATATAAGAAAAAACCTACCACAAAACAAGCACCAAAACATTCATAAGAAGAGAAAGTTTCTATTTTAATTAAGACTACAAATTTTCACTGTTTTTCATATCTCAAGATTGCATTCTGACTAGCTTTCATAATTAACATGGAAAATACCTTGCATCTCCAAAATGAATTATTCTTTATAACGATCTGCCTAAAATTGTTTAGACATATCCAGTACTAGCACTGGATAACCAGTACCAGTAACCACTACCTCCTGTACCTTACACACTTACCCTTACTGAAGTCTGACTTCTTCTGAAGCACGCTGTCAATTCACTTTTAGTAGATTTTTAGGTTCTAACAGCCATTCAATGGCTCATCAGAAGACCTGTATGTTTCACACACTGATATTAGCAATGCTTAAACCTGTATTTTTGGGTCTGGCTTAACATTAAGCACAAATGCTTGCCTTGATATTTGAAAATATTTTGTGAAAACAAGCAAACTAATAAAAATGTCATAGCAGCATATAAATAAACTACCTCTGTAGCAGCACTTTGCAGAAAGTATTCTGAATAACTTGCTGATAAGGTTGAAAAGTCAGATAGTTTTGCTGCTGGTGAGAGGATGAGCAGAAGACCCCTGATGTTAATTCTGCCTCCATGCCATCATACCCTACTGTTAAAAAGCTCCACAATACACCAAAGAACCTGCATGAAGCTAACTGCAATCTGGATCAGTTCTGCCTGTGTTTATACAAGCAATTGTATCAACATAGCCAGTGAGTGGTCAGAGCATAGAGCACCACTTTCTGAATCAGCATCACTTACCAGAGTTTGTCAACTGTGCTACTTTAACTAACCTTTTAACAAGCCTTTGTCTCCAATTCCTTCCCAAGGAGTTGCTGTACGTACAAATCAAAATTGTGTTGTACAGCAGGAAGCCCACAAAGTTCAACTTATTTCCTGAGATCCAAAATGAGGCTGCAAAACTGCAGCCTATAATTGAATTGTTCCACAACAAGGTAACCAAAATAGCAACAATGTGGGGAGAAGTGGAGATGCTGAGTCCACTCCCTCCCCAAACTTCCTCCAGTTTCTGCCATCAATCCTCTCCCACAGTTCACTTAAAACATACTGTATGCCTTCTTGCCCAGGGTCTCTAGACGCTTCATTTCTGGCATGCAGTCTTCAATTTCAAGATCTGGCAGAAGACTTCCATATTACCATGCCCTTATACCTGGTGAACAAAAAGCAGGGACACTGCTGGACTACAAGAGAAGCCTCTGCACTGGGTTGAGGGATGGTTACACAGACAGTTCAGTGAAAACATACGGCATGGTTTGCTTTTTTTTTTTTCTTTTTTAAGTGAAGCCAGTTGGGTTTGTAGATCAGCAGCCACAGAACTAGCTCAAAGGGTCAGCATCAAAGTGGAATGGCTCCACACATGGCAAGAACATGTGTGCCCAAAAGCACAACCAGGATACCCCAGCTGATGAATGGCAGGTGAGGTTCAACAAGTGAACAATAATTGCCAACTGGCAGCAGGTTTTACATAGTGTCAGAACAAATGCCATGGCTAACGAACTCAGAGCTAATTACTACTGCACAAATAGACTCCTCTGCTTATTGTTTTGCTGGCAGGAAGTCAGAATTGCCCTGTTTTTTTCTCTGCAAATTTGACCAACCTAACAAAGGCAACCTGGGTACCCTCCTGGCATCAAGTTGCGTGCGTAGTTACAGAAGTCAAAGAGCTCTGCTTGGTTCAACAGTACAGGTTAGAAGGGGCTGCTGGTGCTTTATGTAAGTCACATAACATGTATTTTCAACCTGTGCTTCCGCGCAAGTATCTACCTTTCTATATTACTGCCTTGAACTGCACTTGCTCTCTATACCTGGAATCAACAGTCTCCTTCATATTTGCCACAGAATTGCATTAAAAATTATCCACGTAAAGATGGAAGCAACACTGTATGATCCAGACAGTAGCCCTCTAAAATAAGTATAAAAATAATTCAACCTATCTGAAAGTATTTTGTGCAATAGTCCTTTGAGACTTATATATGGTGAACTACAAGCTAGAAACCTTTTTCCCATGCATCATCCCTCCACATTTTTCCAACAGACTGTATCATAATCAGTAAGACAAAGTGCAAATAAAAAAAAAAGCAGAATTGTTCATCAATCAGAATCTTGTTATCCACGTTTCTCTTGCCTCACCCAGCTGTCCCTGTCTTGCCTAAAGCCCTGGCATGACATCAGCTCTTAAGTTCCAGAAGACAAAGCAACACATCCACACAGAACCATTGAGGTTCTTTAGATGTTTATGGTAATTAAAACGCAGGACATACCACATTTTGATATTAAGTCTTCATATTAACATGCATATGATATGCAAATAGAGGAGTCAAAGTGATCCAATGCAGACCTTCTGATGCTACAGCTGTTGCTAACCTCAGTACTGTGAGCTCTGTTAACTAAGAAAGCAGTAATAAAGATGGCAGTTTAAAATACCATGTGCAGAATCTCAACCATTTTAACAGCCAGATATGATTATGCTGACAATCAGCTATTCCTTTACTACACTTTATTAAAATCTCAGCCTATCCTATCCATCTCAATGATCAGCTATAAAAAAATATGCAAATGAATGCAACCATTTTTCAAACCTGGAGAAAAGTATATAATAATATTTAATGTCAAACAGCAAGAGTAAGCAAGGTCAGGGCCATATATCAAAAAAAAAAAAAAAAAGAGTCTGTAAAGATACTTTCTGCTCTGGCTGAAATCAACAAGAATTTACTCATTAACTTCAGTCAGTCATCTTTTGCTCACAGAATAGAGCTGGGTTTATATAAAGCCTTTAAAAGACACCAGTAATTCTCTTCCTTAACTGCTTAACTTGTTTTTAACTGTTTGTATTACTGCAATACCAAATACTTCACGTAGAATTAGTCTCAAAACTTTGTGCCTTTCTTAATAATTGTTTTGCTTACTATTTAGTAGAAGATTTGTGACACAAGCTGAAGTAAGAAAACCTTCTTCCTTTACAACCTGTACCTTCAGGGAAGGTACAGGGTATAGACACAGATGTCTATAACCTGTACCTTCCCAGCAATTAGCTTTTCAGTTATTCACACGCAGCACCATCAAGTTGAAAACAAGCATTTAAAAATAAAGCCAAATATCTAGCCTTTGTACAAGGGTTCAGAGGTTTACTCAAAACACGTCATCAGTAACACTATTGTAGCTGAGTACAGTGATAACACTATAGTCCTGTTATTTTGGGAAATAAAACAGTAGCCAAATGCAGATTAAGATATTTTAATACATTGTGATCCCAATATCTTCTTAATTAATTATTACTGTGCAATATGAAATAAAGCAAGCTATAAAACCAAATAACTCAAAAAAGGAAAGAAAGACAAGGTACTGCAACCCATACAAAGAATAATTAAACCACAATATCTGAGTTCATGCTATTCTAGTTCAGCAACAATTCACACAAGAACATATAATTTTCACATCCACTAATCAAATACTAGATTAACAATCCTATACAGTTAACAGCACTCACCTATTCTTTGTTTCATTATCCACAGGTTTTATCACAAAATTTCATATGATACAAGTTTGACTTACCTGTTGAGTTTCATTTGTATGATTCACAAACTAAATTTCAATTTTAACTACAGTAATACAAAATAAAAGCGTCAACACAAGGTCTTTTTGTAAATTTGGAAATACCTAACAACAGCTCCTCTAAGAGAGGAGGACAGGCATAAAAAAGGTTACTGCACAACCCAGTCTTCATTTACAATCTTATTTTCTTTATATACATCTTGAGGCAAATCATGTATCACATTTAGTCTTCATTTTAACTCCCCAAAGAGAAAAACAGCCTACTTGAAATTGCCAAAACACATAATGTACTGAGCACATAGCAGAAAAAACTTACAGACTTCCTCTTCTTGGAAGGCTCAACTCTTTCTGCAAAAAAAAAAGAAAAAAGAAAAAGTTACATTAGAAACAAAATCTATTTTAATTGGATGTGGCCTTTAAAAAATATATATATATATACACAATATACATACATGCATATATATATGTATTGTAATCATCCCATTCTACCAGCAGCAGAGATGTTCAACTGCAATAAAAGAAAGATTTGACATGCACCATCTTTCATTTATTGCTTTCTATTCTTATTTGAAGTATTAATATTAGCAATGCAAAAAGTCTTGCTTGTTTTGTAGCAGAAATTTTAAATTATTTCAACCAGAAGAACCATCACAGAAAAACCTTACAATCAAAACTATGATGCACTGGTGACAGTATTAAAACTTGCAGGTCGGTGACAAAAAAATTCTAAGTTCTTCATAGAAGCCACTGTTTGCAAGGGGTGTTTGCAAAAGGCTTGAGACCAAGTAACGGATGGATTCTACACTGAGGTTTTGTTTTTTTTAACTCAGAAAGGATGAAATCCACTACAGTTTGATCAATTATAGACCAATGCAATTCACTGCAGTCTTCTAGAAAGTAGTACTGGCATGACAACAGAAACACTGTTAGACAAATGTATCTAAAACTTTTGCTGAGAACAGTTAAACTGCTTCTCATGGAACTAATGGGACACATTGTACTTGCTAAGAGGCAATTGCAGACAAACATTTACACTTTACAACAAGCATTATAGCATAGAAGCCACAAGATCCATCAAGTTTTGCCTATCAGAAATAAGCATGACATATGTACACCACAGTTATAGTGGTGTTACATATTGCAGAAATAACAGAGCAGGTGAGGCTAAAAGGGATCTCTAAAGATCCCCCAGTCCAGCTTTGCCTCAAGCAGGGCTAGGTAGAACTGGTTACCCAGGAACACTGTCCTATTGGGTTCAAAAGTCTACAAAGATCCAAATCTACCTGGGCAACCTGTTACAGTGTTCACCTATCCTCATTTTTTTCACATTTCCCACATTGATTGATATTCTAAATGCTACATGAGGCAGTAATTTCTTGGCAATCTTTTCCCACAAGCAGAACAGCCTACTTTGAAATAAACAGAATAGCTGACTAACCTCCACGATACAAGAAACATTGAAGACTACCACAAAGGACAGCTGCATATAAGAATGACTCAAAGTTGCATGAATTGATATCTTCTGTTACTCATCAATTTCATGTTTACTTTCAATATTCCCACAGAAGACTATTTTAAAGTATGTCATATATGCTTCACTTCCATTCCAAAGTTCCATTTCAAAAGAGAATGATATAAAAATTCTAAAACTGTGTGTATACATGTACTCATTTCATAGAGCTTATAAATTAAGTTATAGGCACTGACTAGAAAATGCACATGAAATACAATTGAATGGATAAAAATAGTTTAGTCATGCACCTTAGAAAAGGGAATGAATAATTACGTATTCTTTGGAGACTTAAATGGTGTGCAGTAAATAAGGCAGGGGCCACTCACTGAGTGATAAGGATTAAAATATCAAGTAGCTACTCAATTCCTGAGCACCGCCCATCCTGTTAACTGAATGAGGCAGGAAAAAATAGTGTGAAACAATGTAATTAGAGATCATAAGGCACAGGCACAAGAGAGCAGAACAGGAGGCCTTGGTAACAAAATCTGGCGCTTCCTAGGAAGTTCCAACAAATGTTCAGAATCTGCAATTAAAAAAAACATCTTTTAGCATAACGTGTTTATATACAAAAGAACAGTCACACCTGCACAGAATATTGCATTATGCAGCTGTGTAATTCCCCTAAATTGAGAATGTCACATTCATCACAAACAAAATGTAACTGCCATTTAGAACCCACATACTTCCTTGCATAATGTTTTTTTCTTTAATATTTACAATGCCATTGTGTTTCATTTCTTACATAAAGCTTCATTTGAAATTCTAGGCATTGTCACACCATAACAGACCTTGACCACAGACAACTGCCAAAACGTAATGAGCAAGAATTGTATGTGGCTTCATACCTAATCTAACAGAGTTGCAACATATACTTGAACTTTGATTCTCGTAATTCAGGTTTTGGAGTTTTTGTTTTTGTTGTTTTCTGTGTTTTGGTGTTTGCATGTCGTTGAATAGAAAACTAGGTCAGTTTGGTCACAAATTATTATTAATACAGAAAATGGCACAGAACTGCCTCCAATGGGAGCCTGAAGTCACACTAATCTCTCAGCCTGTTCTCATGCATGCCACCCTCCAGTATTACTCTTAATCACCAAATCTGGTTCTAAAATTCACTGCAACTACCTGCAAGTAAAAATGTTGAGAACTGCCAAGATCTCTCAGTGCCAAGTTTTTTTTAAAAAAAAAGGAAGAAAACCCTCAGGTATGCAACCCATGCAGGAAGACTTCAAAAAAGTTGCAGATTCTAAAATACCATGACAGTGAATGCATATAAGAAAAAAACATGTCTTTTTTTTTTTTTTTTTTTTTTTTTTTCTTCTTGGATGACCTCTACATACTGATTTTTCCTATACATCACAGCATTGGTGTTGGAATGCTAGGTCATTCCTGTCTCTCAGGATCATAACCACAGGGAGAAAAAAACAATCAAAACAGTAAGTACAACGTGGGCTGCAGCCTGGCTTTCTGTCTCAAATCAAGTGTAATTTTCACAGCCCTTTACAGCTTTTATTATTATTATTATTTTCACAGCCCTTTACAGCTTTTATTATTATTATTATTTTTTTTTGTACATCACTTAAGACTTAGATTTTTCCAAAGACTGAGTATCTGGCAGATTATCAGCTATGCTGGCACAGGCCTTCTGACAGCAGAGCAGACTGGCAAGGATTTTGCTTGGAGATAGTATACCAGAACTCCATAAAAGAGTCTATTCAGACAAAATGGAAAAAGTTTAAACATGCTCTACTTGGGGCTAAGCAATAGGTTCGGTAGGATAAGCCACTAATGTGTTAAATTCATTAAAAATTATTTAAAAATCTATGCCTTCTATTAGCTAAAGTTGCAATTTTACTCAGGTTCTCCCAGCTGCTTTACTCAGACTCCAAAAACATGAAAGCACTGAATAACACCACACCAAGAACCACCAGCCCTTCAGATTTGCAGTTCTAAGGCTCAAATCTCAGACCACAAATGTAGCCACTTGCAGTTCTCTGGCACTGCTTTGTTTCAGAAAGGCTCAGTCAGCTAGACCCAGACCAGTTGTCCTGGTCCTGCTGTGCAGCATCCAACACTAATCTGGGGAATGCTGTAGGCAAAAACTTAGTGGTGTTAAGATCTTCAGGTCAAGTATTTACCAGATAAAACTTCTGAGCATTAAAAAAAGCCTTCAGCACCACTCATTACAGTTCTCAAGGACCTGAACGACACCATGCTCTTCCACCCTTGCCTTACATGAAATCCTCCTCCAGGGAGTTCAGTTCTCCCGGTTTCAGGGCTGTTTCATTCCACACCAATCACATAAAGCAGTCTTAATGCACCACACACTTTTGCCCTTGAGGTCCTTTATGTCTCAAAAAACATGCTCTGAAAACATAACAGGGCATGTCACTGGTTTAAGAGATCTGTGCAATTCTCTGCCAAATTGTTGTGATGATGCAGAAGGACTTGTGTACCAAATTTAATTGCAGCTGTCATTAGCCAGTTCAAATTCCATAATCTGTGCATTTTATCATCAGTAACATGGTTTCACAACAACAGATGCTTTTTTGTTCATTTCAGTAATTATGGTTCTTCCTCTGGTGCTACACATCCATTCGACATTTCAGTCTGGACAAGTTCACTCAATGCCCCAGACTGCAGATAATCAGCCTTACTTAAAACAAACAAACAAACAAACAACAAAAAAAAAACCCTACTCACTGAATAAAGAACAGGAATTTTTTTCTGATTCAAAGTCCTCATGCTACGAACTAGAAAAAGTGTTCAAATAACATAATTAAATTAAACTATTTACATGAAATGTGAATTAGAAAACCCAAAAAGCCAAACTTAACCTAGTTTCTTGTAAATATGACAACAAATCACAGAAAATAAAAATACTCAATGTCCTCCCTTATTGGGGAGGAAGTAAAGATGTCAAGTTATTGCTGGGCTCACTTGTAAACAAAAATGAATAAACTGCTAATGCATTCATGAGCTGCTAGTATGTAGCTAGTTGTTGATACAGGTAGGTTATATAGCTACAATTCAGTCTGTTTTAACTTCAAGAAACAACTGCACATCTCTCACATATTCAAAGGTCTTATTATAGAAAGTCTTATAGTTTTCAGTTGCCAGTGAAGTAGGCTGAAAAACAAAATTTTTATGGGGGGGAGGGAAAGAAAGAAAATCACTGGTAGTGTGCTGTTCGGCAGGGGAGATATTAAAAGTGGTAAGATTTACAGAAGGGTTTATACCCTGTTGGTCAATTCGTTTGTCAAAGACCACAAGTACTGCAAGGCTTTCTAGTAATGCATTATTTAATACACAATTAATGCACTGCGTTAATTACAGGTTAACACTAACATTTACACAGCATTTATAACAGCACGACACAACAGAACTGTCACAGCACACAATTCACCTTCTTATCGTAACTACTGACAAAAAGAAAGATGTCTTGAGGGAGTAATGAGAAGGCTTTTCTTAAATGAGCAATTACTACGTTTTTGCTAAAAGGATTCTGGAGATAGCAGATCTTGCATCTGTGTGAGAGAATAAGTAAAAGAAGTAAATCAAGGAAGATGACTAATACAGTACACAGTGGCTATCAGAAAAACTCATCTTGACCCATTTATAGGATTAATGTATCAAGTCACTGTATGAATCCCACTGTTATTAAGCCATTCTAAATATCTTCTAAGCAAGACAATGGGAAGTGACACTTTTCAGCTGGCTGCTCTCAACTTCACCAACATTTCTTCAGACTCACACAACGTATTACAAGGGGCAACATGTGGAAGCATCAATCATCTCAAATGCTCAATGTTAACGCCCCAAATGAAATGCCTTCTCTGTCAGAGTTGTCCTTCTGTTCTAAAACAAAATTACCATGTTTCCTGGTTCCATGAACAGTAATACTCCGCCTCAAGAAGTGCTTTCCATTAACAATAGGGTTGGATTTGAAGAGTGTCTTTCAACTTTAAGTTTCCAGCTGAAGACAATCCTACTAGTTTTCAAAAATGAGCAGAAAGCTCTTCATCACAATATCCCCACTCAGACCTGTTTTCTTACCAACAGATGTAACCATAGAATTGCTCTGCCCAGCACACGACGCAGGTGAGTTCATGTTTGGAGCTTATGTTCTTAGCAGGCCTGGTCTGACTCAGCTTGTCCACGATGCAATACTGTACTCACTTTTCTTAGGGAAAGTACTCCATACAAATCCCTAGTTTTCTCTGACAACGTTCAGTCCCAGTTGAGGTCACTTTCTGTCCCTTTCTGCTCTCACTGCCAAGGAGACAGGCATCACGAATGCCTTACAATGAACTCTCATCTTCTACTTGACGATTAAGGTTTTCATACTCTTTTTAGTCACTCAGATGCAGCCAACAGTTTAACACAGTGGGATTTATTGTTTGTTTTGCTTAGCACGTACCTACAGTGTTTTCCCAAGCACTTTCAAGAGCAAAAACTGCTGCTTCTGCAGTAGTTGCCAGCTCTTGAAGGCTGACTCAGAAATTATTTCATTCAGAGTTCTTCCTCATCACCTACAGAACACCTTGTGAGCAGGAACGCAAGGCTGCTTTTAAATATTTTAAATGTACATTTTTGGTGTACATGTACTGCATGTTAACTTTCTCCCCTCTGCCACCCAAACACTAAAAAAAAAAGCGTAAATAACAAACTTCAGGTCACAAATCAGCAGTAACTGCTGTATATTTTAACAGGGTATAAGCTATAAAGAAAGGAACCACTTAAGTTCAGATGTAACCAGAAGAGTCTACATCTTGCTTACTTCAATATTCTCCATTCCATTTAACTCATTTATTATCTCCTCAGTCAACTTCCACACTTCTGCTGCAGGCACTGCTGACTGCCCCTTCCAAAGCACATCTGTGCAACAGCTCCTCGGCTACTTACATGGGACACAAAAGAAGGATCCAGACGCCCACTTAAAGCTAAGCATGATTGACTTAGACGCAAATTCACCAGATTAAAAAGAATGCTTAACAGGCTGCATGTATAAAACATACTATAAAATGGAAATCAATATATGTATAATATGGAAACAATTTGAATAATCCATATATTTATTTCCTATAGACAAACCTGATATTATGGCAGTGTTAAGCTTTGTGACTGATAGAACAAATTTAACAGCAGTTAGACATGTTTCACTTTGCCTTGTATTATTCTACAAACTTTTAACATAATAAGCCTGAAGCCCATGGAACAATGTGGAAAGTTTCAGAATGATTATTAACAATATATTGCAATTCATTAACAATACAGAATTTCCTAAGACCAACACGAGATGTTTTCTGAAGTCCCTCCAGTGATGAGATCTTAAATAACAAAAAGAAATTCCTCTGTAAGAACGCTGGTGGGCAAGAGATACCATATAAATGGCAACTGATAAATAATTTTTTAAAAAATAAAAACATAAAACAAAATATTTCCTGGGTCCAGTTACATAGCCTTTAACTAGCACTGCAATGTTTTGACTGCATAAAAGCAATGTAGTTTCAGTGACAACAGGAAGAATCTAATTTAATGATTAATAGCCAAATATGTTCTCAGAAATTATAGGATCCTACAGGAGTCAGACACTGAAAGACAGATTTGGAAAGCAGAAAAACAACAACAACATGGACAGAAAACATAGTGTATAAAAGCACTATGAACATTCATAGGGTAAGCTGTGATAAAAAGTACATCCCCTATTCGAATACAATTTATGAATACAGAGAAGGAGGGGAAGGAGCCATTTTTTTTTAAGAAGCGTTTACTAGCCTATCTGATTTACATCAATCGATTCCATCAGTATTCAATGTGAATATATTCAAAATGACATACCACAACGGTTTTAAAAAGTGCAAAGGCTGTATCAGTAGTCTACTGGTCAAATGAAAAACAGTAATTTAGTTAAGAATTAATGTTATTAAACATAGTTTGAATATCTGCACACTATCTCAAGTCTTCAGCTGAAAGCAGCAGTGGCAAAATACACCAACTCTACTTCCTTTAAAAAAAAAAAAAAAAGGCAACATGGCTTATTTGGAAAGTAGATACTGCAATTAGCAAAAGGAAAAAAGAAAATCCTTAATGAGAAGCAGAAATCCTTTCCCAAGAGAGCAAAACTAATGGCAGCTGCCAAAATTAATGTGGTAAAACTCTGTGTTCATTTCAGAGTGATCTTGTTTTTACTCCTTTCAAAGATTTGCTTGTAGAAAAATACTACTGTGAGTTTTTGTTTCCATGTTGTCTTCTGTACTTTCTTAGCCCAGCCTTTTTCAAAATCAATGAATAACCATGTTTCTTTACCTAAGAAGTGCAAAATTTCTGAATGAATTTTCCACTTCAAAGTACAGAAAAATCATTCCATCCAACTCGGCATCAGAAAATCCATGCTCCCTGCTGGCCTGCTGTTCTACAGTCTGTTTCACCCATTGGTAATGTACCATATTACACATGACTGGTGGAGAAAATGCACTGACAATAAAGATTTCAGAACATTTGAGAGATTCCAGCTACCACGCTTACACACACATTTCCATCTTTATAACTGAAGTTTTATTATATATTAAGGGAGAAGAAGAAAGAATTAAACAAAAAAAGGCATAAATACTAACTGCTGGTACAATTGTTCAGCTGAACAAATGCAAACAAAGACACAGCTTACCAGATACGGAAAACCCTGTATGTTTTAAATAAAGTCATGGGTTTCCCCAGGTTATTTCATTGGCAGAAAGCAGTGGCTTTCATATGGACATAGCTCTACAAGATTTTACCCATCCCTAAAACACAAAAGAAAAATGCCGCAACAGCATACAGTAGCTACCAGCTTTGGCACTTCTCACCGCATTTCAACAGCAAGGTGAATCAAAATCTGGCTGAACAGCCAAAGCCAGAGGAAAGCGATCAGAAGTGTAAAGTCCAGTTAGCTGGAGGCCAGTCATGAGTGAGTACCTCAGGCGTCAATACTGGGTCCAGCCCTGCTTTACTTCTTCACTATCAATCTAGATGATGAGGCAGAGGGCACCTTCATTAAATTCGTGGATGACACATAAGTGGGGACAGTGGTTGACTTATTAAAGGGTTGGGCAACCATTCAGAAGGACCTCAACAGGATGGAGCAGTGGGCTGATAGGAACCTCATGCAGTTCAACAGGGAGAAGTGCAGAGTCCTACAGCTAGGAACAACCCCACATAGGGCCACCAACTGAAAGGCAAAAAAGGGACTGGGGGTTCTGGTGGGCATCAAGTTGAACATAAGTCAGTGTGCCCCACCTGCCAAGGTTAATGGTATCCTGGACTGCAACAGGAGGACTGATGACTGCACATCAATAAGTGATTCTTCCCCTCTTCTCAGCACCTAGAGTGCTGTGTCCTGTTCTATGACCACCAGTACAAGAAAGACATGGACAGATTGGAAAGAACTATTAGGATGAAAAAGAGGCTGGAGCAGCTCTCTTGAGAGAAGATAAGAAGAGGCTGGTGGAGCTGGGCCTGTTCATGCCTGGAGAAGAAAAGACTCAAGAGGATGTCATCAACATCCACAAATACTTGAAGGAAGGAAGCTAAGAGGACAGATAGAGCTAGGCTCTTTGCAGAGGTGCCAGAACAAAAAGCAGTAGATACTAATCAGAACATTGGAGGTACCCTCTGAGTACAAGACCGTCTCTGCTGTGCAGGTGATGGACCACTGGTACAGGGTGCCCAGAAAGGCTGTGGAGTCTCCTCCTGAGAGATCTTCAGAAGCCTGGACACTCTGCTCTGGGTGTCCCTGCTGCAGCAGGGGTTGCAGATGGACTCAGCAGTCCTGGACAACCTCAGCCATTCTGGGATTCTGTGGCGCTTGAAAATATATGTGCTAGAGATCATTATGCTCACAGGAGTCCAGGTGCCTTCCTTTTACGAGTGTCAGATCATGGTAGCTGACAATTCTGTTAGAATTCTATGAGTATATTCAGCAGCTGTTGCTAAACTGCTGTCAAAATCAGTAACTACAAGATAAACTGATTAAGCTTGCCTTCAGCATGAAAGACTTCCCGACACTTAGGCTTTAACTGCAGGAATTTTTGTTAAACGTTTTGCACAGAATAGAAAGAGCTAAAAAAATCCAAATATGTTTATTCTTTTTCCCTGTGAACAATTGCCATTAGCAAGACGTTATCCTTGTTCTACACCTTGAAACACTCACAACCATCAGCTGTAACTGATCATGAATGGTAAAAGGGAAAAACTACACTAACTCCAAGTTTTGGCTGCACTGATGAGAAGAATTGAGGCACAAGTTTCGCAAAGGCACTGTTCACCTCCAGGTGTCACAGAGCAGAGGTTAGCAGCTGCTCTTTGCACATAAAAGCAAGGAGATGATTCTGGTCCCGTTAGAGAAAAGGACAAAAACAGCTCACTTTTCCAACAAAAATCTTACACACAATAGTACAGGCAAAACATCACTTGTTTCTTTTAAAACTAACAAGCAAACAAACAAAAACAAAACAAAACAAACAAAAAAAAACAAACACAAAAAACCTACAAGCTAAAGCAGACAATAGAAATATCTCTTCTAGATAAAGCCAGTTATATACTTGCTGTTTTACTCGCTTGAGATTTCTTGTCCTTTATACAATTAAAGAACTCAAAATCAAAGATTTTGCCTAATGCTGACATTTCAATCAGTATTTATAAGCTCCATTTTTTTTTTTTCCAGTTCAGTTGGCCCATGGCTTACTGGTAATATACTCTGCTGATGTGGAAGAAAGGATCAAGTTCAAGGGCAAGGATCACACCAGAAAAAATGAGCTTGCTTTAGAACTGCAAGGTAAATATTAACCTGCTTGTCAAAACATAACATATGCTTCTATTTTTTCCACTTCAAAAGCATAGCCTCACGCTCACTGCAACAACATGAATATTAGTTGGCTTCTACACAGCTTTAAACACCCTGCTAGAATCACACTAATTTCGGCCATCCCCAGAAGAGACCACTGGGGAGCATCGTTTTGTCTTTTCAACTAATATAAACTTCAACAGGCTCTTCATAGCCTTCTTGTCATGCACCCCTTTTCCACTACTTTTCCTGATGGTTTGCCACACTTGCTACTTACTAGCAAAGGTCTACTGATATTAGAATAGAATAGTCAGGTTGGAAGAGACCTTCAAAGATCACCCACTCCAACTGTCTGATCACCTCAGGGCTAACAAAAAGCTAGTGTGTATTACTGAGGACACTGACCAAACCTCTTCAACACTGTCACAGAGGCCATCAACCACCTCTCTAGCAAACCTGTTTCAGTGCCTGACCACCCTTCACATCAGAAACTGTTTCCTGATGCCCAGCCTGACCCACCCCTGGCAGTTCCCATCCTGCCATTCCCACTCTGCCATCAGTTCCCAGCAGCAGAACACCTCTCTCTGCCTCCCCTCCTCAGGAAGCTGCAGGCAGCACAGAGGCTGCCTCTTGGCCCCCACTTCTCCTCTTGGCCCCCGCTTCTCTGGGCTGGCCAATTCCAGTGCCCTCAGCCCTCATCAAATCAAGTGCCTTCCTGTCCTGTCACACCAGCTGTGCTGTCCTCCTTCAGATGCTCTTAAGGACTGTAACACCCTCAAATCTCCACACATTCTTCATAGTGAGGCCAAACCAAGGCTAAGTGAGCAAATAAAAACCTTCCTTGCCTGCTCCAAGCCCCTAGGGTACTCCCTGCAACAGGTATGAGGCAAGGCCCATCTGTGGATGGTAACAGCCCACTCAATCTAGACAAACTAACAAAACCAAAGCAGGAAAAGCCTTTCCCCAACATCAAGAAGAGACTGAGTACTAGTTGTAGGTGATTCTTTCCTGCAGGGAACTGAACTCCCAATATGCTGAGCAGACCCACTTCTCAGAGAAGTCTACTGTCTTCCTGGGGCTCAGGCAAGGGACGTCACCAGGAAACTACCCAACCTGGTATGACCACCACGCTGATATGACCACTGTCCTTTACTGCTTTTCCATATAGGGAGAGATGAAGCAGCTACACATGGGTTGAGGGCTATCAAAAGGGACTTCGAGGTTCTTGGGATGATGGCTGAAGGAACTGAATACACAGATCATCTTCTCTGCCTCCTGTATTGGGTAAGAGCAAGTTGAATGCCTATAGGTGAAAGTTAGACATCAAGGTTGCAAAAGCAGCCCTGTGATCCATGTCTACTACAGCCCACCAGACCAAGCAGAGCCTTCTGATGAGGCCTTCTACCTCCTGCGATAGGAGCTATGACAATTGGAAATGCTTGTCATGCAGGGGGACTTCACTCACCCAGACATCTGCTGGGAAAGTAGCATCATGAGATGCAGGCAAATCCTAGAGACTCCTGGAATGCACTGAGGATAATTTCCTCAGTCAAATATTGGAAGGCCCCACCAGGGAGGATGAATACTGGACCTGTTGCTCACCAATGAAAACTAACTGATAGATGATAGCAGGATTGGAAGCTGCTTGGGCTGTAGTAACCATGCTATGGTTGAGTTCATGCTCCAAAAGGATATGAGACAAGCACAGAGTAAAATTAGGACACTAAATTTTAGGAAAGCTAACTTCCAGCTCTTCAGAGAGTTAGTCAACAAAACACCCTGGTAAAATGTCCTCGTAAATAAGGGCAAAGAGCAGAGCTGGCAGATCTTTAAGGAAGCTTTCACTGGCACACAAGAGCTCTTTGTTCTGAAGAATTCTGAAGTCAGGAAAGAAAGGGAAGAGACTGGCACAGCTGAACAAGGACCTGGTGATCAAACTGAAGAGCAAGAAGAAAAAACACAGGCAGTGGAAACAGAAGCAGGTACCGTGGGAAGACTGTAAGAAAGTTTCTAGACTGTGTAGGGATGGGTCAGGAAAGCCAAGGCCCAGCTTGAACTAAATTCGGCAAGGGATGCCAACAGGGACAAGAAAGGCTTCTACAGGTATCCCAAACAGAAAGGAGGGTGTACTCCCCCTAGTGAGTGAAACAGGCAAGCTGCTTACAACACACAAGGAGAAGGCTGAGGTACTTAACAACTTTTTTGCCTTGGTTTTCTCAGATAACTGCTCAGCACACAGCCCTCAAATGTTTAGTTTGGTAGGCGGGGACTGGGGAAGCAACATCCTTTACACTGTAAGCAAAGACCTGGTTCATGAACACCTGAGGAACCTAAATATCCACAAATCTATGGGTCCCGATGAGATGCATCCCACAGTCCTTAGAAAATTAGTTGATGTAGTTGTCAAGCCACTTTCAACAGTATTTGAGAAGTCATGGCAATCAGGTGAAGTCCCTAGTGACCAGAAAAAAGGCAACATCACATCCATTTTTAAGAAGGGTAAAAAAGGATGACCCTGGGAACTACTGATCTGCCGGTCTCACCTCTGTTTCCTACCTGTTCAGTAGAGTCTGTGGTGACAGGACAAGGAGACACGGCTTCAATCTTAAAGAAAGGATTATTTAGGCTGGATATAAGGAGTGAGGGTGATAAAGCACTGGAACAGATGACCTTTACAGGTACCTTCCAACTCCCAGGATTCTACAATTTTATAAATACAGTGGGAGAATTACTGCTTTTGAGCACGTCTGTGCTGTGCTAATGCACTCTAAGATGCAGTTTGACCCCTGGCTGCCAGGACGCTCTGCTGGCTCAGGCTAAGCTGCTGGTACCAGCCCCTCCAGGTCCTCTCCCGCTGAGTTGCTCCCCAGCCACCCTTCTCCCATCTGGTGTTGTTCTATCCCAAGTGTAGCACCACACATTTTCATTTGTTGGAACTTACACTGCTGTGCTCCAATCTATCTTCTGTAAGGTCTCCCATCCCTCCAAGGAGTCAACAGCACCTCCCAGATCAACACTGTGAGCAAATGTGCTCAATTCCTACCAGAATTGGCCTAGGAAGAACTGTGACTAGAACTGCTTCCCCTATATGGTGGGCAAGAATCTAGAACATCTTTAATTACCAGTCAGCGCTCTACAGCAAGAAAAATCAACTTTAACCCACCCAGAAACAATATGGCAGAAATCTCATGATTCTCATTGATACCACATTGCTCTTCCTGTTGATGTCACCTTCTTTAATTAGCTGCAACCTCAATTTTGAGTAACCACAGCAGACAAGAAAAAGATGGTGAAAGGTAATTTTTCTTTGGGGATCTGAATGCTCTTTCTAAATATTCCTTATCAGGAAGGGATCATAACATTAATGTTAGTACTCCGCTATTTACCTTTTCATCTGAAAGTCTCAAAACATATGCAACAAACATATCTTCTGGAGTAAACTACTAATCTCAAAACTTTGATACAGGCAGGAAGCTCATGTCTACAGAACGCCAGCTTCTTAATGCTGACAGTTTCAATGAAGAAGAAAGGGAAAAAAAAGAGAGAACACCACACATAACTTGACTGAGCAGCACAAATTACTACTACTGTTGGAACACCCTTTAAGAATTTGTAGACTCCTGAATCTGAAGTAAATCACAGACTAAGCAAGGATTCCAGCTAAAAGCCCACAGAAAGTGAAAATAGTGATAAATCCTTTTCAACAATTTATATCATTACTTGGTCTCTCTGTATCTTCTAGCAATAAAGTCAAGTATATTTTATAGGGTGATGGGTGGGTTTATTTGTTTTGAGTTGTTTTTTTCTTTGGACTACTAACATTCTAGCCAAGCTGAGATTAAGATCCAGATAATCTTCTGGTTTATTACCATTTTATAGTCAATTTCATCCCACTCCTTGTCCAATATGGCAGATGGATTGTTCCATGTGAAACTACAGTTAAGTCACATCAGCAACTGTATTAAGTCTGTGCAAGCATTACATTTTTTAAATTCCTTTTTACCTGTGACTGCTCATCCTGTTTACACTGTTAATATGGTCTAGCAGGGTAAATGAAAGTTATTTGAATTTGTATCTCTATCTAGGAGGTTTGTTTGAAAGGTTCTGTCATGAAATATTTAATAATTAATAGAAATAACTTATCAAAGGCACAGAGATTTCTTATGTGACATGTAAACTGTCATCTCAAGAACCTCCCCACTGCCCAAAAGGGTAAAAAAGGAGATTTCAATTACATCTTTTCAACATAAAATTGAAAATTAAAGAGCAGACAGCTATAGTTTCTCCTCTACACTATCTGTTGTTAAGCCAGCAGGAGGCAACCCAAACTCAGCAAGGAATGGTATAAAAAATTCATCCTAGTTCCTGTATTGATTTATAGGAGTCATCTGACAGGCTAGGTTCAGCAGCTCTCACCTTTCCTGCAGTCATGCCAGCAAGACCAAAATATGCAAGTGAAAAAAAAAGCACTAGTGTATTTTGGAAAGTTATTTTTCATTAGTAAAGTATGCACATGCAGAATAAAGACAAAATACTTAAGAGAGAAAATAAAACTGACTTTTTGATGACTCAAAACTTACCTCAGTACGCTTGAAATACTTCCTAATATGGATATTTTTTCCCCTTAATTCCATGGCTCTATCCTACTGCAAACCTTCTGTGTCCACACTATATAGACTTCCCACACAACACTTAAAAGAGACTGGAATTTAACCATACCTTCAGACTTTAACTTCATAGTTCCGCACTTCTGAAGGATTTGGGTTTGGATTTTCTGTTGTTTCATTTTGTTTTTTCTTTTTTTTTTCCTTTTTTTATTTATTTATTTTTTAATATATACTGTCATTTACATTGCTACAATTTCTAGTACTATTTCTACAACAGCTATTTCTATTTTTAATCAACCAGGAGACATGCAAGCACATGAATGAAGGCCAAACATTTGAAGTAACAGCTGCAAACCTCTAATTATAACTTGGTATTACTTTCTATAAAACTAGTGTTTTAGTTAAGGAGAAAGAGGAATAATGTAGATTTATTTTGTTTAATTTAGGGAAAGAAGATTACAACATAAATCTAATACAATTAAAAACACATTAGCAAAATACTTATTTGTCCAAGAATTATAACAATGTCAACTTTTAACTTGCCAAAGAGAGCCGCCATTTCTACCATCTGAGTGCAAACTATATTCTGCTTCTATTTATATGTCTGCCAGACCCTCTAACCTTTGGTAAATAACCTTCCAGCAATCAATTGGCCATCAAATCAAATACTTTCACCTGTTGCCAGAGACTAGTGTTAAGGAATAGTACTCCTTTGCAGTTCTCTGCCTTATGGATCATTTCTTCGTGAAATAAGACGAGGCAGTGCACAAGTTACAGCAATACCTTACACTCAAAAGTTGACTGTTTCAATTTGCGCCCAATTTACTACATAAAGCACCAAAATTGTAAGGACATATTTGATTTAAGAAATACTACAAACGTAGCATAAAAGAACATAAAAGGGCTGCTCTGGAAGTAAAGCCTTGTATTTGATTATGTCAGCCCACAGTGTCAGAGGTGGATGCTTGGTAGTATCGCAGTAGAGGTTGAATGATCCTACCAAATCCCATTACTTTCTGTTGCCATGCGGAACACAGAAGCAGAGGGGTAGTCGGACAAAATGGCATCTGACATTGAAGTGCAGAAGAAGCAAAGCTGTGTTGTTCAATTCTTCCACACAGAAAAAAATGGCATCCAATAGCATTCACTGACATTTGATGAACGTTTTTGGAGACCAAACAATGGATATGAGCACAGTGAGGGTGGGTGGTTTTTGCATGTTTCAGCAGTGGTGAGAGCAACAGCAGGACACCTTTGCCAGTGCAGATTTTATGAGTGCAGCACGCAAGCTCTTATTCGTCACCCGTGAAAATGCACAGCTAATGGTGGTGACTGTTGAAAAATCATGTTTTGTTGCTGAGATTCTGCTCTATTAAATAGTGTTACTGTGCTCTTTGTACCTGTTGCAGATTCCTTGAAAATAAATCTGAGGCATTACGTTCAGAGCAACCTATGTACAATAATACCTAACCATTTGATTGACAGTTGACAATACTGACAGTTTTAAGTAAATAATTATACTTAAGAACATCAGTCTTAGCAGGTGCAGATATGGTTCTAAACAGTATTCTAAAAAAATCATCTGTCACTAAAACAGTCAGAAAAGTAGAGGTTGCATATGCACGTGGTCCACTATCAAGGGTTTCATTAGGGTCCTTGCTAAGTTTCCCCAGATGCAAAGCAGAAACTGAGGGACTAAACAGGAGACACCTCCCAAGGACCTCTTTATTTAAAGGAACCAGAGGATTATCATAATTCCAAAATTTCTGAGAGATTTGCTGGCTGTCATACACAACACTCAGATACTGCAGCTGGATACTATGAACTTGGTTAACATGGCTGTATCTTTCTTAGAGCCTTTTGCCAGGACAGGCCAAGATCCTTCCCTTTAAGGAGACATTAATCTCGAAACATCAGCCTCCACATCAACAGCCAACACATCCTGTGCTACTTTGGGTCTTCCCTATTCCCAATACACAAATGCACCTCATACAAGACCAGAATGATGTGCAGAACAGCTGCAGAATTCTAGGTCATCATCTGTATTTCACAGGTGGAGAATCTTCTGGGCAAGTTGTAGACCAGTATCTTCTGAATCACTACAAATTGCTGATCCATATACTAACTCTCTAGTCTACTGATGAGTCGCTACACACAGAGATTAGATGTGGCTAGGCTCCATAGGTCATCTACAATCAGCCTGACACAGCCACCAACAGTAAGCTTGGCTACATGATTTCTATGCACACAGTTCTCAGCTGAGCAACATAAGTCCCAACAGAACAGCAAGGTCTGTGTGTTGTGAGCATCCTCAAACATTCAAAGGCACCCTTGCCACCAGTTATATACTAGAAGCTATTCTTCACCTTAAAAAAAGCACGAGATATAGAACAATCCTTCCCACAAGCACAAGTCACTGCTGCTGCCAGGAGAGACAATGACCTGTTTGAGGGACTTGGAAACACAAGTTCTCCTATGTCCAAGATGTTAGGAGCCAGATGGAAGAAACCTGAGGATAGGGCATGCAAATCAAAACATCCTCACAAACTCACCAGTATGCTTTCCTAGGCATAAAACCAGCAATCATCTGCAGGTCTTTGATGGCTTTCCCCCACCCCCAACCAGCATCCCTGATACAAGCAAAAGTTTTTGCAAGCTGTGCAGCCTGGGCTTCCGTAACATCCTGCCACCTGGGCAAACAGCTGCTGCACAGGAAAGCCGAAGGAATAAAAGGGAACCTATCAGTCTTTATAGAGCCAAGAGACAACATAACATTTCAAAGTAACAAGTTTGCTTGCTTTTTTAAAAATTATAACAAGCTTAAAGGAAGGCATGTCACTTTGCCTCTTCAGCCTAAAAGCAACAGGCAAGATGGCCCTTGCTTTAGGAGTACAAGACCAGTGGACTTCAGGCTTCTGCATGCCTACAACTACCAAGAGTAACTGGCAACCTTTCCTTAGGCAATAAACCTGTATCTAGAAACATAGTAAAAGAAGATGCTGGGAAAGCTGACAGTGCTGTTGCCTTTCTACAGGTTCCTACATCTGGAGCAACCTGCTGTGCTGACTCTTTCCTTTCCTCCTAAGTCTTGATCGGGAGAGGTTCTCTGGTCCGCACAATAATAAGAATATATCAAAGTCCTATGGGTCTGAGCACGAGAAGTGGCTGCTGAGAGGGAACTGCAGCAGGTACATCTGCAGAGAAATACAGTTAGCAGGTTAATTGCTTTGCAGGGCTAAAAGACAAGCTACGCTGCCGTTACCTTTCGAGTTGAGAGAAGTCCAACTTTATCAGTTGGATTCACATTTTAGGAGAACATTCTGTGCTTTCTTCAACTGTACTGTGAACAGATTCCTTCAAACACAGCACTGGTCATGTTGTCACAGTATCTGATAGTAAGACTGCTTAAATTCAACATGACAGGAAAGAAAAAGGGTGACAGAAGCCTGATGTCATTCCTGTCGCACTGTTAGAGGTAGTCAGTAGTGTGCAAAAGAGCAGCAGCTCAGGAAGTGAAGCAGGAGAATACAAGAAAAGACAGTTTTTGCATCTCAGTGCTAAGTGCCAATAGCATTTTATCACCCTTCCTCCACAGTGTTATCTGAATGGCAGAGAAGAACCTCATGCTGCCTCAAGTAAATACTGAAGCATAGATGGACCTTTAAGGAACACAGAATATCGTCTTTGCTTGTTGTACTGGCGTCACATCACCCTGCTTCCCAGCCAAATCCACAAGTGAAACACTGCAATGTACAGGTAGGACTGCTAAGGTAATCTTGGACTACTCTCATCACCACACCATTACCTGGAGCACCTGCTTCAGAAGAAGCGCAGGTTTACCTTCATCTCCTGAGTTGTCTCACAGTCAGTGGAATAGTAGTGTAATCTAGCCCCAACAGTCCTGATCAAAGGTGAACACAGCCCTCTCATGACTGCTTCCAAGTCCTGTCCTATGCAGAGCTCACATGTTCCTCACTGCTTCACTGCAGAAATGGGGCCAACATCCCTGCTTCAAACTTCTTGCTAAAGCGCAGCTACTGAGTTGCCAAGTTCTGCTCCTGGTCCTGTGTTCCATCAGTTGGTGCAGACTGAGAGTAGTCTGATATTGAGAGAACATCTTATTTTCCAGGCTTAAGTTGTCAAGAAAGATGAAGAAAAAGCAAAGAACCCATGCCTCAGTTTGATTCAGGCACAAAAGAAGGGAAAAGCAGACAGGAGGGAGTGGAAAACATGCAACAATTCTTACCTCAAGTTACCTTAATCAAAACACAAAAGTACAGTCCTCTCAGCTGCAGCGTTGATCTCAAGGAAAGAGCAAGAGAGGTGGGAGAAGAAAACACATATGCATCTGGTATAAAAAATACACAGCAGCTATTCTTCACTGAGTAGAGCGTATGGGAAAGGAAGAAGGGAAGAGCTGGCTGTCCAAAAAGACAAGCACCAGTTGCCTGTTAGAATCAGTTTTACTCTGCTGTCATTTGGAAATACTATCCATCTAGTGAAAGGGCATTGAAAAACAAGATTCAGAAGCCTGCTTCTCCAGGAGTTCACAAGGTAGACGTGCAAAATGAGACAGGGCAGCTGATCTGCAGTCTGGTCCATGCCTCTGACAGCTATGACCTCACAGCTTTTCTCTTCTGATACACAGTATGGGCAGTAAGGCAGTGATAGTTTGCCTCCTTTCTCTTTTCTACAGAGGCATTTTAATCAAAATAAAGTATTCACTAGAGCTGTGCTCCTACTGTGTGCTAAAGAGTCTTTTCAAAGCAGACGGTCATTCAGAGGCTGCTGACAATGGCCACAAGTGGAAAGGCAGAGGATGCAGTGCTTTGTGCTATTGTGCCCCCGGTGCTGGGCTGGTGTCCAGCAGCAGTGAGCTGCCCATGTACTTGCTCCCAGTGCATCAGGATATCCTCCCAGCTGCAAAGACACCAACTAAAGAGCAGTGGCTAAGGGCTGTTCACCATTAGTCAAGGCTCTTTCTGTTCCTTTCATCTTGAGGGAAATAAAGTGCAAATATTGAAAAAGTTGCTTTGTAGATACTAGATTGAGGTTTTCATAGCACACCTGCCTTTGGCAAGGCAGGTGCACACAAGGGTATGGCAGAATACTGCTGGAAAACCAGATAAAGAAGGAGGGACAAAATCTAGCAAGGCTTATATCCACAGAAGAGCACCCTGGTATGCATTTTTCCTCTGCCCTTCCACACTGAAAGCATTATTTTAAGCGATTTGAGGGTACATCAAATGGAGAGCTTAGAACTGACAGTATTAAAGGCTAAAACAAATAAAAAATACTTTATATGTTGGTATCAGTAAAAGTCAACAGAACAGATACTTACTGAGTCAATAAACATGGAAATGGAAAGTCTAACAACAGTATCAGGAATCAGTTTTGCTAAGACAAACTGCATCCATTTACAGAACACTTTTTTTTTCCCCCCCTTTTCTAAAATGGGTTTTTCTTTCAAGATCAAAATTACAACCACTGATTTACTTCAATCCATATCAAAGGTTATACATAAATACAGTCATTGATACTGCATGTATCGGAATCAAAAGGGAAGTGGAGAATGAGATTTCTAGAAAAGGTGGTAATGGATACACTGCTCCATTTTTACACTGCTCCATTTTTACTCGAATCTAACAAAAACCAACAAAAATAGATACAGCTGACCTATTACAGATGTTCTAAAATACACATAATAATACACTTTATTAGTTTAGACAGTAAAAGCTCCATAACAGTCAGTAAGCATGATATCTCAAACTGTTTTGCGTCCTGTTTTAAAAAAAAGAATGCCTCTAAAGCGGTAGATCAATTTTATGAACTTAACTCGTACTGCCACTTTATCTGCTAATATCACCTTTTGATGCCAAAGTCATTTCTTTTTCCCTGAAAGTTCATATTAGAGGTTGGTAATAGAAGATTCAAATATTTTCCTCACACAGATAATTTTTTAAATAATGAAAGCCTTTTGTTTAAGACAAAAGAACTGCACACATTAAAGAAAACAAATATAATGGAAAATAATAAAACAGAAGTAGAATATTTCATAAGTTTCTATTTCTATTTGCAGACAGATCTAAAAAAACCTTAGCTCAACTTTTCGAAGTACAGCAAATGCATGTGATTATGAATTTTTCTAGCGCTGAAATTCAGCATCAGAGACAGAGCGATTATATCACTTGCAGACAAGTAATAATTAAATCTCCCATCAAGCACACAGAAGAGTTTTTCCTTAGTAACAAGCATTCTTCTGACACAATATTCCACTTTTAGAAAATGGTCCTTCAATGAAAGCACTCACTTTTGAAGCCGCTGGTTCCACTAGTCTCTGACGGTGACGTGCTGAGCTGAAATGACTCTTCTGAGGTGCCCCTTCCTGACAGCGAATGGAGAAAGGAGAGGGACAAGAAGAAAAAGGAGGGAAATGGATCGTGGAAGGGATGGAATGGACGATGTTGGAAAGGGGAGAAGGAGAGTATTTAACTGAACTGTACTTTTCACTAGCTTTGTAAAAGCTTTATGAAATCAAATTTCATTCATTTCATCATACAAATATCAAAGAAAATGAACTTTCTGCAAGTAGCCTCATTAGGCTTTTACATGGTATTCACAAGGATTTAATGGCACATGTCGTAAAAATACACATACACCAGCCTACTTCGTTTCTAGATATGCACATCAGAGTTAAGAAATATTCATTTTGCTGTCCCACTTACTTATTACCTTGCACTTTCTGTATCAGTGTAAGACGTGGCACACAAAATACATTACAGATTTCTATCTCTTTTGCTGCTCTTCCTGCCCCACTCAGACATTCCACGCATCAGGTTATTGGCGATGCTTGGTTTCTCTTTTCCACATTCACACATTCCCCTTTACTGAAATTATCATCTTGGCATTTTTGAGACTGTATCACAAAACCGTATCAAAGAGGAGTTCCACTAACACATCTAAGAAATACTCTACATTGAAGTATTAAGTTGAGCAGCTTT
Organism: Perdix hodgsoniae; assembly: GCA_035772895.1. Classification (NCBI taxonomy): domain Eukaryota; kingdom Metazoa; phylum Chordata; class Aves; order Galliformes; family Phasianidae; genus Perdix; species Perdix hodgsoniae. The sequence continues at coordinate 20,269,503 of JAPSGF010000003.1, forward strand.
TCTGGAAATTGATTCCCTTTGTTCTTGACAGACCAAATACATGCCATCAACTGAACATCTTTGTAATGTCCTGGAAAAATCTATGGGATGCAATGAACTACGAACACAAGAAACTGCCTCCAGAAGATACATTTTTCTGTGTGAATACTCAGCTATATCTAGCAGACAAAAAAAAAGGAGCAATAACACTGCAAGCCACGGAGCAGAAAAGCAAGAACAACGTAGTGAATTAGAGACCCTTTGGCTTTGTCAGAGTGCTGAGCAGGAGGGCTACTAGTGAAGATGTGCTCTGGTTTCTCTGACGTGATTCTCCAGAAATTCATTCTCATGAATTCAAGAAACCATTGGCTGGAGGTCCTATCAATGTAGGAACAGAAGAACACAAGAACATGAGGCATTACTGGTTTTGCTGAGCAAAAGAGGTGAAAGCCAAGCAAAGTAAGACAGATACTAATGGAGCAGAATCGAGGTCTGACTATCTATATCTATATAGATATCTATATCTCTCATTCAGTTTTCTGGTGAATAAGTAAGTGTATCCAGAAGAAGATTCATAGGGAACAGCCACAGTTGCACAACCTAACTAAACACATGAAAAACTGCACTTTATTTCTCACTATCAGAACCAATATACAATTCCTGTTAGGAATCTACTAAAAGAAGGAAAAAAAAAAACAAAAAACCAACAGAAGAGTTCCACAAACTTGCTAGACTTGCTCATATTCCTGAAAAGACGTCATCTGCAGAGTTAACTGAAAATAAGTTTATACCTAAATTAGTATTTCCGGTAATCATGACTATTCTTTCCACAAAGTAATTTCTGCCCTCCTTTAAAAATAAAAAAATAACTAAAAGCCTCCATACTCAATAAGACACCATGCAGAACAAGCTCTGTAAGTCAAAAAAGATCTGGTGAAAACAAAGGTTGTACACACTGCAGGAACATTATGTCACATTAACCCAGTGAATTAAGGTGAACGTGCAATAATATGAACAGTGCAAACTAACCCCCATTATCCAACCACTCTATTTTCTGAAGATCTGCAAAGAAATGCAGTAGTAATTCAGAAGACATCAGTACCCGGTCCACATACATATTTATAATGAACATCCTCTGCCTCAATGTAAACAGGGTCAGTGTTGCAAAGGAGAGTTTTCCCAACACCTTTAAAGCAACAGCATCCGTCCCTCCATCACTTAATATTCTAAATTCAGGAGGAAAAAAGTGTTCAAATGATGAGCTGTCAGAAAAGAAACTACAACAAATAGTACTGCCCTCAAAATATGTAGTCCTATTAAGAGAGAAATTAAAAATTGAAATAATATTCTCATTACATTTTCTGAGATACGGATTAATCTTATTTAAAAGAATAAGCACAACTATAGTATGCAGGTGTTACGCATGCAAAAACTTGATTTGCAGCATTTTTGCATTTTTTTACCACTTCCTTAAGACCTAGCAGAAGGTTAGGAAATACGGTACACAAAGTATTCATGAACATAACATTTCAAGGTGAAATTGAAAAATTTTTAATGTTAAAATGTATTTAACTGAAGGTTTGAAGAGGATCTCTCAAGTGAAGAAGTGTATAGTAATAAACCCTAGTACTTACTGCTAGTTTTAGTCCCTTAATCCTATGATTAACAGAGCATTAACAAAAACAACACTCTTGTAGTGCTCTGATGCCTACAGAAGGAAAAAAAAACAACACAACAAACAGAATCCCACACAACCAGGTCCCTCCCCTTTATCATTTAATACGAACTTTAACACAGTTGAAATACAGATTCCCAAAAAGCGTCTCACTCTTTCCTGTCACGGATTGGAACTATCATATGTCAACTTAATTACTTCTTTACACTAATTAGCAGTAGTGCCAAACTTCAGAGTCCCTACCTTCTGTCTCGTTGAGGATATTAACCCATCTACCATGAAATGCTGGAAATTATTCCTTGTTATCAACAGCTTTTTCCTTCCTACCTCCCCTTTAAAATGCACTTCAGGAGCAGTCCTGAGATGTCCAGATAAAAACACAGTTTACACCATGAAAAATCCTGGTACAGAACAGGGATACCATTTCACACGCATGAAAGTAGAACCAAATTGATGTAATTGTTCGTAAGAGAAAGGAAGGAGTCTTGACTCTACTAAAATGATATGTGGGCTGCCTGCGATGACACCAGAACTGTTAGAACCACAAAAGATTATAAATCAGAATACATTAACAGCACATTTTGTTCGTGTAATATAATCAGATGGGTAGACTGGCAGTGTTAGCATCAACAGGCACATGATGAACAGTTAATAAAACTCAAGACTATCAGATTCATTATCTCCTGCACTACAGAACATGGGATTTTCTTTTTTTTTTTTCCAAATCATAAATAATACATTCTACTCACTTTTGTGCTACTACTCACATGGTACTACCACCAGAGGCTTCAACTCTTTGCTAGGATAAGAAATGAGTTGTGGTGCAAATCATGCCATGAGACCCCACCATGAAGACCAGCAGTAACCAGATTCTGGAGTCTCTTTCCAGCTTTCCCACTTGTTCATTCTTGCCCTAAAGCCAGAGTCCACAATTCCTCCCATCAAGCCTGTACAACTGTTATGTAAAATAGAAGTGGTCTAGACTAAACGCAGCTATTACTGATGCAGAAGGGTCACAGCTCATCCAACAGTCAGCCCGTTCAACAAGCCCATAGCTGCTGTGAAATGGACTACTGATGAGAACCACAGGACCAATGAATGACTCCTTACGCCGCACTGCTGCTAAAGGTCTCAACAACTAAGCTCTGCTCTCAGCAAATTCAAGTAAGGATGAATGTTTACTATTAGGACTTATTAACATACAGAGCTACCTTGAGGATGCAACTGAGATCAGCAACTGATCTCTGTTAACAGAAACTGCTGGGACTGTGCACAAAAAAAAAAAAAAAGACAAAAAACACAACTGGAGTTAGAGATAATAAAGGTGAGAGTAAAGAGCAACGAGAATGCAGTTCTTTCACTCCAGAAGAATTCAAAATTTGAAGTATGCAGAGACATTAGAGTGCACACATATGTGTTTCCCATTATATCGTAACTTTATGCCCTCTAATATTACACTCTAGCTAATAAAAATTTTCTATATGCACGCATCAGCTGTATGTACTGCTCCAGACAAGGCTGTCTAATAAAAGACAAACCACAGAAAAAGGCAGGATGAGGGTCAGCGTCTCAGAGGTAGAGCCATTGTTCATTTAATAAGGTGCAAGGGAAAAAAAAAATTAAAAAAAATACACAGGCTGAAAAGTCTAATGCCTTCAGAGAAGCTGTCCTGCAACTACTAGCAAAGAACATCCTACAGATCCATGATACCTGTGAGTCCTTTCCAAAGGAGCAGGCCAGCTGCAATTGTGCAGCTGATAAAAAGCAACTGTCAGAAAACCAGCTTCCTGCAAAGGCGAGCATGACTCAAATCACCACGGGCAGCTGGAGGAAAGAAGGCAGGCTCTTAAATAATTCCTGTCCAAGCGAAGGCAATTTAGGTAGATGGTATGGAGAACACTGGTCAGGAAGCAGAGTCAGAGAATTATTTCATTATCCAGGTGTGTAATCCAATACCAAAGTAAGGTATTGAACACATTACAGACCTCTGAAGGCACAGAAGCCTGAGGCTGCATAGCTTGGCAAGCCACTTCAACTACCTACAGGCCTTAACACTGCTACCAAAAGCACATCCCATGTAAGAGTATTTAGCATTAACGTCAGTCATTTTTGTGGAAATGGCCACAGCAAGAGGATCTGAGTTATCAATCGTGCTCTCATTTGAAGATATTTCTACCTCCAGGCTGAAGTGGCAACTGTTTTCTTTTTCGCTCCATTTCCCTTAGCTGCAGGACCAAGCTGAGGAGCAACAGTGGCGGTATCCCACACAGACAATATGTACAGAGCAGCCAACACCACGTTGGGTACCCGATGGCTCCTCCTGTGGTTGTCACTGAAGAAAAATTCACGGCAACAACTCCACTCATGCGAGGCTGGCTAACGCTAACAAGACTCTTTCATTGTTTTTGTTATTATCATATTCAACCCCATTTCTCAAGAGCCCATGTTCCCTAACTATTATCTCTAAGTACACTTCATCCCCCAAGACAAGCCCTGTGCTATGTCCCTGATGCACAGCTGCACCTGGGATTAAAGTTTCAGACATCTGAGATTCCACACCCCGCAGTGTCCCTGCACTCCAGCCTAAACATCTCTGCATTCACAGCTAGCAAATGCTACAGCAGTCATAGCCAAGGCCTGCTGTCAACTGTTCAGACCATCCCCTGAATGTTTTTGTATGCATCATGCTCAACCTCCCACCCCACAGTTTCCTTTACTAGATGCACTGTTACCTAATCACTTGTGCTTAGGTTGTAATGCCCAAGTCAGTGTGAGGCCACACTGCTACACTGCGGTTAATATAGCATCACACAGTGCTGTATGCCTGCCTCCAAAGTCTTCATCTCAAAGCACAAGTCAAGACTCAGGTCCCCTCCCTTCATGTGTTAATGGTACCTTTAACAAGAACAGTTTGGGAAATACAAGCTAAATTAGTTCAGCCCAGCCTGTGTTATTCCTCCTTGTTTCAAAGTAGGACTGCCAGCTCTGTTGACCGTAATGGTTAGATCAGATCAAAGCAATTAAAAATCTTTATTCCTGTATATGCACAGAACAAATGTATTAAGCTATAAAATCTTTATAGTTCCACTGAACTAGGCAGTAAGGGAGAGAGGTGTAAAACAAGCAGCTTTCTCCTGCAGCTCTTCCATGTGTGCACAAAGCCGCAGCGCGCACACAGCACTCTCCACTCGCAGTTACAGCTTGCTCCTTTTACAGTCCTAATGTATAATTCGTACTTCTCCAAAGCAAACAAAGCAGCAAAAAAGTTAAAAAACAACCAAACAAAGAACAACATAAAAACAAAAAGTCTCTTTCAGAATGAAACACAATTCTTCATCAGCATATCCAGCTGCTTCCTAGAAATAGGTAGGATATGCTACATGATATACAGAGAGCAATACTTGCTCAATCAGTAGCTCAGTAATTGCAAGTAACAATGCAAGCCAACCAAAGTGTTGTCACCTTCTATGAAAAGACCAAGTACACCAGTTGTGAGATCAGATGCTCAGTAACCAATTTCTTAGAATTAACTGTATTTACAAACGGATGTAAGACTGTAGTGAGTAATATCAGTGATTAATGACACTTCATGCAAATTAAATATACTATATCTTTCCAACTTTAGAAAAATGATGCTAAAAGGTACCAGCAGAAAACTACAGTGTTGTACAACAGCCCTGATACTTTTTTTTATCATATATGTAGTATTTTTAATCAAGCATATGACTGTGAATTAGAAGTTTGTTTCAAGCATGTAAGAACTTTCAGTACATAATTACCATTTTAATTTCTACCAAATCAGCTAGCAACTTCATTAAATCAGCAAGACACAAGTGTGCACTGTTAAAGTGCGCTGAATTAATGATAAACACGGAAGAGGGCAATTCTATCTAATAAAGAAAAAAAAGAAGACAATTATTGAACATCTACTGGTTTAGGTTTTTTTGTTGTTTTTTTTTCCCCCCCTTCCTTAGTTTACATTACAAAAAGCCTCACAAAGCTATAACAAAACATTTTATCAAAGATGGTAAACTTAACAGTGAACTGTTGAATCCAACTCCAGTACACCACAAGTTCAACTTCTCTCGTTATTAGTAGGAAGCATTCTAAACTCTGGAAAGTTTTACTCTGGACACAAATGCAAACTTAAGAAAAAAAGAACATTCAATTTCCAAATTTCTGCATCCACCACTTCTTCTGAAGCACCTGTAAGAGCAACAATGCCACATTTCCTAGACTACTAGCCTGAAAATTATATCTGAGAGGTAATTGCAGTATTGTTTCTACAGCAACTGCAGAGCTAATGCAGCTAAAAGCAAAGCTGTATTCCATCCTGAAGCACACACCAAAAGGTAAGCTAACTGCCAGCTGGAGAACAAGACTGGACACGTGTGCAAGGCCACAGAGGCTACAGGAAGGCACACCAGGCAGAAAAGAAAGGTAAGTCCACTGGAGGTGGGCACACCGTCCGCTGAGCAGCACAGCATACACCAAGCCTTAGCCCTGTGCGCAGGACCCCAAGCTTACTAATGGCAACAGTTTCCAGCCTAAGAACAGGCTTTTCTGTGTACATGAAATTTCACTTTCAACTTCAAACAAATTATAACAATACAAGTAAGACACAGATTGATATTACAGGCTGATTCAGTGTACTCTGTAGACTGAGGACCTTTAACAGAAATCAAAGGAACACGCGGAATCTTAACATTATTTCAAAAAATATGCAGCGCTGCACGTTCCATAGTGACATAACATTTTCCACATTTGCCTTTAAAAAAAATCAAGTTTAAGAGAAAGCCATTCCCATTTGGTATGATACAAACAACACCAGTTGTCATATTACCAGTGAATACCAAGACTTTCCTCATTCTCCCTCTCTAATTAGTTATTAATGGCAAACATAACTGGCCAGAAAAGTTTCAAAATGGAATTGACAGAATTTATCAGAGTAGCAAAACAAAAAATGGGTTCTGACATCAGCCAATTTTAATAGATTTTATCTTGAAAGAATAATTAAAAAAAAGGTCATGCAAATTGCCATTCACTATTTTCCAAGTAAAATGTGGAACTGTGCTATCACACAAATCAGAGGGCTGGAGCCCCTCTCCTGTGAGTTGGGCTTGTTCAGCCAGGAGAAGAAATGGCTCCAGAGAGATCTCACCGTGGCCTTCCAGAAGGAAATCTTCGCTCACACACACAGGGTGGCAGTGAAGCCCTGGCACCGCTGCCTGGAGAAGCTGTGGGTGTCCAATCCTTGGAGGTGCTCAAGGCCAGGCTGGATGAGCCCTGGGCAGCCTGAGTTGGTGGGGAGCACCCCACTACCCCCAAGGTTAGGAGCAGAGTGAGCTTTAAAGGTCCCTTCTAACCTAAACAATTCTATAATTCTGTGACTCTACTATTTTGAGACAGTTTTAATGACTCAATATATAAAGATGGAAAATATACAGTGTCGTAATTGAATATTTTGAAATGCACTGAAGATCCATTTTCATTCTGTCATCATTCCTTGTTTTTGTAGCGTTCTATTAACAGAACTGTGAGTCAGAAAATACAAGAACAAAGGGACAAAGGAAATACATAAACTAAAATGAAAAAATCTTGGTTTAGAATGCATGTTTGTTTTTTCCCTAATCCTTAATCAAAAGACACAATTCTAGTCTCTGATGATTTTAGAATGTAGCAAAGGAGGAAGTAAATACTGCAGGACTGACACACAACTGAGTCGCTCCACATTACCAAAAATTTAAGTATCACCGCAAGACTAATTCAGTATGTAGTATGATCTACTTACAGTTCTGTTAGTTATATGACAATTCATAAAGTCAATATCCTGCAAAAGCAATAGCATTTCTTCATGCACAGTTTCCTTATATTGGTTACCTATTGATCTGTGAATACTGCCAAGACTACTTCTGTCAGATAAATGTTTGATAAAAAAAGATTGCTAATTAGATACAGTCCATTCAGGCACTACAGCCATTTCATACCTACCATCTTTCTCCCTGCCATAACACATTCTTGAACTGTACTGGAAGATACAGCTTTGACATCTTTGTGCTATATTTGTACATATATGCATATATGTATATTATGTATATATGTATATAATGTGTATATATATGTATATAATGTATATAACATATATGTGTGTATGTATGTATGTATTGTGCTATAGCTGACAGCAAACAAAATGGCCTGTTCTCAGGTCATGCAATGCAATCATGGTAACAAGAGACAACAAGGACTGGGCCTTGCAGTCTTGGACAGAACACTTAATTCCCTATGCCTCAACATAACAAAGAAATAATGAAATGCTGTTCATGTTTCAATGACAACAAGACACTGGGAAAGAGTTAAACAAAGATGCAGTAATTCAAGATGTTAAGTAGCTTTGAGATTTCAGTGTTATGGCTGCAGATAGGTTAATCAGTTTTCCTGAGTATTTTTTCCCACAGTTTAAGGCTTTAAAACAATTAAGTCCGATGTATGAAGAGAGAGGTAGCTGAAATACACAAGAAGGAGAAAGGGATGCATGCAAATCTAGAGCTTGCCATTGAAAAAAATAATAATAATAAGGTCATGGAACTACAAGAAAGAAAACAAGACAACAACATCACTAATTTAAAAGAAAAAGATAAAAAAAAGATAGCAACTGGTCTGCTTCAATAAAATGACACTGATAACACACCACGGTGAAAAAGATAAGTGTAGAAAACCAAGTTACTGGAGGAGGCATACAGAATGTGAAACATTGGTGACAACTGAAAAGATGAATGAGAGTAGAGTCAGACCACCCTACAAGAGGTTCAAAAGCTCCGAATTTAACATTCTGATGACACAGTTTGAGACAAAAATATATGCAAGTCTTTCACTCATGTGAAAAGTAACAGTGCAGTACCTTCTTTCATCTTAGTCTCTGGGTCTTCACCAACAAACTGTGAATTACAAAATAAGTCATTTTGAAAAAAACTGTGACCTTCAGACAGAAGGCCATACAGCGTGCCAAGTGTGGAGGTAGGGTCAAGTTACAAATTCTGTCATAGTTCTTTCCCTTTTAGATTTTGATTCAGACAAGTGTGAAATGATTTTATCATTACTACTATTCTTTAACTAATAAGATGTCCATTTCTTGCTGATCTCCAGTGCCTTCATTTTAGGTCTTCAGTGTAATGCTTAGGCTCTGCGCCAATCTCCACAGGCTCATGAAAACCACTTCTATTAGAGCGCCAATAGCACAACCAATACACAATAAATACAAATATTCTACCAAGTCACAGAATTTAAAGAAGCAGAAGCAATGCGTCAATAGTTACACACACAAAAAAAAATCTTGTACTGTTGTAAGTAAGGCAATCTTTATAGCCAGGGTCAGAAACAAGATCAGTAAAAATATTTCAAAACTGTAGCTTCCATTGTAAACAATAAAACAAAAACTAAATTGAAGAAAAAGAGAAAAAAAGAAAAGAAAAGAAAAAAAAAAAAGTAAGAAAACAAAAACTCCCAACCTTTGAAAGTTATCTCCCAAGGAGAAGAGAACTCTGAAGCCAGGACTGTATACAATACAATTAATTTGGCCAGCAATAGAAACTCACAGGTAAGCAACACAAAAAAATCATTTGAGGTAACTTGCTATATGCCATTCTTGCAGAACGGCCACAGAGGTTAAACTTTCTGTAGCAAAAAACGTGTAGCTAACAGGGCTGCTCTAATTGCCTGGCAGTCTAAGCCATTAGTCAGCCGAATACCCTCCCATTAGCACTGCTTGTTATGGCAGCGTCTTCATCTCCTGGACCATATCCTGTTGAACACAGACGCTACAGCATTTGTTTGAACAAAGAATATTCAGGCATTTTGAAGGAAAGGAAAGAATGAATATCTGACAGGATTTTCATTGATTGCTGCATTTTCTCATCGATGCCAGAGAAAACATACACGAAAAAAATTGCTGCTTTAAATACTATCTTTTTGCAGAACAGCCCCTTGGCAGAAACATATCAATTTAGAAGTGCATGAATTTTCTCCCTGAACCTCGTTAGAGCTTAAAGACATGTGCACACACTTCACATACCTATAAGCCGAACCAGCTTCACTGACTTTGGCACAAGAAGACCTTACTATTGATCCGTCAGAGAGACTCCACATCAGAGAGAAACTATACTAAAATAATTGAAGGTGTCTTTAGTAGTTTTGGTGTTTTTTTTTTATTCTGTTTCCCTCTGTGGTTTGCAGCAGTGCTAAAAATCTACCTGAGATACTCCATTTTCACAGCTGAGACACGGCAAAGGGCATAAAGTCTTACAGAAACCATTAAAAAGGCATCTGTCCTGAACACTGAAATAAAAACCTGGAAATGTAAAGGGAGAAAATAAAATACATGCATTTATAAAACAGGTGGTTGTTTCGTCATAATTCTATTCTAGAATTCCAAAATACTTGGTTAAAAAAAAAAAAAGACACCAAGATCCATTATTCCACAATTTTGTCACAGATGCTGAAAAATCAGCAAGACCCAAGATGCAGTGTCACTAGGAGCTTAAAGAGAGTGGGTACAAATAAAAGTCAAAAGACAAAGAGTAGAGCAAGAAAGTTAGCATTACTAAAAGAGCAAAGTGCAAGCAATATAAGCAAGCCAAAATACAAAGATTCATGAACGACTTTTTACATGGGTTGATAGGGATAGAACAAGGGGGAATGGTTTTAAACTGAGACAGGGGAGGTTTAGGTTAGGTATTATTAGGGGGAAGCTTTTCACTATGACTGTGCTGGAACAGGTTGCCCAAGGAGGCTGTGGATGCCCCATCCCTGGAGGAATTCAAGGCCAGGTTGGATGTGGCTCTGGGCAGCCTGATCTCCTGTTTGGCAACCCTGCACACAGAAGAGGGTTGAAACTACTCGATCTTTGAAGTCCCTTTCATCTCAGGCCATTCTATGATTCTATGAAAAAAAGAATTTATGATAGAAGATGACGAGCTTAGGGTTCTAAGAGCATAGACAAGCAAGTCAAACAATTGCTATTTAGGAAATTAAGTTTAGAAATGCAACGCAATGTTAGCATACAATCAGTAATGTACCCCAGCTTACCGCATTACCAAGCTTGCTCTCTTCAGAAGATCAGAACAAAGAAAAGCATGCCCCACCTAGCAAAACTAGCTTTACCTCCAATCTTCTACAGCCATCCCACGCAGGTTTTGACCAATTTGCCCTGAGAACTGCAGTTTACAGAAGTATGACTATTCAGGGCAGAAGTGATGAAATAAGAAAATGCTAATCAGCTCCATGCCTAAGTGCCAAAATCTGCCATTTATTATTTTCAGCTAGCCAGAAATACAGCCCAAAACCACAAGATACTTAATAGTATATATTAATAGTATTGATGTAAGTGCAGTAGTGATCATCTTGCATGTTAAAACACAAATACATACAACTGTGCCTTGACGAACCAAAAAAGAAAATATGACATGAACCAACGAAGAATCAGAGCACTGAAAAATACACCTTTTATACTGGGCATAAACATTTTGCCACTCCTAACTGTTGTTCTTTTTTTGCATTGCTCTTTCCCTTCTTGTACTTCCCTACATTTGCTAAAATCTCAAGAAGAAACTGAAGTAATTTAAAACTAGGAAACTATGTTGACAAGAGGCACTGGATACCCAAAAATCAATCTTCTACTCACAAGTGAAATAGTCCAGCTGTGCCTGTGAGTGCTGTATTTAGAAAACATAAGAGAATAGGGATTATTTTCAGGTTCTCCTACACATAAGTTCTGACTGCTAGATTCCCTAAAGTTAAGGTAGAAATAGTGTACAGTTCGTTTTTTTAGAGCAACTGAAGTATCTTCCTTCTTTTAGTGTAATTAAAAATAAAGGGATAATAAGGCTTTTAAAAGCTATTATATCAGAAAAATCTCAAAACAGAAGTTAACACAAGCATCCTGTTTTACCATGTCTCCCTTACTTTTCAAAAAAAAAAGTTATAAGGAAGGCCAGTAGGAGAACCCTCATTAGTTGAAAAGCATCTTTATATATGTTTCTGTATTGAAACATTTCTGATACAGCACCCTTTACCTGTAGGCAATGCATGGTATAACTAGTTTGTACAAAATAGTCACGTGGTTCCAGACACCAGAAAATAAAATCTGGAAGAACACCGAGTAAGAGGAGCTACTAGTTATCAGTTACACCATGAGCCCCAACATTTAACTAAGGCCACCTACTGCCTTCTATAAGATAGCGACTTTGAGTACTTCAATGTCTTCTGAAACTCGATTTTTTTCCTTCAGGGCACATGTACAAAAACTAAGTATACTGCTGGTAAAGTGGATCTCTTATTGATAGGAGAGCTTAAAAATGCTTTCAGTATATTCAATGCACCTGTTCCCTTGCTTTGCCACATCAACTTGAAATTCAGTGGAGAAGGACATCCAGGTGCCATCCACGTTTTATCTAGTATCCAAATATGAACACAAAAATAGGGTTTTTGGAAAGAACTAACTACTCCAAATGTAATGTGCTCTGTAGACACTCAGAGTTTAGTACCTAATGCCCATGCACAGCCTAATTGTTCTCAAAGGAATGGACACTGAGTACAGTTATACCTTTCAGCACATATCCAAGCTACTGCATTCCATGGTGGAGTTCCGCACTTGAGAAATAAAATCTAGGACGGCTTCAAGGAAAAGGTGGGTGAGATGCAACAGAAACACGAGAGCAGAAGCTGCAAACAAGTAACTAAACAAGATTAGAGAGGATATGAGTTGTTGATGGGAAAAAACATTTTCTGATTTACCTGTCTTGCAGAAGGTAGAGTTAAGATTGCAGAAGAGGTCAGTGCTACTTCAGTGGAGATAAAGCAAAGCCAAGAGAAGAAAATTTAAAGAAACTACCAAACTGTAATTTTGCTTTGTGATCTTCACAATTGTTTGCGCTTTTTTAATGTAGTTTTGACATTCAGATGGGCAATTAGCACTGCTATAAGCAAAAACATTTACTGCTTTCATCTTTTAGGAAGAGGAATTAATACAAAGTCTGTGGGCAGTTATGATAAGACCCCTACTCAAGAAACTGAGAATTTAAGACTTAAACTGGGTGGAAACAAACTTGAGAAATCATCTTGTCAAACGTGACACGTGAAGCAGCACTGGAGGGAAACACAACAAACTCAAGTGAAGGTCCTAAAAAGAATTTCAAAAAGACAACATGAAGAATTACAGGTTTTATCAGCTGCGATACAGTGAGTCAAGAAAAGCTGTTAACAAAACTATCTGCCAAACTAATAACTACCCACTGGATTGAGGGGAAAAAAAAGGGGGGTAATTTTCTTCATGCAGATCTTATTCCTATTATTATTAAATGGGCAAGTGAAAAAATACTACGGGTTTTGGGGTAAGCCAAGTGACTCCAACAGGAGCTAAGCAGCACACAGAGAACTCTGAAAAACTGGTTTTCTTTATGATCTGTAGAACACAACCAAGTTCAGTTCAAAACATTACACGTTCCACCTCTGAGCTCGCTGTAGGATCTGATACGAAGGAACATAAAGTCTACACTTCGCATTCCAAACCTAATACAAAACAGTTAGTCAGCTTGGTGACATATTGTAGACATTATCAAGAAACGCCAGTGCAATAAACAAAGGGCATTAAAGAGAAGTGTGATATGGGCCACAGACACCAAATCTGGCCTCATGCCAAATATTTTAGCTATGAATGCAGCAAGCGGGATCGTTGTTTATTTATTTATTTACTTAAACCCCCGAAATAAAATGGCCACAATGCCAAGAGAAACAAAGACAGAAGACGTGGTTAACTCTTTCTTAATAGCTTTCACAGTTCCAACAGCAGAAGGTCTGACTCACGCGGTCTTCTTGAGGGACCCGATAAACACGTAACACAATGCGTGAATGCCTGGAGAACAGAGAGGAATTAGCTGATCAAGAGATTGTACACTTTGTTAGGTCCACAGACACGACAGATAATGAGAAAAGGAAAAGCGTTCTTTACATCAGTGTTTCCTCTCTCCAACGGCTTTTGCTAGCAAAACACAGGTATCACCATCTGTCACTACTTAAGCACACAAAACATCTATTCTATCCTGTGCACATCACGAGAACAGATCCAAGATGACTTGCTTCTACCACTGTCCCTACCATGACTTAAAAATGAAGATGGCTCTGTCAGAAAATACATCTATGTACACTGTATATCTTGTTAAATATATATATTTTTTCCTTTATCCAACCAATCACTGAACAGTTTGTCTCATGTTTTATGCCTCATAAATCAAGAATACTAGAGTCACAATTTATGTTGTTCTGAGCACTACCTCATATATGTAGCCCAAGTAACAGTGTGTTACACAAGACTGGATCCAACTACCGAGGACATATGCAGAGTACAGTCACAAAGCTATTCCTGCACAATGCCAGAAGTCCTCTCTCCTACCTTCCCCTCAATTCATTGGAATGTACTAGAAAATGCAACTTGTAAACCTGGTCAGTTTTATTCCTGGTTTTCATCTTTCACTGCTTTTCCATGAGGTTCCACACCCCTCCACAGACTTATTCTTCCCCTTCCTCACATTCAATAAGAGGCAGCACCATGTATGAAGTCCAATTCACAACTGTACAACTCCTCTCACCTAGTGCAACAGAGAACCGTTATACACAGCACTCAAACCAGTGAAAAACACATAGAGACTTTACAGAGCCTCACATATAAGCTTTATTTTTCCTATCTTCAGCCTGCAACAGAAGCCACAGTCCAACTAACATTTTCCAGTTCTTACCATCATTCCTCCCAGCACACAACATGAACAGCATTCAAGAGACAGTTACAGCCTCACTGATCTATCCATTATTCATCTATGGGATACAGCTTCCCATCTGAACTTTCCATTTCATGTGTCAATTATTTCAGAAAGAATTATTTTCATGAAGATTCCTAATCCCAAGACATGCCAACTATGGAGCCATGGATAAGGTCATTTTTGTCAAGAAATCCTTCTGTTCAGTTTCTCAGAACACATTTTTAGGAAAGCCAGTAAGTAAGGACCCGGAAAAAAAAGATTCCAACGTTTTCCGTTTTGCTATGACTAGATATTTTGTGTAGAATATTTCTAAGACTGCTTATAAAAGCCAACTATTTTCCTGTATCAGAGGGGGAGTAAAGGAATTACTGAAGCCACAGTCACCCTGCTCCTTGCAATCTTTGCTATCAAGACATGGAATTTGCACAAACAGACTCTCCAGTTCACAAAGAAATGCAATCCTGCATTTGTATTGCACTTTCATTCATGTTGTCTGCTTCCATTTCTATGGCAATGACTCTGAATTAAGGATGAAATTCTTTTCACCTCATCCTCCAAAAATTCGCGTGAAGTACAGTAATAAAAGTCTTTCAGTGGGATTTTTCCGTGTCGCATATAATATTAACTAGGCAAATTTAATGCAATTCAGTCACTCCAAATTTATAGAAGCCTTACATACCTGCAAAAATTTTCCAGCATTTACAAAGAAAATACATAATTGTGAACAAGAAAGCAAATCAATGCAGTCTTTCTTTGACATTTGGGAGTTTCCACATATAGCTAACTTATTTGCTGTTGGTCAATTTCTCTAGAAGTCTGATAAAAAAAAAACACCAAACTCATGCAATTACCTCAGGATTTACTAGACACTGCTTACTAACCACTTAAGAAGCAGGAATGAAATTAGCAAAAAGGAAAGGGAAGGCCTGAAGCATCCAGCACATCTGTTCACAAAAGAGAAAGCTTCATCAGCTCTGGAAACATGACTGAAGCCATTTGCATCTGGCAGCAGGATTTCTCCCACATTCCCATACTCCTCTAAGTGCCTGCAGGAACAGCGTGTTACCTGCACACACCATCACTAGATTTTGGAGCTTTTGTTTAAGCCAGTAAAAAATATACTGCCTCAGACCAATGCCTACCAGGCAAAGCTGTGGAAGAAAGCTGAAATGCAATGCCTTAGCAGGACATAGTCAAGACCTGTGAGGAAGAATGTGTAAGTAATTAGCTGCTTTCATTTTTCTTGTTTATTTGGAACAAAAAAAATCATATTTCAATCCATGCTAAGTTATGCTTAAAATTTCAGAATCTATTTTCTCCTTACTTTTCCTTCAAATAAAAACTGTTCTTTGTAATTAAAGGTGAAGAGGACATTTCAGAAAGACTTGCTTACTGGGTACAAGCAACGGAGCTCTGTATTCAGGAGATTTTATTTTTCTCTGAATATAACCAAAACAAGTAATGACTTGAAGAAAGAACTTGCACTGTGTACTCAGGTTGCAATAAACGGTTTCTTTTCACAGCCTAAGCACTCAGAAAACCTTCCCAGATCAACCCAAAACAAGATTTACCCGAGTCTGCATATTTACTTACAGCTTATATTTTGAGATTCAATTCAAGCTGCTTCCTGGCTTTTTTTAAACACAGCATGATGGTACATGGCATCAAACACAACTACATCAGTTTCCCATCTAAAAGGAAATGGTTTGTGTCCTGTAAACCAGGCTTTGAAGCAAACTGTGTACAAATAGAAAAAAAGAGCAATTGCAGAAATCTGACTTTTAAGTAGGTACTGTTTCACACTGTATCGCTGGTTTATCAAAAAACCCACACTTCGGAGGA
Source organism: Perdix hodgsoniae (assembly GCA_035772895.1). Taxonomy (NCBI): domain Eukaryota; kingdom Metazoa; phylum Chordata; class Aves; order Galliformes; family Phasianidae; genus Perdix; species Perdix hodgsoniae. The sequence goes on from JAPSGF010000003.1 coordinate 20,285,805, forward strand.
CTGTGTGCTTCAACAAAGGAAGCACACCGCTTTTAAGCAGATTTATCTTCTTACAGCATATCTATTTCTAACCCAAAGAAGTTACAAAGACCGATGAAGTAAAGTTAGTCAACCTGTCACTGACTATAGCTTCTTCAGAATAGTCTTAACCCAGAAGGCTTTTTATTTAAATAAAGAATAAATCCTACTCTGAGCATTCCCTGCAGCCTTTAAAGGAAACGCTCAGTTACATATGAAAAAGAAGAACAGACAAAACATACATAGGTTGACTCCACAGAACAATACAATGGTAGATTTATTTAATAACCAAAAAAAAAAAAAAAAATTAAAAAAATCCAAGCTACTACTACTACAAAGTAACCAATTCATTACTTTGGACTGAGAAGGTCAAGTGTCAATCAAAAAGCCAACTCAGGGACTTCATCTAATCAGTATTTACTAAGGAGAATTAAACAGCGACTGCATTCTGTATCAGGTCATATGATCTGCACTCCAGCTTGCAAATTCATCATACTAGTCTCTAGGCTAACCACACGAACAGATGGAAGGTGAAAAACACAGTGGAACAGAAGACAGAGAATGAGAGGACAATGGGAAAACCGCTTTACTTAAAGAACTAAACAAATGAAATTTCAGCGTAAACTGGATCTCAGCCTCTTCATCTTCTCCTAGATGACAGTATTTCATCCTGTACACTTCTGAGCACTGGCTGTTTCTTCCCACACCAGAATCAGACTCCAATGGCGCCATGAGGTACCAATCTTCAAAAATTACTGCATTCACTATATGTGCGAACAGGATCTTTCTGGTACTAGAACTGTTCATAGCACGGCTTTCAATACTATGAAATGATCACCAGAGCACATTTAGGAACAAGCAAGCATTCTCTAAAATATTCTCGGTATCCATTCAGGATTACCTATTTAAGTAACAGAAGATGAAGAAAATTCCCTCAAAAGCGGTGCTCGCAGAACTCAGCAATAGGTTTCACACCAAGTTGTTGCGTTATCCCCTAATCAGAACAGACTGCCGTTCGATTCTTGTCAAAGGGCAGAAATCCGGTTTACACGACTCAATGGATTAAAGAAGATTTAGGAAAAGGAAATCCGGTCTCACTGCGAAGATCTACTTTTCGAAACTTTTAAATCCCCTTTTCACAGCCGGCGCTGGCGGTCCCAGCCCGCAGCCGAGATGCCCCTTTCCGCGGTACGATCAACTAACAGGAGGGATTTAGGACTTAAGGGATTAACATCGCAGAGTTTTCTGTTTGTTTGCCGTTGCTTTTTTTTTTACCAAAGAAGTTCCCCGCTCCCCACGAACAAATGCTCTCGCACACGAGGCCGGGGGCAGCCAGCGCGTCCCAAACGCCGGGAGGCCGCCGGGTTCCCACGGCCCTTCCCGCGCCACCCCCGGACGCGGCCCGCAGGCTGCAGCCCTTCGCCCGTCCGACAGCACGCGCCACGTGATCCGCGCCAAGTTGGACGCGCGGACCGGGACGGCACGGAGCCTGCAACTTCGCAAGTTCGGCGCGTTTTACGCGTTACGCGCCGCTCTACGCCGCCCAAGAATAACGATCCCAGCCACGGGGAGGCTTTCCTTCCCTCCCCGCTCCCACTGAAACCCTGCGGATGTGAAGGAAAACAAAAGAAAGGAAGCGCATTCATCGCCGAGCGCGACCGGAGCGGAGGAGCTCGCTCGGCGAACAATGGGCGGGAGCGGTGCGGGGGGCGACCCGCCTGCCGCCGCTGCTCCGGCACCGCCCGGCCCGCAGCGCCCCGTCTGCCCGCCCGGGCTCAGCGCGATGCCGCGCTGCCCGCGGGGACGCCTCCCCGACGCCCGCAGCGCCGGCGGAACGCTCGCTCGGGAGGTGACCGCCGGGCGACGGTGCCGCACCGCCCCTAACCGGGCGCGCCGGGAATCCGACGGCGGACAAAACTTTCTCCCCCGGAACGGCCGCGCTTCCCCGCACCTCCGCCACGCTCGGGCGGCGGCGGCGGAGCGGCCACCGCCTCCCCGCACCGCGGCCCCCGACGGCCGCGCCGCTCGGAGCCCA
>JAPSGF010000003.1:20288257-20372138 GCA_035772895.1 Perdix hodgsoniae
GACATTCCACAACAGGGAGACCAGGCACTGACTGGGGGCCAGGAGGGAGAATTCTGACCATGGGGTAACAAAGGACATTCGACTCTCCTGAACTCATTTCATTCTGAAACACAACCTGTCTTTAAACAGCATGCTGCAGCTAGTGGAAAACTTTCCAGTCTGGAGAACCAAACTGAAGGATGCCTGGGACCCCTCAGCTCCTCTCATGAGGCAAGGAAAACTGAAGTTACACTAAGCAGATAGGGAAAGGAGGAGCTGAGAGGAGATGCACTATTTCCACTTACAAATAAGCCATAATCTCTTTCTCCATTATTAATGCTTTAAAATTTTCTCCACATCATTCAGGATGCACATGCTCTAAAGTTTCAGTACTTCTGTTTCCAAAGATGATGCAGGCAAATGAATCACAATTCAAATACTGTGGTGTTCCCAACAAGGACAGCACAAATTAATTTGAGGCAATGACCAGACTGTCACATTTCAAGACTGAGAGGCAAAAGGGTACTGTCTGTCCCTTGTGGCTCACCACAGAGTTCAGGGACAAGGCTGTTTGAATTATGCATGCAATACTGCATTTGTATTTATATAAGCTTTATTTCAATCACTGGAAAAGGGAAAACCTCCGAGCACATGACTTATCAGTTCCTTTAGAGGTGAAGAACACTGAAGTTTTAAACGTTTTTTTCCATCAACAATTTTAACAAATCTAAATATTCATAATATAGATAGATGACTGAAAAGCATTCTCCCATCTAGCTAAGAGGTCTGTAAGGCATGAAAAATTCTACAGATTTAGTACTCAAACAACAACAGCACAACAAAATCACAGCACCAAGTAACGTATCACTGATAGCCATAGATGCAAATGGTCCACAACCCAAATAGAAACCTTATGCGCCGCAAATTATCCAGCTATGGACACAGATAACTTACAGAAAAAATTATAATCAAGCAAAATTAAGAACTCTTCTCCACAAAGCGTTCCAGCTACAGAGTACAAGTACGACTCTGTTCTGCAAGAAATTAGGGATCATTTTTGAATCGACCTAGGCAACACAGGGAGGAAGGAAAACAAAACAAAGAGAAGACTGCCTACCAGTGGAAGATGAAACTAATCCCAATTGGAAATGTATGAAAACTGCCTTCTATTGAAAGTGTATTTGCTGTCAATTCTAGAAGTGACATTTTCCAAAGCTTATGCTGCAAGCGTTGAATATTCTCATATACTACCTTCTGAACCTTCTCATATACTACCAAAATTGTGCCTATGTGTTTGTAATAGCATTAGGCTTGCTATTTCTGCCTGGAATCTCTTATCAATTTCCAGCTAATTATTTCAGTAAAATGAATGGAAGATGAAAATGTGATAGTAAGCACCAGGTATTCAAAAGTTGTGGTTTAGAAGGAAAATCATGAAAGAAATATGTTCTTAGAAACATTTTAATAATACTATTTACAGAGTCCTTCATGTCAATTGTTGCAGAACGGCACACTTTTGTCATATGTGCATGACAAAACTGTACATGTATACGGTATTTGAAGAAGGAAACTCTTCCTCCCTGTCCAAGGAGACAAAATTACCTTAAGACAATACTTTCAGAAAGCTTTCTTCCCTATAAATGCAACATTTTTCCTGTTAATTACAAAGAACATTTCAGTTAGCTTCCCTATAAATGCAGCATTTTTCCTGATAATTACAAAGAATATTTCAGTTAGCTCAAGTACAAACCAATAGGTTCACATTTACTAAAAGCTGAAAAGAAATGTAACAATTTTTAGTACAATTGGCACAGAATTAGCTTATTTCCTCATTCAGTTGTTGTTTTTTGAATTCATCACCTTATTTCACTTCGGCCTGTCAGTCAATTATTTATTGAGAAAATACAGATACTACCGTGAAATGACTTATTTTAAAAATAAAAATGGGGCATGTGAAAATGGGTATATTAATTCAATGTTCACAGTGGAGATTCAATTTAATGAATACACAAATCCAGTGTGGGGCTGCCACTTCCATACTACACATGGGGGCAGCATCTGATAAAGCGCAACTTACTATGCATCATGGAACAACTCACTTGTGCTCTGCCCTCTGAATTGGTCTCTGCTAGGGCTTTTTTTTTTTTATACCTTAAGTACTCTATGACATCAGATTACCACCACTGAATTTTTTAAATAGTTATTTTCCTCCCAAATATGAAAAATCTAAAGATTGGAACAGATAACAACCAATCCAATAATTGCTTTGACTTTTGAAAACTTGCAACCCACAAGAGAGGGAACTTGCAACCCACAAGAATGTGTTTCCCTGGCACTGGTTAAAGCTTCTGATTGTGTTCTAATTTATTGATAAACTATTCGTGTAATTATTTGTAGCAAAATTAAAATATTGTACCACATTTTCAAAAATTCAGGTAAGTGCACGTGCTATCACTGCAGATACCTGTTTTTACAAGTACAGGAATGGAAAAACCTGCAAGCATTTAACACTAATTCCTATGCAACCTTTCTCTAAGGACTCTGAGAACAGAGAAATAAGCCACCCCAGAGTGTGTTCTACTGGAGGTTGTTATGCTTTAGAAACCAGCACATACCTGGCACTGCTTCTGCATGTGCAAGGGTAAACAAAAGCAGCTAGAGTCAACCTGTCAGCCACATGTATTTGTCTGCAATACGTGTACACACACAAAAACCATTCATTACATCAGACCTAATATACGTAGCAGAGCTGAAGATCTTCATCCATGTTTTCCATGAATAGTTTTCCTCACATCATTGCAAATCAATACGCAAATATTGTTTTATCATTCTAATCATGAAAGGTCAGGCTTTAAGAACCAGCTTCTAATTTTTATAGGTCTTCTGCCGAAAAAAATTGCAGCAGTGCATGACACTGAGTAAGGCTAATACACAACTAACACGAAATGATGTAGGAAATAATTTTTAAAATATAGATACCTGTATATTATTGAGATATGGCACTGAAAGGAGGTAGGAGAAAAATGTGGTTTACTATCAATCTCCAGCACCCGCTTAAAGATCCTTGCTCCTTCTAGAAATAAACCAACAAACCCAGTGCATTGAAAAGGAAACCAAATTAGAGGAAGGAAATAAAGATTCCTTGCAACTGGTATCCCACTGGCTCTCGGGCAGCAACTATTTTTCCACATCTCCAAAACAGGAAAACACGCACCTTTCTGTTGGTTTATTTTTGCACATCGGCCAGGCAGCTTTACTGTCCTAGCAGGCACAGCTAAGATTTCTCATAACTCATAAGTGCTTTTTAAACATTTACTTACATACATACGTACATTTCCACACCTCACAGTGCAACAAGCTTAGTATGAACAATGAATGAGTTAAAAAAAAAAAAAAGTTGCAAAGGAAAATTCTATAAAGCTGCCAACAGAATTAAACAAAACGAAAACTGAGACGCTGATTGATTGTATGAACAGTACTGGCATATAACAAAAAAGACTTTATTTTAAAACTGGAATCCCAAGGCTGCATCAAGCTAAAATCTACCTACAGCTTTTGAGTGCAGTGAGCTTGTCTCTCAAGCCAAAGGCTTTCAGTCTGATCTCAGAGTGAAACGCAGTCATAGCAGTTTTGCAGCAGATTCTCAATACAGTTTTTACAGTGCATAACAATGATGGAAGACTGAAAATAGCATTCTGGTCTAATCACAAACAAAGGTTCACTTAAAGATCTAAGACATTACTGATACTCAAGCTTCAGTAAACCAGTAGCTGCTCATCTTCCTCACAGCAAATAACCACCGATACCTGTGAACTGAGGAGAGCATGAAGCTTTCCAGGAATCTTTCAGAGTTGACTCTCCAAATGCTTCCAGCACCTGTGGCAGATAGCTTCCTATCTGCTACCAATGAAGTGTGAATCAAATTCCAGCAACATCTCTGTCTGTCTCCCTGAGGTGGATCCTACTTTGATTATTTCTTCTGAAGACACACTGTAGATCTCGAAAGTTTTCAAACACACAAAAACTATATTTTGAAGCATTTTGAAGTTACTTTTAAATATAGATTAAAACACAAGCTGTCAGTGAAAGATGACATTACACTTCCACAAAGAACCCCACAGTTATCTTTCTGAATGGTCATCATAGGAGTGGAATCACCTTAAATCCCACACATAATAAATCTCCTACTTTGCATGTTAGTAAGAAAAAAAAAATCAACAAAAAAACCCCATAATACAGAGATCACATTTCTGTTTTGTAGTATTCTGAAAATTTCAGTTTTCACTATTCTGAAGCTTTCAGTTCCTATAGGAATTCACCTACTATGTTTTACAATGTATTTCAGAGATGAAAAGGACGCCCTGTACAGAACAACATTTGTCTACATCACCGAAGAATTATACTGAAAAAAAGAACACCACATAGCTCTCCAAGGGAGCAGCATACACTCACTCTAAACTCAGAGAAGAAATGTTCTGAGGTCTTTTTCCTCTGAAATATGAGAGGTTTTGGTTTTCCTCATCATTTATTAAAAAAATATACATTAGTCATCTTACTAAAAGGTAACATTTAAATTAGAATGCTGCCAAAGAGCATAAGCTTAACATTCAAACTAGCAAACAGGAAGCATGAAAGTCAAAGGTAGGTTTGATACCGGGAGCTGGAAGATGTGCTCTTGCAGTGGGGTGAAAAGTGCTGTGCAGGTGAATCAAAAAGATAACCTTTTAAGAACTTGAAAAAAAGACCAACACCCAGCCACCTTACGGAAATCAGAAACTTACAGCATCACTATCTCCTGTCACATTCCCAAGGAGTTTCCTTCAGTGTAATGCTGCAGACTTCCAGTAATGTTTTATTGTTTCCTGAGAAAAAAGCCTATGACAACACACTATCTATCTGTCTGCCTCTTACTGCTTCAACTTCCAAAAGCCCGTTGCTCTGTGAAGTGTTAGTGAAACCGATTACAGCACTGGAAGTCAGATGCCCCATCAAAACTGGCAGGCAAGACTGATCACATTTAAGCAGTCACTGAGATAAGGGCAATCACAATGAACTTTAAGGAGCACAACCCTTTCAGGCACTGAGAACAGACCTGCTGACCGCCACATAGCTCAGCACTGTGCACAACAAGGATTTCCCCTTGCACAGCCATACGAAGCCTTGCTCATTTTGCTGTTAACAGGAAGGAGTATTTCAACTAAGAAATTTAATCAGCAAGAAAACATAGGCCAGCTTTATCCCAGATGATCTCAGCATGGTAATAAAAATCCAACACTTGGTGTTCATGATTTATTTTCCAAGTTCTCATTTAACATAAAAGCTGTGAAACTGTATCACATGAACTTGAAGAGAACAGGGAAAGCAATTCTCCCATTTTACAGAGTTAGGAACTTAAGGTGTCCTTGTTTAAAATTAAGATATTAATTATTAATTAATGAATTATCAGAATATTACTGAACGTTTGCTCCATGTTGCTCTAATTCTGGAATTCTTCATGTCAGACAGTGACAGTTTCCATAAGAACAAAGACTAAACATCTCTTCATATATTAACCACACACTACTCACCTCTCATTATATACTCAGTTTTAGCACAGAAAATACATAATACATAGTAATGTATTCAATATATTCAAGAAGTTTTAGCTACCTAAATTAGTTCAATTTTCTCACGTTCATCTTAGATCACAAGATTTACTCCTTTAGAAGTCATTAAACACAATGTGACCTTTCACTACTAAATCAGATTTTTTCTCCAGCATCAAATGTGTCAACTAGAAAGCTGAGAAGCATTCCAATAATCTACTGTGTAATTCACTAGGACACCCTTTTCAGTATGCAGGCTGTTAATAATAAATTCAAAATATCATTAAAAGCTAAGAAATCATCTTAGAACTAAACCTACTGGAGAGAGTTTGTATTTTCTATTTTAAGCAACAAAAATTCTCTGCAAGTGCAGCACCAACAGTAAACGTAGAGATGATTCATCTCCAGCTCTCCTTTCCTCGCAGTCTCTCATGCCACTCACATCTCCATACATCTGCCTTGAGTCCCTTCAATGGACTTGAAAACAATGGAACAAATGCTTCATATGAAAGGAACCTTTTCAGATTTTGACAAGATATCCAGTATCCCTCAGGAATTAAGACAGACACTGCACAGATTTTTTCAAGGTACCGCTTCCTATGAGTCCCCAGCTGAAGCTCTGAAAAGGTACTGCTGCCTGAAATCAAAATCAGTTTGTATTTTACTACATCCACTTCTAGTACCACTCACACACAGCAACACAACTTTTGGATTTCAGAAGTAAAGGTTTTCAGCCAATACAACCTGCATGGATCAGCAGTGTCATTCAGTCTGCCTTCCCCTTTACTATCACAGGCCATGTCTGTTATGTGGCACAGAAACACATTCAGTCATGCCAGACAGCTGGCTTGCTGTGTACCCATGAGAGCACTCCAGCTACACAGCCTAGCAATGCACTAAGAGAGATGTTACTGTCCTCCTGAGCCATTGTGCATTAGTCAGAAAATGCATATAAACAGGGATACCTTCAGGACTCCTGGAGCTGGTGAATTTAAAGTTGAAAGCCACAGGTCAGTGCAGGGGTACAGAAAGATCTTACACAAAGTAGAACAGCTCATTTCAGTAGTTTCTTAAAAAATAATATTGCTTCCCTGATTGTATTTTAAGGTTTGTTCTTAATAACAATCTCAATTATACATCTAACACCAGCCATACTAAAGGGAAACACAATACACAGGTACTCACTGAGTTTTTCATGCCACCTGCTGGACGAAATCCTACCTGCATCAATCCGCTTCTACAGAATCCAGCAGGTTTAGAAAACATGGTAGTCATAAAAATCTCAGAAGAAAAATAATCGTTACAGAAGCAAACTTGTTTCCTAAAGTAACAACTGTTGTAAGTAATCAAGCTTCCATTCAATGACAGAACACACAGGAAAACACAGGTTACAACTGATATTTCAGCTTTAATGACTTCACCTTTTGCACGAAATACTATATTCCTTAGTATGGCAAAATGCAATGAGTCACAAAACATCCAATCTAAGAGTTCTAGCAAGTCACTGAGCCTGATGATTTTCCAAACCATAATTTATTTGCGAAACCCCAAACAGATTTGAATATAGTCTTATTTCTCTCATGGACCTCTTTTCAACAGGAACTAAAGAATTACATGCCTACAAAAGTGCTTCTCCTTTAAAAAAAATTAAAGAAGAACTAGTCTCAGTATTCCCTCATGAAACATGGAACAGCAAACACACAGAAGTTGCATCATTTTAGGTCACAGAGTCTGCAGCTCTGCCTATCTAGCTATATTTCAATTTTCAAAGACAAAATATAAAAAAAGAAGCCTCCGAGTTAATTTTACAATACTGGCATTTTCTAACAGTCAGCTCAACAAATCATTTTAGATTAATAACCCTACAAAAGAAGCAAAGACTTAAAAGAAATTCACATGGCAAGACAATAACAATAGCAATTACACTCTGAATAATTCCTCCTAGATATTTGGAAGTTTGTATGTGAAGACAGTAAGAACAGACCTGCATTTCAAACACAATTATTAACTTTGGGAAGGATTTAAGTTATTATTCATTTTTAAATCACTCTGAACAATGATGCACATAGTCTTTTTATTTCTTTTTCTTTTTCTTCCTTTTTTTTTTTTTTAAACACCTCATTTTGCTTCTTAATGCTTCCAATAATTCAATATTTAATCAAAGAGATAATGGTAGTAAATGTGCTTTCACTTACAGATGTTTAATTCTTCTTAATGAATTCTGCCTTTCCTTACCCTCTATGATTCAACACTTCCCCCTCACTGCATGGCCATTCTTCTTCACAAAAGCAACCTCCTTCATTAGAGAATAACAGTTAAATGTTTTAACATTCAACTTAAATCAAAAGGTAAGCACTTAGCAAACATCTTATTTCCACAGGCCTAAGATCCATTACAAAGCAGGCAAGCCAAGGAAGTTTTCAGCCAAAAGGGATGCTCTACAGTTTTACCATATCACTAGATCTACTAAATTACTAGTTTTAATTTGTACCATGTACAGAAGAGTGTGTATAAACAGCGTACCAAAACACATGTATTCACAATTGCTGGCTTATAGGAAAGCATCATCACGCTAGGGATGTTTACCTGCATATGCTTTTAATGGCCAAATAATTATAAATACACTCAAATCCATCTCTGCTCCAGATGTAAATTAGCTATCTGTTAACTTCAGCAAATTTGACATTTACAGCAAATAATCTTTTAATTCAACCTTGTTTCTTAGTACCAACTCTCACCCATTTTTTTTAAAGATAAGCTAACATAAAATGAGGAAATCACGATCAGCCTTTTCCTTGCACTCTTAGCTATACGTTGCTGTGAAGTTCTTCTATTCACTACAAAGCCAATCATCATTTCTGAACTTAACCGACCACATCCTGTCTTCCACTGCACCACATAATTGCAGAGATTCAGCAGCGATCAAGAGGTTAAATGTATTCATGAGAGAGTAGCAGTTAACCAATCTCCTCTTGCTTATTACATTGTTTACTCAAACGACACTAAGTCAACTTTGTACTTTGTTAGGTTTCTTGATTTCCACAACACAATAGAAGAAAAATCTTAATAGATGCAATGATCTTACTAATGCTACACTAAAAAAAACATGGTGCATCTGAATACAGGCACACAAATTACCACGGTGTACCAGGGCGTACTGTGCTCAGAGAAACAAAACAAAATCAAAAAAAAAAAACACCCACACACACAAAAAAAAAAAAAAAAAAGAAAAAAAAAAAGCAGCAGAACATTTCCTAGCATTACTGAGATGAAAACAGTTGTCTCTAAAATCATAGCCCACTGTGACTGTACAAAGAGTGGAACAAAACACAGTGGCTGTTTCACCAGAGCAGCTGTAGAACAACTTAAGTGGCTACTGCATCAGACTGTGAGAGGTCTTGCACAAACTTCAACAGGTAATGCAATATGAAAAAGATCCAAGTCCACATTCCTATCCACTTTCATGGGACAAAGTCAATTTACAGCAAGATGTCTGATTTCATGAACATGTTAAAAACTCCAACTAGAACCAGAAATATAAATAACCAGCTGGATGCACAAAGCCCAAACTGTAGCAGTCAGCTCATTCACAACTTAGTAAAGTTGCATTTCCTTGTTAAGCCTAGAAACTTAGGACACAAGATGATGGAGTCATTTTTCACTCACTATACTGAACGCAGCAGAAGGCTCTAAGGTATATTCTCAAGCTGAAAAATGCCTGCAGAAAAATCCTAGATATACACCTCTGTTTGTATGCAAAATCAGAAGAGGAACTTCCTACCAGAATGGATAACCTGCATGTTCCCTCCCATCCCAGTGTCTGCAAGTCAGCTGTGCCTCTGTATGAGCCTCTTTATTTTGAGAGTTATTGCCATCATCAGAACCACGGGAGTACTTCAGTCTGAGAAATGAGTTACCGCTCCCACGCTGTCTGCTTACATCCGCTGCTACATTATAATCACTCTGCAAGTACCATAGGCATGAAAACATGTTGACTGACTGAGAAGAAAACACAAATGTTATTAAATCAGTTTAAAAGTTTGCCACACTTAATTATCCCTCAATCTGAGGATACAGCTCTACAGCAAAAAATTGAGCACAATAATACACACCTCATCAACTCACAAGCAAATTTCACCACTTCAGGTCAAACTTCAAGAGAAAGCTCAGAAAGAGCTTCAGTATTTCCATTTCTGTTAACTGGAAATGCCACAGCATAAACCCAGTTTTCTTCAGTAATAGTTACTCTCGAGTAGCATCAAGAAGAAAATTCTACAATTCTCTAGTTTAAGTTTTTTGACAATATATGCCTCAATGAATACTGAGATCCGTAGAGCAGTACCTTATCCTCTACAGGAATTTAATTGTTCTCTCATCCTAACAACAGAAAGGTACCAAATTCTTATGACTACTAAGAACAGTAGAAGAGAGGTTGTGAGTTCACCACAGGAACTCTAGCTAACCTACTGCTGCTCCCATAGTCACCACAGAGAGCATCCACATCTGAGATTATCAATATCTTTCAGTTAACTTTGAGATCCTGAGTGCCAATGGAAGTGTAACCACTACCAAACATACCAAGATTTTCCTATGTTTTTATTTCCTGGTGCCTACTTTACATCATTCATTTTAAATCCAGAGCTGTAATTAGTCCTAAATTTTATCAAGAGCTTGGAGAACAGAAATCGGAACATCAACAGCAAATCTGTATACCAGCACATACTTCTCAAGCAAAGGAGAATGTATTCATGAATCAGTGTTTTAACTACCATAACTTACTAGACAAACAGCTACACCAGACAGCTTTCTGCTGGTTTTGGTGATGGGGATTGGAAGACAGCATTATAACTGAATTTATTTATATCTATCCCAGTTCTAGTTACTTTTCCAGTCTCCACTCCCCATGTTCTTTTTATCCTGCTTACTATCTCTCTCTCCCCTTTAAAACCCTTTACCATCTCCTCCACTCCAGTAAAAAAAAAAAGTTTTTCCAGTAAAAAAAGTAAAAAAAAAAAAAACAACAAAAAGTACCACCACCATTATACTCCCAGTTATCCTCTAAAAACAAGCTGAACAAACAACAAAAATGCAAAAGCATAAAGCAAGCTTAGCTGTATGTACAGAAGATATCATGGATATCTTGGTATGGATATCTTGACAGGCCTGTATGTGCAGAAGATCATTTTAACAGACCTAGGTTTTTCATTATCTGGAAGGAAAAAGTAGTGCCGGTGAGCCCTCTCACAGTTTGGGGAAAGTGTCCCATGAGGGAGAAAGGTCATTATGCCTGCAGAATAGTAGCATGGTGTTCACCTGCAAAATAGGGCTGTACTGCTTGTTCCTATACACATTTCATCTCTACTGGATTTCAACATTCTAATATGATACAGAAAAGGACTAAACTTACTTTCACCTCTAATAAAGTGTCCAAACTACTTGGAGTAACACATTTCAGCTCCAGCCTAAGCTCAAATACATTCTGTTAACTGGAAGCTTAGAAGCTAATAGAAGAAGACCCATTTCCACACAAAGAGGGCATATGCTTGTAACTTACGTTTTCTGTTGCTTAGAAGACATTTTAAACTAGGTCAGGCTTGTATAAGAGGTTATCATTTACTTACTAGTCCTACACAATGGTATTGTGTAGCTTTAGAGGTCTTCTCAGTTTCAAGAGATCTAAAACTGTTTATAGGAGCCAGTTAACACTGGTGTTCACCACCTCTGTTTTTGAGAATGAGCAAGAAAAGCATCAGAACGGATTGTGCCCAGACTTTTAGTGAGAGAATCTAGGAAAGGAATCAAACATTTTAAAGTTCTATCAAGCAGTTGACTCTGCAAATATGTTTTTCACTGAAATGAGCAGTGAATATTTCAAATACTAAAAAATATAGACAAATAAGAGACGTCTGTGTGAAACAATGCACCCTATCGACAAATTCATGCATTTGTTTGTCAGCAGTCTTATGGCTCTGGATCACATCCACTCCAACCTTTCTCAGTGTACAAATACTCAATATATAGAAGTGTTTAAAAAGATGGATGTTGAGTTTCCTCCTTTGCCACCAAATTAGGACTAACTACTGAATTAGAACTGCAATTAAGAATTTGTTAGAAGGCAAATACTGATAAAGAAATATACATATTCATGGGCAAGTTGAAGCTGAAATGAAATACACAAGGGAGAACAACTCTCTAGTCTTAAATGCTAGAAGCAACTGAAGTAGAGAAATCTGGCTATAATAACTTGGCAGTTTTAGCATTTCATAGGAATAAATACTTTCCATTCTCAAAAGATTCTGTGATTAGACTCTGATGTCAAGTTGTTTTTTAAGGAAAACAAGAACATGGTATTCAGATCTATACAAAAGCATAGCATTCAAACAACTTCCTCAATATATACTTAGTACTTCTGAAAAGTACTTCCTTAACTACGTTAGGGAGATTTCAGATCAGAGATGGACCTAAGACTAGCTACTTAAGAGATTTCCATTATATCTTATTTGAGTTTCTTACAAGTGCAGTCCTTGTACTTGATTATTAACGTGCAGAATATTAAATAGCTGCTCACAGACATAACCAAGCACTGAAGACTTGAATTCCTGGGCAGAAAGAGCTAAAATTTAAAGTAACCTAAATTTCAGACACAGGTTTTTGTTGCTCTCTAATAATTTTATTTTAAAACAAATCCAGCTTCTCTTCAAATTCAATAGATAAAACTAAATACTAAATACCCATGCAATTAGTGATTTGAAGAATTCACTACAACTCTTCAATGAAAGATCCTTTTTTAAATTATGTCATTTGCTCAAGCACAACTGATACTGTCATTCACTTATCTAGCCAATTAGTGTTTCTAAATAATGTATTTTATTTGTTTTCAATCATTTATACCTACACTATAATTTTGCAGCTTCTCAAGCAACAAATGGCTGCCTTGCATCTGGGGAATAAGCCACACAAAAGGGTGTTGGTGTGCTGTTTGAATACATGCAATTACTGGTAGTTACATTCTAATTAGCATAATTAGTTTTGAAACAGTTATCATAATAACTGTCAACATTATGTCAATTTAGCTGAAGTTAACGGCATATTTAACAAAGACACACACTTTCAGTATTATATTACTTAAAAGAAAGTAGGAGGCGAGGCCCTTTCAGAGGTAAAACTGCCTTTCAGAGATACTGAACATTCCTTGTTTTGTTTCTTTTTAGCAACACACCGTACTGAAAAGTCCTTTATATAGTTACTACCCTCCAGCTTCCATAAGACCATTCTTACAAATTCACACTCAAAAGTGACAACAAAAATCAAATACACCAAAGTACAGATACACCGTATTAAAAAGTCCTTTATATAGTTACTACCCTCCAGCTTCCATAAGACCATTCTTACAAATTCACACTCAAAAGTGACAACAAAAATCAAATACACCAAAGTACAGATGCTTGCAAATTCAGACTTAACACTGTTTTGTGTAAGTCAGCAATAACTTGGGTGTTGTTTTTCTGTCTGCCTCCTTTAGAAAAACGGAAGAGGTAAAAAGCATGCTGAAAAGCAGTGAATACTTGTACTCAGACTAGGCAAAGCATAACCTCACTGCTTATTAGGGATTTGTAAAGGCTGGTTTTATTCTTCTTCTAGCTTTCACAGTACAATAAATCACATCCATCCCAAAGAGCCAGAGATAATAAGCAGCACCATCAAGTAGGAATCATAATTATATCTGTAAGTGCTGATCTGTTGTTCTTGAAATATTATTTCAGGTAGCTTTGTGGAGAAACCAGCCATCTACATATCAGTATAATTCTAAAAATCAGCACAATGGTATCTGTGTAGCATTGTCTGCTCATAGTCATCTTTGACCCACAAGTTTTCCTTAAGGAAAAATAAAAAATAAAAAAAAGTTTCTCCTCTCAGGTAGATATGGAAAAGCAAAGTTTTCATAATCAGCCAAAGGGCAGATGAGAGCAATTCATTAATAACATATTTTTGTTTTTTACACAACATGAAATACATTCACTAGAGTAATTATTCAAAGAAATGGTGCGTTGCACTGAATTTTAACACTTTTTAAGATCTTTAGCAGAATCACAAAGCAGGATAGCTGATACTTGAAAACAAAAAGCCTAAAGTTCAAATGTAGGATGCATATCTTCCCCTTTCTCTCCCCTTATTATTTTATCCAAAAGGTTTAATTAAGTTCATGCTTCATATTATCATGTTCTCCTAGGACATAGTCCTGCAGAAAGCAGAAACAAAGAAACTGATGGAAAAGAATGCCCAGGAGAAGGGACAGTTACCATCTATTGTCATCTAAAAAAGCATGACTTCTTTCTATTTTTAGGGGAAGAAACCATTTAAATGCAAATAGCTATATTAATGCAACTAGATTTTATGCTAAATCCAGCAAAGCAGTTCAGTTACTGCTATTATAAACATTGTTTAGCCATACTCAACATATTAAGCAATGCTGTATGCAGGAATGCATTAGTTAATGGAAAGATTCAGTTCAAGGAAAAGAGGTTAACCTGGACATAAACTCTGGTTGGATCGCCATCGCCTCGCAGATTCTGACATTATGGAAATGCAAGAAACATTTTTTTGTTCGTATGCTCATAGCATTAAAAAAATTACTCACCGGTGTAACAGTAAGTGAAGGTGCTGACTGCCCAAGTGCTTGGCAGCGCATGCGAACAAGATTGGTGGTTTCTGCAGGTTGCCACAGCTGCTGTCCATTGCCATTGGGAAGCAGATACTTGCCTGTCAAGTTAAGAGAGAGTGTATTAAAATATTATATGTTGCAAATGACGCAATGTAAAAGGCAGTTTACAGTGAGATAAAGCTCTTAGTTATATTTCCACAGGCATTCACCATTTTCAAACATTTGTTCTATTACTACAGTTATGACGACCATAGGCAATTTCACCAAAGCAGAACTTTCAGTATTCACCTGCCACCCCTCAGTGCTGTTCTTCCACATGCTAAACTTTTCTTATGCAAATACTTTTTGTTTTTTCCCCCAACGTTTTCAGAATCAAGTTTTTCCTACCCTGAAACATAATTAATAGAAGAACAAATGCAAACATTCAGAATGGTGGGACTGAACCAAACAGATCTGAATTCCAAATGCTAACCAGAATTAAAAGAAAATAATAATACATACCAAGGTTGTCCTTTTTAATTATTATTATTAATCCAAACCTTGATTCAACGCATTTCACACTTTTGTTTTGAAGAGCTACAATAAGCCATGGTCCTCTAAGGCTAACATGACAACAGTTAAAATTTCATCTCTTCTGATCAACTGTGGTAACCGATTAGGTTACATCAAAAATTCTACACAGATGGATTCCCTTGTCTTTGAAGACTACTCTCAATACTTTAAAAGGCTGAATTATTACAGGCATTTTGTTGTCTGAATCACACATTTTCAGAAGATGGGATCATTATCGGGAAAGAAGGGGAATGTCAAGTGAGATACAACAATCACTGCTGCCTCTTCCAGAATAAGGCAACAGAAGGAAGATGGGAAGCTGTTCCAAAAAAGATAATGTTATTTCATGCAAAAATGACTGAACTATGAAACTCTTTGTCAAATGATTAAGATCAAAAGAAGCGTTAATGAAGGGCTTGGAGAATATGCCCTATGAGGAGAGACTGAAGGAACTGGGACTATTTAGTCTGGCGAAGAGAAGGCTGAGGGAAGACCTTAATGCTCTCTTTCAGTATCTGAAAGGTGCTTACAGCAAGAGTGGGGCTGGTCTCTTCTCACTGGTGACAGGGGACAGGATGAGGGAAAATGGCCTCAAGTTGCACCAGGGTAAGTTTAGGTTGGTTATCAGGAAACAGTTCTTTACAGAAAGGGTTGTTAAGCACTGGAATAGGCTCCCCAGTGAGGTGGTTGAATCACTGTCCCAGGATTGTATTCAAAGACCATTTGGATGTGGTACTCAGGGACATGATTTAGCGGAGGACTGTTAGTTAGGGTAGCATGGCTAGGTTGTGGTTGGACACAATGATCTTTAACATTTTTTCCAGCCTGAGTGACTCTATGATATCAAAACTTTCACATTTTTGAGGAGAGACTGCAGAAGCTCACAGAAAACAGAACTCTTGGAGTTACTAAGTGGGCAGAAACTATTTCTGGAAGCCTTGAGTAGCAAAGAAGCAGCAGGGAATATTCGATGAGAGAATATTTGGTGAAGAATATTAAGAGGTCAAGCATGTAGTGATACCTTTCCTTTTTGCTTATTTTCAGACACTGCCACAAAACAGAATAAGAGACTACAGAGGATGGTATTAGCCAACATGTCCATGTTTAAACTCAAAGTCTCAGAATTGCAGGGATTGGAAAGGACCTCTAGAAATCACGAGGTCCAGTCAACTCTGAAAACCATGTAAAAGTGGGACAATCACACTACTCAAGCAACTGACTTATAAAACCAACAAGTTGATGCAAAGAAACAATTCAAAAGACTTTTTTTTTTCCCAACCTATGTTCAAAAATAAGATGCAAGATTTTGATTGAACATGTGAATAAAGATCATATTCAAAAATCACAATACCAAACACCTGCTTCCTGAAATGCTATTGCCACATCAGCCATTGCACGCTCAAAAACCAACTGAGAACAGAGAACTAACTTTGACATAGGATTTGTGCTCTGGTAAGAGGCCTCTGTTTTGCCTGAAAATCAAGATCTTTAACTTTATAACATTACTTCTAAACAGCAGATCCACAAAGTTGTTGAGTCCTCTGGAAAGAGCTTACTGGGAGCTAAAGAGTCCCCAAGAAACAAAACGAGATAGTCTTTTTACACTGGTAAAGTGGAACCTGTAGTTACTGTTCACCCAAATTGTAACAGCTTGCCCAATGCAAGAAGAAAAATGTAGATAAAGATGCAGTGTTATGTCCAAGTATGCAAGAAAACATTCTCCAAAATTCCAGTTTCTTTTTCATATGTCCTTACATTATCCTCAGCTAAACAGCGGCCATAAAAAGCTTAAGTCTTTGGCATTCCACTGATGACACAAATGGAATGTGCCAGTGTCATATACATACAGCTGTAACTTCTATCCATCACTTCAAATGGTTAATTCCTTCTCTCACAGGAGGGTGTGGGGTTGAAAAAGGTGGGAATAATATGAAAAAAAACTAAGTTATTCATATTTTGCATTTAAATAGGTATCTTTAATTCTTTAATGCTTTCCACAGTGAAAGAGGTCTATGCATCGTCTTTAGTTGCTTTTTGACCCCCCCCCCCCCCAAAGACAATGTTAGGATGAGGTTCTCAAGCAAAAACTAGACACTGCTATTGTCAAGTACCAGATTACAAATATCACTCAGATAAAAACACTGCAAAGAAACTGCAAGAATGCTTCAGAAATCTCATCAAAGTCAAACATAACCACAAACAAGATAACATACCACTGACGGTAACATCTGTAAAATGCTTTGGCAATATCTATTTTGTCAAGCAGACATACATTACACAAGTTTCTTACAAACTCCACATAAACTGTTAGAAGCAAAGGGGAAAATTACATTAATTTGCAAATTGATCACTGTAGCATAATCCTGGTGTACTGTATCATCACAGGAATCAGCACTTAAAAGCTAGAGGCTTTTCCTCTGATCTGAAGAACAAAGGAGAATGCAAGCAAGAAATATGCTTTAATGACAAACTTTGTTCTAGTAGTACCCTTTGTCTAACCATGGCACTTTAATAGTATGAGTTTTAAACTACTCGAGAAATCCACTGTCAGACACTAGACCTTTCCCAGACTGCACTCATTTTCATTTCAGATGAATCCCACCGGGCTCCCAAACAAAAACTGAAGACTATTACTTGGATTTTGTTCAGAAAGTATTTCAGCTTTGTTTCAGCCTGGATCTCTATGCAAAAGGGTTTAACAAGTCAGAGAAGCCTGGATGCAGAAGGGTATATAAGAAATAAGAGCATTATTAATGTTTGCACTTCCTGTTTTAAATGGGAGCCGGATCCAAAACACAGAGAGCTAGTAGCACGACTCCCATTTGCATTAGCCACTCAGCAAAGTGAAGCACTCTGTACTTCGCTGTGTGCAAGGCTACACTGACAAAGAACACCTCAGTAGTCACCTTTATCCTTTGTTCCTTAAAACACCTGTATCTTACCCAGTTAGTCTTTCTGAAACATGTGAAAGAAAAATTATGATATTTTAACAAAGACGGAGAAGAACCAAACCTAACGTTTACAACAACAAGATGTTGTACAAGGCTGACATGAAAGCAAAGCAGATTAACCTCTATATCACATCCAGTGTCTGCACTGTAAGAATTCACTTCATATTCCATTACTGAATTCAAATAGGTGACCTCTAGAAATATTTAAAATAACACCAAAGTGCCCACGGAGATGCTAATTAAACACTCAAACTGATGAGAATCACCGAAGAAAGCATGAGCATGTGTGATGCTGGTATGATCACTCCTCCCATCCTCATCCCCAGACAGGAGCCTTGAGGGCACAGCAGACTTCCAGAAGAATTGAAATTAGGGCAAGTGTAGCAGACTGTCTAGAACTCTAGTTCATCTTTACAGTGAACATCCACAGATGCTTCTAAACACAGAAACGGCACATAGTAAATGCACCTCCAATGTAAGTAAAATTGTAATGGCCTGTGGGGGAAAAAAAAAAGAAGAAAAAAAAAAAGGTAATGGCTTATCTGAGAATAGCTTTGAACTTTCTGCAGAGAGATTCAACCAGAACAGCAGCAGTTACAAACAGGAAATCCAACTGCAATAAAATATCCTGAACATGACAACTCTACTTTTAATGCTATGCTTCTTAAAATAAGAAAAATTGGAAATGGCTTAAATGAATGCAATGAGTTTTATCATTTTCAAAAACAAAAGGAACACCAATATTTCTTATGGAAAACTATTTCTTTCAAAACTAAGTCCACTCTTCAAGGGTCAAGAACTCTCCCTTATCAGGCTACTATACAATAAACAGCCCCTGCAGTGAATTAACCAGCAACTCTCCCTAGATTCCTCCACATAAAAAAAACTTCAAGTCATCTCATTTTTGAACTATTCAATATGGCCTTCTCCTGTCCTCATATTACTCCTACACTTTCTCCTACTACAGTTTTATTAACAACGGTATGCCTTTTTCTCCTTTTACATTTCAGCTGTGTTAATAACCCTTGAATTTACACACAGCCACCCTTTCCTCATCGTGAAGTGATTTAAGTATCAGTATTACACATAAAACTCGAGCTGAAATGCATTATTGATTTTCACACTGCATTAATTTCTGCCTTCGAGTACAAAGCTCCAAGCAGCTCTCCTTCGTGAAAGAACTGACTCGTGGGTGACCTCAAGTCCAGCTCATCTCTTCCATCGTAATTCAGCATTTTGACACACACACAGCCGAGACACAGCGCCAGAGGCCAGTGTAATCTCCATCTAACAGCAGACTACTGCCACACAGATTGTAATTTTATCATTACTTTCATCAGTTATTGATACAGATGAGTCATCCACTAATATAGGTTCACCTACTGCTGTCCAATTCAATTCCAAAATGGCCTTTGACTTCCTGCCATGTCTTCTACGATGGCTTTGCTGGCATCTCTGCTATCCTTTCCAAGCCCAATGTAGCTATTAAGATAGCCTGAAGTCACAGTGTTTTGTTTCCAGTGTCATCTCCTCCCATGTCTGAATGCAATGCTCGTTAGTCCAGCACATTTATCAAAATGCTTTTTAATGAAAGGTGACTTCAGTTGGTTACGTAATGGCAGCAATTTAGGATTATTTAATGATATTACATAATGTCCATAAGACCCAGGGAATACATCACTGCAGTTCAAAGTGTCACCATTCCCTCGAACTTCCCTGTCAAACAACTATCTTCCTGTATAAAGGACAATGGAAGGTGGAAAGGAAATCACTGTGAATCTTCTGTTTGTCTGATGTGAGTACGCTTGTTGTATGCTTTCCTTTTGAAGGCCTAAAGAGACTAAAACACACAACGCTAAAGTATTATTCTCTTTTCTCCTTTCCTCCTCTGAAATCCATATCCTAATAGAATAACTGAAAACAGTTTAAAAAAATTTAATTTCCCTTCTCACATTAAAAATTAACCAAAGTACTCAGAGCAGTATATAACATTTCAATGGTGAGATAATTAATCAATATGTGAGTATAAACACAAAAGAAGCATCTTGACAGCTTTTAATGGAAATAATTTCCAACGAAAATACTAAAAGCCATTAAGCCATCACACAGTTTTAAATGAAAAACAGGTGTGCAGCTTGATAAAGTTCAGATGGGCTGACAACAACTATGGACACAATTAGCCCAAAGAGAAAGCTTCACAGCTGATTATAGTGTCAGACAACTTAAACCAGTGACGTGGTTCTGCAAACTAACCTATAGCCATCCTGTCACTCTTCTGGGGCAAAGGCCAGGAAATAATTATTTTGCTTGCTTCAAGAAATTGATTGCAGATATTTATGACAGATGTGTATTATTTAAAAACATCTGAGTAGATTCTTCTCCCTCGCAACTTTTGATTAAAAAAGAACAACTGATCCTATCTCAAGAACTGATCTCTGTAGTACAGAGGCTCACCAAGCACAATTCCACTCCACAGCACTCATTGGGAAACAAAGTGCAAGCTATCTGAGAAAGAAGAATGGACGACACAGAAGACAAAACTGGATCTTACTGCAGACAGCTCTAGGTGATAGTAATAGCTGAAAGAAATGGTTGGGTACTTCTGCCTCTTCCTATGCCTTTCCCTTTTCTCCTTCCCAAAGTGGAAAGCGTTCACACCACATATCATTGATAGAGGTGAAAACACCAAAGCCAGACTCGGCCACATCAGCTTACAGCAGCCCAGAGCATTTCACAGAACAACTAAAACCACATGGACACAGCCTGCATACAGCTTCCAAAACACATCCCAGAGGAAGGGAAAAGCCTTCCTACCTTAGATGTTTACCATACGTTTGTGGCACTCTGCTTTAACATTTCAAATTCGACTGCTGTAGGCAGCCCAGCTGTAGGAAATGATGCAGAGGCTATAAATTTTAGGGTCTACTCTCACACCATTGTAGGGGGAATCAAAGTATGTAATTCCTATTAGTAGTAACTGCAAAAGTAAAAACAGTGGACAGAATTTAAAACTGTAAGTAGAAAATTTCACCATTTTGCCTTATTTTACTATAGTTGTGTCAAATAACTTGATTTAAATATAATTTCAGATGACTACCAGTAAGTAAGAGTTACTGTTTTATTCATGCCTCATTTATTGCCTACTACTTCAGAAAATTTGCATGTTAAGCATATTACTCAGCTGCACATGGTTAAAGCTAATAGACAAAGCCAATTTCCTAGCCTGATGTAAGAGGAACTTTTTCTTTTAAGCAATCTGTCCACTAAGCATACTATCATTCAGTTAAGCCTAGAATTTCAACTAACTCCATTATCATTTCTTTTGTTACTATACAAGGAGACCCTGTAAGAAATCCTATTAAAAGGTGATTATGAATTTTACACTTTTGATACACCACAGAATCCTCTTAAAATCTTGATTTCACTTTCTAAAATTACCTGAAGTGATACCTGATCATATATTAAATAAATGTGGCCCATCAAAAGCAAAATTAAGACACAACTGCAACTTAAAAAATGGACACAGTTTGGCAGCAGAAACCAGTAGAATGAAGATTTAAATCTGCTTCCAGACTAACAGAAAAATCAAGACTGTTTGTGACAGTTACCAACAAATACAAACAAAAAAAAAAAAAATCAGGAACACTCAGAAATGCTTCACTCTCGTAAGCAACTTCTTTCAACTCATTTCAACAGCAGAAAGGCACTCAAGATACAAAATAGAATCCTGTTCACATGGAAGTTAATAACAGTTCCTCTGCTAACAGATATTCCATGAAATTATGTTTTTATTTTGATAAATTATTCACAATCAATTACCATCCACTAGATCCACAGCTTATCAGTGTACCTGTTCCAGTGCCTCACCACCTTCATAGTAAAGAATTTCTTTCTGATATCTAATTCAAACCTACTCTTGCTTAGCTTAAGCTTAAACCCCTTATCACTGCAAGCATGTAGTGATGTGGCTCTTCCCCATACTCTACATATGTCTAATATTACCCATTTTTCTGTTTCAGGAGCAACAAAAATCAAGAGTTGATCTCTTAAATACGAGAAATGCCTCCTCCCATCTTCATTACGAAATATTTATAAGCGTTTCAATTTGAAAACTCAACAAAGATTACACGCAAAAACTGTCTTTCTCTCTTCTTAAGCATTCTTCAGCTGTACATCCAATTCATGTTAGAGCATCTGTCTTGGATTAAGCAAGTACAACTTTCCTTCACAATTGGTCACAGCAATTGCTTAGTGATGGTAAACCAACACTGGACAGAGCAGAGGTGAACTGAGAAGACTTAAGCTTCAACAAGTATGGGTAATGCTGCTTTGGTGTGGAATTATAATGCAAATAGAGTTCTGCACTAAGGAGCTCAGGTACCAGCAGCAGTAAAGATTGTATCATCACAATGGTCAGTTTTACTTAATCAGCTTGTTAAACCCAATTAATTAACTAAGTCCAGGCAAGTTCTTTCACATCTACCTCTACAGCTGCACCACTGCAGGTACTTGGGCCACCTAATTCAGGAGATACTGGTGTATTTCTTAAGAAGCCACAGCTTAAACCTCAGAAATTTACTATGCATATCCTCCTTTCTTTCCTTGTTTTATTTTTCCATAATGAAATGTGACTGTTTAAACAAACTTCAAGCTGCTTCTATAGTGAATCCTGAGAAGGTCTAAACTCTACTTCTCCACCTTTCAAAACAGGCAACTTGCAAATTTATCTGCTAATTAGGCACTCTATTGCAGTGGTTTGCTTTGATCTCAGCAACAATCAACTTCTCATGTTCTGATGATACAAGCCCGATTAAGCAGCAATCGAGGAGTTAAAGGCAAAATAATGAGACAGGAATACAATATCTCCCGTTCTCATCTCAGACTATTACACGATGCAGAATCCAGACATGTCAAAGGATATGGAAATTATCTTGCTAGGCGCACAGGGAAGCAAAATCAACTGAACTACGCAGGTTGACGGAAGCCTTAAATGACGAAGGTAACTGACAATGACAAATACAGCCCAATGTCATCTCAAGCACTGGCGCACCAAGAATGATTTAAAAATACATGCTTTATCGGTAGAAGACAGCCGTGCAGTACGTGCTTTAAAAAACAATTTTCTCACGCATGTAATTACAGAAAAGCTCTCTTCTCTCTTTCTACCAATTCCGGCAGAAGTGTAACATCGGATACAATGTATCGTGAAGCACTCGAGGAAGGTGCCCAGAGAGCCCTGAGAGCAGCCCAGGGCGGGCAGTGAGCCTGGCTGAAAGGCACCGCGCCCCGTCCCGACCCGGCCCGCACCCAGCGGGGCACAGACGCCCCTCCAGCCCGACTGGGGCCCGTTGGCTCCTCGCTGCTGCTAGGGGGAAAGGACCTCCCCGAACAACCACCCGCCACCATCAAGAGAACCACTCGGAAACCTACTTCTGGCCTGATCTGTGAAGGGAAGCAAGTTCAGAAAGTAAAATTTCCTAACGAAGGGGATGCCCGAGAGAGCACCGGTACACACAACCATCTTTGCCCCGTTTCCATGGCAACACGGCTCTGAAACAAAGGACGGGGCAGCACGGCGCCCCTGCAACTGTAGCAACGGCGATGAAGTCACCGCCTTTCGCACAGTCACGGGCATACCACCGATCGGGCTCCCTGCTGGAAGTCCGTAAGCAATTCTGAGACGGCGAAGATGAAATAACGGACACCTCGTGCCCCTCGACTGGCCGTTACTGATAAAGATCAACCCCTACAAATGCGGTCAGTAACATAATCACACCCCAGTTATGATGAAGCGTTGTGGAGAACGGAAAGGCAGCACTGACAACGAGGCTTCAAAACGTCCCCCATGATCTTATGCCCAGCTCTCCGCAGCCATCGAGTTGCACCAAGCCTCCCACATTAAGGTTTAATGAGCAATCGGCAGTATTCATGAGAAATGCTCCACAACACCAGATTAGTGAGAACTCCAAATTTCCGCCACTGTCAGCTGCTCCCCATATATGCAGCAGGACAGCATGTAAGTCCTGCCAGCAGATGCCAAACCTTAGATAACAAAGAACAGCTTGTTCTTCATGGCCCATAACACTGATCTTTCTGCTAATTAGTGCGAGTGATGAAACTCTAATGCAAAAAATGAGACTGAGACTACCCAGATTGATTTCGAATCAACCACAGATTAGTTATATGGGAATAGCAATCATTGCTGGCAACGTTTAGATGAGTGATCGCTTAGATGTGGGAAGCTGATCAAAGCAGAAACATTAAACAATGAAAAACTACACGCATTCCATGATTTCCTAGTTTTTAGTTCATCACTAGATAATGAGTTAAGTTCATTAATGAAAAGTGCTGTAGGATGCTCAGATTAAAGACAAAGTAAAATGAAAATTGTATGCATTATCTCACTAGTATTTGTGTAAGATCAATTTATGGTTAGCAAGATAACAGCTTTACCACAATTAGAGACAATTAGCCCAGCAGGAAGTCTGTTTCCAGGCAATCAATGATGAGATAACAGGAGGCAAGATAAAAGGTTCAAAATATAAGTCACAAAGCTTAGTGGTTGGTTGCTTTCTTTTTATATACCTAACTGTGAAGCATAGGACACAACTGGACTAGCTGCAGCATTCTGCAAAATGCAAACTCTTGCCACTGATGTGAATTCATGCAAAGAATAAGTAGAAAGACAGCAATCTGCAAATGTAATATCAAAACAGTTGAGGAAACCGAACAGAGCTGCACCACACACTGCAGTGCAAGTTGAGCAGCAATGGGATATGAAAGCAAGGCCAATTCAATTTGCTTGTCTGAGTGATTTCCCAGGTTAACCTCCTCCATAGTAAAAGCTCATCTAATTTCTCAGCCTTCCACATTACTTTCTGAATTCTATTTAAGCTTCTCTGAACACAGCGAACTAAAATCTGCCGACAATTTAAGCCAAAACCCCACTGCATGTAGACAGCCCTTTGAAGTCTGCAGAGATCAAGAAAACCAGCCACTGCAGAAAAGCAGCTTTTTAATTAAACATCTTTTCTCCTGATCAGAAACAAGTTCTAAAGTGCAAGACTGCGCATTGTTTGGAATCCTTAAAAAGAACTAAAAAGCAAGGGGGAGGGGTATTTACATTCACACAGGAGCCAACTGTCTTGGGAAGAGCAGAGCTGACCCCATCTGAGCAGGTTTTGCCCGCATCATCATCATGGCACGCAAAGAGGAGCAGCAGTGTTCAGAATCACAGACCTCTTTCCTCTATCTTTGAGAAAGAACTATTAGACAAGCAGCTCAGATTTGTAGCAGCTGCATGGACCGTACAAGGATCATATTTTACACAATCTTTGGCATAAGGAGAACTCCAAGCTCCAATTTACTTCCTGGTAAAGAATGCAGCCAACACCTTACAGGAAAACATGCATGAAGGGAAGGTAGAAAGGGAATGGGGCAGGAGCCAGTATGCAGAAACAGCAGAGAGGGAGGAAGGTAAACACTGAATGCACAGCAAGTGCCCCAGTAACTGTGTGCAGGTGTACTGCAACAAACCAAAAGGAGTCCAAAAGATGCACAGGCAGTTCTGTACCCTAAACTTTATAACGATTTGGAAACATGGTATTTTAAATCAGAAGAGGAGCTGGTCAGAAACTGCTTCCAAGTTAGCCAGTAGAAAATAATTTTGCCCCGAAGTTGCTGAACTTGTAAGTGCTTCTGCTTAACACCTTCAACTGCAAAATATTGTTTGCCATTCCTTTCTTTCTATTAAGCAGTACTGCTGGTACTTCACAATAAGAGCAATTAAAGTACATTTGCTAGACTAGTATCAGGCAACATCCAGTTAACCCTTTTTATTCCAAATTCTGCCTCTCTCTTCAAAAGTCTTCCTCCTTCCCTTCTTTGAGGATGCAGATTAAGTAAAGCAATAACGTCACAATAATTAGACAGAAAAGACTTCTCCAAAATGTAATAGTCTCGTATCTCCAGGAAGCAGTATTCATTTCTTATATTGGTCAAACTTCACTTAGTATCAGTAGTTCCCAAGCAATTTTCAACAAGAAGCAACCTCAGATCTAGCCTCAAAAACATGGATTTAATTTTCTTTAACTCTGAAAATGTGTTGTGGTTAGATTGCTTAAAACATTGCTGTTCAGGAAAAAAAAAAAAAATGCTGGGTGCAAGCTTCCCCAAAACAATGCTAAATGTAAGCTCAGTCTCCATCCTAACTCTCTCCATATATACCAATTTTATATCCTTTGTGTTGATACCCCATTTGAAAGATCTTGTACATAATTCTCAGTTTTTCTCACTGCCCCATTACTTTAAATAAATAGGTTAAATTACCTGAGCCTATTCAGAGCAACTCAGAGACTCTCATTAACTGAAGTCCTTCAAGTTTTGTAAATTTCATCCAATATATTACAACAATGAAGATTTTATTTCTTCTCATATGTCACGCGTAGCATTATTCCCCCTTGTAAAGCCCAATAAACTCATTTATTTGGTATCTATTCCCAGAGATGAAAAACACCTCTATTTATATGTATTAGTATTCAGCCCTGCAGGACTTGAAATATCCTGGTTTATATAAATTAACAATAAAAACAAACAAACAAACAAAAATAATACCACTAACACTTTATGGCACAATAATTCTGTATTGTTAATGGAGAAGGGAAAGACAAAGTAACAAAGCACAATTAACAGCTTTCCTAACATTCGTAGTGAACAACAAGCATCAGCATAAGCACATCCTGCAAAGTTTTTAACTAGGAATCCTCTCTTGCTTTACTTACTCCTACACTCTGTATTTCCTGAAGTTTAGTAAAGCTAACATTTTTGAATGATACAAGCAGAGACTATACATTGCAGAATTCCAAAAATACCAGTCCAAACCATTTTACAGGATTCACTGTTGGACAACCTTATTTTGTCCTTACTGGAAAATCTGCATCTTTTCAGAAGTGGAAACTCAGAGAAATTAAGGAGGAAATGCTTGAGTGAAGAAATTAACCCAAGCCAAGGGCAAGGACAAGTCAGTAAAGTTACTCCCTTCAATATCAGGGCTTGCGGATCCCTTCCACCCCATGATATTCTGTAACTTGTCACCACCACCTCATTATTTTATTTATTTTTTTCTTTTAAGTCATGTTGTGACACTTGTGGTTTCAAACCACCAGTCCACAGTTCAGCATGGAAGAAACTACAAAGAATTCAGAAATTTAATTATGCCGGAAGAGATGGATAAATACAAATCCAAGGTAACACTGAAACAATTAACTTCAGTGTTCTGAGCATTATGAAGCAATTTTAGGAAGCGGTTCTCTGTATCTGCAGCACAGTTTCTTTAATTTTTTTTTTTATATTATTTTTTTTTAGATCCTGACAGAATATAAGGACCTTTTGTCATCAGAATGACTTTGATTTGTTTAATCAGTATTGTGAAGCTGTTAAGATATTTCAACTATTTTATGAATCTAAAGCCCTAGGGTATTCAGGTTCATTGAAAGTATATTAGTAATAAAGCAGTTTAACATCACTGCACACCATTTTCCCAAATCCTGATATAAAACTCCGCACAACATATTGCAAGCAGACAAAAAGTATATCCGTTTCCTTTCATAAAAACCTCAAGCAATAATTCAGGCACAGAGATAAAGACTGGGGCCTATAGCAGCAGAGCACACTTGCTTCATTTGTTTTTGATTAGGCTGCCTTCTCCTCATTAGCTGGAGGGTTTATGCAGGAAAGTTCAATTTTTGAATCCACTAGCCTAATTTAAAGTTGAACAAAAATAAAATGAAAAACCCACACCAACTCCTACTAAAATAATAAGCAGTGTGCTGGCAATTTCCATTGTCAGGAAAACACTACCATGGTCCTCACATCAACTTTTTAGAAAAGTATCAGGGACACTAGAGACTTCACTGATACAGTTAACAAAAATCAACATGTCACAATGCTGTAAGTCACTCATCTTACTAAAGACCATGTGGATCAGAAACACTATTAGATTGCTGTAGAAATCCTCATAAAACAACTCATGATGAAGAAATCTATTTAAAACACTTGCTACTACTTAGCAGCTTTGTAGATGACACTGAACTACAAACTACATAAAAGAAGTACTGAATTAGCTTCTGGGGCTTTTCCCAACATAATGAGAAGGAAAGGGGTGAGAAGTCAGTTAGAAAAGCAAATATTCTAAAAGTACCTCACAGAAGTTCACTGAGAAAGGTCAGCTATATCTGCCATTTTTTGTTCCCAAGCAAAACTGCCTTTGAACTCTGTATACAATTCAGAGACAGGGGACAATCTCATCTCACATATATGCCAATCCAGCTTTCCCTATCAGCTGACGTAACCTGGACAAAACAAGATGCTGTGCCACAACTTTATCAATTTCAGAAAATTCACTGAGACATACTGTCTCCCTCCCTTTGCATTTTAGGAATATATTTAATTGCTAGATTCCCGTGAGTTAAAAATTATTTTATCTAGCATACGCAACTTGCCCCCATGTTTTCACATTAATTTCACTCACACATTCAGTAACAAGCACTCTTCAGTGAGCAACACAGCCATGCACTCTCAGGTCACAGTCACAACTCCTGCACTGTACATCTTCCACTGCAGCTCACAGGGACATCAGGGCAAGGGGGGCCTGCCTACCTGCTACCACGCATGGCTTCACAGAACAGAAGCCATGGTCCATGCCAAGGACTAAGCTATTTATGCCCTTGGGAGGGAAGGATCCAGCAGATAAATGAGACTAAACTGCTTTTCCTTTAATGAATCAGTCTAAAGAGACCATCTGTGTACTTCAGCTCTTCGAGGAAACAAGACGTATGCAAATCCTATGGATGAATGCATGCAAGCATATCTCAAATAACCCTTCAACTGCCAATCTGTCAAATTTTCATGGAAATTTCAAGAAACAGAGCATTTTCAGGCTGCACTGTCAGCTCTCCACAAAGAGAAAGTCTCAAGAATAAGCTCACCTCACTGGTTATGAGGGACCACACATAGAAGACTTTACAGAAGCTCCAGCTGGGGATACAGCTCCTCCAGAGAGTCTGGCCATAAGACCAGATCAAGGTGCCATCAGCACTACATCTGCCACACCTCCAGGTGGCAAAACCCACACCCCAAACTCACCAGTCAAAGCTCCTCCAAGGCTTCCTCTTCTGAGCTGTCTCCCATCTTCACTCAGTTGCCTCTTATATTTGAAAGACTTTCCTGGGCCAGATAAGACCTCTGGATTGCTGGATTTTCGAAAAGGCATAGGTGGTGGGGACAATATGTGATCAAGCTGCAAAGAAATAAAGGGGAAGAAAGAAAATGGTGATGATTTACATTAACTGAGGGAGTAAAGGGGGAGTAAAAACAAAATAATCACCAAAAAGAGATTTTAAGACTAGTTTCCTTTGCATAAAAGTTATTAGAGAATTGGGAAACAAAAAGTGCTTTAAAAGATCTTATAGTATTTAAGTTGCATAAACTGAGAACTTTGCAAGTGCCAAATTCACAGCTGGGTATGTATGAAGCCATCCTCCTCTCATACACTTTAAGCACATCTTGCTGCACTTCTGCACAAAGAGAATTCTTTCCCGTAGTCTGATCTCAAGTCATGAAGGAACTGGGCTTAAGTTCACACGATCTTCCACAAAACAACCTCTTTGCAACTGTGAACCATCTGATCAAGGCAATCTCTTCACAGATTTGAGTAGCCACTAGGTGGCATTGTGCTATCAACAAATTGCAAACCATTCCCAGGGTAGTGAAATTACCGAAAAACAGATTTTTCAGTGTCAGTGATGAAAAAAAAAATCTGTCTAAATTATTCTGTTTAAAAAGCTAGCATTCATTCGCATTGACTTCAAATTAGCGTAAATACAAAGCCTCATCCTTCAAATTCTGTTCCTCTCATCATTTCTATACAACATTCTAGCCCTCTTGTTTCGAGAGTACTTTTGATGTCTTAATACTTGGCTAAATTTGCAAAAACAGAATGAAAAAAAGAATTAAGTAAATACTTGACTGCTTCATCCTCACTGTCCACAGAAAAAAAGGATTCAAAGTCACCATGGTCACCCTGGAAGATACAGAGTGAAGTTCATTTTTGTTTAAAGTAAATTGCACAGAGAAGTATTACGTGCCCTGCAAAGGGTTTTAAACTCCCTACATTTAGAATTTACTTTGCACTTGTTATTTCAGATAATGTAGGGTGGGTGGAGGGGGAGCTGCTTTGTTTTCAAAGCAAATCTGAAGCTCATTGAAAGTGTTTGCAGACACAAATGGGGCTCCAAAACACCAATATAGCTGTTCCTGAGTCTGCTCCTTCAGCATGTTAAGATCCATTCATGTCCTGGACAAACACTGAAGTGAGTGATGAATTCAAAGTACATGTCTACAGTTATTTCCTAAATCAGACAGGACTTGGGGGTCACACAGAATACTTAAGCAACCTTTCCCATCATTTATCATTCATGAATGCAAGTATTTCACAAATACTTCCAAGCTCAAAGGTACTCACAATGCAAATTTACAAATCTGTTGCACTCAAAAGGAAATGACTGACAACAGCTGGCAAAATCATGAAGCATTTGTCTACCAGTTTCTAAGAAACATAATTTTGAGACTTAGAAGGAACCTATTAAGCAAATACTCAAAGGGTCTGCAATTATTTAAACTACTCACTGACAGATGGATAGCAAGGACTGCTTGATGCTGAACTCCATGCATTTGACAATGACACAATCCCATCAAGCTTTTAAATGTTACTGGCAAATATTCATGGATTCTCTTAAAACAATCTCAGTCTTCAAGACAACCAGCCATACTTTATATCTTCTCTCCTGCATAAGGTTAAGGCTTTACACACAAAAACAAAGGCATTCAGCTCCCTGCATAGTAGCACTGAAGTCTACCAAACAGTTCAGGTCTCTCTCCCACAGTAAAGCCTCCACTTTGGTATCCTACAATATGTAGTTCTGATTACAGAATTTGTTATTTCCAGTTAAGCTTTCCTTAAGCTTGCTTTTCCACAGCTTTCATTAAAGTACACATGGTTTTGGAGGAAGCTTTAAAATGAGACTACAGTTCAGAGCAATACAGCACTGTCTAGGCTTCCAAATTACTTTTCCACTGTCCAAATTGGCAGTCTCAGAAAAGCATTATTTTTGAAAGCTGTTTTGAGGCAGTTTAAGTATCAACCCACTATCATTTCAACAGCAGCACCCAACTATCATTCTCTTGCAAAACCACCTCTGTGTTGTTAAGTGCCTCCAGCAACTAAAATTTGTTTGATATGATTTATAGGATACAGCCACCGAAACTTCTCTATCTCTTGCAAGGAAAGAAAGAAGACAACACCATGCAGCTGGGGACTAGGTCCTGGCTGCTGGGACAGAAGTAACCAGCTTCAGGGCAGTAATCATAAACCAATTCAATATGACCATGACTGAGGTCCTGCATGTAAGACTCTTGGGAACCAGGTTGGGGAGGAAAAGAAAGTATGAGAAACTGGGGAGATGCCACGCTACAAACACTCTTCCTGATTTTCTCCACTCCCAGGCAATTTTCAGACATGGAAAACATGGGAATTAAATGCAGTTTCTGAAATTTACCATTTATTGAACACAACAGGATGAAATTCAGATTCATTTGAAGACAAATAAGGTTACATTACATAGAGACAACAAAACACAAATAGCTAGTCTTGATTATGATACATTCAGAGCCAAAGTATCACGGCAATATTAGGTTTTTCTGATAAACACTCTTTGGCACAGAATTTCATTTTGATATAGGAGCAGTACTGTAGCCTACACTTACACACAGCTGTCAGCTGTGTTTCAGCTGGATGTTGCGAAACCTATCCCACTTGAAGCAACTACACCAAAAGACACTATATGGTCTAGGGCTCCAAAAAAAGAGTATAGGCATATGATACTTGACCTTCTCATACTGGTGATCGACTCCTGCTATAAGAAATGTAGCCACATGTAGGTTTAAAAAAAAAAAAAAAGGCATTTCTGGACGCTATACAGTGGCTCAGATTTGTTCCTCCAAAGAACAAAGTAAGGTCTGTAATGTGTACAGCATGTATTTGAAAGTAGTCTGCACCTCATAACTGATGTCACAGCAGACACAAGAGAGATAAACTCTTTAACAGCCTTGATATAGTAAGTCTGGTGCTTGGGAAGCATAAGAAAAATAGATTGCAGTAAGCAGCCAGGCTTACAAGTTCATCCCAAACAAGATCTCTCAAAACTAAATGGGTATCTGATGAGCCAGCCTGACCCAGACAGTCCTTCTAGACTGAATACAGACTCCAGGTAAAAGCTTTTACAAGAGACTAAAAGGCTTTGTATTCTCAGCAAAATTGCCTTCCCCTCCTGCCAGGTAAGGCATTCAAATTCAAGTGAAAACAACAAAGAAAGTTTTAGTAAGTTCTGCTTCCTTGAAGCACAAAGCTGTATTTGAACATCTGCAACATGGCACACATTCATATCTCACAAAACAGCTAATTCAGACATATTGACACTATGATTGTTTAGTGCTGAGATTATGACAAGCTCATATTATTAAAAGATCTATCCAAACTTGTTAATACTTATTTGAGAGACCTCCTGAAAAGCTGAACACTATGAAAATTCACATTGCGCTTCTTGCCAGGTTCAGATTCTGTGTTATTCCTCTTAAGACTTGAAAGCAGTTATCTCAGTGAAGTAAAGTGCTGGAATTATACCAGAGCCATTTTAAATAATTTTACTCAAGCAGCCTCTGCTCAGTATGTCAAACACTACTGCCTAACTGCAATCACCACTCCATGGGTATTTCACATTTACTAAATATGCAGACATGTCAATTTTGGATGGCACACAAGCACAATAAGAGAACTGTAGTTTGGTTGGTTGCTCTTTTTCATTTTTATAAAGCTTACTTGACAGCAAGTTGCAAGAAATACAATAGCTGCTCCCTGCAGGCATTTTCCAATAGACATCCATATTACACCTTGAGGCTCTGGCTATCGTATATATTCAGCCCACTGCCTTATTGCACTCAGGCTGCAAGAGAATGTGCCCTTTTAAGTTACTGACTTATGTAAAGACAGAAATACAATAAGCATTTTTCCACCTATCTGTGCAATTGCAGGACAGGAACAAAGCAAATAAAAGAATTTGAGAAGTTACTTAAAAAGTCACTACTTGAAAACTACAAACTAAGAGTGATAACAGCTATGACAGTGTGAACAGAAGCATTTCCGATTGCCTTGTATCTTTCATACAAAAGGAGTTAAGTTAGCCAC
Source organism: Perdix hodgsoniae (assembly GCA_035772895.1). NCBI lineage: Eukaryota > Metazoa > Chordata > Aves > Galliformes > Phasianidae > Perdix > Perdix hodgsoniae. The sequence goes on from JAPSGF010000003.1 coordinate 20,321,285, forward strand.
TGAGTTTATACAGGCTGCTTAGAGATGTATTTTCCATCAGTACACATCTCTTCACCAGCGTCTACTGTTAGTATTCACAAATGCACAATTAATTACTGCAAAAACATCTCCTCCCCCACTGTTAAACACTGAGTAATTCCCTTCTGACAAAGGCACATTGTGAGAGGCAGAAAACATACAAACTCCAAGGCAAGTAGAACATTCCTCAAATATGTTTCCATACATTTCCTGAAAAAAGATGCTTGGTTTTGTTGTAGATGTGCTGAATTTCTCATAGAAGCTAAAATTCAGCAGGTAACAGCTTTCACAGAACACTCTTCTTCCCACATCACAAACCTTACAAAATGGAACAGAATGTATCATTAGAAGAGAAAGGCTTAAAAAGTGCAAAGAAAGGAATTATCAAAAAAACTTTCACCTGTACATTTGGAGATCCCATACAAACAGGAATAGAAACTGAGTGACAGTCTCCTCTAGTTCCACACCAATTTCCTCTGGGGAATGAGGATAGAATAAATTTGTCCTCAGACCCTGTTTGTTTTTCTCTCTGTATTTTGAAACTATTCATTTTCTGTATGAATAAAATCAGCTACATTCTTCTAAAGAAAATTATTCTCATACTACACCAGCCATGGACTATTAAGGGCTCACCTATTCAGAAAGGATTATGTTCATATTTCAAAAAACCTTAGTAGTATTAAACCCAGCTGTCTACCACGGTGTATTTACAGCTAGAATTAACTCATTGCTTGATAATTATATCATTACATCAACTATGTCAGCCCACATGTCCTAAAAAAAATTAAGGGCATAACAACCAGTTCAAAATAAGACTTAGCAACAGTATTTAGGAGTATAATTTGAGCAGAGTATATAATCAGATGTGAAACAGCCAGGAAGAAAACAATGTATTTTAAGAGAGGAAATCCATGCTACAAGAAGGTGAATGAGAGTAAGGTAATGCAATTACACTGATAAAACCAGGATAAGAAAAATAATCTGTTCAGAGTTGCTGAGATTTGATTCAATGTTTTTTTTTTTCAATGAAATGATGCCATAATGAGAATTGAAGTTATCTGCTCAGCTCACTTGTCTTTTTGTTTTCTTCTGCTGTTTTTTTTTCTTTTTAAACACCCACTACGGTGTTATTGTCCAAAATACTTCACCCTCAGTCTCCCCAAATTGTTCCATAGACAATATTCTTCCCAAAGAAACAGGGAAACACATGTATTCCATCCAAAAATACAAAGTTGTTCCAGTAAGGATTTTAATTTCTTAAATACTGAAAAATTCTGCTATGCCTCAGGTCATGTCTTATGTGCATATTAAGTTAATGTTCCATAAAACCTGTGCACTATCACCCACATTAAGCTTCTACCAGGTGGTACCAACCCACAGGAGATCCATCACCTGAAATCTTTCATATATAATAATTATCAATCAGAAGTTCCAAAATAAAATTCTACTAATAAGCAGATCAACAGTGACTGAATCTTTGCAATACCCAGGCCACTGGGAACATAAATCAATCAGTTTCTTCACATTTACATTGGGTTTCCTATAGGTACACCATACTTCTCTCTGGCTTCATTTTAAGAACCGATGCTGAAACAAAATAGCCCCAGCTAAGTGGTTTTTTGTTGTTGTTTGGTAGGTTTTTTGTTTGTTTGTTTGTTTTCTGAAGGAAACTGTGACAATTTATTTTGAGTACAGGGGAGAAGCATGCTCTTAACACTTAACTATTCTTTCTCTCTAAATGCAATTAAAGTTGGAACAGACATATAAGCTTTGATGAGCTGCCCTGACAGATGAGCAAAACTATTAATCTATTATTAATAGGTAAGACACAGATATCTTCCAAAAACCAAAGGCATCTTAGAATTTGTTAAAAAAAATAATAATAATAAAATCAGCCTAGTAAGAACATACTGCACTTTAGATACTCCAGCTGCCTGGCGGCCCTACAGTAGAACAAAATTAGACTTCAGAAAGAAACACTACAGCACAAGGCATTGAAGATACCAATGGATCTCTGTTTTACAGGACCATTCCAAGTACACAGGTGAGAATCAATTTCCAGCAAACAAGATGCAGTAACTCATGCTTGTGATGAGCAGGTCTACCGCATTTAGTCACAATTTCACCACCTTCTGATGGACCCTGTTTCTAGATGCAATGCTAACAGCAATCACATGGGAAAACAGAGTATCCACAAAACAGTGTCGAACAGTACGGCAGAACAAGATCATCAGCAGTCCCCATTCAACCTGACTAGAACATTCTACGTCCCCTTTGCAACAAGAGATGTTGATCTATCCCAGTCTTCAGCAGGATTTAGAGAACTGCGCAACTATTCTGAATATTCACATCTCTCAGAGCAATCTTTTCAGAGCAGAGAATCACGAATAAACTAACTCCACACACAGTGAAAAGGAAACACTTCTCCAAAAATTAGTACCGCTTCCAGAAGTCAAGGATAATGACAGGGAAGACAAGATGTTGAGAAAGTCTTACCAGGTCACACGGATTTCAAAGGACATGGAAAGATCCTATTTCCTGCCCATTTTCTTACTATATTTCTTTGAAAACAAACATATTTTCTTTCTCATTTTATATAAACAGTAGGAAAATGGGTACTCATCCCACAGTTCTCAACTCTGGGACTGCCTTCCCACCCTCCTCCAAAGGAATGACCTGTGAATATCATTGGAGCTTGATCTCAGAACCTTTCAAGTTCTCCAGCTGAAAGGCATCTGTCATTGTTTAAGACTTCACCCCTGGACTGTCTTACCTCATTCTGTGACCTACAGTTTCCTTGTTAGCACAGGGATCTCAGCTACCACGCAGACAGAACATTAGCCAGGGCCTCTGCTCACTTTTGAAGGAGACAGGCAAGAGGCAGGAAAATTCTTGTTTATAGCCACATTGCTACTAATTCATACAGCAATTCTCATTTTCTGTAAGAATACAACCTGCAGCTGACCTTGCAAGCATGTCTTTATCAAGGTGTATGGTAACTGCTGAGGCATGGCCTGAACCACTAACTGAGTACTGGGGAAAGGGGCTAGTCAGCCCTGGGAGCACAGGTAAAGGCAATTCTGATATGGGTGAGTAATCTTCCCTTCTTTTATAGCACCATTCTATTGTGCCAATCCTTTCACCACCACACCTTTGTTGTAATGCCTATCCCATTGTACTGATCTGTCCTACTGCTACAGAAGGTTAAGAGGAGAAATGCATTTTAAAGTTGCTATCCACAAAGCTTCACTTCAAACCATTTTAACTGTTGATTTTACATCCTAGACATACAAACAGGGAAATCTAAAGTTCCTGTTTGAAATAGTCTAATTTATTATGCTGAATAGATGATGGTGTATAAACAGAATCAGCAAACAATGTTATGATGTTTTTCTAAAGCACTTTTTTATCTATCATATCTTAAGTAGTAAGGAAATACCTTAAATATTCTGCCAAGGATCAGTACAGATGCTCTGATATATTGCTACTTCATGCCCATTTAAGAAATGCAAATTTGCCTTTAAAACTGTTGTATCCCTCTTGAAGACAAATCTGACCTCTGAGCAATTAAAGATAAAAACATGCAACATGACGAATCAACTATCGCTATGTTTAAAGAAAAAAAATAAATCAGCCTGCAATCAATGTGTTTTCACATGACTGCACTGAAAGCAAAGCACAGCCTCCGCAGCGTTCTTCAAGGCCAAGAAGTGGCCTACAAATATGCATCACCACTGTTATCTGCGCCAATTATTAGTTTACAACAGTGAAGAGACAACAGTTTTGTTTCAGTGTGATTGAGTCCTTCAGTTCCTGAAAGCCTTCTGTGAGCACCGACAGATGCATGGACTGCTCCCTGACCACTGAACAAAGGAAGCAAGAGTATCTGTACTATAAATGCTGTTGCTTCACAGAACTCAGCCTGCCCAAGTCTCCTCTGACTTGTCCACACAGCTCTAATACATGTTTGAAATAAATTAACAGCAGATTCTGAAGGTCTCTTCTAAGTCTCTATAACAAGAGCTGAGAAACAGAATACAGGCTGAAATACAAATGCAGCTCCACTCCTGGTTAAGAAGCCTCACACAGGACATTTTACAGGCTGGTTGCAGCGTGACTCTTCTTAATGCAACACTCACAAAGGCATCTTCTCAGGAATGCTGTATGAAGGCCTTCATGTCTAACAAAAACATGATCCCTTCCAAGCTAAGACAGACTTGAAGGGCAAGAGACATCACCACGCAGCACAGAGGCCAGCACAGGGCTACAGTAGAGCACCTGGCTCTACCAGGCTGAGCGGAGGGGGAGCAGATTTGACATTCTAGACTCTAAGGAAACTGGAATGATGTCAGGAACACAAAACCAGAGAGCAGTGTCAGAGGTATCTATTCAGTTCTGCTCTACAAGCAATGGACAGAAGTTCTTCTTTCTGTCAGGGATATGGCTCCCCTGAGCTGAAATTTCACCCATACTTCCACAGCTTCAAGGGATCTGACAAAAGATAACAACAGCCCTTTGCTGTCCCGATGTGCAGCAGGGCATGGCACTGCCTTTCAGCAGGAAGGATACTCCCTTGCAGTCCCATCCCACCAGACACCTTGGCAGGAAAAAGTATTCAGTGATGCTGAGAAGCATCACTGCCAGAGACCACTGCCACACCGGCCCCCTGCAAAGGCCCAGCAAGCAATCACAACACTTGCAAATGGAAGAAAAAAGAAAACCCAGACACACACCAGCATCTGAAGAATGACAAGATGCTGCAGGTTTAAAGCTTTATCATCAGCATGGGCACTTCAGCAACCCTTCCGCTCCTTCCAGCGAAGCAGAGGCCAAGCACAGCGGTAACTGTCTCAGGCAGGCCTGGCACAGCAGAATCGTATCTTCACAACAGAAAGCATGTATCTCAGGAGAGCTGTTCTCTTTTCACTGATTTATCCACTCCTGGAAAGTGGAAGAGGACACACAACCCAGCTCGCAGCAGAAGCACAGGGAATCAACTCTCAACAAGTGATCAATATTGTGCATCCTTGCACATGTATATTATGTTCCCAACAGTATTATTTTCTCACTTTCTCTTGAATAAAAACCTCCCCATTTTTTCTTTTTTTTTTTTTGAGAATTTGTATTCTTTAATATTCTGTGGCCGTACTCTTACCTTCATATGCACAGATATTACTAGCATTAGCAATGCTGTGCATTATGCTCTTCTGTGCAGAAAATTATCTAACTAGCCACATTTTTTTAATTTCTCAATGAAAGAAAATATTAGCTACATAGAAAGTAGGAAAAGGCTTTGATATCTTTAGATACCACTGGCAAAATTTTCACCCTTACTTATTTTAATGATCCTTTTCATAGCACAAGAAAACCATGACAAATGTAAGGAGATGTGTATTTATACTTTGTGCATGTGCAAGCATCCACAGGCACATCCTTGTATCATCTGTGTCAAACGTTTTCAATGCTGCTGCTCATACACAGGTAAAGATCTTTCCTGGATGTTTAACTAGGAGAACGAAAATTTAGTCAAACTAACCTTCAAAGTCACTTTCAATTGCAAATAAATAAATAAATGCATAAATAAAAATTCAAATACATGAGAAAAAGGCCTATTCATCTTCATCAGCTGTTGACACCTCCATCATTCATCTCATGAAAAAAATAATTCTGAGGAGAATATATCTCAGAAAAGAATGTTTTTTCTTTTTCTTTTTCTTTTTTTTTTAATACCATGAATACTAATAAAGTGAAAGCAGTTTAGTTCTTTATAAAATCTATTTCCATTCACACCCACCAATGAGCTCCCAGACTACCTATAAAGGTTTCATTTATTCTATTGCATTGGAGGCTTCAGAAAACTAATTGTTTATTCAAGTCTATCTGCTCTATCCATGCTCAATTAGGTCTCACTTTTCTCACACTGAAATTAGAAACAAAAATGCAAGGTGAAACATTCCTCATTCCACTGACTGGCTCAGCTTGATCAGCCACTCTGAACGACTGCAGCCACAAGGGTAGCAAGAGCTCCACCGTAAAACAGCACTTGAAGGACCTACTCAGTGACTTACAGATTTCCTATTCATTACCTTATACCTCTGACTAATGGAAAACACCTTTCTATTGCACCTTTCTAATAAGGCACTACCAAGCACTATTTGAAGGTAAGCAGGTTTTCTGGCTACTGCAATTCAGACATAACCCAGTTTTTAAAAACAGGAGCCCCAACTGTTACACACCATAAGAAAAAATAGCCTAAATTTATTGATCCTTATTTAGATCTCTAAAATAATAAATAATCCATTAGGCTCTCTAAAGCTTCAAATTCAGAATCACTTCTATGAAGAATAACACATCAAAAGGAACGACAACACATTTATGCAAGGCAGGTACAAAACAAAAGAGAGAAACTCATGATGAAATGAGCTTGGAGTAAAAGGTTCTCAGCATGTAATGGAGCTGAAGCTGATCCATAAATCAATGCAAGATGAAAGCAAGATTATTTATGTGAAAGAATTGCATTGTTAATTTACAGTCTGATTTTGAAAAGAAATGCTTTACTTGATCAATGTATAAATGATGTGTGTGTGTGCACTGAGCACAAATTAGTAATTACAAGCAGGTGCATCTCCTCATATTTTTTAATTAACCTTAGAAAACAGCAGACACAGCTCCAGAAAATGCAGGTTTTTCTCTGAGTTTTCCTTTAACACATTCCTAAGTTTTTAAATAATGCAGCCTCACCACAAGAGACCTTGGAGACAAGGGCTTTTTGATCTCTTTTTTCCCATTCAGCACTAAGATACCACGCGCAGTTATCGAACAATAGCTTCCACTAAAAAAATCCTTTTCCTGAACTGTTTTGAAAGTGAACTAGAATAAGGCATCTGATAGCTTTATAGTTGTACCCTAGGCATACAGTACAGAATTCAAATGCTTCTCTTCTAGCCTCTCCAACACAATTAGCAAAAAAATATCAGAAGGGCAAGCATACACAGGGGCATGGGGAGGACAACCCAATTTGCATTCAGCAGAGATTTGTAGTTGAGGACAACAGTCAAGAAGTGTGTTTGTAATTTTAACTGCCTCTACAGCATTTCACACCTACCGCCATCTGCCATTTGTCAGTTTCAATTTATAGTTGCCTATAATAACCAGAATTATTTATTAACACTGTATGGCTTAAGGAAGGTGGGTTTGTTTTGTTTTTAAACTTGATGAACTCAAGAAATATTACAGGAAGGGAAAAAAATAAAAAAGACAAAATGAGAACGTAATCAGAAATGTGATTCAGGATAATGTGAAATATTCCAGGCTTCTGTTTCATCTTTTCTGTAATTCAAGCAAGTAACTGCCCATGTGTCCTAAATATTCTCTTTGTAAAACTTCACTCATCCTGGCCACTTTATGAGGGCTTTTTCAATTACGCATGTAGTTATTCAATACAATAACACTGATGAGTGGAAGAATGAAAGCTCCCTACTTAAACAAAAAACATCCTGTATTAGACCCCATTAGACAGAAGAATGATAGCAGTATGCATCACACACTATAACTGAAAGAATACATGCATCAGTATGTATACGTAGAAGAGTGCGAAGAGGACAGATGCAAAACCTGTTCAGATGAGAATGACTGCCCTTGTCTTTAAAAACAGCACAGTCTGTAAGTAATCTGGTTACTTCAGCCCCATATCAAAAAACTAAAATTAACAGCAAAAGATTCACTTGCATGGCTTTTAGAATTTTACTTATATATCCCATCAACACAGATTTTTATATACTCTTAAAGTTTGATATAACTTAATGCTCTATCTATTACAAGGTCGGTTTGCCTTGGAAGTTGTAGCAGTTTGATGAATTCAATATCACAAAGGATCTCACTGAAATATCTAGAGTGTAGAGCTTAGTATACAAGCTCTATACTACCTGCAACGTAGCAGGAATGTTCAAATCATACATTTTTTATAATCTCACATTACTAATGTAAGCCAGCATCATGAAATATGTATGTGTGTGTGTACATATATATATATATATAATATAACTAACTAACTCTCTCTCTCTCTCTCTCTCTATATATATATATGTATATATACACACACACACACCATACACACACACCCACGGAGTTTCACAGGGTCTGAGTCTTAATTCCATGTAGTCTTTTTTCCACTTTCCAAACAGGAATGCACTCAAAACTGGGGCAACCAAAATACACTCCACTTGATTTCCAGAGTCTATGATGATTCATTCAAATCCATGCTGTCTTGTAGACATGGCATCTCTTAATTGACTTGAAAATCAGCATCTCACATCCAGTAAGCAGCACACCACATCCTCAGGGCTTATTCAAAACAACAGGATACTGCATTTTCACAAAACAGGTACTGCTTCAGTTAACTCTAAATGACACTCAGTCCTTTAATCTGCCCAATCTCAGAGATCGAACAGAGATTGGATTGTGGTCACACTGGTCACTTCAAAGTACTTTTACCATTTTGAACGCTAATAATCTCTAGCTTTTAGGATGCGAAGGTAGTGCCATTCCTACAGTTTACAATTTGTCAGCCTTCAGAGAAATTAAATTTCTAAAAGAAATAACAGCCTTGTTTTGAAGTCTGAAAATGAATGTTTTATTCTAAAGCACTCCAAACCTGTGTAAGGGGTGAGAAAACTAACAACAGCAGAAGAGTCAGAATCAACCTTGTATGGAAACCAACCATTCACATTCAAGTAGCTGACATATTAGTATCAACCATATGTCACACCTACCAGAGAAACACAGACTGCGTTTTAGAGAATATTTGGATTTTCAAAGCCATCAACCAAATTTAACTGATAGGCCATGAGCATTTTCTAAATAGGAGATCAGTTTGTTCTCTTAGATACTGTTCAAGTGCACAAGGTTCCCTTCTGCAAGCCAAGTGTAGTCTTAAGTCTATCTCTTCTGAGAATGGGACACTTGAATTTATTGCGTATAAAAACTAAAAAGTAATATAAAGAACGAAGAATGAGATTAAAACATGCAGTTATTGTCATACACAAAAAAGAGGTCCAGCGCATCATCTTTCGCTATATAGTCTGGTTTTTCAGGCTTTCTCAAGCATAGGGGGGAATATTTTCTAAGTATTTAATACAAAATACAGAGCATTTCATTACCTTCACACATATATACAAAAAGCCTCTTGTTTAGAAACATTTGTACTGCTTATAGTGCTATCTTACCTAATTTTAGCTGATCTTACTGTGACAGGTGGCACACCCAGGAAATCATAGCCTAAATTGCAAATAAATTATTCCTGTCAAGACATACTAACAAGAGAACACAAGGAGAAATGTGCAGCACTAAAATCTTTGACATTTTTGATTTGTATGATTATGTACCACTGTGGGAGTTCATTTGGGCTTGTTAGTAATGTTCACCTGCACTATTAACTAGATATAACTGAATGTAAAAATTATCCAATAAAACTATTCTCTAAAAAAAGAAAAATGTTGAGTCATCTTAAGACCAGTCTCTACCTCTGAGAACAACTCTGAAGCACAGGAGTCAGTGCATCCAGCACTCAAACAAAACCACCCTTCACTTCTACACAACTTAAACTACAGCATCCCAGTTTCAGTTGGGGCACAGTTGATTTTCTTTATGGTCGCTGGTATAATGCTATGCTTTGGCTTTAAGAGAAAAACAATGTTGATAACACACTGACGTTTTAATTGTTACTGAGCACTGCTGCACAGGGATATTTCAGCTCCTCGACTTCCAATACTGTCCTGTCAGCAAGGATCTCCAGGGAGGACAGAACCAGGACAACTTACCCAAACTGGCCAAAGGGAAATTTCATACCATAGAACTACAAAACTGAGAGGAATTGTCCAGGGGGCAGCCTCTGCTCAGGGACTGGCTGGTCATCAGCTGGCAGGTGTGTGCATCACTCACTTCGTAAACAGAGTCAGACAGAAACAAAAAGAAAGATTATCATTGCTATTATTTCTCTCTTCCTTTTCTGCCTTAGTAAACAGTTTTTATCTCTCCTCGCAAGTTTTACTTTAGTTTTGTCTTTTTTCCCCAGTTGTCTTCTTAAAGCAAATAGCTATACTGTGCTAAGCTGCCTGCCAGGTTAAATTACGGCAAAAGTAAAAGAGGCAAGGCCAGTACCAGAGAAAATCAAGTTCCAGTTTAATTACTTGGCTACTGAAACAGTATGTAAAAACAAAGACATAATATTTTCACAGCATTTTTTCAATCATTTTATCTATTAGACAACCTGCTTCAACACAGTGTTTTTTTTCTTTAACATTTGCGGCTCAAGAAGGCACTTTACCAAAAATATGATCCTAAACAGTATAATATGCTTCACTGATAAACTTCCAAGTGAGGAAAAAGAGCCTGCAGGGACTAATCCTCTACTACATACAGAGTTGGCAGTTGTACCAATTCTTCAGAATTACTTGTTTCACTGAGACACACACTCACATCCTGCAGTTGAAAATGAAAACCTAACAAAAGTTGTGAAGGAAAACCCAGAGCAACTGAGATAAACAAACACTCTTTTCTCAATGACCTTGTCATTATTTCCATAGCAGCTTCAGGAAACAAATGGAATGGCCAACCTGAACAAGTAGCATGCAGAAGGAAGAGCAAACAAGTTTGAATCACAAAACTACCCTACAATTCATTAAGCTTCCTTTGGCTAAGGATGAAATATTTCCTTAGTTACACACACAAGTTAGTGGTTTCCAAGATAAGATTTATTTGGAAATAAAAAAGACTGCATTTTTATAGTTAATAATAATGTTTGAGTATGTAATTTCAATAATACAGGCCAAGCTTAGCTTCCATACTTGGTTTTTGAGCTCCATGAAACATTCCTACAGCACACTCCTTCCTTGGAAAGCAATGATCTCAAACATCTTAATGTCCTTTCCTTTCCCTTTCCCTTTCCTTTCCCTTCCCCTTCCCTTTCCCTTTCCCCTTCTGACAAACGTCTTGAACTAAGGAACCTTATTTGGGATCTAGTCAACACAACACCCTCTTCACACAATACTTAGAGCTCCAGCCTACCTAGAGAATATGGAAGCCAGGAATCTTTCTTACAAGAAGGACACACTAAGTTGGCCAAACACAATGAAAAGAGAAATCAACTTTGGCAAAACTTGCCATCAGAAGAAAAACAGTTTGCAAGTACACTCTCGTTTTAAAATTACACCGCGACTAGTGCAATTAGTGCATTTATTTAATCAGAAACAAAACCACAAAAAATTGTCCTGTATGTCTAGACAGGCAACCTGTACTCCCCTAAAGCATTCTTTCCCCAGTCATTCTGGGGACAGAACTATGGACAGACAAACAGGATGCACTGTGACAGTCACAGCTGTTCACATCACATATAAAGGCTGTCAAATTCAAAAGCCTCAGCTACAGTTTCACATCTCGTGTCACTTGCATATCAAGAGATCAAGAAAGAACATGAGACAGTGTGCTCCATTGGAGTGCAGCATGTTGGGAACCTGCCTAGCAGCGAAGTTGGACAAGATGATCTCCAGAGGTCCCTCCAAACCCTACAATTCTGTTGATTCTTTTCTTCCATGACAAGAGATAGACATGAATCAACAACCTCACATCGCACCAGGAGATTTAAATTGGATGAGTTTCTCCACAAAAACAGCAGTTAGGGATTGGAACAGACTGGCCAGAGATGTGGTGAAGCTACCATCCCAGCACATTTAAGAGATGTTTTGACATGGTGTTTAGGGACATGAGTTATTGGTGGATGTGGTAGTGTTAGGTGATGGTCGAACTTTCTGATTATTTTATAATAAAAATCCTAGATTTCTTTTCCACTGCGCACAATTAAACAAAGTTCTAGAAATCTTTAGAAACAGACTGTTGAAAGATATGCCAGGTCATTCAGTAAGAACCACAGAGCAGGTGTGGTTTCTGCCAGCCAGAAAGACAGAAAGCATGTGTCTTCACACAGAAGGAAGTAGACTTGATATCATTACTGCAAGAACAGTTAAGTAAATCAGCAGATTGTCTGGCTGGAAAAACAATTACCAATTGAGATGAAATGTTGAAATAATCTCACACAATGCCTGACCATCTGACTGTTTGCATTAAACTCAGCAACACAGCCTTCACAGATTCACTAGCTTGAGAATAAAATGCTCACTCAGTTTCTTGCCTTTTCCTTTTTCAAGCTAACATTTAACCTTAGAAGTAGCCTGCACTGTAGGATGTGTGTCAAAAATCTGGATCTAGAGAGGCACAGTCTCATCCTCAGAAGAACTGGCTCATCCAGCTCTTGTAGGGTTGCATCCATATCCGCACCAGAGAAAAGACATTTAGCGCACACAGGAAGAGAACATTCACCATGCATTCAGGTCCTGCATTAGCATTAGTGATCTCACCAGCAGTCTTCAGAAGACTGTGTCAGGGAAAGCTGAAATTCACAGTAGGAGAAAGACAGGAAAGATATCAAAGGAAGTGAAACTTTTTTTGTACTCTTCAGAATATGAAAAGAAAATCCTTAAAATCTGACAAGATTCCTTTCCATTATCTTTAAGGCATTCCCTTTTTTTTTTTTTTTTTTTGAGTTGGATTTACTGTCTAAGTCCTAAATCCAACTCAAAAAGAAAAACTCTGGAAAAAGTTGGCAGCTTCTTAAACTTTATTCTTACTCCATTTTTTTATCCTGCTTTCCATCCAAAACCCATTTTTGTAAGGGTTCCTCTGCAGTTTCTCTACAGAAGAGGAACTGCTGTCTGAAAAGCGAATTAGTCTCCTCAGTGTGAAACAGGTCAATAGTAACACATTCATAAGAGACTATTTATTTCAGGTTTGTGCAAACCTGGCTGCTCAGTGGCTTCTCACAAATCAAGCACACCAAACAAAACTATATGCAATATGTTTATACACAAAAGTCACAAAGTTAATAATTTTCCAGTCCATCCACCTCAGGATGATTGGTTACTAATTTACATATTTATGACATTGCTGACTCTATCCTTCCATACCACACAGCTCATGGGAGGAGGCTTCACTTGGGCAGGAATGTTTTTGACCTATGGGTGTGATTTACTTCATCTAAAGATATACAGACCTTGAGTTTGCTTGCCAAATTGGCAACATCCTCAAAGCATTCTGATTAATATTCTCTTCAAGGCCTCCTAGATCCAGGATGCCCTTGGTTAAAGGATACTAAGTGTTTACTCCTTTGATATCTAATATAACGTTAGCTCCATTTTTAGAGCTGGTTTTCAGCAGAACCTTTGCACTCTTCACTCTTTCAATATTGCTGTAATATTAGCTAAACAGTACATTCAGGGGTCAACCTACCTCCTAGGCCCACATCAGTTCTGAAACCACAAGTCTCAAGGCTTCATTCATTAAGAAACAGACCAGGTAGCAATTTCAGGTTTTCTGTTAGGGACGCTTTCCAGACAGAACATACTTTACTGTTAGGAACACCACAAACCAAAAAACAGCAGAGTAAGGCTTGAGAATTTTTTACACCATGTTACCATCATTAATATATTGATCAGGTATGCCAGCCTAGTAACAAGACCCCACATCAGTTCCATCATACAAGCCTAAATTTTTCTGGTGGTTTATAGCTACAGGTTCAGAAATCAAAAACATGAGCATAAAATAAGTACTGAACGAGGACTGGTATGCTATCTTGTATATGTAACATGCAAGTAAAAAAACTTTTTTCCCCACAGATAACTGTAAATACTAACACTTAAGTTAGATGTGCTATCATTTGATCTCGTGTTTACAGTCTGAGGCACTGCATTCAAGCACGAGAGAGAAACCTTTCTGGGGAAGGTTTCCATGGCTCCCTCCTTTGCATTACCTAAAATGAATTTCGTGATAGCTCCTAACCCACTCTTAATAGAAGCTTGTTTAATGAGTATAGCAGAGAAGCTGATGTTTCCTTTTTGCTAATAACTGTCAAGATCTTTCACGAGTCAGGCCTAATCTTTTTGCTTCTCAGGTGAATCAAAGTCATCTGCTCCCATCAACTCAAGCTCAAAATCTTACAGAGGAAAGAAATCTCACAACACATGGATGACAAAGAGCCACTGCAGTTTGTGTATAAAAGCACAAGCTGCATGCGAGTTAACACAGCACACTGTTCTTAGAGAATGCTCTCAAGAGGAGAACAGCGTAACAAAACACCACCACACATTTATTAGGACTTTCGCTGTCAAAATGAGGGAAGTTTTTCCTATTCTTTCCCATTCAGCTTCAGTCTAACACAGTAAAGAATCACACGGACAAATGTCCAGGAATCTAATGCCAGGAACATATGCCTTAAATTGGGTTTGTGTGGCAAGTTTTGGCAGCAGGGGAGGTGACAAAGTGGCTTCTCTGAGCAGAGTACAGCAGGTGCCTCAAGACAGATCAGAGCCGGCTCCAGCACTGGCTGTTGTCTCTGTAAAATAAGACCTAAGAAAGGAGAAAAGCTCTGTGCCACAGCAGCTGGAAGAGAGGAGTGAGAAATGAAAGAGAAGCAGCTCTGCAGGCACTGAGGTCAGTGCAGGAGGTGCTCCGGATGCAGAGCAGCAGCTCCCTGCAGCCCAGAGAGGCCCATGGAGGAGCAGGCCATCACCCTGCAGCCCACAGGCACCACATGGAGCAGATCTCCTGTGCAGCCACGGAGGAGCCCACGGTGCAGCAGTGGCTGAGGCCTGGAAGAGGCACAGCCCACGGATACCCATGCAGGCCGCAGCCCGTGGGGAGCAGCCTGCGGTGGGGCAGGAGGGCTGGGCAGCTGCCACCTGTGGGACAGTGCCAGAGCAGCTCCTGAGGTGGGCCCCATGGGACGGAGCTGTGTGGAGCAGTGCCTGGAGAACTGCTGCCGTGGGGAATCAGCTGGGGCAGGACGGCATCCCGTGGGACGGACCCACGTGGAGCAAAGTGGCCATGGGGAGCAGCAGACTGCAAGTGTTATGGACTGACCGCAGCCTCCATCCCCAGATCTCCCACATGGCTCAGGGGGATGAATGGGTAGTGGAAAGGAGGTCTTAATTTGCTTTTACTTCTCACTGCTTTAGTCTGCCAGCAATAGGCAATACATTACATTTATTTCCCTTATGCTGAGCCTGTTTTGCCCTTAATAGTAATTGGTGAAAGATCTCCATCCTTACTTAGCTCACGGGTTGAGATTTCTCATCATACTTTTAGCTGCCCGTTGGCATTAAACTGTAAGAGCCAGTGCTTGTGAGCAACAGCACTGCCTTGAAATTATGGGAGCTGAGGGCAAGAGTCACTGGGTCAGACAGTACGGCTGGGCTTGCAGAGGTAATTTACGATTTATATTGCTCCTATCTCCGAAGGGTTTTGTGTTAACAGCACGTATACTGAAATGTGCAGACACTTGGGAAGGGCAAGCACCTGCACAGGTATAAAGCATCAAAGAGAAAAACACAAAATGTTCTTTGCAAGATATAAGGCTGAAGTACTTCAGCGAGGATAAAGTGCTTTGTCTCAGGAAAAAAAGATCAGACTAACTTGCACACAGTTTTCTTCCATCCTTCAAAACCTCTTTTTTCATGCTGCGAAAAGCTGTCATTCTTTGACCAACAATCAAAATTTCACTCAGTCTCTCAAAGCTTTAAGAGCTACTGCACAAAATATGAAATGCCCGAGGTGAAATTATTCTGGTACTTATTTAAGCAGTTGCAAACACATAATACTACACTCAAAATGCAGCTGATGGTGAAGCCTCACACAAACAAAACAACAAAAAAAAAGCCACTATCAAAATTCATGAGACATCTTTCCACCTCAGAAATTATGTGCTGTGGTCTTACACAGACAAACAGAAACAAGATACGCAAAGAAATGATTACATTAAAAAAATAAATAAGTCAGAAAGAATCAGCACTGTACATTATTGTACAGCATAACGCAGAATAATACTACACACAGAAGTTCCATAAAGTAGTATTCATCTACTTTAATCAACATTCACTTATCTCAGATCTAGAATTTACCAGCTAAGCAGCTAAGCTTCACATACACTAAAGAAAGATAACAATTTACATCATGAACCTCCTAAAAATGACCCAGACTTCTGCATGAGGTTCAAGCACATTAGCAAATCTTCACTGTTACATCAAGAGTTCTGACTTTTAATGACAGAAACAGTTTGGTTACTCATTATTTGAAAACAAGGCCACATTAGCTGCTTAAGCCAGTTGCATTTAATCATCTATTACCTACTCCCTCACACATACACTGTATAAAAACACATTTCTCAAGCTTGAAAAAAATAAAACCATGATGGTTTGGATTTCAGAGTTCATATCTCTCCTGATTTTCCTTAAAACATATTTATATTTTTTAATTATGTTGTTAGCAAAGGTGGATTTTAATTATATATGTATACAATCAAATATGCACCTACACATACTGAGCAAGAATGAATTAAGAGTGAAAGAAAACCACACCTCTGCATGCAGTGAATTGCAGAGAGAGAGCATGTTTCATACCACTGTTACTAGCACAATTGAAACTAATGTGCATCTAGGGGATACATTTTGCTTTGCATTTGCCATTCCAAAACATTATGGATTTATAAAAGCAGAGCATTAAAAAGAAAGATCAATGTATGACAGTTCTCTTTGATCTCTTGATTTACTTCTGCAAGTGAGATCTGATTTTAAAAGCCACAGGAATTTACTACTTTGAAGTATTTTAACTTTTCATTAACTGGAACAGTGGTACTAGATTACAAGACAAATTCAGAAGGCAGAGTTTATTTCACTTTTGCAGATTTAAGTTCTTTGCACAACTAATAGGAAATCCAGCGCTTAATTCAATTTTCAGGTACATGATTTGTTAGTGGAAGCTATGGGAAAGAAAAAGGATAGTCCAGATGAAGAGAGATGACCTACTTTGCTTCAGAATAAGCAGTGCAGCATCCCCTCCCAAATTCTGAGAAAAGCCAATAGGAGATTAAATATATTTTGCTTTCTATGTTTATTCAGCTGACGAGCATGACCCTGAGCACTGACCAAATTAGTAAGGGTCATTTTGCCCATTTTCAAACAAATGTGGACTAGCTAACGAAGACAGGAGAGGAAGAATCAACCATTTGCATCTGTTTTAATAAAACTGGTGACTCCTGATACCGGCATTCTTTAATGTGCTTAAAACGGCAACTAAGCACAAATGCAGTGGAAGTGCCTGAAGCTAACAAATGTTTAGCTTTCTTTAACAGAAACTTAGAATTAGATCTACTGCTTTGCAGATAACACTCTATGAACTTGTTATCTGAATGGGAAATTCAAATGTATATCACGTAAACTGAATTTTTTAGTATTTAGTTTGAAAGATTGAAAATATTTACTATTTAGTTTGAAAGACTGAAAGATTTAAACTATGACTATGAGCTAAATATGGAGAGGAAGTTTACAAAGTTGCTTTCTCCACCCTCTCCTATTTTCAACTTTCAGGGAAATCTATGAAAAATTCATTAATTCTATTTATGATTTGATTATAGTAAGTAGAAGGCAAAACATCAGCGAAAGCCAGAAAGAAAATTCGCAAATATGATCTCACTAGAAAGATTCTCAAATAAGTGAAATACAAAAATTTAATAAGATGACCACAAGTCTGAGCAAGAAGTTATTTTTCATTTTTCCTTTATCTGGAACACCTTTGAAATAAGAAAAAAAAAAAACAAGTTACCATATTATTCTCAGTCTTTGCTGTCAAACTATTTTGTTATGTGTGTATAAACAGAGGGGACAAAAATTTACTTATATTCTAGCTCTATTTTTGCCCATGTAATGAATCCACATACATATCCAAGTATACCACATACAATCTGAGATTTCCATTCCTTACCTAGACACCCAAACTCATGTGGAGGAAAGGAGCAGAATTCACTGAGTCATTTATCTGTTACCCTAAACAAATACCCTTTTTAGCCCCAGATAGAAGTTTACTGTTTGTGGCAGTCTCACCTCCCTTCCAGGAAAGACCATGGAACAGGTCTTCCTGGAAGCTATGTTAAGGCACATGGAAAACAGGGGGCGATACAGGAGAACCAGCATGTTTTCACCAAGGGCAAGTCCTGCTTAACCAACTTAGAGGCCTTCTGTGATGGTGTCACTGCATCAATGGACAAGAGAAGAGCCACTGATGTCATCTATCTGGACTTAAGTAAGGCCTTTAAAAACACAGTGTCCTACAACATCCTTCTCTCCAAATTAGAAAGACATGGATTTGATGAGTGGACTGTTCAACAGATGAAGAACTGACTGCAGTATTGAGTCCAGAGAGTGGGAGTCAATGGCTCAGTGTCTAGATGGAGATCAGTGACAAGTGGTGTCCCATAGGGGTCAGTGCTGGGACCAATACTCTTCAGTATCTTCATCAATTACATCAACAGTGTGGTTCAGAGCACTGCTGGCAAGTTTGCAAATGACTCCAAGTTGTGGAGAATAGTCAATATGCCCAAGAAATGAGATGCCATCCAAAAAGACAGGCTTGGGCAATGGGGTCCAGGAGAACCTCATGGGGCTCAGCAAATCCAAATGCAAGGCCTAATGCTTAGGCAGAGCCAACCCCCACTGTCAGTGCAACCTGGGGATGAAAGGCCTGAGCACAACCCTGCCAAAAAGGACCTGGGAGTAGTGGTGGATGAGAAGCTGGACATGAGCCAGCAATGTGCAATCTCAGCCCAGAAAGCCAACTGTATCCTGGACTGCATCAAAGGAACTGTGGCCAGCTGGGTGAGGGAGGTGATTCTGACCCTCTACTCTGCACTGGTGAGGCCACACCTTGTGAACTGCATCCGGATGTGAAGTCCTCAGTGCAAGAGACACAGACCTGGCAGAGTGCGTCCAGAGGAGGGTCACAAAAATGAACCAAGGGATTGAACATCTTTCCTATGAGGACAGGCTGAAAGAGCTGGAGAACCTCCAGACAGGCCTGAGACATTTCAGTTCTAAAGGGAAGCTGCAGGAAAGAAGGGAACAGACTAATCAGGAGGGTCTGTTGTGATAAGAGAAGGGGAAATGGTTTCAAGCTTAAAGGGGGGAGAATTAGGTTGGATATAAGGAAAAAAGCTTTTACAGTGACAGTGGTGAGGCACTGGAACAGGTTGCCCAGAGATACAATGAATGTTCCATCTCTGGAGACCTTCAAGGCCAGGCTGGACCAGGCTCTGAGCAACCTGATCAAGCTGTGGATGTTCCTTTTCATTGCAGGGGAGTTGGACCACATGGCCTTTAGAGGTCCCTTCCAATTCTAAAGATTCTACCATTCTACTCTATGATAAAATGGATCTATTACTTAATGGAAAGAACTGGGAGGATAAGTACTAGAATATATTCCATAATAACATGCTTTTGACTCTCACAAGGACAGCTCAAAACCAAACCACTGGTTCATTCAAGAAACAGTCCTCTTCATCAGAAGACAGGTTCTTCTGTCTAAAAACAAGGGCAAAATTCAAGGTTTAACAGGGAAGATACCACACTGCAGCGCAGCAGTGTGGAATTACATCAGAAGACTTCTGCCGAGCCTCAACCACGCAATGCCCAGTAGAGAAGGGAGCACATCAGGCTGCAGGACAGCCACATAAAGGACATTCACTCATCATATGCATGGACATGTCTCAGGCCCTGGCGCCAGTATAAGGAAGCATGCAGACCTGGGCCAGACATGCAGTCACAGCAGTTCTCCCGCTTCCCAGAGATACCACTGACAGGGCACGCAGTAACTCCTGACCACAACAGAGTTTTTCCCAGCTCAGGGTCACAAGTCACTAATAATGCAATGTAACAGGAAGGGACAACAGAAGATTTTTTTGTTTGTTTAGACAGCCAAAAGTTACTTAACAAAACAAAACAAAAACCACATCAACCACAGCTCCTCATCTCCTCACAGTCTCTAGAGAATAGATGTACAGAGCAGCTGGATAGAGCCTGTCTTCTCCAGCATCTAATACACATCTAATGCATCTTTACACCCTTACACATCTTTAAAAGTATTTCAGTTTCATAAAATTTGTGTATACCATAGACCCACACATACATCTTGGACAAAGTCAATTATCTTCACATAGTTTCAAGAGAACAACATTTAATGCTCGTCTATAAATGAACTGTTTTAATGCTGCCCACAATATTTCATCTCAATACACTCTGTTACACACAGTGGTTGCACTACAAAGTAACTGATTTCTATGTTCTGAAGAGTGATCACAGGTGTGTCATTCTCAGGCAGTGCAAGAACCATTCCACTTCAGCTATTATGAGGCCTCTCAGGAAAAATCATCTCTGTCTGCTCCACCCTCAGCAGCGGAAAGGGAGGTGTGGGTGAACAACTGAAACCGTTCTGCACAAATCATGTCTTTGCCCCAGCTCTGCCCTTTCCTATTGCTCAGCCTCATGAGAAAATGTGCATTTCCTGCCTGTGTCAAGGAAGACAGCATAGCTGATGCAGCACGAAGAGAGCAGCGCTGTGGGAGCAGCAGGAAAACAGCAAAGGACAAAGAAAAATACACCGGGTCAGACAGCACCTTCTCCAGTCCCACTGCTCAGCCTCCCACTCCTTGATTTCTTCCATCACTCACCCAAGGCTTAGCATGGACAGCTCTTGAAAACTTCACTAAAGACTGATCCATAACTAAAACAGCACATTCCAATTCTCAGCCCGCAGAATTGTTCTTCACGTAAACACATGAGGAATGCAGAAACAGTCAGGGCCAGAGTGCTGAAAGGAAAAAAACCCAGGTTGATCTAAGAAAATACTGAAAGCTAGCAGGACCTTCCAGCTCCTTGGAATGCTACTTGGTTATACACAATTTACTGAAATATCAACAACTTCTCAATAAGCTCTTTCAACCTAACAAGTAAAATTTTTCTTATGGTAGCTGCATACTCTTGGGTAACTGTTTTACCTTACAATACTGAAATGCAGAACATAAGCAGAAAAACTCCATAATCCAAAAGTAAGACTTAGAAAAGACTCAGAAAGATCTGTTTCTATCTAATGCACCAGCAGTGAAACATATAAACAAAACCAGTGCAAAGAAGATATACACTGTATTCAATAATCTAATTTTTCTTCCTTTCAGGTAATGTTTAAAAGTTTTCCATAAAGACAACTACTAACAATTATATTTCACTTTGAAGACAAGTAAGCTTAGTTATTTGAAGCTAGCTCCTGCAGAAAAACTACAGTACTTGCCACCGAAGGTATAACTAACACATGGCAGTAGTACAACACATTTGCAGCTAAGACAAAAATACCTACTGTAATAAAAAGAATCTGAAGCCAGCTGCACTTTTACAATGAAATTTGTTTCCTAACAGACTTAAAAGTGTATGATGAAAAAGTCCATTTAAAATTTCACTAGCAACTCAGAAGTCCACCCTGTACACACTGGAAAGTATGGCATAGGCAAAAATATTCATGTACTGATAACTGTATGAACACAACAGACAAGACAGTTACCTCACGTGCATTACTGTGCAGCAGAACCTACACTTTTCCTTGAATTCACTATTCATGTGTCACATAAATGATGCAAGATTATTAGATGCAACTCCCTGGTCCCTTGAGTCCCTATCACCATAAAGAACAGTTTCTGTTCTCCAACTTGTTAAATGCTGCCAAAACATGCTGTGAGATCCCAAATCAATGCCATTTGATTTGATTGATTTTTACTGTTGATCAAGTACAGAGTCTGACAATTACGTGGGGACACAAACACGTAGCTATAATTCTGCAGCATTCCAAAGCACGCAGAACACCTCAAGATGAAATACTGACTTCACTCCTGATCTAGTGTACAGAGGTGATTCATTAGGTAGCTGGATTGAAGAAACATTTTCAATGGAATAGCATAACAGACTTATGTAGTGAGGATTGCCTTTTCAAATGCACTCAGATAAGAATTATATTCGGCTTGTTTTCAGGGAAAGCAGCTACAAATTTGTGTTCACATTCAGAGCAGGGAGTACTATAGGGAAGTTCATTCTTTCTGCAAGAAAAATGCAGACCTGACCTGACCTAAGGAAGTGAAAGTCTCATTAAAAAAAAAAAAAAAGTTTATATTTACAATTAACTGCTGTAGAAAACAATTTAATTTATGGAAAGCTGTGTGGCAATTCAGGTATCAAAACACAGAAAACAAATTTGCCCTCAGTTTACATTTGGAAAATGAAATTGTTAGGCACAAATGTTCTACCAGCATCCCTGGAAAAAGTTGTCTTGTATTTTTTCTGGTTTTGTTTTGCTGTTTTAAAACAAAAGTCTCCTACAACCTTTTAAGCAAAAACCCTCCTAAAACTTCTACCCAAAGGAGGAATGCCAGACACATACCAATCTATTAAAGCCATCCGGATACTTCCACCAACTTTTGGATGCAATTAGAAAACATTCAATTGGATGCACTGAAGACTATTTCACATATCAAGGAAGCCAACTGAATGACCAGATTTCTGTTGTCAGGCAGCCATGCTTTGCATGCTTCTGTACAAGCAGCAATACACCACAACCTCACACTTGCTACAAAAGGCATCCTGAGGTGAGGCAGGCATCAAGCTGAGCTCAAGGAAGGAGAAGTCAAAGGTCCTCACAAGTTGGAAAGACACTAAAGGAAAAAAGCTGACAATAACAATTTCAACCTTGCTACGGACTGCTAAGAATCCATACAGTTTAAACTTTGATTTTTCCTGACGCTATTTTAACAGAACCAAGCTTCTGCTTTCATTGTATTATGCTATCATAGGTGAGAAGCTCACTTTCTTTTAAAAGTAAATTGTGTTTTGAAAACCATTCATTCCATGCTTAATATAGCTTTTCTGTGAGAAGCAACTGCCATGTAAGAAGCGTATCAGGTTAGCAGTGCATGTTAACTACTTGTCTTCTCACAAAAACAGGAAATTCTTCAAGTTTCCACTTAGAAATAAGCATCACTTTTCCTATAGCCTGTGGCAAATAGCCATAACATGACTAATACGGTACATTACTGAGGCCAGTTAGGGAACACAAGTTGGTTTAAAAAAGTAAGCCCAACCCAGTAATAAGCATACCATGTACCATGTAATTGAGAGACCTTTTTGATCTTCGTGCAACTGGTAAGGATTGCTGGTGGTGTAGGGAAATTAAGACTATCTGGAAGGAACAGATTAACTTTCCACTCTTTGTAACTGAGCAAGAATTCCACTCTGTTTGTGCCAAATAACTTCAGTTGCTGATGCACACATACTAACAAGCTATTCCACACTGCATATTCAAGAGTAAGATTTTATTTCTGACAAAATTTGACTGCCTTTCTGTAAAGACTGCCATCATCTTTAAGCATGCGTTCCATCTAAGTAACATTTATTTCATCTTGAATTGGTTCGCTTTTTTCTGTTTTCAAGTCCCAAGTTTTAGAGCTTGAAAATGTTTAATTCCTCAGGAATGGTAATTAGCCATTGGTATTTTTTGCTCATGTAAAGAAAAATGCATGAAGAAATGACTTTTTAAATAATTTAACTCCCTTTCTGAGCAATGGAAGAAATAACCGATTCCCAAATACATTTAATTGAACCTACTGCTGTTTCAAATTCAATTTTTCTTTAATTGGTAACTGCAGAACATGTGAATTATTAACCAGCAATCCCTGAGAACAGGATATAAAATAAAAAGAGAAAAGGCTTCCAATGTAGCTGGAAGATAAACTAGCATTTTTCAAGATGCTCTGTAGAATTCTCCCCCCTGTGCTGTAGGTTTTTTTTATTACCGTCTACCTCAAGTTCAAGTTCTCCTGGAAGGTTTCCTCCATGGAGCTATAGAAATCAGCTTGAGGATGACAGTATTACGAGATGTGCCTCTTCTGAAACGTTAAAGATTTTCAAAAGGGCTACAGGCACAAGAATCTGTACTGTGACATCTAAAGAAGTCAGGCAAGTAAGAAGTTTTTAAAGGCTCATGTGCGAAATTCTGCAGCCAACAGTTGCTCCCCTGCTTGCCCACAGACCAAGCAGAACCAGAGGCGCACAGCAACAATCATGGCCACATGTGCTGACAGCACAGCAAGTGGCAACTATTCTCCTACATTTTTACATACTACATTCTAACATGTTCTTACAGTTACTTCAGCTTCTCTGTATTAGAACAAGGCATTAACCGGGTTCACCAGTACAACCGCACTAGCTGTACCCAGTGTCATAAGGTCTTGGTTTTATTCCAAACATTAAACCACTCAGCACTTACAGAAAAATGAAAAGACATCCTACTTTGGCAGCCAGCAGGCTTCATTTCACAAGACGAATACCCCAGCCTTCTTTGCAGAGCAAAGCTCTAGGACGCCAAGTGAACCAAGTGCATCTGCCATTTGATCTACTTGTTTACAAGGTGCTACCATGTGGTAGCACCCCAGCTCTGTCACACAAGGATCCCATCAGCGTCTGTCACACAAGTCAGTTCAAAGCATACAAAAAGGACATTCATGGCAGAGGATCACTTTGTAGCTAGACCAACACCCCAACATCTAACTCAGAATTTTCCCCCTGATGCCAGGAGGGTGTAAATTTCTCCTTCCCTCAGGAACAGCCTCATTTCCTGCAGAGGCTGGGGAGTTGTGCTGGTAAGCTGAAGCGTTATGACCATGTCAGTGAGTGAGGAAGCCAGCAGCAGGGCTAGTGTGCCCATGCACAGCAAGGCAGGTGAGAGGCCACCCACAGCTCCAGTCTGCAGCAGAAGCAGCCAGGGGAGCCAGGCAGGAGGCAGGGCAGAGAACCATGCTCTGCCACCGCCTGTCCAGGCACAGAACTTATCTTTCACACTTCGATTTCACAGAGACCTCACCTGACTAAGGCAACAAAGGGAAGCGCAGCCTTCCTGCCTATCAAGTGAAAACATTTTCAACTAGATAAAAAGTGGAAATGTCTGAAATTCAAGATTTTAAATTGGCTTCCTATCCTGAGAAGCAAGTATCCTGAGAGGAGATTCCTTTTCCCCTCCTACTTCCTCTGCAAAATGTTTATCTTCTACTTAAAGCACCAGGAAATCACTGGATGCTTAATTTATCTTTTTTTTCTAGTTCAGCTCTAACACAGTTCTCAGGAGCACAGCCGCTGCTGATGACCCTCCAGACAGCACTGCCACTGGGAAGTTGTGCTGAGAAAGCAACACTGCAGGTCATTTGATGAAGAACCACATTTGTCTAAGAAGCATATTACTCCATAATTCACATGGGATTTTTTCTTCTACAAATTGTCACCCTGTAATTAGGGTGTCTATTCAAGTTTGATAAAGTATTTTGCACCAGTCCAGCATGAGCATTCAAGATCTTAATTCTTCACACAACCAAGCCAAAACTAAGCCCACCTTTTTCCCCAAACAATTTACTGTCACCCAAAAGGAAAACCTTTCAAGAAGGCCCTGTATTTCCTGCTATGCAGCAGGTCAGATGGTATTATTTTCTTATGTTTCAATCTGGAACTGTACCAAAAAAAGTTGCCAACCGAACTGCTTTGTAAAAATTTCATACACATCTATCAAATAAAACACATTAAAGGAATGTTTCACGTTAAGGGAAACAGCAAGTTTGCTTGTGGTACTAAAGTAACAGTAAAATAAACTCTGCAATATACACTCGTGCACTGTTGCAAAGATTGCTCAACTCTTTTTGTCTTGTTTGGGGTGTGACTCATGCACTAGGACAAGGTGTGTGTGCAAACCTCCAATGTATGCACAAAGGAGCACTAGCAGCTATATAGCATCAGCCACACATAGATGAGCCAACCAAAGTCAAGGAGACAGATAGCAGGACCCTCCGCAGCAGAACTCACACACCAGGAAGGATGAGAAAATATAAAACATGTCTACAAGTCAACCTCAGTGAAGGTATGGTAGACATCCTGTAAAGGGACATCTGCCCTGACTTGGTGGCAGAGGGACTGGGAGGCATTCCTTTTACAATCCCAATCTCAGACATTTTTTTCTCAAAAAGCTGCATGCAAAAGAGCCATCTGACACTTGCTAGACAGAACAAAAATCCATTTATGTTATTTAAATCCATGTTATGATATTTATTTAACAAGAGAAATGGTTCATTTCATTCATGTATAGTGAAAACAACAGCATGAACAAGCATCCCACAAGCAGAACACATCAAGGGGTTTACCCGCCAGATTATTCTCAGCTTACCCGTCACAAAGAGAAAAAAATATGTATTTATAATCCTTGTTATAGCTCAGCACAGGAAAACAAAAATGCATGTGAATGTTGAAGAGGATGGAAAGGAGCAGGAGAGAGTCAAAAGCAGTACCCTCCGGAAGAGAGCCGTGACATAAAACAGTATTTACTTCCAACTGAACCTTGGAACTTCTGTTGGAGAACCGTCACTCTGCTTTCAGACCAGGTGAGCTCTACAACACAGAACAAAACTGATTATCTTTGTGTTACAATCCAAGGGAGAAAGAGAACACACCAGTTTGAGTGCAGGAAGGGAGTCCAATACTACTGCAGATTTTTTAAGTGAAGGAAATTATAATGAAAGGACACACTGCAACAGACTGCTCCTACTTCTTCTATTTGGAAATTCAGGATGTGATTTCTGGAGTTTTAAAGAATGGGAAAAAAAGAATGTCTTTTCAGGGTAAATTCTTCAAACTCTCAAACTTTTGGAGTGACTGTATTCAGCTGTAATCAGCACTAATATTTCAGTGAGAGTGGAATTTATGCACACTAATCTCTACCATCGTTCACATCTCAGGTTTAGGTTGGATAGGAAAGGGTATTACAATTTTCACTTTTTACAGCACTGATGTAGGATAATATTTCTAAAGCAGTCTTTGCAATTTTCCCTTTAACTGCAAAACCCCAGGAAACCTCATAACCACCTTTTAAAGTATGCACATAAATATACTTTAAAGCCGAAAACTGGC
The DNA here is from genome assembly GCA_035772895.1 of Perdix hodgsoniae. Taxonomy (NCBI): domain Eukaryota; kingdom Metazoa; phylum Chordata; class Aves; order Galliformes; family Phasianidae; genus Perdix; species Perdix hodgsoniae. The sequence goes on from JAPSGF010000003.1 coordinate 20,348,215, forward strand.
ATCTACGTGGATGAATCAGTGTATCATTTTTCTGCCACGAATCACTATTTTACAAAATTGCAACCAAATGTTTTCCTGGTCCCCAGTAGTTTAAAGTCAGTCATCATACATGGATTATATACTGGTCATTAAAGGACCCTCTGTCTTAATTTTATAAGCCTTGAGGGCTACATGGAGAAAATCCTAAATATGTGCTGCACATTTTTTTTCCAATTCAGTAATTTAACAAGCATTTGCTCTTGCAGATAAAAAACAGATGAATATTTTCAGTGAGTGCAGTAATCACAGAGAGATTTAATTTTCCTACAGGAGGACTCTTTCTAAGTTACGTAGTTCTGCTGAAAATTCAAAAGGTTAAATTTAACTGCTGCTCAGTATATACTGAATGGTATTGTGGTATATAGTCACTACTGTCCCCAACTAAACGGTATTGTGGTATATGGTCACTACTGTCCCCAACAAAGCATCATACAAATCCCAGCTGGATTCTGTATGAAACTGTAACTTGAACCTATTTCTTGGTTGGTTTTATTAAAAAACTAGATTTAGAAATCTATTCAGTCAGCAACCAAAGCAAACAAAACATGCAGGCAAGGTAGGAACAAGAGGCTATAGTGAAAGAAACGAATCAGTCACAAGAAGGAGCCCATAAAATTGTTGAAGCCCACAAGTTGTTAAAGACACCTGAATATGCTGTATTGGGTTTACACGTCAAGGTTTAGGAAGCTGGAAGGCTGCAGGGTGGCAACAGCACATAAGAGAGAAGAGGAAGAAAATGAGAGAAGCAATTCCCTGCAGGCACCACGTGCAGCAGTGCAGCCACGGAGAAGCCCACAGTGCAGCAGTGGCTGAGGCCCAAAGGAGGCACAGCCCACAGATACCCACGCAGGCCGCAGCCCGTGGGAGGCAGCCCACAGTAGGGCAGGAGGGCTGGGCAGCTGCCGCCTGTGGGACAGTGCCAGAGCAGCTCCTGAGGGTGGGCCCCGTGGGACGGAGCTGTGTGGAGCAGTGCCTGGAGAGCTGCTGCCGTGGGGAACCCACACAGCATCAGATAGGACAGGATGGCATCCCGTGGGACAGACCCACCTGGAACATGGTTCAGTGGCCATCAAAGAGACAAAGAGTTAAGGACTGACTGCAGCTTCAGTCACTGCTCAGAGGGAGTTGGTAGAGAAGAGTGGAGGGGGAAGGTGTCTGCAGTTTGTTTTTAGTTCTCACTGCTCTGGTCCGTTAGCATCGGACAGCAAATCACATTAAACTCCCTTATACTAAGTCTGTTTTGCTTTTGACTCATTAGTGAGAGACATCCCTGTCCTAGTAAGCCATAAGCCTTTCTTTCATCCTATTTTCTCCCTCTATCTTCATAGGAGGAGTAAGAGAACAGCTGGTGGGGCTGAGCGAGCCACCACCATGAAAGCCCCACGTATGTTTAGAGACATTGCAAAAAACAAACATTCCAAAATCGCCTGGTCAAGCAATAGCTACACACTGTATTCCTTTGGGGCGAGTGGTGATAAGTGGAAGAAAAAAAATGAAAAGCCAAACATCCTTTATTTTGTTTTGAATCACATCCCTTCAACAACTCCCACTGTTAAAATGCAGACCTGTGGCACTGTCTTAATTACAGAAAATAAAGTCCTATCATCAAGCTTCTTTTAAAATTCTGAAAAATTCTGACATTTCTGTGGTGACTAAAACAGTGTATAACCATTGTTTATAGTAGAATGTATGGAATATAGCAGGCTGCTGGTTTGGCATATTCAGTTTGAAGCAAGCAAGTTTACTTTTTACTCCATCAGCTAAACATGAATTGATGCGTGCTATTTTGAAAGTTCTTACACTTCTTTCATTTAGACAGGATAATTTATAATTATAATAAGTTATGACTAAATAATTTAGACAGAAAGAAAATATACAAAAATAACCCTTTTTGCATGAATCTGCTTATCTCCTCTCAGTACTAAAATTTTTTTCAGCATTTAGACATCAAGAGCCTGGCCACTGGTCTTTCCTCTCCCTGTCCATGGCTCTTCCACTACAGCCCAACTTTGATGCCTTTGATTTTTGCTTTGGTCCCCATTGTAAAAGACCTCTTTTTATTCCCTTGTTCAGAAGCCAGTAACAGCACCCTGAGAAATACCTGCAAGGGTGCTCACCTTCACTAGACGAGAAGTTACCCTCAGAAAGGCTTTTTCCTAATTTTGTACATGCAAAGTTTAACAGCCTGTTGCTACCAGCTTTGTGCCCTACAAATGTAGAAATTTATCTTAAAAGTAAAGGAAAAGGTGGATGACAGATATGTTTCCACTCAAAAAACAGCACACACTTAAATTAGACTTCCTCCAGAAGACAACGGTCTTGAAGTCCTATGCTAGAAGCTTCCCCTATCAATTAACTCCTGTGTTCATCCTTCTATGTGTGAAGTTTTCGAAAAACTGTGCTCAGCTCTTCTTTTATAGAAGATGAATCCAATTATTCTGCAGATAGTCCTTGTTCAGCCCAGAGATCTTTTACTAGTAAAATGGCGAGAGGATACAGTCAAGTCTTCATAGATTTTAAGTCATGTAAGTACTCAGTCTACCAATGTTAATATTCCTTCCAAGAGAGAACATTCCATGTTCTACATTCCTTCCAAGAGAGCAGTGAACCCTCCCCCCACACCCAGTTGCATATGTTAGAATAGCAAAACATGTCAAATATTCTACCTGGTGCACTTGAAGCAACTCATAGCAACAAGTCTGATGTTACACAGCTGGTAACCAGGTAAGGCCTAAAGTTAACCTGCAGGACTGTCACCATTGAGACACTGTAACACCGGACAAAACTGAAAGATTAACTCTTCAGAATGAACATCAGAAGCCTTAAGAACCAACCAGAAGACTCATGATGGCACAATTTACTTCCTTCTGAAGCCTTAGCTTTATTGTTGGAATTAACTAAAACATACCACTTTTTTTCTAAGGTTTTATCAAATAAATTCATGGATGCCTTCCTCTAAATTATTAAGCTATTTACCTGAAACAAGACTGCTAATTTAACAGAAAATGCATAAATAAAATACTTCAGTATTTAACACACAATAACTCAAATTCATAGAAGCCCCAAAAAGCATTTAAAGCTCAATAAAGAACAAACTGCTTCATCTGACAATTTACCTACCAACAGAATTCATCCTTGAAAAAATTTGAAATTTCTTAAATTTAATATTGGCCATATCACTGCAGTGCTTCCTTTCAGCTCTGCATACTTTCCAAACACCCAAACTAATGTAATAAGAGATAATATTACAGGGGAGGTCAAGCCACCTACAATGCTTTCATATCCTAAACACTTCAGTTACTGAATCTAAGTTCTACCTCCATAAAGCTACAGGTGCAAAAGCTAATAGGGTCATTTAAGGCCTGCTTACTGGAAGGTAGTGGCACTTGTCTCATGGTTCTTTCACACAGCTCTGTCTCACATAAACACAGCCTTTTGCAATAGACAGGACCATAAGAGACCATGGGGTTTTGTACTATCACACTTATTTCTAGTGGTGGCATTTGAAGCAGCCTCTCTTTTCATTGTCACCAGGCATACATCAGGTTCACTGCTTGTCTTCTTACATATTTATGGCATTAAGACATTATTACTATGGTAACCACCATTTTATCCCTATAGATGAAGACAGCAAAATACTTTGACCAGAATTTCTGTGCACTCAAGTTTCCATCAGCTAATCTGAATGACAGAACTGCTATAAAATCTACAATAAAAAATTAATGATCAAAGAAGGACTTTCTCCAGTTCCAGGAAAATGCTCAATCATAAGTATCTGTTCAAAGAATCATTAAGCAATAACTAGATTAAAGGAACTTAATACAAGCTTAATTCTTTACACTTTCTTTAACAAGTCTATCCAAAAGACAGAAGGAAAATCTTTTTCATTTCATTAGCAGTCAGAATTCATTTAAAAAAGAAAATGAGCTAACATTTTTCAGGACCTACTTTCACTTTAATGCTAAAAAATAATTTGCATTGATAATGTGAATCGCTATCTCCAGTCTTAATTCACTTCACACATGATGGGAGAGCATCACATTACAGTAAACTGTTCTTCCTTCCATTTTCCAGTTCCTATGCACAGGCAAATACTGTCTAGCAAGAAAGCACTTAAATTAAAACTCATCTTACACAGGCAACTTCTTTTACGCACCGTGGTGAGAGATTTTATTAGGTCCTGGACATCAGAACTACTCTGAAAATGCTTGTAATACGAAATGTTCACTAAGGCAGCTTTTATTACTTGTCTAAAAATTAATTCACAACATCTCTACATTTAAGATTTAGGTTCTATATAGAAGTCTACTACATTAAAAATTTAATTCAGAAAACTTATTCAGCTCCAATCATTATGATGGGCAAGGAAAGCTCAGTTGGAGACCATTTGCACAGGTTGTTTGCAGGAATGGATAGAGCACCAAATGGTTGTCCAGAGACCAACTTTCTCACTGGCTCTAACACACATGTATTTCTATATGAACTTTCATAGAAAGCAGAGATTGACAGAACTGAACTGAATGCTTGGTTTCAGCCACAACTTTAATTTGTCTAAACCAAGGAAGTGACAAAACCAGAAACCTCATGATGGCACTAACAATTTACTTCCCTATAAAGCCTCAACTTTATTCTTGGAATAAAACAAAACACATTACTTTTCTTCTAACAGATTTATTAAATGTACAACACAATCCATTTATGGATGCCTTCCTCTAAATTATTAAAAAGTTAAAGCCAAGAAGTCGGAGACAGTATGAAGAGGGCCTAGAAGTTCGGTTTCATTCAAAACACAGATGAGGTTTTATCACTAGATTACACTTCTATTCTGGTACAATCCCTTGATCTCATCCCCTCAGAATGAAAACAAAACATTTGATTAAAAAGGAAGATAACTGAATTGAATTGTGTTACAGAGGTCTCAAACTTAGCTAGGAAAAGATTTAAAACATAAAAACAAACACCAGTTTACAGCAGCAACAAGATCCTTCATTTCATACAGCTTTTCAAATGAAGAATTTAAAAACAGAAGTTTCTTTGGCCTTTCCCAGGTTACCCCGTACCTAGGTAAGAACTACAGTGTGTGATTAAAGCATAGTCATGATAATACAGCTCTGTGCTGTAATTATTATCAGAAAAAATAATTACCCGAGGTGAAACAATTCCGCCTGCTCATTTTATATATAAGCTTATAAGCTGCATGCACAATCCAACTGTGCATGAGCTAAGGCACATACACAGATCAATACAGCTTGCTAGAAGGAAAGTATATACAAATGTTACTCAGGGTTATTTTATTCCATATATATATGGAATATAAATATATTATATAGATTATATGTAATAGATTTATATATCTCTCTCTGTCACAGAATCACAGAATGGCCAGGGTTGGAAGGGACCTCAAGGATCATGAATCTCCAACCCCCTGCCACATGCAGGGCCACCAAACTCCACATTTAATACTAGACCAGGTGGCCCAGGGCCCCATCCAGTCTGGCCTTGAACACCCCCAGGGATGGGGCATCCACAACCTCTCTGGACAGCCTGTTCCAGCACCTCACCACTCGCTCTGTAAAGAATTTCCTCCTGACATCCAACCTAAATCTTCCCTCCCTCAACTTAAAACCATTTCCCCTTGTCCTGCAGTTATCAACCCTTTCAAAGAGTTGATTCCCCTCTTGTTTATAGGCTCCCTTTAGGTACTGAAATGCTGCAATGAGGTCACTCCACAGCCTTCTTTTCTCCAGGCTGAACAAGCCCAGCTCCCTCAGCCTTCATAGGGGAGGTGCTCCAGTCCCCTGATCATTTTCCTAGCCCTCCTCTGGACCTTCTCCAACAGCTGTCTTTCTTGTACTGGGGGCTCCAGACCTGGATGCAGTACTCCAGATGGGGCCTCACAAGAGCCCAGCCCTGATGGAGCCCAGGCTACCATTTGCTTTCTGAGATGCAAGTGCATACTGTTGGCTCATGTTAAGCTTTTCATCCATTACGACCCTCAGGTCCTTCTCCGCAGAGCTGCTCTCAAAAACCTCTCCTTCCAGTCAGTATGGATGCTTTGGGTTCTTCTGGCCCAAGTGCAAAACTTTGCACTTTGCCATGTTGAATCTCATCAGGTTCACCCGGGCCCACCTTTCAAGCCTGTCGAGGTCATATATATATATATATATTATTATTATTATTAATAATAATAATAATAATAATTAAAAATACTAATGCAAAACAAGGAAGTAGCAGTTTATACAGATAAAGCCTTTACAGCAAACACTTTTATTTAGGACCATATTCCAGTGTGGTCCAGAGTCTTGCTGCAGTAGCTGTGCTGCCCAGTATTCTGATGTGGTATCATACCTTCATAGCCAAGAATTACACTAGTTCTTCACAATAAGTATTTATTTGCCCTCTGCACTAACAGAAAATGCCCTTATGGCATTTTTCATCTGTAGCTTGATCAAAGACTGTTCCCCTTTCAGCAGCAGAGAAACTCGTCTCACAGACTACAACCTCAGCCCTCCCATTCTGTTCAATCTTTTCAATCAACTTCCAGCTATTGAATAATTTGATAGCTTTCATGTTAAAAACTAAACCAAGGCTGGATTCTATTTTTAATAGACGCCAAAGCTTGCACAAAATGCTTCAGCATACCAGGCAGTGCAGAATTGCTCCCTATCTGGCTTTGTGAACCGGTAATTACTACAGCATCCCTTTATTAAGGATGTTCAAAATTCAGTATCAATGTTCCTAACTGTAGTCCACAGCATACTTTTCTTTTTTTTATAGCAATCTTTAAGCAAAGTCAGCCAAGCAAAACTTTACATTTCTGTATTTCCAAGGTTGTATGGGTTTTTTGTATGCGTACGTTTACTTTCTATTTAAGAAGACTTTAAATAAGATGATAACAATGCCAAATGTCTTAGTTGGAGGCAACAGAGAATAAATACCAGTTGATAATCCGATTATCCACACCACCAAAATAAGTCTTTTTAAGTATTTCTTCTTCCATTATTCCAAGTGACTACACCTTTGGATTTCTGAATGTGCAAGAGAGCAGGTCTGTTGATCTCAACGGCGTTACAACACTGTGACAAGTCAATAACTGTCTTTTGTTTTATGGTTTGAGCAGGGATCCAGTCTTGAAGAGATAGAAACAGGAAGGTCAAGGCACAGATGGAACTGAACTTGGTGGGGGATATGGAAAATAATGAGAAAGGATTACACAGGTACACTGATCAGAAGAGAATAGACAAGGACCTCCTCTGATAAATGAGAAAGGAGAACCGGTTTCAACAGACACAAAGAAGTCAACAAGTCTCAATGATATCTGAAAAGTCATGGAAGTCAAGTGAACTCCTTGGTGACTAGAAAAAAAGGCAGTGTCACACTCATTTTTAAGAAGGGTAGAAAGGATGACAGAAAGTTACGTTAAGGAACATGCAAGACAAGGTTGTTATCTGAGACTTAACTAAGGACAGATCATGCCTTACCAATCAAATGACTTTCTACAATGGACTGATGGCATTGGTGGGCAATCCTATCACCAGTTACACGAGAGAGGAGGCTGACCCCCAGCTCACTACAACCTCCCTTCAGGTAGTTATAGAGAGCAATGAGGTCTCCCCTGAGCTTCCTCTTCTCCAGAGAACAATCCCAGCTCCTTCAGCCGCTCCTCGTAAGGCCTGTGCTCCAGGCCCCTCCAGACCTCCAGCTGTGCTCCACCAGCTTTGTCACCCTTCTTTGAACCCGCTCCAGGGCCTCAATGTCTTGCAGTGAGGGGCCCAAAACTGGACACAGTACTCGAGGTGCGGCCTGACCAGAGGTGAGTGCAAACAATTGAGTACAAATGTATTTGAATGTGCCAATGGAGTATCCTAAAAGTACTTTTAAAATAACAGAGACACCGTTCTGAAAGCAGCCTTTTGAATGAAGAGTTCAGTATAGCTCAGATTGCAAATCTCGTAAAAGTTATGCTAAAATCGTTAAGTTATACTGTAACACAGCATGAGAACTCAAATTTTGGCAAAAGTGGAAGTACAACAAGCTACCTGACAAGAATATTTATTTTTTTATTAAGAGCTGACAGATTTTTACCACAATAATCACAAACATAAGGGACATTTCATCTCAATTATGAAGACCCAGGCTAAACATGTGTTATAAATTCACCAGGAGGGTGGGGGGTGAGTGGAGGGGGGAATCAAATCAAGTTCAACTGTATGTATGTCAGAGTTTGTTTTCCAATTATACTGCCAGAGCAGCAAATACAGTGCAGGTGAAAGCTTCCTGGAAAAAAAAAAAAAGGTACGGGGGGGGGGAAGTTTCCTGCTTTTTTTTTTTTTTTAATTACTATTTTAAAGAGGATCACAAACTGAAACTAAAATGTTTCTTCTGTGGCCTACAAAATGGGTTCCGGGAAAATTATTTGGCTAGCACTCATCTTTACCTTATTTATCATTCCAGTTCATTAAGAATACACAATTCTACAAGCAAGCAGCCATGTTATATTCTCCTTCAGCATGTTACTATTTATGATTTCTTTCCATAAGGTTTCTGATCCAATCTACGTTGAAACAATATACAAGCACTCACAGCAGCTTTTTCTGTTGCTGTACTGTGACTATATTTTACTCTACGTAAATTTTAAATTAAATCCTCTCATCTCAGCTACTGCTTACTTGGAAAGTGAGCATATCTACTTTATTTGGAACCACTTCTTTTCGTGGGTATCTGAATGTTTCCATCTAAAATAGCTCTATGTTTGTTTAGATAGATCCATAGCATATTCAATAACAAAGTTCAACTTTATACATATGCAGATAAACTTGCATTAGTTTATATATTTTTTAATCTGCACAGAGATGTCCCATTCCAGCAAGAGGGTGAAATTGAAGCTGTTAAGCATTACTCATTATCTGAGGGTCAAGCACTGGAGCAACTGCCAAATTTGTAACAGATGTTCTCATTTTTGAGGGGGCTTAGTCCCTCCATTGCTAAACTGAGGAGGGGACTTTCATCAAAAATTAGCTTGCTTTTTCATATAGAATAAGTTTTAAAAAAAAAACCAACAAAACATATTATTGAATTTGGAAGCTTCTTAATTAATTCTTCCCCATCCCTCCCCTGTCTTGCTCTCTACTGTAGCAGTAGCTTTACCAGGTGGCTGCAGTATGCTTCTGTGCCTGTATGAGACCAACTAGTCATCAGTGCAGATTAGTAATGCAGCTGTGTTGGCATAGAAAAGGGGAAGGATGGAAATTAGGTATACGTTTATGTTCTGAGAACATGCTGAGACAAGCCCAACTGAATTGTCACTGTAAATTAAAAAAAAAAAAAATAGTTTAGCAACAAGTAACGAAAACTAGCTTAATAAGAGGCATAAAATGAGACAGGAATGAAATGCCACCAACATCTTTTGAAAATGAGAGAGTAATGTTTTTCCTAATCTATCAGTATCATCAGAAAGTTGGAATAAGCCTCTGTGTGATCTTAACAAGTTACAAGAAACTGCAGGAAACATTTAACTGCTCAGTAGGTATCAAACCAGAGAAGCACAGATGTCTGTAGAAAAAGTGAGGGTTAACAAGCGGAAAGTCCCTGAGATGACTAAGCCATGTTACTGTACAACAACATGTGAATTTTCATGTTTCTTCTCCTGGTCCTGGACACACAAAACCTTACCATACTGAGTTTTCCCAATAGTAACATCATTTCTCTATCCTCTGTTCCCCAGTATTAGAGTGGCAAACATGCACAACAATTTTCAGCCACTGAAAGAAGAAGAAAAAAAAATTACCCATCAAGAGCATGCTACTTCAACAGCAGGGAAAAGAGTCTCCTAACCTAACTTTGAATATATGCATCTTTCTGTTTATTTGTGGATTCAATTTTGGCTTACACAACCAGAAGTTTCTTAACATCAACTATCAGGCTTGTGCAATACGTGTTTTTCATCATTAATTCTAGCACTATAACAACTAATAAAGCACTAAGAGTTCATTTATAATGCAAAGAGAATAACCCACTTACCTCTCACATCAGTCAGGTAGAAGGGGAGTTAATTTATGTAGCCACACCACTGGAATTATCCAGGATTTTTTTCCTAACAAAAGATAAATGGGCTAACAAAGTGGTCATGACATTTCTGATGCCACATGCAGCTACAGAGAGACCAACAAAGCATGAACTTCAACTTGTCAGATCAAGAGGAGCCAATTTTCAAGCACTGCAGCTCTCAAAATTTGAACACTGTAAAAATATAGTTTTGATACTTGCTGTAAATGCGTATTTTCAGACCTCTGTTCATAGTGTAATCCATCACTTCCAGTTCACTTCCATTTGGTTACACAGCAGTAGGATTCCTCTGCCTACACTGTGAATTCTGGGCCAAACATTTCCTCAGTCCTCAGAGCTTGCCCAAAAACAGAGATCTTCCCCTCCAAGCAATCTATCCTCAAATAACGCATCTGCCAACATTTCCACCAAGTCTTAAATTTTACAGCAGTATAATATATAACAATATGACATTGTGAGAGGAAAAAGAAAAAAAAATGCTGAGTTTCTTGCATTTGAGGAAATATAAGAGTGGAACAGATAATTAAAGGCATGAGACCAAAGTCTTGCTGATGCCTGCTGCTGGAGCTTTAAAAGAAGAATATTTTAATGCTGCCACTGACATGTTTGAGAAGCCTGCCACTAGCAGCGTATCCAGAAACACTTCAGCTTCAGAATCACCTACTTCAAATTAAAAAAAAAAGAAAAAGGAAAAGAAAAAGGAGTGCACAAAGCTGTATCTTTTTCCCTCCAGTGACTTAATGATCAAACAAATTCCTCGTAGGCAGATGCAATATGACAACAAGTACAATGGCTTAGAATATTTAATAGCAGTCTAATGTACTGTATCATCAAAACAGACACATAAAACTAAGAATAGCAGATCATACAATTTTCTATGGCATTCCAATTAGCTAGACAAATATTAAAGAAGTTATTTTGCTAACATTTGTATAGAAAAAAAATCCAGATTATTGATCCTCCTATCCCCCAATATAAAAGGTAAATAATCATGACTTAAAAACACTGTCAGCATAAAACCCTCCATAACAGCACACAGGACTGAGTCTTTCCATCAAACACATCTACACATTTACAGTCTACTTGTTTAAAGCCCTTACAGCATTTAAAATCTCATTTTTCTTCATTTATCCTAAATAAGTCTAATGCTTGTATTGCAATAATTCATCCGTACCTGATCTGAAGCATGCAGTCTAGATGCATGGATGTCTATATATGCTCCCATCCAGACCTGAAATCCTCACAATTCAGTTTATGTTATGAAGTCTGAATGAAGTTTCTGATCACAACATCCCGATCAGACAGCAGCCTGAAAAGCAAATAGCAATCTACACCTGTATTGATAGCAGGCTGTGATGAACCATCAGTATATTACAGGTAATTTACTTTTGCCTTCATCTGGGAACCTGACCTGAAAATCAGTGGAAAGCAAGCCAGAGTTCCCACAAGTTTATCACAAGCCTATCCCAGCACAGGCACATAAGAAATGGATACACACTGCAGGAATCTTAAATTGAGAGAGGGGGATGCTACAACACAGAAATTAATGAGCTTTCCAAGCTTCATAAGTTTCACTTGCACTCACAAGGTCTTTGCAGCCTGAACTTGAATTTCTAAGCCACATTCACAACCAGTTTATTGTAAAGACATTACAGGAGAGAAGGTTAAATAAATCCTTTCTCTTCCATTTCTCTGAATCTAGCCACCATCTCCATTCCAGGAACGTGGTGTCTTCTTCAATTTGTCAATCAGTATCTCACCTCGGGTAGACAATTTGAGTCACGGTATCTGAGAGAAAGCTGTCCAATTACTGAGACAAATTCACAATGCTGCAACTTGCCTCAGTTCTCTCTAACCTAAGGAGGCAGGGCAGGAACCTGTCCCAGGGTTTAGTAACTTCAAATGCTCATCACTTTTCAAATTGCTGCCTGTGCTGAGGAAAGAGATAGCTCTGAATATGTCACCAGAAGCAGATGGATTAGAGTTGTACTTCAGGAGTATCACTGTCCCATTAGCCAGCTGTGCATATGAATGGATATGCAGCTGTTCCTTCTGCTTAAGCACACTGCTGGGTGATGAGAAGTTATCAGTAACATACAAGACTGACAGCAGCAGTTTGCACAATAGCAGTACTGATGGCAGCAGTTTGCACAATAGCAGTTCGGCATCACTATGAATCCTTCATACTTGCCATGTGTTAGATAAGCACCTGTGCTAAAACACATGGTGCATACAGAGCCACAGGCAACCCTTCAGTGCATATGCAAGGAGGTAAACATCGTCATCCTAAATGTCAGGTGACACACAAACCCGACTAGTTGCAGTCTCAGGATACCTAACAGACTGGAAAATAGCTAATGTATTTCAGCCAGACCTGGAACACACACAGAAGAAGAAAAGGAAAGCTTGAAGTCAAACAGTAGGTATCAGTATACCTTCTCTAATGACATTAAATTTGGCCAGGCAACCGAGCTGAGAATCAGTAGTAGAGAATTGTGTATGTTTCTGTTTTGTTTGTTTCTTTTACTGGTTTTCTCTCTGCAAAACAAAAGATATTCCTGGAAAAATTTACAGTTTGACTGTTGGGATGTCTCCAAATATTCCATCCCTCTTCAGAGTGCCACACTCGTTTCAGCTCATTGGCACAGCCACACACTTTTGAATAGCACAGGAATGATTGCTAGTTCAGTTTTTCATTCAGATGAAAAGACCTATCTTATGAATAGGTACACAAGAACTTGCAACTGACACTGAGAAAGAAGTAATTGCAGTAGTGTTCCATGGAACTCATTAAATTAGGCTAACACAAATAAGCCATCTATTCACTTTCCTCTCTGTGCTTGAGTAGCCAGACTCTCTCTTTTTAACACATCAACAAAGGCAACCAGCTTTACTTCTGGAATACAGGCATTGTTACAAGACTTAAATGTCTCCAAAAAGAACCTGATTTTACTAAAGCAGCACACATTGGTTGCTGAACTGAAGCAAGAACCAAAAGCCACTGAACAGAAAAACAGCAACAACTAGTTGGGGGAAAAATCAGCTAAAAATACAGTAGAAGGAAAAAGGTAATCTCAACAAAACCAATTCTGTATAACACAGCTGATAAATCTGCCACACTGGTGAACACCACAAGCTGAAGCCAAGCACAGGCCAAATAGAGAAGTGAGGGCAACAAACCAGGGCCCCAGGCCTGTGGCCACATACACCTGCTGTGCCATGGCAGCAGGGAACCCAACCACTGCAGCAGAGTGCCCCTGGCATGTGCACTGCACATGAGTCCTGGCTGAATGGCACCTTGCTCATCCAAACTCATCGCCTTCCCTCGTGCAGGAAGCTCTGCTTGCAGCCTGCAGGAAAAGGAAGAAACAACAGTTTTCTCCTGTCTTTCCATTTACATCACCTGTTATGGAAGACAAGCCTCGATCCAGTTAGACCTGGAATTTTAAGTCTTTCACATAGAACAAGAGCGAGGTTCCAGCTCATGTATCTCTCTACAATACAAGTCTTAAACACACACACGTGTTCACTAAGCAGACCGGTTTACTTAAGGTTGCCCAAAGGTCTCAAAATAAGTATTAGTCAGAGTTGGAAAATCCGGAATCAGAACAACTTGTCAACTTGTAGATTCTTAAGTTATGTAATTTTGTTTTTAAAGAAAGGTTTAATTAATCTACCTCCCCATACTCCACGCTCCTACTTTTAAGATACTTACAAGACTAATCTGTGACAAATTTCACAATTTTTACAACAATATTTGCTGAAATGAAAGCACACAGCATGCATACCGATTTAAAGACTTCTTAAATGACTACACTTCCTAAACTGGACTTGCACTTTCCTAGAGGAAAAAAGCTACCCTTTGCCCAGAAGAACAAATTATCAGCAGTGAGACTGCAGAAGTAACTATAAGGGTAAATCATCTCAGATAATCTCATTTTTCCAGCTCTCCTTTTAATCTAAGTATGCCATCTCATCAATAGATTTACTTTACCTTCTCTCTGAATAAAGTTAAATAGCCTTCACGTCCAAGAAGTAAATCCATTTTGGATTTCTTGAAATGTAATTCTACATCACAAAATCCTACCAGTGTTACTGTTTATTTTCAGTGTACAAACAATCGCTGCTGCTCCTTACAAAATGACAAGTGACAGATGAATACTCACTGCAGCTCTCCAGGGACAACTGTAAAAACCTCCAGACTTCCAGATCTCTTACGGTTGCTCCTACAGACCTCAGCAGTACCAGTACCTACTTAGAAACATAGCATTATCAAGTTTGGAAAAGATCTGCAAGACCACCTAGTTCAACCATCCACCAATATTTAACCACTAATCCATGTCCCTTAGTACTACATCTAAACACTTCTCGAGTACCTTCAGGAACACCCTCAACCACCTCCCCAGGCAGCACATTCCAGTGCCTGATCACTCTTTCAGAAAATTTTTTCCTAATACCCAATCTGAACGTTCCCTGACACAACCTGAGGCCACTTTCGCTTTTCCTGTCACTGGTTACGTGGGAGATCCCAATCCCTACCTCATCACAATCTCCTTTCAGGTTGTTAAAGAGCAGCAAGGTTTCCCCTGAGCCTCCTCTTCTCCAGACTGAACAATCCCAGTTTTCTCAACAGCTCCTCATAAGACTTGTGCTCCATACACCTTGCCAACTTCTTTCCTCATCTCTGGACACGCTGCAGGGCCTCAACATCTTTCATATAGTGAGGGCCCCAAAACTGAACACAGTACTCAAGGTGTGGACTCACCAGAGCTGAGTATGGTGAGATGATCACTTCCCTGCTCCTGCTGGCAGCACTGTTTCTGATATGAGCCAGGATGCCATTGGCCTTCTTGGCCACCTGGGCACACTGCTGGCTTATGTTTAGCTCAGCGCTGACAAACACTTCCAGGTCTGCTTCTTCTATAACTTCATCCAGTCACTCTGCCCCAAGCCTGTAGTGTCGTTATGGTCAGAGTGCAGGACTCAGCACTTGGTCTTGTTGAATTTCATCCCACTGCCCTGACCCAGCGATCCAGCCTGTCCAGATCCTTCTGTGAGACCTTCCTACCCCCAGACTGAATCAGCACTCCTTTCCAACTTTGTGTCATCTCAAACTTACTGCGGGTGCACTCAACCCCTCAACCAGACTATTAATAAAGATATTAACAGGACTGGCCCCAAGACTGACCCCTGGAGAACACCGTTCATGACTTGTCATCAGCTGGACTTAACCCTACTCACCACCATAACGTCACCAACACCTAGGACCTCAGGAAAAAAAAGCAGCTAGAAATACAGTTTGCACATAACTTCAGTGACTGTCTAAAAATACTGTGCAAAGAAGTCAGAATTCTTCCCCAGATAAAGAGCTGCATGATTTCACACCTACTGCACATCTCCAAATGTTAATGAAGCTGCTCTGGAGTCTGATGCAAGAGCTTAGTTTATTCAAAAACCGATACCACTGTTACCACTTCCATCAGCTTTGCAAACAAGAAAATGCCCTCTTTCACCTGTAGTTACGCAGACATTTCTTCAGATTTAAATTAATTTACAGACTTTATTATATGACATTAACACCAGGCACATTCAGAGAAAAGGTATGGTTAAAAATGAGAATACACAATGCCAAGAACCCTGCCTCAGTTATGAGAGGTGATGTTTAATGCGTTAAATTCATTTGACTGTAAACTCAACTTATACAGCTTCATTAAGGAAAGAAAACAGAAATCACCTGCAAAGTGAGCACAGATCCAGTTGCCACCAGATCAGCTTCTTGAACATATATATAACTACATTTTTTCCTAGGCAATTTCCTCATAGAAAGTTTTTCAAATGTGTTATATGTACAAAGAACAGCAGTGGTTTGTCCTGTACCAGTTGTCAGAACCCCACCCAGTCACTCTCTCATTCCTCCGTGGAAGGAAGATGAAAATAAGATGGAAAGGCTCATGAGCTGAGATAAAGATAGAGAGAGCGCTTACCATTACAAGCAAAACCTCAGGGTCCCAGTGGACAATAAGTTGGACATGAACTAGCAATGTCCACTTACAGCCCACAGCACCAACTATATCCAGGGCTGCATCAGAACAAGGGTAGCCAGCAGAGAGAGAACTGACTGTCCTCCTCCGCTCTGCCCTCATGAGACCCCACCTGCAGAACTGCATTCAGGCTTGGGGCTGCCAGCACATAAAAAAACAGGGAGCTGTTGGAATGGGTCCAGTGGAAGCCACTAAGATGAGCAGAGGGCAGGAGTACATCTCCTGTGAAGAAAGGTGGAGAGAGCTGAGTTTATTCACACTGGAGAAGTTCCCAGAAAACTTCATGGCAGCCTTCCAGTACAAAAAAGTAGCTTATAAATAAGAGTGAGAGTGACTTTTTGCATTGTCTGATAATGATAAGACAAAGGGGAGTGGTTTTTAACAAAAGGAGTGGAAATTTACATAGGATGTAAATAGGAAATTCTTTACTCAATAGGGCAGTGAGGTATTGGCATAGAGAAGCTGTGGATACCCCATCAGCACTCCAGCCAGGGTGGACAGGGCCTGAGCAGCATGACCTAGAGGCTGGCAACCCCGCCCAAGGCAAGGGGTGGATCTATAAGGTCCCTAAAGAGAGCAAGGGGAAGGAGGGGGGTTGTCAGTCCAGAACACCTCATCTCTGCTGCTCCTTAATCCTCGCAATTTCCTCCCGCATAGGCCCTTCCCAAGGCCCACAATCCTAGAAAAACGTGCTCCACCACAGGCATCTCCACAGGCTACAGAAGAACCTCTGCTCAGCACCCAGAGCACCTTCTCTTCTCACTGTCTGCAGGACTACTCCTCTTGCTTCCCCAGTACAATGCATTTGTATCCTTTTTTTGACATGTTTTTCTAGAGGGACCACCAGCTTGGCTGATGAGCTCAGCTGTCGCCTGCAGTGGATCTGCTGGAACCACTACGTCTGGCGTGGGGTGGCCTTGGCCTCTGCTCACAAAGGCCTCTGCAGCTCCCACGCCACCATGTGGGCATCTGCAGCCAATGCTGCTGCACTTACTGAAGGTTAACAAAAACATCTGAAGACTTCACTGAGAACAAAATGCACTTACTAGACCACACCAAAGGATGGATTTTCACGGGCGTCCATGAGTAACAGATCTGGCTTTCAGCTTTAGAGACCAGGGGAAGAAACACAGCCCACCATTTTGCAAGGCTAGCTAGTTTTTTGTTTATAATTGCTCTCCTCAAACTTGATCTGTAGCCACTGAGATCAAATTCTGTAAGACCAAGTGTTAGTCATTAAAGGCACAAGACAGTATAGTAGCAGAGAAGCAAAGAAGAAAAACAGAACATGATTTCTTTCAACAACTTCAGTTAGATTCAACAGAGCCTTAAAAACATCAGCACTGTGGCTGTGCGTAATCACATGCAAGAGTCAATAAGGAAGATTTGACTTAGCTGGTATAAATGCCCAGTATGGGGTTTTTTTTTGCTTTACGACATTTTACATAAGCTTATACTTTGTGTCCATACTTCCACACAAAAGCACTTAGATGGATAATTGGGAGTACATAAGAGTACTTGAGTACTGCATGACAAGTACAAACCAGTACAACAGAGTGATAATTTTGATTGAGCAGTTTTTATATTCAGACCTGTGTGTACCTCTGCGCTTAGCTGTGTTGTAGTACAACTCCAAGCACCTCATCACAGCACTGAAGTGCTCAGCAAGTACAGGACATCTCTCGGTGGTTTCAGGAAGTGTTCTGCAACATCACCTTTACATATACAAATACAGTTACTTTGTAAGTGCTGTGTCTGTAGGAAAATGTCTTCGGGGTTGACTTCTTCCCAGTTTCACTTGCATAATTTAGATCTTTACATATATATATTTTGTACAGTCTATAACTATACAAATCTGTGGCCTTCCAATATTTGAAGGACACACACGAACAGCAAGGGTTACAACTGTTCCTGAGTGTGGATAGTGATAGGACAAGGGGGAATGGTTTTAAACTGAGACAGGGGAGGTTTAGGTTGGATATTAGGAGGAAGTTTTTCACTCAGAGGGTGGTGATGTACTGGAACAGGTTGCCCAAGGAGGTTGTGGATGCCCCATCCCTGGAGGCATTCAAGGCCAGGCTGGATGTGGCTCTGGGCAGCCTGGCCTAGTGGTTGGTGATCCTGTCACAGCATGGGGGTTGAAACTAGATGATCACTGTGGCCCTTTTCAACCCAGGACATTTATTTGATACGATTCTATTCTTAAAACCATCCTAATATGAAACTCAATAAGAACAGCTATGCATACTGCATATACCTTATGTCAGTATACGCTCCATCATATCAAGAACAAATTCAAGAAGCTTCTTCTGGAGGCCTGTGGTATACAAATGTCATTAACCCACTACACAGTGAGTAATGTCCCACACACATGCACTAAAGCTGCAGTGGTTTCAGTCCTTAAAGCCTGTGCTCTATTTACAGTAAACAAATATCTATTGCTTGAAGAATATATTTTGCCCACAATTTTATTTAAGCAGCTTAACTGTCTTTATTTGGATGCTATCTGAACAAGTACACAACACTGCACAATCACAAAAGCACGCTGCAGTAGGCTTCTGTTGGCAGTACCATCAGAGATTAAAAGAGGTCAAGCCATTCTTCTTATGCACATCTCTTCAAGGGTAAGGCAAACTATGCAACTTCTCCATGTTTACTTACATGCATATATAACATCTTTAAGGATTAATATCATATGCAATGGTATTGCTTTATCTCCTAGGAGATAGGCAAATCTGTTTAGAAATAACTATGCCTAAACATAGGAAGAAGCTGCCAAGGAGTTACTGCGTGTAGGAAGAACGTTCCTGTTAAAAATCTAGGCAGACAGAAATCACAGCCTTCAACAGGCAAGGCATTTGAAAGGTGGATTGTCAAACTCAAATCTAAACAGAAAGGATTAACACACCAACCACCTGTTAATTCTCTCATGAAAGCATATTACCTCAACTATAATCAATGAAGACAGAGATTAACAGCTAATGAAAAACACCACACCACACCCACAAGTGCTCCAAACAAGTCAGCAGTGCTCCCACTTGCCAGCTGGCAAGTCCCAAAGCATACCCAATTCCTGTACAACTGGCAGCATGCCAGAACAGCAGCCTACTGGTATCACATGAAAGGTAGCCTGAAGGCAGTACCCCCAAAACACATACAGAGCAAATGCAGTCTCTAGTTCCAGTTTTTTCATTCTGCTAAGCCATCCCCCACGCACAGTGCTACTTGGTTCCAAGGGCCAGACTGTCGCCGCTGTCCTGCTTGTTTTGTAGGAAGAGGATTTCCTTACATCCTTCCTCATGTAAGACTCATCTCCAGACAACTACAGCATCCATTTTCCAGAAGCTGCACACAAGAAATTTTAGCATTAAATAACTTCTCTGCAACATAATCCATTAAGCTCCCATATGGGAAAAAAAAAAAGGAAAGGCATTAATGTAATCATAGGGAGAACAACTGCATTTAAGTTTTTTGTTTATAACAAAGCAACTGTTTTTAAAAGAAATGCAAGTAGCATGCAAGGTTTCGGTAAATGGAGCTAGCTACAGGTAAGAATCTAACATACATTGAAAAACATTCCTGAGTTTGCCCAAATTAGAGCCCAATATTTAGTTTGCTCATTCCAACCCTCTGTTTTCCAGTGATGGATCTGTGAGTTAATGTATCTACATTCACCATCTGCAGTTTCTGCAATTTACTTCTGCTTAATCTAATTCCCATGTCAACAAAACACTACCTAATGAGTGACACATTGGGAAAGGAGACCTGGAATTACAGAACTTTAGCTCTTAAAGCAATAAAGCTTGTCTCTGCTTGCCTGTAGGTCACAAGAGCACATACAATACATAAACCTCTGCTGTGTTCAAGGTACATCAACCCAGACCCTGGCACAGCTGCTCCCTTGAGCAGCATGCAGGTAAGCTTGCGCTTCCCAGATGTTCAAGCGTTTACTGACATACCAAAGTTCAGATTTACTGAAAACTACGGAGGTCTTCCTCTAGCGTATGTCATTATACCTTAACCAAACCTCTTTTCTCCTTTTGTTTGTCAAGTGTCACAGCATTACCCTACCTGTAGCTCTTGTACTTGAACTGCATGACTAGAGCTTTTACAAGTAACCTCTAGCTTCAGTTGTTTCAATTCCAGCCATTATTATAATGATGGGAACTTAAAACTAATCATTTGAGTTGGGATAGAAGCAAATGATGGGAGATTGCAGAAGGAGCTGCCAGACAGGAAGGCAGTGGTAAGCAGAGAGTGATAGCACTGTAAACCACTACCGATTTTCTTCAACCCATTGTCATCTTCCTCTGAAAAGCAGATATTTAACATACATATGTTCACATGTTCTCTCAGAAGAATTCAGTGCAACTCTAAGCCCAAGCTGTAATCTCAGTTTACCTACCGTTCAACAGACTGGAGAACTATCATATCAATGACTGTCACTCTCCTGCACTAATCAAGTCAAAAAATGATGTGCTCAAGTTCCCAACCTCACTGTTTCAACTGCTCAGTGTGTACTTTAAACATATGTTTTATAAGAACATGGACTGAGAAGCATATTCAAAACAATACCTTGCTTACTGCAGGAAATCAACAGCAGCTTTAATTGTAGAACAGGCCCGTAAATGGTGTAATGTTATCACCACTGCTCCAGAAAAACAACAAACACTGTTTGAACAAAGGAAGGAACCACAGATAATGCATTAAAACACCTCCTGAAGGTTTACACTAGCCTATGTACTTATCAAAACCATAAAGACCCAGCTGAGCTACAGGCTTTCCCGTGACTTTCTGTAAACAATCTACCCTGTTAGCTAGCTCAGAACACCTTGCCTCTGGTACATTACCTCCTGCCCTTCCCTGTCATGCACAAAACCTAAAACAATGCATGAAAGGGACCTGAGACATTTTTGTTATATGGTCTGAATAACAACCTTACAATAAAAGCACCCTCTGCACTGTACATACAGCATTACCACATTCTAGTAAAAGTTTCCTGAGGTAACAGTGAAAATCAAATTAGCAATTCAGTGCAGTAGTTCACCTTATCCATTCACCCACAGCTCTCTTTCTCAGGGTTGCCAGGCCATTAAAAACAACAGGATTATTAGTAGTCCAGGTGCAATTAATTGTGCAGTCCATCAAGCATGGCAGTATGGCCTCACAGAGTAAGCCTGTCACTCAGTTTACAAACACTACCTTCCAGGAATTAAAAGAAAAAAGAAAGTTAAAAAAATAAAATACATTGAGATTTACACCAGCATAAAATGCAACACTGCAAAATGCCTCTAACACACAAGATTCTTTGCCAGGCAACAGGGAACTCATCTCTTGCTTTGTTATATAGGTAGCCATACTATATGGCCACACTATTATTTATTTTCATCCACATTTAACATGCAATCATTTGGGGAGAGCTTTTTATAGTTAGCAAAAATAAATGAATAAATCTTCTTTATCAGTTCAAGACCATAGGTCAGTAAAGGGAAAGAAAAAAAAAAAAAGAAAGAAAAAAGAAAAAAAAAAGTTTGCATTAATCCCTGGTTCCCACTCAAAACCTAGAGGCACTCAGTAGAGAAAGACTGTGGCAAGGGCTAACAGACTGTTTATACAATAAGACACTTAAAACTTTAACCCCTGACGTAATTGTAGTTTGCCTCTGGGTAAACCAAACTCATCAGCTTTGTTACATTTGTACAGGAGGGCGAGATGTTCATCCCAGTGCTTCCTGGCTACAGCAGGACAGCTCTTCATTCAGAAGTGTGATCACATCATCCCTCTCAGCTACAAAAGGATCAGTAAAACTACTTGGATCTGCAAAATAAAAGTGAAGACAAGTCTCTGGCTTGGTAATAGGCCAGAATTTACCACCTCTCTCCTACACTTACTTTCATCTTCTTAAGTAGCTTGCCCTCAAGTACCTGTACCTCTTTTCTTCTCCATTATTTCATACAGAGCTCTCAACATTTCATAATGATGAGTCTCTCATCAGTCATACATCTTAAAGCCTCAATAACACTCAACTATGAAAATCCTGTTTAAAAGAACTTTAAACTCCACAGCTGAAAGAACTAAAACACTGAAAACAAATCTTAAGGATGAATGAAAAGACAACAAAAGTTTGGACTGTAGATTATTTGAATCCCACACTGGAATTTTTAAAAGGGTTCTGCAGAGACTGAACAAGCTATTTCCCAGTACGGGATTTGAATGTGTGAATGGGCAGACAGAAGACAGACAGAACCAAATTCTTAACCAGTGTCTGCTTCACTGTATTGAGTATACAGAAACTGCCTAGTGTCAGAGCAATTTTGTCTAAGGAAACTTTAATAGAAAACTTTGTTCACATTCCTAGTTTTCTCATACACCTCTTCTCATGAGTCACTCAACTCTGCATTTCAGATTCTTGTTCCTAAAATAAGGATAAATACCTTCTTCTCATGCTTTGCATACAAGCGTGTTGTTGGTTAATGTTTGTCAACATAGCGTAACTCAAATAGCAAGACAATAAACCATGTAAATTGATAAACCACTGTAAATTCTTGAGCATGGTAATGGTTGAAGCTGCATCTATGCTTTGGAGGGCAGGAGTGAAGGAGCATAACATGCAACAAAACCAAGAGGAAAGGGATCTCGTTACATGGATTCTCACAGTAGAAGCCTATCTAACTGCTCAGCTTGCTAGCTCAAGTATCTTCTCATTTACATTGCACTTGACAGTCCTCATACTTCACATCTCAAGACCTAGGACTCTTTCAGCCCTCTGTGTAAACACAACTTCACACAGACCATTACTGCCAGCAGTGCAACCCCATCATATGAAGCTTCCTCACAGTACAAGTGAAGCACCATGCTGTCTTGTTTCTTTACAATCAGTTCAATGTAGCTTACATTAATCCAACGTGACATCAAAGCAAAGGCAACAGATGACACGGGACCTAAATCCTCCTTCATACACCTAGGAAAAGATCTTCTCAGAAATCACGTTCCTCCACATTTGATTTCAGTTGAACACGTAGACATGGTGTCCTAAAGACTAGCTTCACGATTATTTCTTCTTCCTTGTAAAATTTAAAGTGTACAAAAAGCCCACTCAACCATTTTTAGGAATGCATTCAAATTCTGTTCTGAAGAAAGGAATTATCACCTCCTCCTTCTATCTCCATAGGAGATTTTCAAGTGCTCACCTCTCTTTGGCACATGAAAACAGATAAGCAACTCAGTGCCTGAATCTGCTTCTTCAGCTCCCACTTGCTCCAAGTGAGAAGAAAGATACTGTGTTATAGGATTATTTATGCCCACCAAATGCCTTGAAAACAATCTCCAAAGAGCTGCAAATATTACTACTATCGTACAAATAATCCAGAATCTCAGGCAACACCACAGGTAACACAACAACACAGTGTTAGATAAAGCTTACATCTGTGAATCACCTCTTTTCCCAGTGTGTTTTTTGGATACATCTGTATTGGGTTTATAGGGAAATGGTCTGCTGCGGGGGAAGTTGCAGGCTGATCTGGTCAAGTTGAGCCATGAGCAGTGCTGGGCGTGCTCTGAGAGAACGGATTCAAGAAAGAGGAAATATGCTGTGCCACAGCAGCTGGAAAAGAAGAGTAAAAAATAAGAGAGAAGCAGCCCTGCAGGCACTGAGGTCAGTGCAGGAGGTGTTCCGGATGCAGAGCAGCAGCTCCCGGCAGCCCAGAGAGGCCCACGGAGGAGCAGGCCATCCCCCTGCAGCCCACAGGCACCACATGGAGCAGATCTCCTGTGCAGCCA
>JAPSGF010000003.1:20372538-20474896 GCA_035772895.1 Perdix hodgsoniae
AGTTACAGTTTTGCTGGGGTGAAGATCTGGCAGACAATCTGTGATGCAGAAGGCACTGTAGCTTTCTAGCAGACATATGCTTAAGGACGAATGTGTGAAAGAGCAGCTTTCAGAGCAACACTCTCTTCACTACCCCCTGCCACTTTGCTACAAATACTTTCACACAGAAGCTTAGCTTCCCAGTAACAAATTCCCACCATGCACTTCCTGAAACCCCAACAGATTGGACTATGAACAACAAGAAGACAGATGCAGGTGTTTCAGTATAAGCAACAGATACAGCTCTTGCACTTCTCTTTCTACACAGTAATTTTTTTAATGCATGATATGCATCAACTAGATAGTGGGGGGAAAACAAAGAATAATCCTCATCAAAAGCCACTGGACATTTTTCATCAGAAATTATGTCCTTTCATGTTGCTCATTCTTTCAATGTAGGACCAAATCTCATCAACTCTGACAAACACTTTAATTTATAATAGATGTAATTTACAGAGCAAGAATAAATTGAGAACAAAATAATTCCCCTATTTTTATGGGAGAAGTATCTACAATATCTAAAATAATGAAAAAAGAGGAGTAAGTATGGTAATTCAGAAGATGCTGGGCAGTTCAGAAGCTTTGGAACCACAGCACATTGTTGTCACAGTCTGAAATATGACAAAATATAATTCTCTCTGAAAAACCACTGATCCTCTCAGGTTGCTATTCTGCAATGGTAAGCAAAGTGTATTCCCAGCCACTGTGATAACATTTGCAGAAAGACACATTCTTTAAGTAGATCAACTGACAGAAAGGGAGAAGGGACAACTCTGAAACAATTTAAACTTCAGATCCTTTATATTACTGAAGTAGGCAAGCCTGCCTTCACCTTTTTTTTTTTTTTAATTTAAAAAAAGAAATCTGATTAACCCAAGTGAGCTCTTACCTGCCCAACAAAACAAGATTTGGAACCTACCATCTACAAAGAACACATCCCATGCTTGACTGAATGACTACAAAACATTCTGAATGAAAGAAACAAATGCAGTCAAAATGACATTTGGCACCATTTGCTTCAATAAGCCTCATAAAACAAGTTTCCTGTTCACAAGCTCTTTTTATGCCAGAAGGAAGACTACTGTACAGATAGCAATGCAGCAGAAAGGAAGATAGGAAAACCCTGAGGCATTCTGCATTTATTCCTTTCCACACAATTCCAGTCTGGTGTGGTCTGGTAAGGCAGACAGATACTACATAGAGATGTCGTATGAATTCTTCACTATGCAGTCCCAATCTTGCCAGCTTCCATCAGCACAGTTAGTCACATCCCAAGAGCACAGGCAAATAATTTGCTCAAATTAACGTGAATTTCATGCATTTGCTATCCACAGCATTGCAATGCATTGAGACTCCAGAAACAACGTCTCCCCACAAGATTAAAGCTGGGTTTCCTTTTCATGTCTCCAAAATCTCACAGTAAGATACCAAAAACACTTTCCGAACCAGTGGTCATAATCTTGTTACCTACTATTTGCTGCTGCATACATTAAATGAGAGGAAAGACTGCTTTTCTGCGGTTCTCCCTTTTTTTTTTTTCCCCTCCTCCTCTTAAAGAGAAGTTTATGGATGAAGTAAGTACAGAAAAAAAAGTGATGTACCTTAACAACCCTAACACTCCCTGCCCCGTTTCCCTCTCAGAGTCAACTCTTTCAGATAAGAATTTCAGGACACAGAAGAAACAGTCCTTCTCTAAATGACAGCAGTGAGCTTCCTTCACTGAACTAAAACCAAACCACCGAGCTTCACACCATTCTTCAGGTAAGAATATAAAAATCATACAACATCACAAACTGCAAGAGCAGCTTGGGCTATATAAACAGTAACACCCCTGGAGAGAAATCTGAAGTAATCCTCCTATTCTAATCAGCCCTAGCGAGACCTAACATAAGAGCACTGGTATCCTGTTTTTTGATGTTACGCTCCTGGACGGATGTGACCAGCTGGAAGAAGTCCACAAGACAGAAGTGAAAATGATCAGATATCTGAAAACACATGCAATAGGGAAAGATTAAAGGCACTGGAGTTGTTTAGTCTAAAGAAAAGGTCTAGGAGGAGACAAGGTCAGAGTTGTCAAGCGTATCATTATACAGCGTCACAGGGAATAAAGAGTTCTACTGGAACAGTACATGAAGTGTATGGGGAAATGTACACATTTTCTGATTACTCACTTTAAAATTATTTTCAAATTGAATTTGTACATTGTGGCTCTAAAGTATAGAAGTAGCAGCAAAAGAAGTACCAGGACACTTGGTTTCACTGCTGTCCAAAAGACACTGCACAGCAGCAAGAGACTTCTACTAAGCTGTCAGCAGCAGCAAGGACAGGGGAAGAGGAAAAATGAAGCCTGGGACAGCAGGACCAAGTGTTGAAGCTCTGTGATACCAAAAGTACTCAGAAGACAGAGTGCCGGACAGGACATTCACATTTTCATTCTCTGGTGGTAATTAGTGAGATGTCTACGTGAAAATGGGATCTTCAAGAACTTTAAACACTCAGCTTTTGACAAGCAGCACACAAAGGCTGAAACCACCTGCACTGCTCATCTCAGACCTTACTCTTGTCTTTCACTACTACCCTCACAAGTTTCAGTGCACAGGTAACACTGATGATATCTCAGCTTTGAATCAGTACACGTTGGTTCATTTCTGCACTCTAATGAATTTTGGTGTCCTTGCACACATAAAAAAATTATGATTACACAGGCTGATCTGTCAGCTGGCTCTGCAGGCAGGCAGACATTCAGCTGCAAGCACTTATTACCCAAAAATGGAAGGACTGGCAAAACCAAACCACAAAAAAGCAAACAAAAACAAGTTTATCAGATAATGAAGCAAACCGGAAGGGGGGAATAGAAAGGGAGAAATAAGACTGTATATTCCAAACAGCCTTTCCCCACTACATTAAAATGAGTTTATGTTGATCTCTTCCAGTATCGTGAACTGCAGATGAGGCATCTGACTGACCATACAGAATTTGCCAATTCCAATGAATTCAGCATTGACTTCTTTCTTATCATCCTTGTACTTTCAGCTCAAAAAGTGCCTATATCTCATCTCCAAAGCACACAGAGAAATAACCAGTCCTGCCCAGAAATTAACCAGCCTGCCAGCAGCTGCTAACCAAACAGGCAGCCTTTGTGTGTTCCACACAGCGTTGTGCACACCCACCAGCCAAACGCCCAGCCAGCCAACACCACACTGTGGTGAGCACAACCTCCCGTGTGTGTGCAAGACCTGCTAAGATGGGTGTATTAGTTACCAAGCAGTGAGCAGCATCCCGACATCAGCCACAGAGCTTCCGCTGTCTGAGGAATAAACTAAGTTCACAGCTCTATGGAAAAAAAAAAAAAAAAAGGGCAATAACAAAGTTTATATACCCTCACATTTTCTTCTACCACTACTACCATGAATAATGCTCTGTGCCGTAAATCCACTCTACCCTTTATGGCTGGAAGCTGATTGAAGTTTGTATATCTGAAGGAAAAGGAGGGAATAAAGACAGTTTTATTCAGATCCACATCACCACACCGTTGTACAGCTGTATTAACTGAACAGAGGTGGCACCAGTGGGTGCAGTAAGGAACAGGAGCTCCATCAACAACTCGTTACTGTGGGGAGAGAATTCCCAGCAACCACAGCCAAACAAGCTACAAATAACTTCAGCCTGTGGCTTGCAGGCACTCCTCTAAAGATGCCAGGGTCTCTAAAAAGCTTTTGCACAACCTTTTGAAAGCACTGAATAAAGAAATATCACCAAAAAGGAAACTTATTAGTTGTCCACAGTGAGAGGGAACTCTGCCCTGTACAGAGGTGGGCACGGGGTGGTCAACAAGGGCAATGGGAAGCAGCAGCCAAGCAGAACAACACATGTGGTCTGAGGACGTAGAAAGAAATACCTTTAAGGAGTGCACGCTGCACAATTACAATAAAAATGCTATCTCAGAAACAAAAGAGTGATTTTGCTGTACAACAGGCTTTTGGGTTTGGGATTTTTTTTCCAAACGCTGCAGCAGGACCAGGAGAGGAGCAGAGGCACAGCACGCCGAGCCGCTATCACATACGGATCTATCACCCACGGAGCTCTGCCATAATCCACGGGCTGTCATTAGCTCTCCTAAGAGGATTACCGTAGTTCAGGAGCCTTGCCCATCACTTCCGTCTGACATTGAGGAGTTTGCTCTAGAGCAACGCTACCCAAAGGTGATACACTTGCATCAGCAGGATCGCCTTACACAACACACACCCCCGCCATGTGTATGTATATACACGTATATATGCAACGAAAAATAAAGATATACAGAGAGCCGCAAGCCCACTCGCTGCAGCACCGCAGCCCGAAGAGGCCGGGGCAGCAGCCGAAGCTGCGGAGCGCGGCACCGGGGCTCGCAGCCGCCCCGTCCCGTTCCACGCCGTGCCGTGCCGTGCCGACCCGCTCACCCCCGCACCTCCTCATCGCGCTCCTCCAGCGAAGCATCGTCCTCGTCCGCCCGTTCCGCTCCGGGAGCCGCCGCCGCCGCCCCGCCGCCGGGCTCTCCCTCCTCGGACAGAGTTTCGGAGCCGGAGGAGGAGCCGGAGCAAGAGGAGCCGGCGGCCCGCGGCCGCTCGGCAGCCGCCGAAACTTTCTCCGCCATGGCCGGGGACTCCCAGCGCGCCCACGGCTCCCGCCGCACTGCTCCGAGCCGGACCGAGACGCGCCGCGTTCCCCGGGCGGCGGGAGGCGGCGGGAGGCGGGGCCGGCCGGGAGGAGCCAGCCGGCGGGGTGGCGCGGTGCGGGCGGTGCGGGCGGTGCGGGCGGCGCGGCGCGGCCGGCAGGTAGCGGGGCGAGGGCGGCAGGCGGTGCGCAGCTGAGGGGGAGGGTCGCTGGCCGGGCTCTGCGGCTTTCGGCAGGGGCAGGTGTTCGCACGGCGGTAGGGCTCCCTCCTCCCTGTGCTCCTATGGAAAAGCAGCTGCCTGCGGCTCACGCCAGCTTGGTGCCGCTTGCGAGATACCTCGTTGGCGTCTTGAAGCGAACGAGGTCCGTGTGGGGGTTTGACTTTGAAACAGACGTTGGGATTTGTAGACGGCTTTCAAAGGTAGTGACACCAAAGCAGATCATAGGAGGTAGGCACCTGGAAGCTTTTGCAAATCCTCCCCAGAGAACGCCTTCATTTTAAGGGCCTCAGCGGTTGCCCTGACATTTTTTTCAATTAGTGTTTTTAAATATTCCTTTAAAATATTCTTTTTCATAGACACCTGTGTTGTCCATAATGATAACAGAGGTCTTCTGCTGCACTAGAATTGTATACATATATATAGCACATATATGTGCACACACACCAGCTCCTTGCTTGCTGATGCCTGTGCAGCCCAGGGTCCCCTGGGCTAATCCAGCTGTGGAATAAAAACAGATTAAGTGCTTTGGTGATGAATGAAGTCCCAAAGCATTGCTGTGGAGCAGATATCATCTTCATTTTACAGAAATGCGAGCTCAGAGTAGTTATTGAAGTGTTCTGATTAACGCAGTTTGGAGATAATGAGAGTAGGAAACAGAAGACAACTACTGTGCCCTTTTTCAGATTTGTTATTTGACAGTTATCCAGAATTCCCAGATGGTAAATGGAAAAAATAATAATAATGTTATAATGGCTCTATGGATTATAGCTATGTGGATACTGGGCGGAAAATTGACTATAAAATTCCCCAGACCTCAGAACGAGATTTAACTGGGGTTAACCATACTGATAATTCTCTGTGGTTTCTTGTCATTGTTCAGATCAGGTCCTTAAAATTCCTAAAGGCTAATTTGTTAGATAAGAAGATTAGAACAGTCACTTGGGACAGAATCTGACCCAGAAATTTGTCAATACTTTTATGTAGTGGAAGAGAACGTGAGCTACATGCACAAAACACACAGAGAAAATATAACAATAATGGCTGAATTAATTACAGACAAATTGTACTCTGATCCTAACCATAACGCATGTATCAACATGCTGAAGTTCTAATCCAGTACTCATGGAGTACTCCACATTACTCACACACCTACAAAAGCTGGACTTTCCTGTAATGCCTGGGTCCTCCACTGCCAAGCCACCTGTCCTCTGGCCTCTGGTTCATTGTCATTCTCATAGCAGAAATAATGGGCTTAATTTCCTACCTGTGAATTTGAAATGTGTAAAAAATTGCCAAGTGGCAAAAAGCAACACTGCAGATCTTTGTAATTTTCTTTTCCTGCATGAGACAAGACTGGACAGAACAGTGCCCAGCCGAAGTGCTTCTGCGTAGCCATTACCAGCTGCCAGAAGAGCCCCTGTAATCTGGAGGCAGCAAGGCATATATCAGAGCAGTCACTGCTCCAATATATGCCATAAATTGAAATCCAGGAAAGCAATCAAGATTTGTAATATCACCCCCAGAGTTACTAAGACAAGAGAGTATTGTTCTGCCCTGGCTACAGGCTGTGCCAGATCGCATGCTTTGCTGGTATTACCTTAAACATGGGAGTGCTGCTGAGCTGCCTTGAGTTGCTACCATGAGCTAAAGCTAAAAGCTGCAAATATAGAATTTTACAACATTTCCTATCCTGGTGAAAGCAGGACTTATTCATTCTTATACTTATACATTGCTTATACTTCACTGCCATTGATAAGTGATGTACTTCAATGGCAAAACTTTGACTATGAGGCATGACTTGAGAAGATAATTTCAAAAATGTTTTTAAGAAAATGGCCAAGCTTTTGTAAGCTCTGAGCACCTCTTGCTAGGCACTGAGTTCATCTGATGGAGACATCCTGCTCAGTTTTCCCTTTCTGACCTCCCAGTACAGGCAGCAGCCTCCCGTTCACAGCTGCAGCTGCTGCTCCCTGCCCCACAGCTGCTCCTTGCCCCTCCTTCTCCATGCTCCAGGCAAGGAAGGGCTCTCTTCCTCCTGCTTCCACTGCCTTCCAGAGCATCACACCTACCCATGAGCTTAACTGAAGAATGATAGGCTAATAAGCTTGGCACATGAATGCCAGGTGTAAAAGAAGTGTAGGAAAAAGAAGCAAGAAGTGTTGAAATGCGGTCAGTATGTCATATCCTTACAAGAGACAGCATGAGAGACATAGGGAGATATGCATCGCTTTTGTTACTGGACTTGAAGAGTGATC
The DNA here is from genome assembly GCA_035772895.1 of Perdix hodgsoniae. Classification (NCBI taxonomy): domain Eukaryota; kingdom Metazoa; phylum Chordata; class Aves; order Galliformes; family Phasianidae; genus Perdix; species Perdix hodgsoniae. The sequence goes on from JAPSGF010000003.1 coordinate 20,379,707, forward strand.
CCTTAACAATAGCAGAAACTCAGGGAATCAAATAAACAGTAAAAATGACAGGCACAGAAAGTGAATGTAGTAGCAGCGTATTGAATAAAACAGAGAAGTACATTTCTGGAGGAAACTAAAACCATTGGAACAAGTAGCAGAGCAAACAATAGTGCCATGGTATAGCTCAAATGGGTCAAATGCAAAAAAATAGAAATAACTGTTTCATAGTTCAACAGCATTACTCCTCTTCAAATCATTGCATTTTAGGTTTAACTAGACAGGGTTCCATCAGACTCTCTTACGTTGCTCAGAACACTCTCCTTTCAGTCTGATTCTGCATATTTACACCAAAGTTGACGTCTACAAAAAAAAAAAAAAAAAAAAAAAGCATTTTTCAAATACACATTTTGAGAGTGGGGTCAGCACCTGAGAAATTCCCCAGAGATGGCTGACAGCTCTGGCAAGTGCAGGCCACTGCAAATAAAGGAGCTGCACTGCGGCAGTAGCAGCGCGCTGCTTTCCCTCTGCATAGTACCTGTGCATCAAGCTGACCTGGAAGCACCCCTTCTTCGGATGAGTAGGTCTCCATGCTCATTCAGTTCTTGCCCTCCCTGTGGAGGCTGCCAGCACTATTGCCAATTAGTGCCAATCCTGAAAGCAAATTGTAATGTGAATAGGCTTTTCAATTTTTAATTCCAGACTTTTGCTCTGGTGATGTATAAATGTTTCATTAGCACGTTCTTACTGTAAGAGATGGTTCATTCACTTCTGTTCCTGCCTTACCTTTGGAAAAAAAAACTGTGTGCCTGAAGTACTAGCAGAAAGTAGGCCAACAAAAGTATTCACTTCTGTGTGTTCCTCCTGAAAATCAGAGTACTTTTCTTTGGAATTCAGATTTACTGAAAACCCATACAGTGGTGCCTTGAAGACCATCTTAACTTTTTACTTGATGTGTTCTGTTTCTATAGTACTTCTCTCAAGCAGTATCCAGTATGATGAATTCAAAGTTTTATTTGGTGAGGTACAACCCATTGGATGCATGGCATGGATAGTGACCACAGCAATGGGTCAGAAGCAGACAAAACAACCACAACTGACTGCGGGCTAGAGCAGGCACCGCCAAGCACACAGCACAGCTTGGAAGTCCTTTCTTGTATTGGAGGGTCCCCTTAGGCCATAGGATAGAGGGAATTTCCTACTTCAGAGGAAGCAGAAGCCACTTCATGCCTTCCCTAGAGAATCAATTCAGTCTCTCCTTTCAAGAGCTTTTTATGACAACGAAGGCAAAGCACTGTTCACTTCCTGTCGCACCCGCAGAGCATGAAGCAAGAGCATTTGAACATCCTTATGAGCTGCAGATCACCTGAAGAGGCCTTAACAGGCTGGTCATGCCACCCTGTAAATCCTTGCAACGGTAGGTACTTTCCTAAACAGAAATAGCCAGTGGCACATGTAATAAGCCCAAGAAAAACATAACATATTGTATATTAACTGCGTTACCAGATGTAAGGTATTCCTGCCAAGAGAGAAAAAATAGCTGCCATGGGCTTCCACCTGCTGCAGGTGCTTTCATCAAGTCCAAGGAGTGCTACCAACTTGTCAGCTAGAGATAATGTGATCAGGGCTGAGCAGAATAATTGCTAAAGACGCCTTCCCTGGTAATTGGCACTTGAGGAGCTGCATGAGCAGTGCATGAATCACTGTCAGGAGACCTGCAGGATATCACGCTTAAAGGAAACCTCTGGCAAATGTTTACACTTTGACATTTAGTGTTCTCATACCTTCAGGGTAAAAACCAAGAATTACACCCAACACTCTTTGGGCCATTATGTATCACAGGGAGTCAAAGCTGTGTGGGAAAAGGGGGAAGCAAACCCCACTGATCAGGTCCCCCTCAGGCATTGCTGTGGGGTCACACCACTGTGACTAATTATCAGAAGCCCCTGCTCTCAGCTTCAGGTAGGTTCACTGAGGCTGTCAGGTGGTGCACTGTCAGGGACCAGCAGAAGTGATACTGTCTTAATTTGACTTCAGACACAGAAATGTACCAGCGGTGAATTCTGCAGACCTTTTCACAGTGTAGAATCGTGGCATATCCTGAACTGGAAGGAATATAAAGTCCTACTGACAGGAGCACTTGGTCTGTTGATGGATAACGCTTGAGCAAGGCCTTCCACAGATTCTCCCTCCCCTCCACAACATATGTGTGGCAGAGGCATATAGCAGTGCACCAGCAGCAGGGAAGAGCAGCATGAGATTGGCACATACTTGTTACCAACTGGCATACAACAGGAACGTTACTCAGTTGAAGAGCCCTGTTTTCAAATTCACACTCCACTTTACGAAGTCTGTTTTTAATACAGAATTCAATATTAAGGTGCCCATGAAATTGTTGAAAAGCTATTGCTTCACATAACACATTTTAACAAAAGCTACCATTGCTCCTTCACAGTGCTGCAACCAGAGAAGGAGGAAGGAAATGAGCATTTCTCATTTTACCACACAGTATCCTAGTGTCCATCAATGGCAACAGAGAGACAGGAACATATGGTTCAGGCACAGGATGGAAATGAGAGCTAACCAAAACTCCAGGTGCAGATAGAATAGGGAGAATTGAGGATTTTGAGACCCTTGCTGTGTTATGGCTACACAGCCAGCTCGTGGTCTAGCTGAGAGGCAGCTATGGAACACTAAATACAAACCAGAGCAGCGTAGCTGCATTCCATGCTGTATTCTGACTCTTTAGTGTTGCAAAACCATGCTTTAACTTCTAGCTCAATAGAAATAAAGTAAACCTAAGTTATATCCCTACCTTGAGAAATGCTGTGATTTTCCAGGCTCACGGGGCTGGTGGACCTGGTGGACTTTCCTGGGAGGCTGCAGAAGTCCTCAACTGTCTATTCGACATCCTTTCCTTAAATGCTAAGGTCCTAGTTGACAGTGTTGGTATAGGTCACTGAGTTTGTGGACAGAAATCCTGCATGTCAGATATTAGCCAGAGCCTCTTTAAAAATCAACACGGAAATGGGGAATGAATATGAGATCCAGTGATTGCCCTGAATTGTCAGGCTCTCCATGGCAACAACTGAGGCAGAAATGGGTCTGAGGCAGCCCACAAGGTTTTTCTGAGCTCTTCCTGCCCTCATCCCAGGCCTCACGAGTACAGTGCTTGGGGAAAAGCTGTGATTTTCTCAGAGAAATCAACTATTGTGTGGGAGCCCTAAAATTGGAGCCACAGTATATTAGAGCTATAGTTTTGTTCATTCAGACAGCCTTGCTAACAGAAAGAATAAAAGCTAAGTCTCTGTTGAACACACGCATGGGATGAATGTTCTGAGTTGCAGTGTGTTTTGTTCTCTCTCCTGTTAGTAACTACAACCATCTTCTCCCAAATTCATAATGTCATGACACAAAATCTGGGAAGTTGCATTTGATTTTTAGTGCATATAGTACCTTATGTTTATAGTAAAATATTTGAAAGCTAATTTTTGCTTTCTCAGTTGACCAGAATTAAAAAACAGTTCTAGATGGGTTTTGGTTTGGTTTGGTGCTTTTTTTGTTGTTGTTGCTGGACTTTTTTGTGGAGGGAGAAGGCAGGGAGTTTGTTGTTTTTTTTCCATGTATTGCTTTGCCATAAATGTTAATAGCAAAAAAACAACATCCTTCAATACTTAAATTTTCCAAGTAAAATCGTGTCACAGAGGGGTTTGGTTTTCTTTTTCCTATCATTCTTATTTTGGTTGACTATATTTCTGTCCTACTATGTATCAAAACCGAGTTTTCAATTATATTTCTAGGGGATGCTGAATAAAGAAGAAACTCATTGTAGCCATCATTCCCACTATTATATAAGCATGTTCATGAGACAAAAGTTTTCTAAAGCTGCCTGGATTCTCTGCTTACGTTATCTATTCTGTCAGCCTGTAGCTGTCAAAAGGGATGCTTGATCTCTAGATCTTACAGAGATTTGACCAGGTTTTATGAAGGGTATGAAATAAAGGAAAGTATTAATTCAGTGGATTCTAGACAAAAATTTGGTCTTCATTTGATCTGTTGATGTATTAATTATGTCTTTAGTACTATTCTATAACCATTGGTACTTCGACAAATATATTATCAGTTTTTCAACTATTTTTCTATGTTGTATTAGTACTTAATTAGTAATTAGTAGTAATTAAGTACTTAGTAGTTTAATACTGCAATAGTTAGATCTGAAAGAAGGTGTTTGAAAGTAGTGTTTTGCTAGCTAAAGTTGACAAATCCATATTCTTAGATTCACTTACTACTGAAATCTCAATACCCAATATTTTATATCAGTACCTGACAGTTTAAAAGAAAAACACCAATTAATAGGGATGTGGGAAACTTTCAGCATGCACAAAGATTGTGTGTTAAAAATTCAATTCTATTTTTGTGTTCCGGATTTTAAGTAATGGTAAATACTTCTTTTTAAAAAAAAATTTAAAAAGAATAATAATTGAAAGTCAGACAGATAAAAAAATACATAAAGTCCTTAGAGGCTTACAGATCTTCTGAAATCAGGTTGGTTTTATGTAGGAAGCTAATCTGAGGCAGCTAGCTGTGAAAGTATTAGACATTATTGCATATTTGGCTAATATGAGTTGTGGAAAAAATTAATGGCTAGTGCCAGATGGCTTCGTAGCCAAGGAGATAATTCTAGATTCTGGAAACCCAACCAAACTCTTTTTTTTTTTTTTTTTTTTTTTTTGCAGGCAAAAATTAGTAGGAGCTTTAAAAATAAATAAATAACAACAGTATTTTGAAGCAATGCAAGACTCATATGTGTAAATGCAATTTCTGTAGTTTATTTCATAATTCATCAGTTTCAATATCAACAAATTTGATGGCAAATAATTTGCACCTTCTCAGTGTATTACCTTTCCTTCCTTTCCCCTTTCTCTTTTTCTCTGAGTATTGATTTTCATACTCCGAATTATCTTTGTGTATGTAGTATTTCATCTTTCTTGCCCATTTTCAGCAACAACGTAATAAATTTGAAGCACTTAAACAAACTTGTCTTCATTTATTAAGTGGTGAGAGTTTATGCTTCCCCAGTGATAGTTTTTCTTTGTGGTAATTAATGATTCTGGTAGGGGATGCACTGATTCCCAGACCTCAGATTTATGGTAAAACCATTCAGACTGAAAAATATAATCTTACACATTAATAAAAAACTGCCTGTATGAATCATTGTCACAGCTTAAGCTTTTCCAACACAAGCAATTTAAGAAGTATGTAAAAACTAGGGGTGTATACTGAAAGAATGATTCACTATACTGGATTGAAATGTGGTCATGGGATTGCCCAACACTTTCAATATCATAACTATCTCTCTTGAATTGCTTATAATTATGCAACCCATTCAAGAAAAAAGTTTTCTGTGATGACAGTTTAGCTGAGGTTGTAATCAATAGGTTTTGTTAGTGTAGCTATGGAATTTTTTTATTATCATTAATTTTAATTGTGGAATTGTCAACCAAAACAATCCAGCCATTTTCCAAGAATAGCATGCTGGTTAAGCCATTATTGAACCATCACAAAAATTCTCACAGCTGTTCAATATAATGCTCCTGTGCTTTTATGCTCTAGAATGAGAAACAAAATTTGGCAGGAAGATCACCTTGCTGACTAGGGTGGGATTTTAGCATCACATTGAGAATCTAGCTGAATTTGGCAATAGAAATACCTTAGCTCACTCGGGGCCAGTATAAAAACGTATTTCTATATGCTATAAACCACCCAAAGGTTGTCTGAAACGAGTGTGCTTTCCACCCAAGCGTAAGTTAGTCATGAAGGCTGAGAGAAGCCTTTCCTGACACTGCTTTTCAGAGTGCTAAATGTTGTTGTGGGGAATCTCTCCTGTGCCTTCATGGTTGTTACTACCAAATCCGTGTAGCAAAGGGCATGCAGACCCAAACTGGAGGGAAGTGAAAGGAGTAGGAGAAGAGGAAGGCTGGTCTTCAATGCAAGGAAAAGAGCACAAGGTGAGTCTGAGCAAAAACATGGAAGGAAGTGTGCAGGTGCACTTGATATATGCAGAAACAGTTGAAAAGAAAGAAAAGCAAGATATCTGGGCAAAAATAATAAAAAAATAAATAAATAAAAAGGTACAGGCCATAGACACTGGGATGTATCCCTTGATACATGCATGCAATCCCCAAATCGCAAATTCCTTGTTAGTACTTATATCAAGCAGCCAGGTTGAGACCAAACAGCCACAGTGAACCTTTTGTGTGAGGCTTCAGGCTCCTCTTGTGGCTGGTTGCCTTCTGTGTCGACCTGCCCCAGCTGCCCAGTATGGCTGCATTGTTAAGCACGTAAAACTTACGAAATATCAGAACAGAGGTTTCCTTCAAAACCTTCGCTTGTCTCTGTCAGTGTGCATGTATGGTGATCTTTAATGATGTGTTCAGCACCCAGCCTTTTCAAAAAGGCTGCCCCATCCAGTGTACAGAGAGGCAGTAATCCAGGGATTAATTGGATTTAGGTGGGGAATGAGACAATCAGGTAGGTGCCTTGTTTACTTGTAACAGAAGCTGAAAAATGTGTTCAAAATGATAAGGCAACCACAAAATGGAGTGCTACAGGAAGAAAAAAAGCAATCTAATGAAGCTATATAATGAAAACCCAGAGAGCTGTGCAAGAAGAGAAATGGTACAGAAGAACAGAAATGCACATGTAACATCTACAACACTCTTTGCTTGATGTCAATTAACTACTTTGTGTTACTTAACTACCTTGCACTACTTAAACTGTAAAAACCTAAACTTTGTTCTATCTTTTATTTTACTATGAGGAAGATACTGGAAAGCGAATTTTGAAAAATACTTCACAACAAAATTTTTAAAAAAAAGCAAAACAGGAATTCCTGGAAAAATGCAATCACTTTTTTCTTCATTCCTTCTCCCAGAACAAAGCTTAATAATGTTCATGAAAAGCCAGATAGGAAAGATCCACTGGAAGTAAGAAATAAGCCTTAGAGGCACTTTGAAAAGCTGGCCTGTTGCGTCTTCATCGAAGCTCACCACATCAGCGTGTCTTGAGCAGTTGAAACTTCTGTTCCTCTTGAATAAAGACAAAATCTGCTTCACTCATGGAACTGTTGCAACAGTAAATGAAATTCTTTATGAAATACCCACCTTAAGGCAGTAAATGTGACAGAAAATGCCAGGCAAAACTTAATAATGCTATGCTCATTGTAAAGATTGGGTTTTAATGAGATATGTCAAATCTGAGATTATCCACAAGGCAAGCAAATATAAAGGAAAATTTAAGAAAAGCCCATGCAATTAATATGTGATATATAACCTATCATGTGAATCTGCTTTTTAATAGTCATAATGCATACAATTAATGCAAACAACTTTGTGCACAAAAATCATTAGCTTATCTAGAGAGTTCTAGAAAGTTCTTTTATCACTGTATACATATAACACAATACACTCTGAAGTATGCTTACAAGATGGCAAGTAAACTTTCTTAGCCATCCCTTTAAAATAAGTAATGATTTCCAAAAATGCAATCAACAGCTCAATGGAAAGAGGTCCCGTGACATCTTAAATAGTAGTTTAAAAGTCTGTTTCAGCAGCCACATTTTCTCCTTTTAAAATGAATATTTTCAAGTTTTCAAAACCATTTGTAATCATTTTGATGTGTTACATTTTTTCTGTCATTTTGGTACATTTAATGTTATAATTAGGACAGCTAGCAAATACAGTGGAACTTTAAGGATATTAAATCATTCTAACACAGCTCTAGGTCCTGATGGATTTAATAATGACTTCTAAAATGAGATTCTAGACAAATCAAATGATTTAATGCCTGATCTATTAAAAAAAGAAAAAATACTGTCAATGACATAGCAGCTTAAGAAGCATTGGAAAGGATACAGATCTCTCAACTCTATGACATGGTAACTTACTGAATGAAAAAATGACCCAACTTTTCAGTTCAGCTGATACTTTAAAATTTAAAGAGTTAACAATAATAAGTTCTCTTATCCCTGCAGCATTTTACTTCAACTCTGGAAGCGTAAAACTTATAATCATTTTCCATAGGGAAGTCGTTCCACTATTAATCCACTATTATACTTCATGTAGTTAATACAAACACCCTACAGTGTTGTATAGCTAAAGCATAATTCTTTAAATGAGTAGAAAGCTTAAGTAAGATAAGAGATGTAAAGTAATTCTTTAACTTTTCCAAAGTAAAAAACTGAGGTCAGAAAGTTCACTGGGAACCAGAGGGTAGTGTCTGCCTGTCAGCAGTGGTGGGGAGGCTGGCACCTTGGGAAGGATTCAGCAGGAGTCCTGGCTGGCCAGCTGTGATGCTGCAAATCTGTCCCCTCTGACAAATCTCACTGGAAGCAAAGGGAAATGAGATACATACATAAGTATGCCGGTTGAAATAGATTTTACAGTATTGTATTTTCAGACAAAATTCTGAATACTGTAAAATGTATGCATTAGACCATTTGTTTTTTAAATAAGCAATGTTATATCACATAAATGAATTACACAACTTTGAAAACACAAATCTCAAACAAATTAGGACTAACTCTGTCACAGAACCCTAATGCATTAGGTGTTTTTTTTTTAAAGGATCAAAATCAAATAAACAAGGTTAAAATTCATAAGTCCAGGATAGGGTTGGAAGGCCATATGGAAGCAAGCATATCATTCTTTAGGAAGCTATTGGATCCAGTACCTCAGAGAAGAACAACATTTACTCTTTCCATTGCCAAATAACTACATCTAAGCTGAGTGCTAGACTCATGGTCTCCGTCTCAAGTTGGATAATATATGGACTTGGATAACCACACTCCAGCTTCTTTTTGGACTAAGTAGCTGGGTCTCCTTTCAGCGGATACCATGACATGTTTCTGGGGGGTGAATAAACAAGGGTGTAAACAGTGATCTCATCCATATATACAGCTGGGATAAAGCCAGAGTAAATACCTGGACCTGGGAGCTAGGTACTACTGTCAGCTCCCACAGCAGCCTTTGTCACAAAGCTTTTAAGTTTTACAGATTTTCTTCCTTGCCCTCTTGCTTGGTTCTGTACATGTCTCAGTGTTACAAAGCAGATGCTGACAGAATCAGTCGTTTCTGATATCCTAGAAAACAGTGTAATTACACAGAATCACAGAATCACAGAATGACCCGGGTTGGATCCAGATCTAATTATTAGATCTGGCTCTCATAAATGAAAATAAACCCAGAGTCCTGCAGTGTTATATCTGTAGACACTAAATGTCTTCAGATCATTTTGGTACAAACTAGAACAGACAGAGACCATGAAGCCAGGTCATATTCCATATCAGGTTTCTCATGTATGCCTTGCTCATGCTTAAATGTATATATTTTGGCATTGTTTCTATAGTAGGAAGCCAAATGAGTGTCATAAATGTTATATGCACATACACATTTGTATAAAAAAATTCAATCCAATGTACTTAAAAACAATCATCTTTTGCATTTTTACCAAGAACGTCCAGATACAGCACAAAAGTCAAGAAAATAAATGAGGAGGAAGAAGCAGAAAAGAAAAACGAGGTGAATCTTCTGAAACTCCCACATATATTGACCATTCCTTGTTGTTAGCTTTTTTCTTTAGTATTAGGTCACCACTTCACCTAGATTACCCATGAACATTGGAAGGCCACACTCCAGAATTTCAAGGTGAATATTTTTTCCCAACTGTTCAAACAGATGTCAAGGCCCTTCCTTTTGGCAATATCTATTTTTGATCTATCATTCCTTGTGCATGATCAAACTTTGGTAAAATTATACTGAACCACAGAGTTAACTTTAGATACGTCCCTGAAAGGAACTGAATGTATCTACAGCTGTGTCCGCTTGTGTCATGTAAAGGCTGAGAACCAAAACCGAGGTACAAAAGACGAACACATAACCAGGCTCAAGTCATGCTGCTTCTCATTTCAGCAGGCTTGCTTGGCAAGAATATGAAAATTCCTGTTAGCGTTTCACAACCTCAAGGCACCCTAGGGGCAGATCTGTGCCAAGTGGGAGTAAACTGACTCAAGTGGTAACAGACAATGCTTTACACTTTAAATCACAGCCTAATCCCCTAAGAAGCCCCAGATAAAGGCTGAAAGTTGCAGCGGTATCAAAGCAGTATTTTTAACATCACTAATGCTACGAATGACTACAAAAAAAACAAAGAATGAAGGCTCACAGTTGTCATGTTATTTCTTGCTGAAAACCACATAGCAACATCTCAGTGCTAAAAGGTGATCTTGGCAAAGAAACCTTGCAACCTGGCATTTATGGCAACCCCTTCTTCAAATGAAGTATAATTGCACATCCAATCTACCTAAAACAAAGAGTATTGAAACCAGAGATAGTTTACCTATTTTTCAGCAATGCTTTTTTTAACAAGGAAGCAAACAGATCAGAAAACATTCTGCAAAACAGTATTTCTAAACAATCACAGTACAGTTTCTCTTATTTGCATGTAACAAGCACAGAATGAAAAAAAAAATATAAATTTTCACTGCTTTCAGAATGTTGCCATTCATATTCTGAGAAATATACAGCACTAAATTGTCTGTTTCTTCCAAATATGCCCTACAATTGCATCCACAGAAATCTAGAAATTATCCCCCAAACCTTGCCAGTTTCTATTCTCTTACAGTAATAACAGTTTTCTGGCAAGGGCTTCTGAGTCAAACTTCCTTACACCCAAACACAAAAGGAACACTCTACTAAAAGTCATTATTTTTGACATAGACCCTTTTCCACTGAAGTTCACACAATTTTGCACTACTTTCTTCAATATGAGCAGATGTAACTAATAGAACTGTTTTGACAAACACTTAGAATTTGCAGATTTTGTGATGCATGGACATGACTGACTTGATAACAGAGAGACCTTCTGGTCAGTTCAGAGCTTAGTTCTGCAGTGAGGTTTTATTTTTGTATTTCTGCAACTGTGTATGCAGAATCTGAAGGCTTTTTCCTATTTGGTTTTACAAAACTTGAAAGTAAGTGTTGTGCATAAAAAAAGACTATGTAGAAGGGAAGAGGAGTGGCCTTTCTACTTTAAGCTGAAAAGGTATACTTTTTACTCTATGGCTTTTTTGAGTTATTGCTACAATTGTTGCTCATTTCATCAGCTTTATGGGAATAAATGGTGCTTTTATTTTTCTGTGATGTGGCATCTTGTATAATTCAGTGTACGCACCATAAGATTCAGAGGCTGGAAACATATTTGTGGCAAGGGAAATACTAAAAATTTTAGACTTTTTTTTAGTGTTCAGGTCTCATGATTTTCCTTTTTGTCTACCAAAATCATTTTAGTTCAGCTAAGTAATTTGTATGTTTTGACAGGAATAGTGAGAAAGCATAATAACTGGAAGAGGGTAGAATGGCTCCATTTCACAGTATATTTCAAAATTTCTTACAATAAGCCCACATTTCTAGAAACAAAATGAACATCTACCTATTTCCCTACACAGACTGTACTTTGTGTTTGCACTTGTCCTCACACGTGAAATACCTGTAGTCCTGCACTTTAATAACTGCAGTGACAAAATGAATTGAAGGACCATGTCAAGGTAAAGCAGTGAGGATTACTGGTTCAGACTTTGGTTCATTGCAGGCTCAGCAGAAACATGGTGTTGTGTGTACCTACTGCAGGGAAGTAACCTCTTTTTCCATAAGGAGCATTTAAACTGTCACAAATGTAAAACAAGCAATCAAAATACTAAATTATTTAATTTTTTTTTTTTTTTTTCAGGAAAAGTAATGTAAAGAATATGTAGAAGCCACTTTTCAGAAATCACAATTGCTAGACTGCTTACTCACTTGTGGGGCATAACTAGTTGTCCTTAACTCCAAAGAACAATGACAAATGTGTTACTATCTGTCTTCCCTCAAAATTTGAAGCCAACACCAAGGCATAGCTGATCCATGCAAATTCAGCACCATCACTAACAAGTGCTTAATTTTAGTCTGTGAGACTACATAGAACAGCAGAGGTGAATAAACACTCGCCCAGCCTTACTGCTTCAGATGGAGAAGCATAAATGGCTCTTTCTTTTCCAGGTACATTACCTCTTCATGCAGTGCTTCATTTCTTCTGAAGTGAAACCCAGATAGGTGAAGTAACATCACTGTGGAAAATGAAGTACAAGCCACATGATGCATATTTATAATACATGCATATATCTGCAATCAGAAATTGTGCCACAAGCGTTGTGAAATGTGCATTAATGTTTGCCTATTGAATCATGCAGTGGTAGAAATGGTGGTACAGAATTCAGTTTTCAGTAGAGATAAAACATTGTGATGTATAGTTCCTGTGTTAGCTATTTGAATTCTTAAGTAAAGTGTGATCAATAATTATTCTGCTTCCTTGCTTTATATATGGCAGGCTGAATTATACATGCAGTGGGTAGTAGCTATAGTTCACACTTACAAATTACCCATGTCCCATGGTGTGCAAGAACAATCTTAGTTTTTTATAAGACAAAGCAGCACATAGCAACTATTGACAACAAAATACGTTTTTGTTTTTGTTTTGTTTTGTTTTGTTTATGAATTTGCTGCTTGAGTAAGTGGCAGGCAGCTTTTTCAAAGCAAGTGTTAAGTATGTGCCATCAAAAGGGGGGCTTGGCACTGAGCGGAGCAGGGCAGTGTGTAATGAGCTTAGCTGGAAAAGGCATTGCATCTTGCTTTTGGATGTAATCTTTCTACCCAAGTTCTGTTTCCTCCACCTCTCTCACGTGAACCTGACTGGAATTTTAACACTAGCCTACATCTCCTGAAGAGTCAAATTTGTCTGAGGCAAATTTTCCTGCCTTACTTAATGTAAAGATTGGTGGCTCAGGTTTTCATAAAATGCAATTATTGTAGCTTTCTTTCCAAATGCAGCCACAGAACCTCTTCTTGTCCCCAATCTTTTGATTAACAGCTGGGAAACTTGTTCAGATAGCAAGAAAATAAGGTTGCTACCTTAGTCAGATAGAAGACAAATGTAGGTATCCCAAGAACGTCTCCTCTTGCCTGCTGCCAACAGGGCATACCACACCACCACAGCTCATACCATGCTGTTATCCATTGAGGAGTTCAGGAACCATGAGGGGAGGGAGGAAGAAAAAGCTGCTGCCTACTGTGACAAGAACAACGCAGCCTTTGGCCACTCTGTACATATCAAGAACTAGTCTACAAGTATCTTCTCTCCAGGACAAGGATCCTAGACAGCTTTATTGTGTAGCAACACTTTCAAGAGAAGAGGCTTCTCATAAGTAACAAAAACAGTAGATTTTGTATGCTTCCAGAAAAACAGGTTAGAAAGAGAATACTGAGTCCTGTTTGACTTACTCTTGAGGGACGCTTTAGGTGTTAGATCTCAAAGGAGTATTTTCCTGCTTGCCACCTCAAAATCTGAAGAAGAGACAGTGAAAATATATCTGGTTATCATTTAGTTACTGGTGTATTGATTGAATTCCCTTTATATGCAGATGTTTATGGGAAGTGCTTTACTTTCCTTAATGTTTCCTTAATGTATAGGGAAGAAACACATCTAAACCAAAAGAGCAGAGATGCATGTTCTAGTGGAATACAGATTGCACAGCAGTGCATAATATTTCAGAAGTGTATTTTTCTTTCACCAGCAAACATGTCAGTACCTTTCCATCATCTTCCTTTGAAACTACAGTGGCACAGTAAGACAAAAAGGTAGGACAATTTAACACCTACATTTCAAATCTCAACATCTTTGGCACTAGCCCAAGATAAATACGTGACCCTTATTTTTTGACAGCACTGTTGAAACACTGAATTAATGTCCTCTAAATGAGTTAGATTGCTTCCATCCAAAAAGGTACATAGCCATGATCCACAGGATATGCAGCATAAGGTAGAAGTCAATCTTAAAGTTTTGTTTAACTTGAATCCCTAAACTGGCATTTCTCTTTACATCTCCATTTCACTTTTGGAATTACAAGTGCTGGTTTTGATTGATAGCTTTGGCCATAAGGAACTAAACTGAGATCACCTTTTGTTTAACATAGTCATCAGAATCCATCTCTGTCATGTTCTCCAGTAAACTAAATAAAGGATCATGTGACCACATCATGCATACCCAGAAGTCTATCATCAAACAGTTGGACTGAAAGCTCACCTGATCAGATTGTGTTTGTACAGGATCTTGAGAAAGAGTGCTAGAATCTGGAACTTCGTCAGCTCGGTTCCGTATGTGTTTACGCATGCATACACACGCTGCTGCCATAGTGTGCCTCTGGCTTGGCTACCAGCATCCATCGACCATGGAGGCACATTGGGATCAGGCCAGCAGCAATTCAGGAGTGCATGGGCAAGGACAGGTGGAATCTCCAGTAGAGCATGCAAGTACAATACTGCTCTGGTGAGTGCTAAGAGATTGTGAGGGTCTACGTTTTCTCCATGGCCTTCTATGAATATCAGTTTGATAGCTTGTACAACCCATTGGAAACGAAGTGAAATTCACCTTACATAGTGCCTTAGCCTTGGGCTTGAAATGCAGTTGATTGCAATGTTCGTATGTCATGTGTAACAAAAAAGGGATGAAACCCTGTGAGGGTACACCCTGTGTAAGGTGAACATGCTCACCTTATGTACGATAACAACAAATTGTTGTTAACTGATATCAGTTGTTTTCTGATAACAGTTAAATAACTGTGGACTAGGAAAGAATCAGTGGCAGAATGCTGAACAGGGAAATACTATGTCTTTCTGGACTGGGGAAGCCTAAAAACATTATGAATGCAGTTACCATGTTTGTAGCTGAGAGGAAGAAAGTGCGTCTTGTCTTTTCAGGACAGAAGCGTCATCTACCCTTCAGCAAGCTCCTACTACAGAAAAGGTTTTACTGAATTAATTACAGTCAAACAGAGTGTAAGGTGAACTGACTTTATATGCATAAATAACCACAACTAAAACACCAGTTGTGCATATCTTTCCTATACAAACATAATCTCTACAACTCAAATAGCTTGGACCAAATGCAGTCAGTATCTCACATAGGAGAGGAACCTCCAAAAAATCCTCGAGAAAGTTACTGGATACTAAGCCATCGTAACTAGAGACACACATTAAAAAGAGACACATTAAAAATATCTGGGAGAGGGTCAAAGACTGACAGATTGAGAGACAATCCCTCTTGCAAATTTCTACAGCCTATTACTGATCATCTTCCAGCATTTTCAGTATCAGGCTGAAATTAGAGGAGAGGAATTCCCAGATACACGTGTCCTACTCCCTCCTTTCTCTTCACCACTCCATGCAAACAAACAAACCAATGATCCCCACTAACAAAGCAGCAGCTTTTTAAAGTTGGTTCCACATTTTGGTGTCTGTTTCTAGGAAGCAATGAAAAGCAACAGCAAAATTAACCATATCCTGTTGACTCCCCTCTAGCAACACTTTTGGGGAAGGGGACAGGAGGCAGTTACGTACCACTGTCTGAGGTCTGATCATAGAACACATATTCCATTTTATTATTACTAATATGTTTGCTGTGTGCTTAAGAATTACTTCAGTTGCTGACTTGACAGGAAATGAAGACAGGAGAAACAATTGCAGAAGAATCAAGCAATCGGTAAGCATCCAGGATTTTGGTGTAATGCTTGTTGATTCTTTTATGCTACCCAAACCGGTTTAACCCAGACACAGAAGCCACAGCAGAGCACAGTATTTCAGCACAGTATTAATGGATGGTGTCAAAAGGTCAACTGGGCAGACAAGTAGAAGAGATAAAACACAAGGCAGTTTATAGGGAAAGTAAAATACCAGTATTGACTAACAATAAATGAACAATTATTTAATTAACTCAGCAAGCCGGTTCTCTGTTAGTCTTCGTTGTCTTATTAAAATTAAGTCAAATCTCAAACACAGAAAGTTCTTTGTGGCTCCCATGCGAGTGGCTAGAACCCTGAAAGGATCCTGTAATGCACATACCTGGAGGAGTCAGATCTGCTGGGGCACGTGTGGCTGATCCACAGCATTTTGTGACCCAGAGCAATCCAGAAGATTAGAGAAAGTTCAAGGTGCAGATTGCCTTATGCCACAATTAAGGGCACCCTTTTTCATTTCGTGCCTCTCAAAGCCAAAAATCTCAGACCTTGTTGCTTGCAGGCGTTGCTACAGAGTTTCTTACATGCCATTGTATTGAAGCCAGGTCTCTTGTGAATTTCTGTGGGTGTCTTCTAGCAAAAGCATTAACTCTGTCAGACATTTTGCTTAACAAGAATCAAACAATAAAACACCAGCTCTTCATCTGTACTGGCACATTTTGTGCTTTTACTTGCAAACAGCTTCATAGAAATTCTTCCTTGTATTTTCTCCCCACTGCTGATCTATATATTTTTCCCCAAATTAACTGCGTGATTATTATGCCACCAGTAATGCCATTTAATTTAATGGAAATGGCTTATGAAACCAATTCAAATGCCAAAGCTTAAAAAATAGTCATTTTTTATTTTAATTTTTCTTAACTTGCATTATTTAGGGATCAAGTTTTAATTTCCCTATAATTTATTCTTCATTCAAAATCTTAACTTTTTTTCTCTTCAACTTCACAGTTGATGTCAAAAATCCATTCTGTGACAAGCATATTTTATGATTCTGGAATAACAAGAAGGGGACTAGGCAAAATTTTAGCATTAACAATAGTGAAAAAAGAGATACAAAGGTGAAAACTATCAATAGCAACAACAGAAGATGCTGAAGGAAATGCCACTTACAAAATATTTGTGTTAGAGACAGATATAACAGATGCGGATCAGATGTAGTTGTGCAAACAAAGCAAAAAAAAACCAAGCAACAACAACAACCAAAAAAAAAAAACCTTGAGTAAAACTATACTTAAATTAAAAGCAAACTGAAGAACTGTACTGAATGTCTCTGATTTCTAATTTGAGTTTTATTTTGCAAAATTTAATGCATGTAACAGTGGCAAGTGGAGTCGGGAAATTCTTACCCGTGTCATATAATTAACAAGCTCTTGTAACCCATATGTTTATAACAGAATATGCTTCAGAGGATTAGACTTAATTCCCCTGCAAGTTAAATGGAAAAATGAAACCTGGTGTAGATTAATATTCTTTGAGACAAATTTTGGTTTCCAGCTCCATAGTTGGGACCATGAAATCTGCCTGTAGTGTAACAAATTGTCTTGCTTATTTTGCTGTCAGAAAGTTCTCTACATTCAGAGAGAACAAACTGATTGTTTATAAGGAGCTGTTTTGACTTCTTAATCTGTTTCCCCTGATAGCTTTCATAATATTTATTTTTCAGAAATAAATCTCATTTTAATTTCTACCACTTTAGTGATGGGCTTTGCCCTGTGTAGCCCTCTTGTTTGGAACTGGAACAATTTTCTGTCTGCTTGCGCAAAAGGTCTGGAAATATTTTATTTTCAGATTTCATTTAATTTCCATGTATCTCCATCCTGCATTTTATGAGTGCTCTAAAACAACTCTCTGAACATTTAAAGAATACCAGCTATTCAATGTCTTCTCTCCAGCTTGCTTGGCAATATAACCTTTCCATTTATTTTCTTTAACTGTATTCCTGACACAGACTGTTAAGTTACAAATGAAGCCTCAGTTATAGCTGGCATTCAATCCCACATTTGTCATGGGCGTCTTCTAGTTACTTTTAAACAGTTGCAGAATAATGACATTAAGACATTTGCTTTTGCTGGTTGCTAATTTTTCACCCAAAAGCTTTTCTGACAAACCTAGCAGCAATGAGTCTCATTTTTCTCTGCCATACAGTAATGGGTAATGTTCTAATGCATTTCTTCCTACAGCTTTTCCCAGCTGTATTGCATTTTGCCTTTGTTCTATAGGCACAGCTGAGCCTGAGTTACAATTGGCTTAGCTTCAGCCTGCTTTGAGATTATTCTCACGTGGCCTGGTTTAATTATTTTCTGATTTTCATTTTATGTCTTTGAACCGGTAGCTCAGCTTATCTAATTTTTTTTCTATCTGAAAATCAGATAAAATAGCTGAAGATTTTCAAACTGCATGTGGAATTATACCTAGCTCTTCAACCAACCAAAAAAAAATTCCCTAAGCAGTAATTGTTCTTTCTCATATTCTATATACATTTTGAAATGTACATTTTATTGGTGGGGGGCTGTTTGTTTTATTTTTAACATGAAATTTGGAGCTTTTCCATTCTACACAGTCACTTTCCCCATATGTCATCACATTGCTTTGCTTACTAAATCTATAATTATGATGCTGTGTAGCTTTCCTCTTATTTTATCTAAACTATACGTTGCTTTATACTGTCTTTGAAGTCAGATTGTTTAGTCTTAAGAAATAAAATATGAAGTGATAACAAGGTGAAGGGGATTGTTCCTGTCTAGGAATCGAGTGTTCTGTTTCTCTATCGCAGTGGGTAAGAGTGTGCCCTCTACGCTCCATTTTTCCTTTGGATTTAGTAATTTTGAGGGAAGATTATGTACAACATGGTTCAGATCTTGGGCAAGTCTTTGAGACTTCTGAAAAAAGTAACACAAATTATTCAGAATAATTTATCGAAAAGATGAAGAGATTTCTAGCCTTTTGTTTTGTTTTGGTTTGGTTTGGTTTGGTTTGTTTTTTTTAATTCATTAGCCAATATAAACAATACTCTTTTCTGTTTCCTTGGTAGAAAAAAAAACAAGTTTATAGAATCACAGAATCATAGGTGTTGGAAAGGACCTCCAGAGATGACCGAATCCAACCCCCCTGCCAAAGCAGGCTCCCTACACCAGGTTGCACAAGTAGGTGTCCAGGCGGCTCTTGAATATCTCCAGAGAAGTGACTCCACAAGAGAACGTCCCAGGGCAGCCTGTTCCAGCGCTCCGTCAGCCTCACTGTAAAGAAGTTATTGTGCACATTTGTGCAGAACTTCCTATGCTTCAGCTTCTGGCCATTTCCCCTTGTCCTGTCTCCACACACTGCTGAAGACAGTTTGGCCACACCACTCTGCCCCCCACATCTTAGATATTTATAGATCTGGATCAGGTTCCCTCTCAGACTTCTTTTCTCAAGGCTAAACAGACCCAGATCGCTTAGCCTTTCTTCTTAGGGGAGATGCTCCAGGCCCTTCACCATCTTAGCAGCCTTCTGCTGGACTCCTTCCAAGAGATCCCTGTCTTTTTTGTACCGGGGAGCCCAGAACTGGACACAGTACTCCAGAGCAGAGTAGAGGGGGAGGATCACCTCCCTCGACCTGCTGGCCGCGCTCTTTTTAATGCACCCCAGAATGCCATTGGCCTTTTTGGCCACAAGTGCACACTGCTGGCTCATGGCCAACCTGTCGTCCACCAGGACGCCCAGGTCCCTCTCTGCAGAGCTCCTCTCCAGCAGGTCATCCCCCAACCTGTACCAGTGCATGCAATTATTCCTCCCTAGGTGCAAGACTCTACACTTGCTTTTGTTAAATCTCATCTGGTTTCTTACTGCCCAGCTCTCCAGCCTGTCCAGGTCTCGCTGAATGGCAGCACAGCCTTCAGGCGTGTCAGCCGATCCTCCCAACTTCATATCATCAGCAAACTTGCTGAGGGTGGCCACTGTCCCCTCATCAAGGTCACTGATAAAGATGTTGAACAAGATCGGACTCAGCTCCGATCCCTGGCGAACACAGTTAGTAAAGTTTAGAAAGTTAAGGAAGCCTTCCTACCTCTTGAGGGTTTTGTTAAAATGGGACCAGAGAGCAGTGCTGAGATTTAAAACCAATAGAATAACAAATTTCTTCATTTTTAGAAACACACTATTATATTTCTTGTTTCCCTGTAGTCTTCAAACCACCAAGCCAAGTTTTAAAACACCTTTAAGTAGCAGCATAGAGAAGTATACCCAAACACATCTTATTGATATACTACTACCCAACAGCAGTGAAAGAAAAAAAAAGTCTTCCCAAAAGTAGCATCAATGACCAAATTTTGCCAGGAGCTGTATGAAACATTCAGAAATCTGTTCCCTAGGACATGGGATCTCTGCTCCTTTAACATCCAGTCATGCCATTTCTTTGCCTCAGTGCAGCAGGAACACTTCAAAGGAGGACACCTGTCTACCAAATCAGTCCTGACTCAAACTGCAGTATCTGAACTGAAACTAAAGGAAAGCTCATCAAACAAAACAAATAGATACACATAAAAATGGCATCTCATGCAAGGCTGCAAACAAAGCTGTAACTTTTGATAGCTGCAGGTAGGAAAATAGCAGTAACAGCAGGGAGCTTTGAGGGACCTTCTGGAGGTACCATGAAAAATCACCTGTCTACAAAAATTACAGCAAAACAGCATGCTGCTGAGTTTCAGCAAGATTTCTATGCAAATGGGGATTTACTTTTTCTGCACCTGCTGTCAGTAAGCGTTAGACCATAAACATCAGCAAACATTGATTAAGCGTATTGCTGAAATGAATCATTAGGCAAAGAAACAAAGAAAGTAAGTTGGAAACTGTAGATCATCAAAGACAAATGACTTATCCTACATCATTTTAAGGCAGAATAGAGTAATTCCTACTTAAGAATTCAGTGGAAATCAAATCCAGTTGTGTTGAATTTTTTGTAGGTTCTTGTTTTAATAAATTCTATCCAACATTTTTGTTGAAAAACTCTCAAAGTTCAGTAGTCTTCAACCCCCACAAATCTGTGGAAGTCAGATTACTGGTTGGATGCATGAAGAGGTACTTCCTGTACTGCAGCTCTTTGGAGAAATAGTTTACAAATGGACTTATCTGGTAGGAGAGTCTGGAAGTATAGCACAGTAAATAGGAGCTGTTGTTGAATTCTTACCCAAAATTCACTTTGGAAGTGCTTTGGCACAATACAAGCATCAGAGTTCAACTGTCCTCTCTCTCCCCTCTCATCGTGGAGCATAAGCAGCCAAACATGGTCAGCAATATTTAAAGCAATGTGGTGGAAAAAAAAATCAGCATGGAAAACCTGAGCAATTTCTTTTTCCTGGTAGAACAGACTTACTGAAAATTAGATGTCAAATATCCAGTGAGCATTTTCTCTCTGGCATCACAAAAAAAAAAAAAGAAAGAAAAAAAATAAGTAACAAGCTTAGTGGGTCATCTTTTGTTCCAGCTATGTTACTATAGGTAAAGGTTACCTATAACATATTTAAACTATTGTTTCTGCATGTTAATAATGTACTGCAGGAGGGTTTCGTTATGCAGACACACTTAGTTACAAATAAACTTTGATGAATAATAAAATTGTTAACATATTGCTTTAATAAATAATATATGTTTCATATGAGACTTAATTGCTGAATGCCTGTGTGTCTCCAGATAATCCTGAGGTTAATGGAGTTTAAAGGGATTGGACCCACTCTGTTTCCTGAGGGTGGAGACTCTTAACTGCAGTGAAGAAGTTTTTATGAAAGGATGTCTCACAGTGATGCCCACATGAGCTGTGTGTCACAGGCAGACAGTTTAATTGAACACAAACTCTTGCATGCTAGAAAAGGTGCTTTCAGTACCATGCTACCTGATGACCATCCACAGTCATTGTAAGGCTTACTCAGCCTGGGAGAATGAAGTAGTGATCCATTGCTATGTGCCTGACTTAGGTGGGAGTGATCACTGACTTCTCTTCAGTCTGAGCTTTAAAGGATCTTCATAAGTAACTCTAAGCAGTTTTCTTCCATCTCAGCTCATCCCTAACAGAACAGTTATAATGCTGGAAATTCTTTTACCTCCTCACAGCAGATTCCTCCTAGCCCACATGTAAATGCTGGAGCATGCTGGACTTAAGGAAAGTCAGCTGGCAAGTTCTGGGAAGGAAAACTGCATGTGTAGAGAGTTTACAGTAAAATGGAAAGAACAAAAGAAGCTATATTCTGACTTGTAAACCTTATTATGTACTGGTGAAGTGTGTAACTTCTAAATCACATTTTTTATTCCCCACAAAGCTGACTAATGTACTATGGCTCTTCATAAAGTAAAAGACAGAATCTTAGCTGAGTGTTTTGATTTGCAATATTTTAATGTCTTTTCACACTATATACTGAATGCAAAGCTTTCCTATTGCCAAATGTTTCAGTTCTTTATTCCCGTGTGCAGACACATTTTATGTACCAATCACTTTGCTATTCAGCTTTGTTTGCAGAAAGAGGAAAGAGCAGTAATATTTAGCATAGTAATTATCCTTTTAGCCAGGCAATTTTTATCATGAAAATAGGATATCAAGCATCCTGTGCAATTCAGTAACTAGAGCACCTAGCCTCACTAGTGTTACAGGCTAAATACCATTTGATAAGGCTTTAAATGAAAATTAATAATATATATTGATGCACTGAAATTGATTTTATTTTAATTCACCTAGCTCAGATCTAAGAATATATTCTGTTTTTCTGTTTGCATTGTGAAAGCTTTGATAGGCGATATTTTGAAGTGTCAGTAACTGGATACTATTAATGAGAATACATTACCTCTGTGCTCAAATGACAGGCATTCATTTCAGTGCTTGTAATTAATATCAGGTGCTCTGATGCTTAGGAACCTAACCATCGAGTTATCTGAAAGCAAAGTAAATTGGATTTCTTCTGGTTTCATTTTTATTTTATTTCTTTTTTCTTTTTTTCTTTTTTGTTTCTGTTTGTTTTTCCTTTTCTGTCAGTGTGAAGAGGTAGGCCTTTATTTATTTCTAAATCTAGGATAAAATAAATACCGATGTGCCAGCAGCCAGAAGTAAGGAGATAGTGTCCAGCCAACACTTCAAAATGTGTATTTTGAAAAGAAAAGCAGAGGCCCTTTTAAGAACTATTGATCTCCTCCCTAAGTAGCCAGAGGGAAGTTTGGATGTGTACATGACAGGACTAGCTATTCCCAGAAGAAAGACACAACACACAAATAACATCACCCACCCCAAAGTGGCCCTGCAAACTTTGACAGCATTTGCACATTCATCACAGCCAAGACAGCTGATTAATTCTGTTAGCAAGAGACTTTTACATACTGGCAGGGCCTATTTACCAACTGCTGCTGTGCACCTGGTTTGAAATGATAAGCCTCATGTCAAGGGCTGCAACTTTCATGTTGTGCTGAGAGCTGAGGGTGCTCCCAGATTGAGCAAGGAGCCTGCAGGCCTCAGCTCCAGCAGGTGCCACTGGGACAGGCAGATGGCAGCAGCTCGCAGTACAGACATGGCCCTCAAAAGGACTCAAAAGGACAAACAACCTACACCCTCTGAAAGGAATCTAACCTTATACTTACCACAGAGCTGCCACTTGCTTGCGAACTGAGAAGCACAGCAGGCTTTCAGAGAAGTGCCTTCTCCCAGGCAACCCTGTGTGCCGGGCTTTTGTGGTACAGCAGCCCAGGCACCTTGCTCTCATGCAGCCTGGTCTGTGGCCACGGAACAGCAGGAAAGCCACTGTCCTGCACTGGAGGAGAAAAGAAACTGGGGAGTTTCTGGAAAGCATTTGAGACACCTGGTGTCACAGAGCCTGGGGAATGCAATGTGTCTGAGGAAAAGGAATTTTGACACCAGATTTACCATTAGTATTCTCAGCAGAAATTCCTTAGTTTATATACAGAGATCACAGTTAATGAATTCTCTGTTTCATCACATTTTACTGTTTTAAAATATGAAAAATACAAGAGAAATGTTAACCAAAAAATGCACACCAAAAAAGCGAACACAAAAGGAAGCCAGTGGGCATGGGAAGAAAGGGAAGAGAAAAATCAAAGCAGCTTACAGACGCTTGCACTTTTACAGTCCAGCTCTGGAAGTGGGGGAGGGAAAGAGGACTTAGGCCTTAGAGATATAAATCCAAGTGAGAACAGGAAGGAAGCTTTAACGAGGAGAGAAAGGAGAGAGAGCAAGCAAATCTCAACAGCCCTAAAGGGAGCTATTGCTAACAAAGAGACTGAGGAGATGTCTGCGTGGAAGCTGATTTAGAGAAGGTCAGCCCTAACAGTCGGAGGTCAAGCTGCCTATTTCCTAAGCTGTGCCACTGGTGCAGCTAGGAAGGATCTTGGTCTCTAAAAGTATATATATAACTTTCAAATGCTTATTTTTTGTAACTGTGTTTGCAATCCAGTAAAACAACAGACAAGACAAAATATCAGTACACCAGACTGTCACCCCAAGAAAGATTATGGGCTATCTGGTACTGTTACTGGTTATACTGGTTACTGGTTATACTGGTTATGTCACATTGTCTCAGTCAGTAACAGTTGCCACCAATGACCAGAGGTGTGCTCATGCCCACTCCATAAACTTAGGATTTTCTAGTTTTGCAATGCAGCTAGCAATGTTTGCTAGCTAGAAACGCTTCTATAACCAGGTAGGGTAGGAATGGTGTCTCACTCCTGACCTAAGATTTCTTTTCTTCATCTCTCTGAGCTTCCCTTTTGTAAAACTGGGACATGGAAACTGAAAATCTTGGAACCTGAAATCTTTCCTGACATTTAAGAGCTGCAAAGCTCACTTGTGCACTGGCATTTGGAGCAGGCGGCTCCAAATTCTAAGGACAGCTGAAACACACAAAGAGACACAAATCTCTCTTCTCCAGCCCTGAAAGTCCCCATCTATTACATAGTTAGATGTAACCACTATGATGTAAGTCATATGCTGTATGCTCAGACTCTCATGCAGTTCAGGTGTGAAGGACTGAATAAGGGCTGAAGTGTTCCAAAGTACCAGCTTGCACAGAGAGCTCAGAGTTTGCTTCCCTGGGCCTTGTCACACTCTTCATCTCACCAGCAGCAAGTTCAGCATACTGCATGCATAATGACTTAAGAATGCTAGGTCTTTCCTATTAATATCTTGGAAGGTCACTGCTTGTGCATGACACGTAGTGAGTTGGAGAAGACATATTTGTTAGAAGTGCTTGATATAGATGGACACAGAGGCAGATGGGATAACTGACAAGCCCTATTGTGCTGCTGCCAAAAAACAGCATGAGTATGATTGGTCTTGGTCTGCATGCAGGCTGCGTGAAAATGAAGTCAGAAGCCCATTGGGAAGGCTATGACAGAGCATAGCTTGGCTTTGCTATGGCCTGGAGATGATAGGAATGCTTAGGGACAGTAAATGGAGAAAACAGAAAATGCTGTTAGGAAAATTCTATTTCTCTAAGTTCAGCTTCTCTTTCCTCACTATTGCATTCTGTTGAGATGCCATCTGCCTCAAGGCTGGAGTTCTTGAGTCCAGAGGGACCAGAGAGACTCCCACGTTGTGAGAAGCAGCATGTGCCAGAGCTGCCAGCCATGGCTCCTTCCCTGCACAGCAGCTGAACCAGCAGGCTGCGGGGGCTTTTGATGCTCCCCATGTGAACACAGACTGGTGCCATGCCAAGACCAAGAATTTCCGTGGAACCACCAAGAGGCAGGTGAGCAGCAACAGTGCTCTTCTTTATACTGGACCAAGAGCAAAAGGACTGCATATACACCCTGCTAGCCATCTACTCAAAGCACAATTCCTTCATTTTTATGCTGCCTGCTCAACATTTGCAAATGTTACAAATGATTTTTTTCACTGTTGAACTGCTTGTGTGGAAGCCTCTCACTGGTTTCTGTATCTAGAGACCTGCCGTCCTCTGCTTTAAAATCCTGTATATCCCTCATCAGACATCTCCCATACTGACAGACAATGACTACTTCTTTGCACTCCATTCCTTCTGGCACAAACAGACACAAGCGCCGAAGGAGCCAATACTACACACATGCAGTAGTATAGTGGAATTTTAAAGTTTGGAAAGATCTCACGAATGAGATTTTGTCGCGTAACGTTTATTTTGTACATCTGTTCCCTCAAGACATGTACCAGCTCTGACAGACCCTCCGCAGCAGTTTCACATGCACTGTTCTATGTAACATTAGTGAAAGCTTATGAGGCTCGTTAGGCAAACACAGCGTAGCCCAGCAGGCTGTGGCACTCTGCCAGCAGTGCCCTACCCCCCCAAGTCGTGACAAGTAATTTAAAGCAATGTGAAGAGTTATGCTAAGTATATCTCCAAAATAATGCATTGCACTTCAAAGAAGCTGCTCTTCCCCACCGCCCCCATCCACCTCCTGAGAAGTAGAAAGTTCTGAGGAGCAGACTGTGCAGTATTTGGATGCAGTTGCACAGGAGACGTGCACTGTGCTCTTTCACCCAGCAATTCCTGTAGCGCTGTCTTTAAATTTTTAATAAAAGCCATGTTGAAGGTATGTGCTTCGCCTTTTATGAATGTAAAATATATTTATCATTTATAGTGGAAGCAGATAGATTGACTGTGGATGCACATCTGCTAATTTTCCAAGTGGTAGACTGGCATGAAGACATTTCATGTAATTTCTGCCTGGAGAGACAGAGAAGTCAGAACAACTCTTTTCCTGCTAGTGGTGATTGCTCTGGAATTTATACTCTGATAGAACTTCTCCTAAACACACAGAGATCAAGCATAGTCCTGTGCTTTGTATGTTCCTTTAAACTATAGAAAAAGGTGAATGAAACAATGTTAAGTCAGAATAGAGCATTTTGACATACAGTTTACCCAGGTGTCATTGATTGCAGAAAGGCTAGGTAAATATATGTGATTCTCAGTGTTTTCATTAGGTGAAATTACAAGGTCACGAACATGAAGCAACACCATATGCTAATAAGCTTTTGTTTCTTCATTCATAGCCAGAAATGCATAGTATCTATTGGGAGACCATTTTAGTATTTGTTTTCAGATAAATAAGAATTTCAGAAGGCTGCAGAAGAGCTCAGTTAGCAACTTAATTTACTCTTCTAACTTAGTAAAGTTTCTGATTGATAAAAATTTGGAACAACTGATAAAAGTTTCAGTAATTTCAATTTGGGGACAACAAAATGCAAAAGCAGCTTCTCATTTTGCCTTGTATGTTTTCTGAGATCCCTGAAGAAGCTAGAATTGAAATACTGGCTGGACAGCAAACAAAGCTGATAATAAAAATTAGCTAAGTACACAAACAATGTTTTAGAGGAATTGAAAGCAACATACAAGTAGATAATTTTCTAGACTGCAGGACAAGATGCAACCTACTTTTAAAAATGTTTTTATGTATGCACACATCCAGCTGAATTATCTGTACTTGCACAACAACACATAAGCACACACAGTCTCAGAATAGATCAAGTTCTGATAATTCAGAGATTTCTGTTCAAACAGGAAACATGGCTGAGCTGATTAGCTTTCTGTAAGTTATATAACTAGTAGTTTTGCCTGAGAATGCTATATGTTTAATTCTAAGTGCAAAGCAACAATAATGAGACTTATTAAATCTAGAAGACTGAAAAATCACCTTCTCATTGGAGACTTGCTTGTGTATTACATCTTGTTTTGGGGAATATGCTTGGGTTGGTTTTCTGAATGCTTGTAGACTCTTGGAAAAATCTGGTTAGCTTTTTGCGATGACAAATTTTACTAAGTATATTTTGTCCAGTAGACTGTGTGCATCCCACAGTGATTTCATCAACTCCCTCCCCATGCCAGCCTTCATACGCTTGCCAAAAAAATCTTTCATTTTCCCTTGTCCCCAACCTTGTTTTTCTCCCTTTTTTTGTGTACCCCCTCTTCTGACAATAAAACAAATTCTCCCACTTAAAACATTCTAAAAAAGACCTCAACAATCAATCGTATAATTCTGTATCCTTAAATCTCTTCTTATTCTATCTTTTTAGCAGTGCAGGCTCAGTGAGATGCTCATTATGTTTCTCCAGGAAGCATTACTTTGTGAGCTGATGCTACAGATACAACCAGAAACATGTTTTTACTGGAGCTAAGGCCAAATCTGGGCATTGTTCTTCATAGATACTGAGTAATAATAAACTCAAAGTAGATAAACAGATCCAGGTAGACTAGCATGGGGAATATTTTATGTATCATAGACCTGACTATCTATGGCTAATTACCAGGATGGGATTTAAAATATGCAGATGTAAATTGAGTGTACAAAAATCTATCTGGAGTTTACTGTTCACTGGTTTGGATAAATGCAACATTAAAAATCAAAGAAATCCCCAAGCACAATAAATCATAAGTGTTATGCCTAATATGACAGATAAAAGAATTGTAAAACTCTCTTCAGGATTTTTGTAAGATGCATCCTGTGGAATCCAATTTCAGCATGTATAGAAACTTATTTTTCATACTTCACACTTTTCTTCTCTAAAGATTTTTTCTCCTTGCCTCTATCCAAGCTGATATTACTAAGTAATAGAGTGGGAACTAATTCTTTCCTGCAGTACAATTTTAACTGGGCTACTTAGAGAATCACAGGATCATAGAATCAGAATCATTTAGGAAAAGACCTAGATCATCGAGCCCAACCATTAACCTAGCATTGCCAAATCTACTAAAGCATGTCTCCAAACTGCTACAATCATAGCAACTAAGCAACAGCAGTAATACCATAAATTCGAAGTATTTAACCAGTATTTGGTGATAAGAACTGGGTCCCTGCTTTAACTCAGTGCTATTGAATATGATAAGCAAAGGTAATTTCTAGAATACAGTGAGAAGTGAAAAGAATGACTCTTCCGGTGGTTTTTAGTATGAGTACTGGTGCATAACTGTTGGAAAACTCAACAGCTCTTGCAAAAAAATGAAATGAAGCCAAGGCTAGGAACACCTGCTGAGTTCAAGGACAGAAGCATAGAGCACAGTCCGAGTGAACTGAGGGAGAATGTAACCTGCAGGCGTGCAAGGCCAGGTTGGATGGGATCCTGGGCAGCCTGATCTAGAAACTGACAGTCCTACACATGGCAGGGGGGTTGGAACTAGACGATCTTTAGATGATCTGTTCCATCTTAAGACATTCTATCATCCTGTGATTCTCTGATAACCTTGCAACAGGGTATAATGGGCACTTTTCTTAGTTCTCCACTATTGACTTTAATCAAATCTGACATTAAACTTTGTTCAATAACTGAATCTGACTGATAAAGATATTTTTTATTAGATCTTTTCATTATGATTTCAAAAAGCACTCAATGTATCTGCCACATATATGAAATAAACTACACATTCTACACTGCTCATTTACCACTAAAATAAGCGTTTTACGCCCAGTCAATTATCCTCACAGCAGAATGGTACATTTTCAGGAATTGTTCAGGAGCTACTAAGCAACTAGTAAACATGCTTAAACACAGAATTTATCTAGCAGAAGATGCAGGAAATTCCAGAATTATGGCTGTTCAAAATTATTTTGTCTCCTATGGCACATATACTGTTCAATTATCCAGTAAGACACTGTTCCCCACTGCCAATCTAGACTTTCTCTGACAATCTCTGACATTTCTAGCTTTTGAGTCTGATCTGTGAATTTGATAGAAATCTTTTCACATATTTGTAATGTAAACACAGAATACACATGAAAAGATTTCACAACACAAAATAAGGAAGGTTAAATACATGACCCAAATAATAGCAGGCTTTGAAAATACAACAGGTTGGTTGATCATGTTTACAACCCCAGGGGTGGGGTGCTTGAAAGAGTCTGTAAAACTGTCTGTTCACTACTGCCTTTTTACTACTATGCTGAGACAAATAACTCCAGCTGTGGTATTGCCGAGGTCATGTAATATATGCATTTGTGTATAAGTGATTGAATGAATATTGGAAAGGTCTTTCTAGATCCTCCATTCTTTCCATAAAATAGATATGTATGTATACTTAGCACAGTTAACTAGATTTATTCTCAGTTAGTCTGGTAATCTAAAATGAGGTCTTCAGTCTTTTATAAGCTTTGGTGCAAGAGAAGACAGACAGCCAAAATAATGGTTGGACACATAAGTGCATCAAGAGCTCTAAAATGTCAAACTGTCTGCAGCTCCAAGGAAAGCCAGAATATTCAAGTTATTGTCTTCTGAAAACTGCCATCTAAATATGCCAGCTTGCATACAGATCATCAAAGTAGTCTTAAAAAAATAGTCCAAAAAATTCTAACATACTAATAACTTCTGTAATAATGTTTACGTCTAATACATGATCCTATAAGTACTTAATTTAATTCACAGGAGTAGTTCTGACAGATAATCTAGTATCTTCCACAGGTGAACAACATTATTTACCTTACTTAATTTTCACCTTCACAGTCAGACCCAACATATCACATTCTGTCCTCCATTACTGTAGTTCTGTTGGAAACTATAGAGAAACATTTCATTTTTCCAACATTTTCGTAACTGCTTACTATCTCTCTAAATCTTGGGATTCAAAAATATCTCAAGAGATTTTCAGTCAGAAGAAATATTGTGTTAGGGTTGACTTCTTCACCAATTTTCACTACTACCACACAAGAAAATAAACATGTTCCATGCTAAAATTAATCAAATCCAGCAATTTTCTGTCAGTTGTGCTTTAGCTTCTTCTTTCAGTGCTTCATCAATCACAGATAAATCATGATGGCTGGTGAGGCACCAGAAGACTGACATGGCAGTGTGTCAATATCCGTAACTGAAGTATTGTTGCTGCCTGGTAAATTATCAGCAGCAGGGATTGTTGACTGAGCCAGCAATTCCCTGGAAGTTTGGAGCCATTAGTGCACATTACTTTCAAAGTCTGTCAGACCCGGAAGACTAAAAACATTTTAAACATGTCAAGTATATAGCATTTGTTCTGGGCTGTCCTTGTGCAGGTTCAGAGTGTTTTCATCAGTAGGTGTGCTACTGGGGAACAATCACTGAATGGACAAGTTAGCAATGTGGTTCCCCAGGGTACCTCTGGCCCTGTAACAAGACACTTTTTAATAAATAAGGTGGGGAAAAAAAACAAAGTCATTACAGATAACTTTTCCAGTGGTTGCAAAGACTGATGGAGTGCAACATGAGAGACCAGATCCTTCACCCCATGTAATTTTAATGTATGGAAGCTGGCACAGAAAGTGCATTAAATGAAGTTGAATGAAAAGTCACACAGTGTTGAAGTAGTGACTGATGATTGGTCACCCCTGTGCCCATTATCTCTCCAAAGTGATTTCTTTATGTCATTTTTGTGTTTTTAGCAACAACCAGTATTGCAGCATTCCTATAGTTACCAAAGATGTGACTGGCAGAAGACAGGTTTTCTAAGTCTCACTGATTCTGTGAATGGAAGGCTTTATGCTGAGCTTGGAATACAAGGTTACTCTGCTAGAAAGAGCTCAAGCGGTGATTTAGCTGGTGGCTGTCATTAACAGGTCATGCTAAGGCCATGCTAGGAGATATAAATTCTTGGCCAATCAATTGGAATGTGAAATGATCAGTTTTTCAAAGCAAGGGTGATTGCATATAATTTCCCTATAGTTTCAGTTAATTTAACTTGTTGATGTTGGAGGTGTACAAAGAAGAGATTCTGATCATGTGATCAGGTCAGACTGCCCGATACAAAGCAGGAGAGAACAATTATAGATTTGGCCTTAGAATAAGTAGAGATTGTATTGCTGATCCATTTCTGATATCTGTGATTGAATAATCTATCAGAGATTTCATAAATGAATACTTGCAGTTGCTCTTGCATCTTAGCGTGGCTGAAGTCAAGGGTATTTTTATGGTATCTGCAGAATACTTAGACATTCGGTTTCTCAGACCATGGTGAAATATATATTATTCAGTACTTAACATCATAGAACTGTGGCACCAGTGTTGCCATCTAGTTTTATCAGCTCATTCCAGAGTCGGCAATGCAAGAAAATACATATTCACATTTATTCACATATTCTATTTCACATACGTATTCATTATTATTTATTTTTATTCATGCAGTAATTCTTCCATTAGTCACTCTGTGAAAACTATGTTTAAGAATTATCATTGAAATATATATTCATCAACATATGTCACATAATTTTCACAAATTTTACTTACATTAAGGAAAGGAACTCCCCACACCAAAGTCACCATAGAATCCTTATAACACTGACAAAGGTGGAAAATTCACACAAAGTCCTCCCTTAGTCCATTCATCACACAAATTCCACATAGCTTTTAACATTCTGACAACGTCCAGTCCACACTTTGCTCACTCTCTCTCCCAGTTATTGTCCTTACCTCAAACTCCTCAAGACCCAGTGTTGGGCACCAGGAAGGACTGTGCTGGCTCAACACCAGTAGGCAGCTCAGCCCCACCATGCCACTCTCACACACTCATCTCTCAGAAGGAAAAGAGGAGAAAATGTGTGGAGAATATGGCACATGGGATGATGTAAGAAAAGGGCAACTACTGCCATGGATTAAACAGACTTGGCATAAGGGATATTAATGCAATTTGTTGCCTGTTGCTAACAGACTAGAGCACTGACAACTAAAAGCAAACTGCAGACACCTTTCCCCCATTACCCTCTTCTACCTCCTTTACTTGAGAAGCACAGGAGAATGAAGAATAGGGGCTGCACTTTGTCCCTTTGTCTCTTCATGGCCATTCTCTGCCCCCGCTCCACATAGGACCCTCCCACTGGATGCCATCCTTCCCCAGCTGATCCTGCATGGGCTTCCCACAGGCTGAAGCTCTCCAAGCACAGCTCCAACATGGCTCCATACCACAGGGAGAGTTTATCAGTCCCTCAGGCAAGCATGTAGCAAGATCGAATAGCAGGAAACTGAAGTGAGAGAGTTCAAACCGGTAATAGAATGTTATTATGTTTTATTTTATTTTATTTTTCATTATTTTTAAATGACGAATTATTAATTAAGGAATTATTGCAAGTATTGTGCTGTGATACAACCTACCACTGACAACTGACAACTTTCAGCTAAAGCTTCAGTGTTTTTCTGGGAGAGACACAGTAGTTGAATAAAAATTTGTTTATTTAATCCTACAGTCTATGTTGTAAACTAAACACAACCACAGATTGATCCTCTCTAGATTGATTATTTAGGTCTCCACATAATAAAAATGTCTTTACTTTCAGTGAACAGGAAAAATATTCTTTGTTTTTCTGTGTAAAAAAACTCCGTGAATTCCAACTTTTCTAACACATTGCTAAAAAGTGGCAGTATTTCTGCAGGTTAATATATTTACATAATTTTAATGGAATAAGACCTGCAGAGTCCTGGAATCCTTTGAATTTGGAGTTGGTATTTTTTATTGTTTCTGTTCCTGCAAGGTAGCATGGATTTAGCTAAGGAAACTGTCATTTCTCCTTACCAGAAAACACAAGCCAATTGTGGACAACTCAGCTGTGTATTCATACCATAAGGCAATTTCTCTTCTCCGCTACCTTGATTTTAATGAAACCCGTCTTTCTGCTGCTGCTCGCTTTGAATTAGCTATTCTTTATCCAGTCAAACTGATTGACATTTTTGTCTCATGACCGCCCAAGTATGGAACAAACTTCTTTCACAACCATTTATACCACTTACAGACTGCATTCTTTTTTATTTCCGTTTATACTTGTAAATATGTTGAAACACAAGAGACCAAACATGACCATTTTTATCATCATTTTATATATTTTATATGCTGCATATAAATGTTTTGCAAAAAAAAAAAAAAAAAAAGAACAGGGAATTAATTTCTATGAAGGCTAGCTTGGAAGCTGGAGTTTTGTCACAGCATCATGTACTACCTCTATGTTTTCTGTTTTATATTATGCACAAATAAACTAGGACCCATAAAGGATAATCAGAGTTCAGGAAAGAGGACCAAGAAATTTGGTGTAAACTTACCTCTTACAATTAGAATTAGTAGACTTATTTTCTAGTTCCTGTGTCTTCATTTATTCAGTAACTGAAAACAACTGTAGAACTTTTCATATCCCTCAATTGGTACATATTTTACATCCAATACATCTCTGGAGGCACAAGACTGGAGTGAACCTCAATATGTCATTAAGTATATTATTGCTTTGCCCCAGAAAGAACAATTATGTCAATGTCATTTCTGACAGGTATTTTACTAGTTCATTCTTAAGGGCTTTAAAAGATGGAGATTCCACCAATTCTCTAGGTAATTTATTCCAGTGCTTCACTCTCCTTCCAATTAAGCTGCAGTTTATACCTATTATTTCTAGGCAGAGAACATGAAGAATGGATTATTCCCTCTTTTTGAAACCATCCTTTATGTATTTGAAGATTGTTGTGTTCCTGCAATCCTCTGCTTTCCAGGTTAAATAACCCAATTTGTTCAATCATTTTTCATAGGTCACATTTGCAAACACCTGACATTCCCATTTTTTCTCTACTGAATTCTATCCAACTGTTCCATGTATAATTGGCAAATTACTCTGAATGAAGCCTTTAAATGCTGAATCAATAGGAAGAATTCCTTCATGTCTTGGAGGCTACACTTAAGGTTGTAAATTCTCTTTGATCCCAAAGAACTGTGGTCTTTTTTCCCATCAATATGACATTGCTGAATCATGTTGAACTAGCCCACTGTATGCCCAGCTTTAACCCCTATGTCCTTTCTTGCAGAACTGCTCTTTAAATTACTTTTATCCATCCTGTCTATGAAACATAGCTCCTGGCTAATGTAGGCTTCTCCATTGATCAGTATCTGATTATTTTCAGATAGTACTTCCAATTTGTCAAGACCATTTTAAATTGTTATACCATTCTCAATATATTCACCCTCAGCTTGGTTCCATCTACAAATTTAATAACTGAGCTCTGTACTCCATCATCTTGGTTATTAATGAAATCGTTGAACAGCGTATAGAAACAGATGCTGCTATATATATCCTTCTATTTTGACAATGACCCATCAATAAATAATTTTACAGTATTGTTTTCAAACCAGTTCTGAATCTATATTCACACAGCTCACATTTCTTTGACTAGCATATAACGTTGTCACTGTAGAATGCTAGAAGTCTTTCTAAAATGAAGGTACGATATGTCTAAAAGCCTTTAGTACATCATGCCTGATTTTCTGTTAATGAAGGACATATTAGCTAACTGAAAATATCACATATAATTGACTCAAAACAAAATCCAAAGCCTGACTGGATGAAATCCTTGCAATGGGTTGTCATTATCAAATTGTGATTCTCTTCCCACTGTGGCGCTGTCTTCCCTCCTACTCATTCTTCTTTTACATAGACTCCACAGTGTCTTAGGAATTTGAGGTACTTGTCATGCCTCCTTAAGTAGGAGAGAAGTTTGAACTGCATTCAGCTATTCTTAAATGAAAAAAATGTTGCACATTGAATCATAGAATTATTTGGATTGAATGGGATCTTTAAGATCATCTCATTCCAACCCCCCTGCTATAGGCAGGGACACCTCCCTCCAGACCAGGTTGCTCAAAGCCTTGAATGCTTCCAGGGAGGGGGCATTCACAGCCTCACTAGGCAGCCTGTTCCAGTATCTCAGCACTCTCACAGTAAAGAATTTCTTCCTAATATCCAGCCTAAGTCTACCCTCTGCCACTTTATAGCCATTGAGAAGCAAAATATTAAGTAGTTAGAGAACAGTGTATGGCAGAAGATTCAAAATATGATACATATGATAAGGGAAGCTAAAGATGACAGAAGAGTCTGAATGGTAGAGTTGAGTCAAATAAGAAATTATCTTTGAAGTTTATTCTGAACAAGTGAAATTCTAACAATGATGTAGACTCATTACTTGACAAGGATGTTAGATTCATACACAGTGATACAGAAGTAAAAATGTATTCAAAACCTTTCCATTCAGTATTTGAAATGAAGGATCATGGAAGGATGATCCTTGCACAGTGAAGTACTTCCTAGGTTATTTGCAACAAAGAACATTAAACAACTAATAATTTAATCATTTCTTTACACAAACAAACTGGGAAAACTTATATCTAGTTCATAAAGAACTGCATAAGGATCTCTGTCTCACTTATCATTCATTAAATTCTGGGCTACCCCAGAAATTCCAGAAGATAGAAGGTTCTGCCAAGAGTCTAAGGGAACAAGTGCTATGAACAGGATAAATTCAGGAGAGAAAGATCTACACAAGAGGCAGCATACAGTTTTAATAGATAGAATTTCATAGTGTAACAGATTTGCAACAGATTTATCAAAATTACTTTAAAAATACAGAAGAATCTGATATTTTGCCCAGTTAAAACAGATGGCAGGCACTGCAGTGTTTCCAGACGCCAGCTTCGAGTTTTGAAGAAGGCTTAAAATGAAGTAAAACAAAAAAGTAATTGAGCTGTCAGACATACTCTGTAGTAAACAATTATTCATACCAAATCACTTGTCACTGATCCATCAGTTATATGAGGAGCAGTCCAAAATTATCCTGATGTAATTGGCACAAGTTACAATACTTTAACAAATCAGAGAAAATACATATCCTCTTGCTGAACTATGTTTGGTTATGTATCATATTATTGTGTTTATGCATTTACAAACATTATCATTGAAGCAGCTGCCTTCAAGACATGCTTTGTATAAGCATTTTGTATTATCATCAGTCTTGTGATCCTACTTATACTGAGCTATGCAAATTTGAACTTTGCTATAACTATCAGAAAACGGAAAATTGCCATATCAAAGTCCAGTAGTAGTAGATTGCCATATCAAATCTCCAGCAGAAGTATATCAAAGTAGTAGATTGCCATATCAAATCTCCAGCAGAAGAGCTGATGGGACCCACTGAGAAGTTTGCCATTCTCTAAAAGTCAGCCCTATAGAAAACGTTTGAAACTAGAGAGGCAAGAACAGAGACATCAGAACTAACCATTTCTGAAAGTTTGGTTATCAACTTTTATAATCACTCAGCTTGCTAACCTTTAGTCCAGCTGAAAATAGGATAGGAGTAGACAGTTGGAGTTAAAGTAAATCCAAATTACATTCAGAAACAAAACCAAACAAGTCAGGAAATCAAAACTAACTACTGGGCCTTCAGCTTAGAGGACATGGATGAGGGTTTTTGTGGTTTCTACATGCAGCAGGTACTTTTACTTGCCCTCAAAAATCCTTATTTATTTATTTTTTTAATCCATAGGTCTCTTGGAACCAGGATCTAGCTCTATCCCCCAACACCAATGTAGCAAACATCTGGCTTCTTATATTTCTATGAAAAATGCATCCCTGGGAGACTGGAACTGAATTCAGAGAGTGCAATTCATCTTGCCCCAGAGGTATTTCAAGAACACGATTCATGTAGTCCTAAAGTAAGCACCTAAACTAGGTCAGATAAATTGAAACTTAAAAACCCTATTTCTCTCCCTTTTCTATAAATAGACCTTCAGTGACCCTTCAAGAACCAACGTCTTCACTGTAACTAAACGTAGGAGACAAAAGCCCAAAACCTATGCTATCACCTAGATTAGGTGATTTCATTTTATTATCAGTTCTCAGCTATAACAACCTAACATACACTAGCAACACATTACTTAGCCTGACCTTGGTACTTGGGAAAGTAATGGAGCAAATCATCTTGGGTGAGATCACATGGCTCATACGTGGTGTCCAGGGGATCAGGCCCAGACAGCACAGGTCCATGAAAGGCAGGTCGTGCTTGACCAACCTCATCTGCTTCTAGGATTGGGTGACCAGCCTGGTAGATGAGGGAAAGGCTGTTGATGTAGTCTACCTAGACTTCAGCAAAACCTTTGACATGGTCTCTCACAGTATTCTTCTGGGGAAACTGGCTGCCTCTGGTCTGGACAGGTATGTTCTTCCTTGGGTAAGGAACTGGCCATGCCCAATGGGTGGTGGTTAATGGAGTTAAGTCCAGCTGGCAACCTGTTTCAAGTGGTGTCCTGTAGGGATTGGTACTGGGCCTATCTTATTTAATATCTTTATTGATGATCTAGATGAGGAGATTGTGTGTACCCTCAGTCAGTTTGCAGATGGCACCAAGCTGGGAGGTGGTGTTGATCTGCCTGAGGGAAGGAAGGTCCTTCAGAGGGATTTAGATAAGCTGGATCTCTAGAATGGAGTGAATGGGATGAGGTTCATCAAGCCCAAGTGACGGGTCCTGCACTTTGTCCACAATAACCCTATGCAGTGCTACAGGCTTGGGGACAAGTGGCTGGATGACTGTGAAGAGGAAAGGGGCCTGGGGGTGTTGGTTGATGCTCGGCTGAACATGAGCCGACAGTGTGCCCAGGTGGCCAAGAGGGCCAATGGCATCCTGGCCTGCATCAGAAATAGTGTGGCCAGCAGGAGCAGGGAGGTGATCATCCCCCTGTACTCAGCTCTGGTGATGCTGCACCTCAAATACTGTGTTCAGTTGTAGGCCCCTCACTACAAGAAAGACATTGACGCCCTGGAACATGTCCAGAGAAGGGCAACGAAACTGGTGAGGGGCTTTGGAGCACAAGTCCTATGAGGAGCAGCTGAGGGAGCTGGCATTGTTTAGTCTGGAGAAAAGGAGGCTCAGGGTAGACCTCATTGAACTCTACAACTTCCTGTTGTGGTGAAGAGGATTTGGCCCCTTCTCCCAGGCAACGAACAGGACCCAGGAAAATGGCCACAAGCTGTACCAGAGAAGATTTAGGTTAGTCATAAGGAAGAACTTTTTCTCTCAGAGAGTGGTGAGGCACTGGAGTGGCTGCCCAGGGAGGTGGTGGAGTCGCCGTCCCTGGCAGTGTTCAAGAGGCGTCTGGATGAGGAGCTGTGAGATCTGGTTTAGTGCTTGTGGTAGCAGTGGTAATGAGAAGACGGTTGGACTAGATGATCTTATAGTTAGTTTCCAATCTTGGGATTCTGTGATTCAATGATTCTATGATACTTACCTAATTATTTTTGCGAGAACTTTTCTCACAGTATTAGTCTATTATTTTTAAGGTCTGAAGTTTGGGTTCTTATACAAGTGTTACCCACAACCCAGAGTTTTAAACACTTATTTATTACCACAGCAAGATTGTCTAGACACCTGCATAAGTCTACCCACTGTACAGACTGCAGTTTTAAGCCTGTAAATGAACATTTTCTCATTTTTCAGCTTTGTGTACAAGATCAACTCTAATTCCTTAGCAGTAACATCTGTACCATTTTTGGCTCTGCTCCATATCCTATTTTAAGTCAGAATGTCCTCCAGGTCATAAAGGAAGGACATAATACTTTGTTTCACTTGTAAATGTCAGGAAATATAGCATTATCACCTTTGTTACCAGTAGCAGTAATGACATTGCAGACTAGACTGCTCTGTCTTCATCAAAGGTCACGCATCAGCTGAGACACAGTGCTGCAGATAACCTGAGTCAAATATCAGTGCAAAGAGCTCTTTATCAGTGTAGGTCAGTGCTAGAGCTTATTTCAGCAAACACCTACAAATTGCGCTTCACCCAAAAAAAATTTTCTCCTTGTCAAAGAACTTTTTTTTTTTTTTTGCAGAGTGCAAAGAAGACACGTGAATGTACTGTGAGCCACCATGCCTAAGTGTGCACACAACAAGCTCTTCATAGCTTGCTGAATATTTATACAAACTTCTCTCCCCATACCATTTTGGTTTGCTTTTGCAATGATTCTTTTGAGTCCTTCCAAGGCAAGCTTACATTCTTCCTGAAGAGGAAGAATGTCAAAGACAGCAGACTGAAATGTGCCAAAGACATTATAAAGTAGCATAAACAAATCTAGCAACAAAGAACACTGTACAGTAAGACCAGTGCTGGATTCTAGCCATACATGTACTGGAAAGAAATCCCTGCAGTGAAGAAGTCTTTAATTTGTCCTCAGTTAACATGTGTCTGAGAGCTACACAGAAATATCCCATGATGCAGGGAAGAATTCTCAGAATGACATGCTATATTCACCAGCCTTTTAAGTATAGGTTTCTCCTATTGTGTGCACAACATTAATGAATTTGCGGATTTTTTAGACAAATTTTTAGTTTTTAAGCTAATTTTTAGACTAATCTGTAATTAGTTAGCACTTTTTTTCCCTTTGCCAGTACTTAGTGAGGAGGGAAGTTTATGAAAACAAGCTCCAAAGCATTGCTCAACACTGAAATCTAATAAGCTTTGTATTTGACTTATGTCTACAACAAGGACGTTTAAATAATGCATTCCACCTCTGATTTTGTGTCATGGCTGCTGCCTTATATGTTTTTCTGTAAGGTCTTCATAATCAAGGAAGGATGCGTTCAGAGCATCTTTGTAATCAAGGAAGGATGCAATTAGAGCACTTTTGTGTTTGTTTGTACTGAAATTACAAACCATAATAAATTAATTTCCATCAAAATTATTAAGTGAAACTTCCCCCAGTGGAATCCTCTTGCTCCTTTTTTCTCATATGCAGATAAATAAAAGAAATATCTTGTGCTAGTATGCACCATCTGGGTAAATGTCAGCTAGGTCCCTACCTAGAGGGTGTGGGGTTTATTTCTCTAGAGGGAGGGTGTTGGTTTTGCTTTTCTTGCCTACAGTTTGCACAACTGAATAATTTAAAAAGGCCTACGTGCAGAAAGATAAAATGAAGATGGAGTATATTGTTTCTGGCTACAATCCCCAGTGCATGTAGGTGGCATTTTCTGCTAATACAGCTTGCAGTAGCATTGCTAACAAAAATATATTTGAATCATCATAATTAAGGCTGTGTCAGATAAGACTTTTCTTAACATAAATTATGTACACAAATCATACTGTGCACAAGTACCACTAATACGTATTTAATTCCTATAGCTCTTTTATCTATGAAAGAATTATTCGATCTTTCAGTGAGCTCACCAAAATTACTGGGTCCTAAATATCAGATCAAAACAGAAACCAGATAGATATTCTGTGCAAACATTTCTTGCATTTGAAACACAGGATTTTTTCCACATAATAAGCTGACAAAAGGAACTGAACCTCAAATTGTCTACCCATCAGAGTTAGGGCCAGCAGGGCTGACAGAGGTGAGGGTCCATTGAAATAGAGTGCAAAGATATTATACGGGGCTTTGAACAAATTGAAGAATTTGCAGTACAAATAAGGAAAAAAGAATTTTGGAAAGGTCAAAGTGAAGTAGCATTATGCCCAGCACCAGGGAATGTTAAAGCTCCAAAACGATTCAAGATCCCTGGTTTACCTAAACAATGTATTTTCTTTTTATGGTATAGAGGAAGGTGCTTCTTTTGAAGAAATACCGTGATTCTGCACCAAGTGCTAGTACTGTGTGTTTGCCTCACGGGTTTTGTTCTTGTCTGCACTCCCAATTTTGTGTACAATTCAACTCTGATTTTTTTTCTGCGCATAATTCAATCTTGGGTTAAAAAAAGCTGTGTATGTACAGCTGCATGCTGTCATTCTTCAGGCTGCATCTTCCTGAACTATATATAGTGCTTTATTAACAATGACAGTATTTTGTAATTGAATATTCAGATAAATTCTGTGTCGGGTCAAAA
Organism: Perdix hodgsoniae; assembly: GCA_035772895.1. NCBI lineage: Eukaryota > Metazoa > Chordata > Aves > Galliformes > Phasianidae > Perdix > Perdix hodgsoniae. Next base: position 20,420,911 of record JAPSGF010000003.1, read on the forward strand.
TGGTTTATCTACGATCAATCTCCGATTGATTTGCCTGTAGAGCTGAAATATTTGCATATCTCCTCTAAGACTGAAGAGAACACACTGGGCAGCCTAGTGAAGCATCTCTGAAGAGCCAGTAGTTAGAGAAGGGTCAAGGTGAGGGTCAATACAATACCTGCTAGAACAGCAGTGAAGTCATCATTCTGAATTTATTCTCAGCCGAGGGACAACCTCATTTACTCCTGTACATTGAGGGAGGAGAGAAAAGCAGAAAAAAATAGGCATAGGTGGAAATGATAAAAGGGATAGGGAAAAAAGACTTATAGACAAAGGGAAGAAAGTATGAAAGAAGTCTGGGAAAGAAATCCATCCATAAACAGTATATTTCTATGCAACATTAGGAATCAGCTGCTTGGTTGCTCTTTACTGCCTCAGTGCTGTTCTCTTCCTGCCTTCACTGAACAAGTGAGGCTTATGCAAGGGACTGAGTGGAACCTCAGAAACCTACTCAACGAGCCCCTCTACCTGAACAACGGTAGCTACATCTCTGTCTGCATAATTATAGGATCATAGAATCTTTAGAGTTGGAAGGAACCTTTGAGAGCCGTCTAGTCCAACTCCTCTGCAGTGAGCAGGGACACCACAGCTAGATCAAGTTGCCCAGCAATTCCTTGTAGATGTTCATCTAACCATCTAAAAGCTGCCCAATTGTTCTTAAAGCTGTCCAAAGATGTACATTATATCACATCTCCAGGTTGCTTTTTCCAAACCATCACAAGCAGCTTCTATTCTCTAATTTAGCTCCTTTCAAGATTACTGTGCCTTTAGACATGGCCAATTGCAAATGCAGGATCTAGCCAAATGAAAACACATACCACTGTTAGTTTTTCTCAATTATTTCTCAAAAATTCTTTGAAGACAATCCATTTTTGACATATGCAAAAAATAAATCAATTTTATTTATCAATTTTATTTAACTTATTCCACTGTAAGTAAAATCTTTGAGACTTTTCAGCACTCATACTGCTCCATAACCATTCTACTCTCACTCCAAATGCTTTACTGGACTGATGCAATACTGCAATACGACACAGCACTCCAACTGATGCCCTGCAGTCTCAAGGTAAGAGGGAGGATAGCTGCCCATTTCCACAGGCTGAAATTCACATTACACACCATTGTGGGATATCTGTTCCTGGAGATTTTCTTGGCAGAGAGGAAAAGATAAGGCATGATATTGTTGACTTATCCCAACTTATAAGCCATACAACCTACAAATAAGAATTTGCTAATTCAATACTTTTTTATTTGTGCAGTTGATTATTCCTGCCTAAATGCAGTTTGTTTCATCTGTCCTCAGTGAGCAGCATCCCATTTATCTCAGTCCATGCTTTCAATTTTTCAAAATCACTTTAAATTTGAATCCTGTTTTCCAACATACTCAGAGTCCCTTGCAGATCCTTAGTAAATCGAATAAGCATGCTCTCAATCCTTTGACTTTTGGAGATCCCCTGAGATTACAGCACTTCTATGATCTTACAAGACTGTAGGAATAAGACATATATTTTTTTTGCAGCACTTCAAAACAGCAACAATCAAAATGGACTTTGAGGATATTTTTGTTCTTAAGCATTCAGTGCAGATCTCCATGAAGACGGGTTATGCCTACACCTCGTTGAAGAAAGCTGTGGGGTCAGTTGTCAAGTTTTGTATCCAGCTCCCCTAACTGAGCTCCTTCTTCAGGCCCAAGCACACCTAGCATCCTCACAGACTCTTAGCATATCGTTATGAAGACATGTTCAGGGAGCTCACTATGGTTTCCTCAGTGATCACTGTGGGGCTTATCCAACTAAGGATATTCTATGATTCCATTCAATACTTTGCAGCTGCTTTCAAAGGCTTTCTGTAACTATGAAGGTGTGGCAGTTTTGATACATTATCTCTGGGGATTTAAATCCTTCAGGGAGCATGAAAGTTCAAGGATACTTGCCCTGAACCATTCAAAGAGCAGATGTTGATAGAGATGGCCAAAGATCCCAGACATGAGCCAGGTACCATGTGAGGAGCAACCAGTGCCTGCGGTTCTGGGAAGCACTCCTGCACTGACTTATTAAAATTTAATCTGTCTGAAATACAGAAGCAAGATACAGACCCGGCTTGCCACCAGCCCTGACAGAAAGCAATAACTGGAACAAGCCCTGCCAGCAGTGCCTTCCCCCTGCTCTGCATAGCAGAGTGACAGACCATCAGAAAGTTTCAATGATCTAATGTCTTATGATTATTCTGCACAGAAACATAAGATTTCTAGGTACTCAGAGGCAGAATAATATAATTGCCTAGTGTTGCAGACCACCTGAGTATTGCCAAGTCTCATTCTTTATCCTCCTGGACATGTCAATGCTCAGACTTTTCAACAGACAAATCCCAAATCATTTTTCTTCAGCTGATGTGGTTCCTAAACTTAAGGAAATGTGATCTCAAAATGAATTTAACTCATGAATAGGAGTCTGTTGCATTTAAGTGTTCGTACCTATTGTCTTCAGTTGGTGTTTCTCTGGAGAAAAGGAACAGACAGCTTTATTTCCAAATTGCACACTTACAGGTTTTCCCAACACCTTCAGCTGTGTCATCTACTTCCATTTAAACAGTGGCTTGTGAGAAGGCAGAATCATACAGGAGAATCAACCCAAAAAATATATAATTCAGCCTTTATCTGAGAGATTTCTATAACCTTCAACACCACAATGGATATCATATAGATTCTAAAACATCCTGATAACACTGTTTTAGAAAAAATCAACTCAAAACAAAGTGAATGAAGTATAGATCTATTTGACATTCAAAAAAATACCCTTGAACAACAGCTGCTGTTTGCTAAATATGATGCAAAAAGATTTGTTCAGAACTGCTGAGGAGGAGAAGCTAATTAGACATTTAAGAGTCCATTCTCTTCTTTCATTCTCAGTTAATCAAATGAGCAATGTTAAGGGTCAGAATAACTCTCACACTTACACCAAGGGGAAGAACAGGAGATTCTTGTTGGGTTCCTGATACAGTAAATTAGCAGATGACTTTTTGATAGAAGGAGATGGATTTCCTTTGCTGAAAATAGAAGGAAGACATATTAGTATTAATAGATCTGTTCATGAAAAGCCCCATCATAATAAGTGATCATCATCTATCATCATCACAACTTCACTGAGAGATCCTAATCACTCATTCCCTCAATTACTCACAGAAAAAGAGCAGTGTGTTAAAGTGCTGAATGCAGGTCACCCAACTTATGGCTGGTACAAGGTATAAGATGTCTGTGGCAGATTTGAACAATTAATTCTACATTTCCTTAACTTACTGTAAAAAAAATATACACCTATTTTGTCATTTAAATTGCAGCAGTATTAAGGCACAGACATTGAAAGAAACTGGACAGGGACTCTTGTAGGTGCTGAAACTCCAAAGGAAAGAAAAATATCTATTACTTGTGCTTGTCTTTCTCTTCCCTTCATCCTTGTCTCCCAAATTCCAAATGTTTTATAACATTGGGTAGATTTTTCACCATATGTTCATTAAATTTCATTTTATTTTCATTTAATTTCATCCCATGTTCGTGGGCAGCTCAGAGAGAGTAAAATTAAGTTGTTAGGATAGGCAGGGAGAAAATCAGAAAAGCAAAAGCCCAGCTTGAACTCAACCTACCCACTGTGGTAAAAGAGTACAAAAAGCTTTTTTGCATATATGTTAACAGTAAGAGGAGGGTTAATGAGCATCTCCATCCTTTATTGGGTGCACTGGGAAACATGACCACTGAGGGTAAGGAAACGACTGAGGTTCTCAGTGCCTTCTTACCTCAGTCTTTAAAAGTCAGACCAGTTATCCTTGTGATACTCTACTCCCTGACCTGGAAGTCTGGAATGGGGAGCAGAATAAACCCCTCACAATTCAAGTAGAAACAGTTAGAAGCCTATTATTCCACCTAGACTGTCACAGATTCATTGGGCCAAATGGGATCCACCATAGTGTGATGAGGGAGCTGGTGGAGATGATTGCCAGGTCACTTTCCATCAGCTATTGGCATTCCTGGAAAAACAGAGAGGTCCCAGAGGCTTGGAGTCTTGCCCATGTGACTCCCATCACAAGAAGCATCATAAGGAGGATCTAGGGAACTACAGGCCTCTTAGCCTGGCCTTGGTGCCAAGAAAGGTTATGGAACAGATCATCTTGAGGGAGATCACATGGCATGTGCAGGACAACCAGAAGATATGGCCCAGCCAGCATGGGCTCATGAAAGGCCTCACCTCCTTCTATGATCGAGTGACTTACCTGGTGGATGAAGCTGTTCATGTGGTCTACCTAGACTTTAGCAATGCCTTTGATACTGCACTGTCTCCAACAGAGACATCCTAGAGAATCTGGCAGCTCGTGGCTTGGACAGGTATACTCTGCTTGACTAAAAAGTGGCTGGAAGGCCTGACCCAGAGAGTGGGGAAAATTGAGTTAAATCCAGCTGGCAACTGGTCGGAATATTGTTCCCAAGGGATGGGTACTGGGGTCTGTTCTGCTTAATATCTTCATTGATGATCTGGATGAGGGGATTGAGTACACCCTCAGTGCACCATCTGCAGATGACAAAATGTTGGAAGGAAATGGCAATCTGCCTGGGAGCAAGAAAGGCCCTTCAGAGGGTCTGAACAGGCTGTATCGCTAGACTGAGGCCAGTGAGATGACATTCAATAAGACCAAGTCCTGCACTTTGGCCACAACAACCCCAAGCAAAGCTACAGGCTTGCAACAGAGTGGTTGGAAAAAATGGACCTGCCAATGGCGTTGTGGCTTGGATCAGAAACAGTGCAACCGGGAAGAGCAGGGAAGTGACTGTCCCCCTGTGCTAAAGCTGTGGTGAGGCCACATCTTGAGTACTGTGTTCAGTTTTGAGCCCCTCAAAACAAGAAAGTCATCAAGGCTCTGGAGCATGTTCAGAGAAGGGCAATGAAGCTACTGAGAGGTCTGGAGCCAATGAAACTGGAAAAAAAAAAAAAACTTGCATGCTTGTGACAACACTTCTATGACTTTCAGATAACTTGGAATGACGAAAAAGGAGATAGAATTATTGATCCCTCCTACAACAAGTTACTTAAAATTCTCTGTGTTCTGTGACTTGGTACTGCACAGTCAGATGGGCAGCAGCCAGCTGTGAGAGGGAAGGGAACAATTCCACAGACAGTCTTCATCTCCTGGCTGCTACCTGTGAAATCCTCCCTTCAGTCACTGGGTAACACTGAACGCAGGAGGATCAAGTGAGAAGAGTGCAGTGTTTCTAAATATGCTTGCATATGTGCCTATCTCCAATAAGATCTGAACCACTGGTAAGAAAGTCGAAGGGTACATTCTAAAGTCTGGGGTGCCTGACTGCCCACTGGATTAAATAATGAGCTCTGAAAGGCGCTTATCATGTATTGCAAGTGTCAAACCTCAAAGCAAATGAGAAAAAATAGTACTGTAAATGAACAGATTGAGGTGTGACCAAGCTTTCCCTTCTCTTCTCCTACTGCCTGGTTGAAGAAGGCTTAGTTACACTAGGAGTACTGACCTCCAACTCTTTCATACTGATTTGAGAGCAGATAGTTATATATTGCTTTATATTTTCTGGCTCAAGTGTTCTTTATCACTATGGCAGTGTTTTGAGCTTGTAGGTCTTATATTTCCATTATTTTGTATGTGCTTCTTGCCACTTTCTACAATTCCTTACCAATATTGTCAACAATATCTATCCTGGCCAGAGAGCTGTGGGTGCCCCATCCCTGGAGACTCTCAAGGCCAGGCTGGATGGGGCCCATGGCAGCCTGAGCTGGTGTGTGGCAGCCCTGCCCACAGCATGGAGTTTGGAACTAGGCAATCTTTAAGGTCCTTTCCAACTTAAGCCATTCTGTGATACTGAGATTTTTTTGTTAGTTAGTATATAAACTAAGAAAACAAACTGGCATGCCTTATTGTAGAAAGTAATAATCAGCTACATAATTCAGAGATCACTGTTCGACCTTCTTGGCAATCTGATATGCAATTAATTAAATATTGTCTGATTAGCAGAACAAAAGATTAAATACCCTTCAAAGTTAAAACTAGAACATAGTTTGTATGCATGGTGTCACCATCTCTTTTTATTCCACAAAAGAAAATTATGTAAACAATATTTGGATGCAATAACATCTAGTGCCCTCATGTTTGTTCTAACAAATTCATTATTTTCTTTGCAGTCAGTTTTAGCAGTGATCTTTTATTAGAACACATAGTCTGTGTTTTCATTTAATTTTCTGTGGGCCTTTTTTGTTTGGCTCATTTATCTTTCCTTATCCCTTGAAACCATCTACAGTAATTCAAGTTCACTACAGCTAGACTTTCTGACAGAGCAGGAAGTAATCAGCTCCAGGCACAGCTGATTCTAAAGTCTGCCAGAGAATCTCATGTTCTGACTATCTTAATGCTTTTTAGGTTATTGGATACTTTTTGTTAGCATTTCTTTGGCCTCCATCCTCTCAAATAGTTACTTCTTCTTCTTTCCTCTCTACTGAAATGCAGTTTGAGCAGTGTTGCATAGACAAATCACAACAAGCCATTGAAATAAAGCTCTCAGTTGGTTTGTCGTACCTAGTACTAGTTAATGTCACTTAAAAACTTTCCTTCCAACATAGAACAGTGTTATAAAATATTTTAACACAGAACAGTTTGTTGTTTGTTATGTTTTGTTAACAGTAATGTTTGTTAAAACATTTTGAAAGTAAACAAAGTAATGCAGGTACAAATATCTGTTTTCCGTAGACTCTGTTTAAAAAGCAGCTGATTCTTAGAAGCTATATTGTTGTTTATGGTCAAGTTAGGGTACTTAATGTAAGTAATTTGAGTCATTTGTCTTTTCCTGTCAAAACCAGTGTTCACAAAAAATTCACAAGTAACAGGTATACACAGAAAAATGAATGGGATACAACTGTACTGTCCAAGGTGCATTATGTACAGGTCAGCTCCGGAGTATCATTTTAGATAGGGAAGCCTTTTCTTGTAGAATGAGACACAGTTCTTAAGAATTTTTTTCTTATCCGAATGTACGGATGGTGCTCCACTGATAACACCTGGCTGGTACTTCTGTTGTGCAGGAAAACTCATATGTTAACATTCATTTTTGCTCTTGAATTGGAATGAAGACAAAAATCTCCAAAATCTCTTACACAATAAAGCAAACAGAAAAATATATGTACAGTTTCAGACGGCAACATTCAACGAAAACAAATGCTTCTCTTGGATTTTGACCTGTCCAATATGTTTGGAATTCAGTCTAGTCTATTCAGTCTAGTTTTGGCCTGACAGTTGCCACCAATTACCAAATGTAAAGTGAAACACAGCCACAAGAACTTCTGTTTAATTTTTGGTCTGACATTTGTTACCATCACTGTTTTCTTTGTGTTTCTCCAACATTTTTTTTATTTATTTCTCTGAAGAAAAGCTATTTACCCTAATCTTCAGTGCCCCTTGTGAACTATCACAACCCCTTTCATTCTGTGCTGAGAAGTTAACTCCACTCACCAAATAGTCACTGACATCTTCCTGCTACTCTTTAAATGTTTTCCTTCTTCTCTTTATATTCCCCTTGTCCTTGATAGGAATTCCCTGTACATATTTGCAGAAATAACAAATAATTCCCATTCAGATTCCTTCTTTATGCTCACATTTGCTTAGAAAACATCTAAAAAATGAGAGTGAATTGGCTTTTGCTGAGTTGAGATCACTGGCTATTAATCCGACTAATATTGTTTTAGTATTTATATTTACCTCCTTATCTCACTGCACTCATACACAGTTTGGACTTCAATACTTGTAGGTCAAGTGGGATAGGTCCTGTCTCTTTTCATAACAAACTGAAATCCATCTCTGTGTAGGGATCCTCAAATATTATTTGCATAATAAAGATGGAATGAAAGAAAATACTTACTTTAACCCAGATGTGTAGCATTTCTTGCACAGAATATTTTAAAGCATTGGATACATTACTAATTAAACAAGTATGTCTATAAATTTTAAGTGGGCTTCTTTAGAATGTGCTCTGGTGCTTAGAAAAAATATTGCATAGATTGGCTACAATTAACTGTTAATAATTGCTTTTTAAATTATTTATTTTTGAGTGTCTGACATTATAAACTCAATGTGGCACTGAGATTAAAATTTTGTAATGACAAGATCTGAAAGGGCTACCTGCTGAACTATGAGACTTTGTAGCTAGGGAAATAAATTACATTCTAGTCCACATCCCTCTGTAAAATAGATGTCATTTAGGAGAAGCTCTTAAAAAGAGATTTCTTAATTGGAAAAACATCCTTTTCAGTCACAAGTGGCTGAACTGAAGTGTGTCCTCAGAATATCAATATGAGCTGAAGCTATTAAAATGTCGTGGTTAACCTTTTTAAAAAGCCTAATTTAATTAGAAAATAATAATTAGGGTATTCTTAGCAGTAAGAAATGCCTGCCTCAAATGAACTTCCTGTACATTTGCAATTTCAATGGATAATACCACTGGAAAAGATTCAGCATATGAACAATGAGACTGAGTTTGCAAATACTGTGATTAACTTACAGGTTTTGCTATTGGAGGTAATTACTGGAGCATGCTGGAGGGCAAGGACAATTAACTTCCTGATCACACCTTGTAAAATGTTTTTGCACATGTCAGCAGCTCTTAAGCATAATATAAAAAAAATAATAATAATCAGAGCAATCAATGTTCTTAGTGCAGTTTGTATGTCTTTCTTGAAATCAATGTGAGCAAAGATCTTGTGAACTGAAGTAAAAGGCAACCTGGCACCCTGCAGGGTACCTCTTCGTTTAAGCCTGCATGACTTAGAGCTTCATTCTGGCTATCATTCTGCAGTTACATTTTTATCCAGATAAAACTATTACATCTCATGTCAGGGCTGGAGATATGATTTCCTTTTAGTGCAGTGGCTGCTGGAATAAGAACAGTCATATTCAATGAAAATAGATTATTTGAAGAAAATCATGGTTCCAGGATGCAGCTCAACTGAGCAGTATTTGAAGACCAGTTGATGTAAGAGCACGGAATGGTCACCCATTCCATATCCAATCTTCCATAATTAGAAACAAATGTCCAATGAATCTCATTAGATATGGGATTGGAGAATCACTATCTAGGAAAAATAACACTGCTCTGTTGGAGCACTATTTTGGAAAAATAACGTTGCTGTGTTGCAACAGAGTGCTTAGGATGAATGATTTAAAAATACTCTTTTAAGATACGGAAGAACAGTTCTGTTTCCCTTTGCTAGCCAGCAACAGTGAGATCACACAAGCCAGTCTGCCAGCGTACAGCAGTAGTTAATTTGCTTGCGAAGTGACCTTTGTCCACATTCTGTTTGTTTTTAATTGGACTGATTCTTGGTTGTGGAGTTATCCTGACCAGATGTCACCTGTCTGGTCATGGTTGGCAGTCAAAGTGTCTTTCAAGAACAAAGAGTTTGGCCCTGTGCTCCCTGACAGAGGACCTGGCCTTTGTTACATGCTTTGTATTCAGCCCTGGGAGGAAAAGAGTCATGGGATGCAAGTTTCTAAAAAGCTTTGCCAAAACAAAGTAAAGCAGAGTACTCAGAACTTATTCAGGGACAGAGCACAGGCACCCTGGCCCATGCCAATAACAGTGAACACAATAATCAGTCCTTTGATATGATCCCCTTTTGTTTAAGCTACAACACAATGAACTTCTAATTTTGCTGTCAATGCTTCCAGCATGATTATAATAATATGGAGGAGACCTAGGCCCAGTAGAAGATAGGTTACATTTAAACATAACCTAAATTTCTCACATTAGGATGTTAATTAGATTTTACCAGATGAAGAACAGTTAGAAGAACCAACAAATTTATATGCCAGAGACCTGTGAAAACAGTCACAGCAGCTCTGCATAGTGTCATCCATCATCTTACAAAACAAGGAGGGAACAAGGGATGAGGAATTGTCCTCATCCAAATACAGCAGAGGAATTTCTCTCTGCTTGAGTTGTCACTGACCTTCCTCCACACAACACATTTGTTGTAGGAATTTCTTCACTGAATTTCTCTCTGTGCCAAGAAATCTTGTGGCCATTGGCTGCACTTTTCAACCATCCCTTCCCGGGTTACTCTGAACCGCTGTAGTTGGCACGTTCCACGCAAAGTACAGAATGATGGTACCAGAGAGGTTAAAATAAAATGCAATCAGATCTTTATACCTTGACACAGAGACACACATTATGTGTTTTGCATTCAGCTTCAGAAAGCAGGGAGACCAACAGAAGAGATACCTTACAGCTTTGAGAGTGCAGTCAGCCTTCCCTAATGCTGAGATTTCAAGAGATAAATGGCTCAAATCAGGCAATGGAAACGTTTCAGAACTCTTAGCTCTTTTAAAGCATGATTATGTACGTGCCTCTGTAACAATGGCTAAAGAATGTTGTTAGTTTTGTAGCTCTTTTTATACTGATCTATACATACTACAGGAAAGGAGTCAGAGCAAAGATGGACTGAACTTATACAGCAAAGAATTGCACTCAGTCCTGTCTCTGTGGCTGGAATTTCCTTCTCTTCCTGTGCTGGCTGGGATGTCTCCGCAGGGTGCTCAGGCTGTCGCCCGCCCTTTAAGCAGGACCCTTCACAACACAGTATCATTTACTGACATGCTCCTCTCTGTTCTCTGCACCCCACAGATCGCCTGATTTGGGGTGCTGGGAGCGGCTTCTAGCAGTGTGGCTGTGCAAAACAGCACGTGAGACTCCTGAAAAGTCACTGACCGCTCCACTCTAAAATCAGTGCAACTCCAGCTTCAAACATACAGCTTTTGCTACAGAATACCTGTGGTAGTGGTGATCCAAGGAGAACTGAAGCTTTCAAAGGCACAAGGAACAGCAATGTTAAAAGTGTGATGGGACCATGTGGGTTACAACAGGATTTAGGGCACTGTAACCATAGGAGCTGATCATCCAGAAGGCCTCTGACAACAATTATTATTGCCACAGATCTGAGAAGATTTTCAGAATTGCTTCTGTCTTCCCACCACTTGGCTGTCACTGCTGGTTATCCACAAGCACACCTTGTTCTGCCCATTCCTGCTGAGCTGTTTGGTCAGGATGATGAAGAGCTACTTCAAACAAAGCATTCTTAGTAAGCATAAAACCGTATAACAAAGTGATACAAAGTCTGCACCTGTTCAGGAGAGCTGAAGTGTTGCTCTGAGAGCAGATAAATGAATTGATGCCTCTTCGCCATGAAAACCTGGAGTGAGAGGATTTCACAGTTTTAAAATGTTATTTAAGCAGTGTTGTTTTGAACAAGTCTGCATCACAATAAGTACCGCAGAGTGCAGTCTAATCTAAATCAGTTTTATAGCAGAAAAATCAGTTTCTTGTAGCAAGGAGCTCAGTGAATGACATAAGACCCACCTATGAAATCAGGGAAGCATCTGAATGATCAGTAATATCATCAGCACTTCCTGAGCTCATTAGTTTAAAGCTGTCTCGGGTACATCTGTGCTGTAATGCAGGCACAAAAAATAATTACAGATCTTGCATCGGCTGTATGCAACCTGCCCAGTCTTGTGCAGGGTGGATATGCAGTGGTTGAATCCTACAACTCTGTCTTACTATCTTGTTAAATTACAGGATTTTAGTTCCTCTAAGCAGTTGTGCAGTCTTATGTGTGCTCATGCTTCTACTGAAGACTGAGAACTCTGTATAAGGACTTGGTGCTTGATATTAAGTGCTAAGTTTTGACTTAGTGTGACAAAACAGAGTTTCTAACAGTCATGAGATGTCTGCACTGACAACAGGATGCCTGTTTACTGAGATTTCCCCTGTGTCTGGCACCTGACAAGATCAGTCCCTGGACTTTTTCTGGCTCAACAGAAAATGCAGTCCCAAAGACTTTTTATCACTCAATACTAAACGAAGGATGCAGCAACATGTCTTAGGAATACAAAGCTCTCTTACCAAATGCAACCATGATAGCACACTCTTTTTCCTTCCCTTGCTCTCTGAAATTCAGCTTCTTTCACCTGTGTGCTTTTCTGAGTAGAGCTGCAAAATACAGCTGTGGCTAGCAGAGCCCTTTCCCCTCCTACAGTCTCTTCTGAGATACAATCCTACCATATTTTGTGTTTCAGTGTACACAGACTCTCTGGGGATTGTAATTATTTTCAAGGCTGTCATAATGTTTTATACATCAAATATGATAAAATGTATTCACTGTACATTTGCTTATTAATCTGGTAATCTCTCAGTCACCCCTACTTCTTGCCACAGAGAATCCATGACATTAAAAATACAGAAGACAGATTTGGTAGAAGATGTACTAAGTCCTTCCCAGCCACCTCGTGTCAGCCATTATCAAATTAAAATCCTAGAGTTAAAAGGGTAGTATGTCATTTTTGTTGGTTGTGTGTGGTGCCATAATCTTCGTGTGGAGATAACATCCCTTCTTCTTCTAACCCATAATAGTCCACATTACATAGACTTCTTTTCTTTTTTTGGGGGGGAGAGGGGAGTGGGGAGGGAAGGAGGTTATGTTCAAAACTCATAGGATCATGAGGATTTGAATACAAATTCACAAATCGCTGTTCACAGAAATGCTATGGCACAAACCCACCGCAGCTCATGAGCACTTTATGCATTTGTTTCCCAGGTGTGCTGTTTCAAACATAAAAGTGGGCTTTTGATCAGAAGGCTGGAGCTATAGGCTATTTTTCACTTTGCAGAATAGGGTCAGATAGCCAACTAACAGGTGAATGGTCTTTTTTAAAGGGCATCTGTATACATCAGACATAGTGAATGCCATTGCATGCACCTTATTATCCTTGTTCAGTCATGGAAAACACAGCTGTTGCAAGACTTGGCAAGAAATCAGCTATTGGGAAAGCAAGTGTAAAACTACAGTCAGTAGCTTTGAAAAAGCAACACAGACCTGAAGCTGCTGCGCTGAAGTGGCAATTGCTGCTTCAATTTCGCACTGGAAATTACTAGTATAGGAGAAGGACAGAAGAGCCCAAGTCAAGGACTAGACCCTATCATCTGGAGGGCTGCACAGATAGTGATTGAGAACAGAAGCAGTCACTACCTTATTACCACTTTTGTAAAAAGTAAAGATCACAAGGTGATGAAAAAAGGGGATGTTCATTCACACATGTACACAAGGATAACATTTGTAATGAAAAGCTATTTTTTAAACAGACCCGGGAGTAACATGCCTACTCTTTTGTTAAAAACAAACAAGTTATAAATACCTTTTTACAAAATGTGTCTTTTAAAATATATGAATACATAACTGCTTGGTACAATGGATATGTTTTTTGTTGTTTTTTCTTTCTGTCTCCCTGGGATATTTCCTGTTTTGATCCATTTTCAGAATTAACTAACATAACAAGCTATCCAGAATAACTGCAGGATTGTAAGATTTTATTTTTGCAGTTCAAATTTAGCACATAATAATAAATACAGAGTCTGCACCCGCTCACACTGAAGCTCTTCCGAACAGAAATTCTAACATATGGCAGCTCTCAGTATCTTATAACTTGCATTGTGATTCTAAGTGTGAAATCCCCTATGGCTCTCTGAAAGAATATATATAATGAATTCAACACATTATTTATGTAAAAATCCATCCTGTTGAATATTCTGCTCTTAGAAGACATAGCTTTCAAAATTAGATTTGCCAATAAGACTCCCTTCCTTCATTGATAATCAGCAGTGTATTCCAGTCATTCCCCTCAATTTATTCATGGCAATGGAGGAGAAGGAGAGGTCTACTAAGGAGTAATCTCTGCTCCACAGGATCACTCAGGGAAATCTATTCAAGGGAAAGAATATAAAAAGGATTATGCCTTCTGCACATAAATTAGAGATAAAACAAATACTACTTACACTTGCAAATTTGATAAATAGAATCACCATTTTTTGAGAGTTAAAGTAATACTGGTAGCAAAGAACAGAAGGGCTTGGGGCACCTGTGAGTGTCACTAAATTACTGGCAGTGCTAAAGCATAGTGCTGTGGTTTAATTCAGAAGGTAACTGAGCACCACACACTCCCACCCTTTCCCAGTGGAATGGGGTAGAGAATCGGGAAGAAAAAAAAAGTAAAACTCATAGACTGAGATAAAACTATTTATTAAGATAGAGAAAAGGAAGAAGGAAAAAAAAAAAAAGAAGAACAGTTATGATAAATATATGCATGTGTATATGAATATAACAAATGAGACAGGCAATTGCTAACCAGCCAATGACTGATGCCCAATTAGCCCCTGAGCAGCAGGAAACACATTGATACATAGATTTAATTTAATCTTTCTCACCATCACTCTCACAGGTCACTCACTTAGTGGCCTCTCTCCCTTCTCCCAACTGGTAGATATTAGCCTAATTTCATAGAGGAAACATTATGGAGTCAGTATGGAGTATACTGATGTTTTTATCTTTTGAGGTGTATGTTAGTGGTCATGCATCTGGAAATGTTCTGGATTCATTTAACAGAGGTAGACAGGAATTTTTTCGATATAGTTGTATATACCACTACAGAGCTCTTCTGTCTTCCCACCTATCTGTTCTTCTGCAGTTAAAGCAGTGACTGCATCTGCTTCAGGCACTAAAATCTGTGGTTGCACAGACTCAACGTTGGACTGCTAGTAAAATCCATGCAAGTTTTTCTGTTAAGGCTGGCTCAACCTGCATTTGTATTAGACAGTTTACTTACAGAAGTCCCTTTTAGTAATTCAGTATTGAACTTTAATGCCAGAACTAACTCCATTCTTATTCTAAGTAATACTTTGAACAGGCGTTGAAATTCTATTGCCTTCAGAAGGACCAGAGCACCAGCCCTGATTTGTGGCCAGCCCTCTCATTTCTGCTCATGCCACCTCCAAAGGCAGTGTATGCACAGCAGTGGGAGCAAGCTCTGGTGCTTACACTGGTTCACCAAGGAAATCTCACTGGTGAATGGGCACTTTGAGATCAGAGCTGCAGAACTGTGACCCCCTGGAAGGGCTGCTGCTTCTCCAGGGTGGCAGGTTTGGTATTACACTTTGAGCAGTTCCAGCACCCACATCTTCTACTATAGCTGCTTGTATAATTTATTTAATCAAAATTCCAGTATGGTTAGGCTACAGCTTTATCAAAACTTTATAAAAACTTGAGTTATTTTCCCAGGTATCAATTAAGAATAGTGACTGATGCCTACCCCCTACATATTTTATGATATTTTTCTGGTATGTGTCACTGTACTCATATTTTAGAGGTTCCTTATTATAAATTGTTCTGCTTTGTTGCCAAGTATCCCGTGAAAGAAACATAAATCAGGCACAGGAAACCAAACGTACGTTTTCAAATTTTCATGCAGGAAGCCAGTAAGGTCTAATGTCATTTATTTATTTAGATGACACTTCAAAGTTTGTCAATCTTACAGCTGAAGTTTCTCAAAGGAAAGTGATGCCCTAGGAATGTTTGTACTGCAAAGATTAATTGTGGTCTTTACAGAATACAGAGCAGGTAGACTGCAAGTTCTTAATCAGATTAATATGAATAAATTAATAAACTTGGCTTTTAATCATACTTCTTTGACTGGATGAATTTTATACAAAAAAAAAAAAAAAATTATGACCCCAAAGGATTAATAGGATTAATTTTTTCATCTTCAGCAGAAGGCGAAATGTTCCTTAGAGATATATTAGGCTGAGTATCGCTCAGGTAACCAACACCCAGTGCACACAGGGGACTTACTCATTCCCTGTCTCAGCTATTATTTCTGAGCAAGCTGTTGATTTAATACTACATGAAGAAGACAAGACTAATATTCGTTCAGTAGCAGTGATGCAAATTAGCTGCATCTTTCTGAAATTCTACTGATTGCAGACCATCTCTTGTTTTATTCAAGCAATTGATATCTCGGTTACATTACCAAGCTGGGTTTTCAGCCCATTTGCTTATGACTACTGGACCCACTGGCAGCAACAAGAAAAGCTTATCCATTCAAATCATCTGGCAAGGTTCTGACATCACAGGGTTTCTCGTTGTGTGAATTTTGTACAATAATACTGTACACTGAACAGAACTGTAAAAAAGCTTCTTTAGTCGTTCATAGCATGTTTTCTTTATGTCTGTATTTGCCAAGATCTGAGTTCTTGTTGCCATGCAAATATGTAACGTGATACAAATAGCACTGGGTTCTCAGCAATAATCCACGTGCAATAAGATAATGAAAACAGTGGTTTCATGGCTGAAGTCCCAGCATTCAATCTACCTATGTGAGAGTGCCACAAGCACAGGGACACAGAAAAAATCAGATCAATACCACCCAGGCTGCCACCCCTCTGCTTCAAGGCAGGAAGGGCAGGGCAGGCATCTGGGTTGGGAAAGCCTCTAGAGTGCACAGGTCCACATGGATTTCTGGGCTCTTAAAGCACCTAATCACGGAGCATGCCATTAGTGATGGTGTTTTTGTAACAGATATCCTTTCATTTACTTTTTCTCATCTGCCAAATGAAAAAGACAGAGAATTTTTTCCTGCCTTCAGTCAATCTCTGGAGTGAGGCAGACCTTCAGCACTTTCTCAGGCACTCAGACATCACACTGCCAGCCCCACAGCACTGCACTGCTCAGGAGAGGCTGAGGACAAAAGATGTGCAGGAGAAGAAAGAAAAGCAGCATCTGAAGCGTGAGGAGGTAGAAAGACTTGAGATAGGGCATTCATGGATTTCCTTTTTCAGGATCAGTTAGGATCTTGCCCAGTTCTTACCCAGCTCTGGAATTTGTGCACTGTGGGAGTGCAGAGTCTGATGGGACAAGTTTGCAGGTGGATGTGTCATTTGGTGGGAAGGGAGAGCTACAGCCACAGCAGAGATGTCTGCTGTGGAACAGGAAAGTAATTTGTGAGCTACAAAATATATCTATGCTGATAGAGAATGCAAACAGGAAAAAGGTCATACAAAGAAAGAGAAACAGATTTGTCTGAGGCAGCTCATCTGGTTACAGGGATGTGCTTCCTGCACTGACAGGCTCATCGGTGCTGTGTTCGTACGATCACCTGTATTAATGACACGGCAGTGGGAGGTGGCATTTTGCTCTGAAGGCAACTTCAAAAGGAGGAAAATGTTCACCTTTTTATTTTTTTATTTCAGTTACAGAAACTGCTTAGAGCACACACAAAAAAAGGCTCAGGTTTCCACTGGAG
The DNA here is from genome assembly GCA_035772895.1 of Perdix hodgsoniae. Lineage (NCBI taxonomy): Eukaryota > Metazoa > Chordata > Aves > Galliformes > Phasianidae > Perdix > Perdix hodgsoniae. The sequence goes on from JAPSGF010000003.1 coordinate 20,438,134, forward strand.
AAAGAATACTTTAACAACCCTGTGATGCCTGGACAAGCAAAGAATCTGTTGGAGAAAATGCATTCCTTTGGTGCTGCCACAAAGAGGCTGCATGCTGGGGCCTGGATCACAAGTGATGCACAGACTGGCACAGGGAGAAGATGTCTGCTGCCTGCTTGAGCAATGCATGAGCCCTGGGAGCTGATTTACTGCAGTGCGTGAAGGCTTCTGCTGGATGCCACCTAACATGTTCACATATTAGATGAAACAAAGAAACAAATCCCTTTTAAAAACCACACACTCAATCTGTAGTACATAGACTAGCAGTTCCTTACAAAACATTGCATGTTTTTTTCTTTTCATAAAAAAGAAAACTAAACAAGCCAATCACTTCATACAGAAATTCCCAAGAAGCATGATGATGCCACACCTATTAGCAGGCATAGTCAATGGTCAGCTCTCCTCCTGGAATAACGATATTCACTGGGGTTCAACTCAACACTGGATATTCAAAAGTAGCTCCAAGTTTTCACAGAATCATAGAATGGCCAGGGTTGAAAAGGACCTCAAAGATCACCCAGTTTGTTTCAACCGCCCTGCTATGTTCAAGGTCGCCAACCACCAGACCAGGCTGCCCAGAGCCACATCCAGCCTGGCCTTGAATGCCTCCAGGGATGGGGCTCCACAACCTCCTTGGGCAACCCATTCCAGTGTGTCACCACCCTCTGGGTGAAAAACTTCCTCCTAATATTTAACTTTAGATCTCCCCTGTCTTAGTTTAAAACCATTTGCCTTTGTGCTATCACTATCAACCCATGTAAACCATCATTCCCCCTCCTGTTTAAACACTCCCTTCAAGTACTGGAAGACCACAGTGACACCTCCCCAGAGCGTTCTCTTGTCCAAACTTAACAATCCCAGTTCCCTCAACCTTTCTTCATAGTAGAGGTGCTCCAGCCCTCTGATCATCTTAGTGGCTCTCTTCTGGACCCACTCCAAGAGCTCCACATCCTTCCTGTACTGGGTGCCCCAGGCCTGGCCGCAGTGCTCCAGATGGGGCCTCACAAGAGCTGAGTAGAGGGGGACAATCACCTCCCTCTCCCTGCTGGCCACCCCTTTTTTAATGCAGCCTAGAATACAATTGGCCTTCCGGGCTGCAAGTGTACACTGCTGGCTCATGTCCGGCTTCTCATCCACCAGCACCCCCACGTCTTTCCTCACAGGGCTGCCCTCAAGGAGATCTTCCCCCAGTTTCTATAAATACCTGGGATTGCTCGGGCCTAAGTGCAACACCTTGCTGAACCTCATTATGTTCACATGGGCCCACTTCTCCAGTCTGTCCAGTTTCCTCTGGATGGCTTCCCTTCACTCCAGCGTATTGACTGCACCACTCAGCTTGGTGTCATCTGCAAACTTGCTGAAGGTGAACTCAATGCCATCGTCTGTGCCACTGATGAAGATGTTGAGGAGTACCTGTTTCAAGATCAACCCTTGGGGGACCTGTGACCAGCCTCCATCCAAACACAGAACCATTTAAACTTTTTGGCTGCAATCAGCCAACCTGTTCTTAATCCACTGAATAGTCCATCTTTCAGATCCATATCTCTCCAATTTAAAGAGAAGGACGTGGTGAGGGACCATGCCAAAGACCTAGCAGAAGTCCAGATAGATGACATCCAGAACCTTTCCCCATGGACCTATGCCATCACTCCATCATGGAACGCCACCAGATTGGTCAGGCACAATCTGCTGTTGGTGAAGTCATGCTGGCTCTCTTGAATCACCTCTTTGTCTCATATGTGCCTTAGCATGGTAACCAGAAGGACCTGCTCAGTGATCTTCCCAGGCAGAGAGGAGAGGCTCACTGGCTTGTAGTTCCCCAGGTCTTCCTTTCTCCCTTTCTTAAAAATGGGAGTAATACTTCCTGTATTCCAGTCACTGGGGATTCCGCCCAACAGCCATGATTTTTCAAATACGATGGAGAGCAATAATAATATGAACTCAAAATTTCCGGACAAAGGCTCTTTCAAAATTAGTCATCCATTAAAAAAAAATCGTGTTGAAAACAAGTAGAAGCACACATATCCTGAAAACAAGTTATGGAGACCTATACAAAATAATGATCTTATTGGCTCATTACTTCTGGCAATGAAACAGCATGGTACAAACACTGTGAAGGAGGAGTAATGCAGATGGATTCCTTTCTTTTCTTTTCCATACACATCCTTACACCCTGATCACATTCATAGTGTCCAAGAAGCCTCAGAGCCATTGCATTAGGCAACGTCACATCTCCTGTGCTTATTCCTTTGCTCTCCCTACAGAGTCACTTATTCTTTGCACGAGAACACAGGGGAATCTCCTCAAAAAGAAGCACAAATAAATAACCAAATAGCAAAAATGGTAAATCCACCACATTACTTGCTTACAACACATATTTCTAGTGTCTTGTTATTCTGCTAAGATAAAACTAAAGTTATCCTATTTAACATTATTACTAAAAAAGTCCCTTTGGTTTCTTCATCTCACATTCTGGGGAAAACACAAAACTGTGATTCTGTTTACTTCAGAACGTTATGGCTTGGGTAAAGAAAAAAATCTGCCATATAAATGTATTTCCCAATGTCATTTCATTAGGTAAAGAAGTGCTTCATATTAAAGATTTATCTTTCATCTCACAGTCACAGTTTCAGTAGCACTGATCTCTTTATTCTCTTTTCTTTTTTTTTCCTAGTGAAATTCCATTTCTTAAAATAACAGCCTTCTTTGTAAGATGACTATGTTATCATTACCCCAGTATTCTCACTTTGAGATTTCAGACTATTCATTTTAACACCAATTCCAATCTGCCTTTTGATATTCCTTTCTCCCCTGTTCAAACAGGCTTCTGATTGCCCTGGCTCATCACTGAGGGGGCTGATATGGAAGACAAAACCAGCTGACATCCCACAGCGTCATTCAGCAAATCCCATGCTCTCCTCTAGCAGCAGCCAGCAATGAGGAGGTTAGGATATGGTCACATTTCATTGTTAAATTCTCCTAGTCACTATCCAGATACAATTTTTAATCTTTGCATCAAAACATAGCAGTTTTGACATGAAAAGGAAAGTTGTAAATCTGTTCAAATCTCAGACCACTCTGCACAAGCATTTTTTCAAAGTAGAGGTGACACTGTTTTGCTTCTCTATTTGAAGCTGCTGATTTGTCTCTTTATATTGCAATGTTTTTCTCCACACGTGATTTACTTTTTCTATTTTAACAGCTGATTATATGTTCTATAGCCATGCCTTCAGTTTCATAGTGATTTGGCTTAATAGGTAACAGGAGGTGCCTTAGTTTCACAAACAACTTTCAATGAGCCTATAGGAGTCCTAGTCAAAGAAGTATTTTCTACTTTTTTTCCATTCTGTTTAAAAAAAAAAAATGTCAATTAATATACTCAGGAGTATAGCTCAGCATCTCCTTTGTAGTTTGCAAAGAAACTTTGTTTGCATTAAAAAAGTATTGTTTACAGGGAACGTGACATGCTCACTGTTCACTCCTTAAACCAGGCAGGAAAGAGGGAGAAATACTGCATATTTAAGCACTATCAGCTTCCGTGTGCTATGCTTTTGTCCCAGTTAGGATTTAGCCTCAGCAGGGGCTTATGTGCAAAGAGATGATGTATGTTACACTAAAAAAGCTTCCATGCTAGTATTGCTGTCTAGAGGCAAACTTTGTTTTCTGTCTTGCTATAACTCCTTTTGCCTTTAAAACTTTTCAAAGACTTTCACCAGTATGAGCAAGGTCAGACACAGAAAAAAAAAAAATGAAAAAAAAAATCACTGGATTTATCACCACTGCCTCGTTTATTGATTTGTCTAACATGCCAAAATAACAAATCAGCATGGTGATAGCATGTTTTAGCTTGCAGATTTCAGGGATTCTTGCCATGCATCAGAGCTGTGCACCACCATCATTTCAGGGAGCAGAGCAGTGAGCATCTGCAAGAGCAAGTTCTCACATGCTGTGCCTTGAAGATGTCATGAATGCAATAGCCACAGATGAACATATGTGCTTCCGCAGCTTATCTTAGAAACACTTCACAAGTATCACTCATTACACTTCAGTGTGCTGTACTTGAGTGAGACAGTCAAAAAAGGGAGAACCATTACACGTCAGAACAAGGGAAGAACACATTAGAGAGCATATATATAGCACACTTGGTTGCTTCTGGGTTTGGAATTAATTTGTCTATTTTATTTTACGTAAGATACTTGAAATTCTTCCCCCCCACACCCCTTCCAATAGTGTGCTTTCATTGTTAAGCCATTAGGACAGTACATCTAGACTACAATACAAGATTCAATTTTGCAAGCCTTCCCTGTCATGAGAACCCACTTTAGGTGTAGAGGGATTCCCTCACCTCTGTGCCTATGTGTTACACTGCCCTACACAGCTAGCTAACACACCACACAGGGCCAGATGGGCAAAGAGGGGAGCAGCCTGTGAGCTGTTGTGCTGAGACAGTTATGCACCACTCTGAACACAAACTCATGTTTTGTTGCATATTTCAACTCTAACTAGCAAAGGAACATAAAGAAAAGGAAACCACAACATCAAAACCAGCAAACCCAAGGTAAATAAGGTATATTAAAACACAAAAGATTACATGGAGAAAAACACACAGAGGATGCAGATATTCTTAAAAGACTGAACCAAGGAAATGGCTTTTTATTTTTCCCACCCCCCCTTTTTTAATCTTTCAGTTATAGGCTTTAAACATACAACCTATTTTTGTGAATTCAGCAGACACAGTTGCTATGGAAAATACGTAATGCTCCTCCAGGATAGGAAGCAGATAAAAGTGAGTGTCACAACTCCAGTCATGGAGGCTCAGTGAGGCAGTGCTTTTCCTCCCTGCCTACCTGAAGAGTATCAGTAATGCTTATAGGCACTGTGCAAATATTAACAAATCAGATGAGAATTTCTGAGCTGGATGGAAAAGCAAGAACAATACAAATAAGCAGCAGGGGAGGTGAAAAAGCATGCAAATCAATCTATACTTTCCAGTCCGTAGGTCCCAAGCCTCATTACCTTTGAAACTTTAGCTAGTGCTTAAGCAGCACTCTCGCTTCTTTCTCAAAGATGGAAGCAGGGTCTGCCATCCACAATTTAATGAGCATCAAGGAGATCAAAAGAGCCAAGGCAGAGAGATTCCAATTGTCATCTTAAAATAAATTATTTCTGTATTTGTTTATTTATAATTCTTTATCTTCTTTATCTTATAATTATTTCTATTCCTGTTTTATACATATATTTGGAGGATGTTTAGAAGAGGATGGCATTATTGTTTTCTAGAGAGATGAGGAAAAATAGTAGTGTGCCCTTTATGATCAAAGTAGATTTATATTTATCATATATTGCTTTTCATCTTCAGTACTCTCTGAAAACATGCATGTATTATACCTTAAAACATTCTGTGAGGTACATAAGATAAGGTCATACTCATTTTCTATGTGGAAAAAAAAACTGTGCCAGAGAGAATTTTACTCTTCTGTGCATGAGAGGAGTGACAACTGGTCTGAGGGAAGGAAAGTCCAATGGAAAAAAACAATCAGAGCAATGAGAGGCTTGTTTCTTCTATCATTCCCTGTCATTTTAATTCTAAAATCTGGAGGACTAGAGTAGTATTTTTTTCAGAGATAGAGAGGTTAAACCGTAAAATATATATAAAAACATGTGTTTATACATAAATGAATGAAAAGGAGAATACACGTACCAAAGGAAGAACTTGAATGACATTCCTATTTACATGACAAGAGCAAAAACTGAACGGGCAGTCTAACATCAGTCTTCCTGCACGTATTATGGGACAGTCCTAAGTAATAGTCACAAGCATTACTTTTTGTTCTGCAGAACTACTGCTCCCTCAGTAGAAGCAATGATTATTCAGCATTTGGTTTACTTTTCACTGTCCAACACATATTTCCATCTCTTTTTTAGTGTCAAATAGTTAACTACAGAAATACAAATATCTTTGGGGGTTTCCCCTGGAGGTCCTTGTTTCTGCTAGCTTGAGGAAATGATGTCTTACAGGGTTACGCCTTGGGTCAAGTGGTGTAAAGACAGAGACAGACACATATCCTGAGACTCAGTCCCTATGGTGGTACAGAAGTGCACAGTAGCACAACCCAAGGCCTGTCTGCCACTTGTCAAAACAGTTTGGCCACTGTATCCCTAACCTTCGTCTCTGTGAACACCCACGCCTCCCAAGAAGATGAGCAAACCTAGGATACAAACTTTGTAGAAAGAGGCAGCCCATATGATACTAATTCTACAAACTAGAGGGGTTGCACAAAACTTAGGCTGAGGCTCATTTATCAGCTTCAGTCCTAACTCATCTATAGGCTGAACGTTCAAGCGCAAAAATATCCTGAAAACAAGTATGGTTAGGGCAGCTTTTGCTTCCTCTACACAGAATGAGAGTTCTGTTGAGCGCAGCCTCCCGGAACAAAAACAGCACAAATATGCATGCAGCGCTAGCGCTCTATTAGTCCTGGGGACAGAGCAGCTCTTCTCAAATGCTAACATGTATCATTTAACAGCTTCTACTGGCCACAGTTATTTCAACCACTCTGTACTATAAAACAATTTTTTTCTGTTAAAATTAAAGTGAAAGGTGAATATGTGTACTACTTGGAAACCAGAGATTTCTTCAAACTTGCTGAAACCTGAAACGACATCGCACGTTGGCCACTGCAAAAAGGCAGCGATTAACAGGGTGAATATTCATTATCGGTATCAGCATGTTCCAGGTCTTGGGACCAGAATGGATTTGGTGGCATTTAGTGACACCTAGTGGCCTATTCTCGCGTATGAAAAGTACACAGGAACGGGAGAAAAATCATTGTTCTCTATGCGTTTCAAATCCAGATGTCTGGGAACAGATTTCAGTGCCTTCAGAAATCACGGTAGAGAAATACACGATGCACAGCTCTGGGGAGGGGACGAGACCTGGCTGAGGCAGGACTTTAGGCATAAAAATGCTGACAATTGCTTCATGTCTTAAGGAGTACACAGCAGGGTACTTTATGGGGATCTAGTGGCTCTTATAACGTTTACAATGTTTTTCTGATCTTTTTTAGCTTACTTGACTTTTCTACGCCCTTTTCCCAACTTGACATAATCTTCTGCCGGTGTCCAATTTATGTTTAATTCATTCGGAAAAAAATACACCTTACCTGCCTGAGGACGGAGTCCTTTCCAGCAGGTGTCACTGTAAAGTAATAAATGCAAAATCCACCCCCACCGGCGGTGTCAGGAGCCGGCAGCAAGATTAGAGAGCCTGGCTGGGCCAAGGGCCAGCAGCAAGCTCTGTGCTAACACCAAACCCTAAAACAGAGGCTGCCATTAAGTCTGAGGGGAGGAAGCCACGGGTTCTGCCTAGTGTTCGATGAAGGGCTGTAGGACACACCCATCCTCCTGCAGCTGGACAGCAGGCCCCTGCCTGAGATGCCCTTGGGTTGAGCCACCAGCATCTCAGCAGTGGCAGAGCACTGACTTTTGAATGTCTGATGCCTTTTACATGACAAATTCTTGCAGCCACAGGGAGCTGAGCCTGTATTTTCTACTTTGGTCTTTACAAACGCCTTTATTTCTTTTATGTGTAGAACAGGGCTGGTTTTCAGGAGCTAGTTTTCAGAAGCCAGTTATAACCATAGATGCATGTACCTGACTAGGACTGGCTGCGGGGAGCCAGATTTGAAAATGACACTGTCACTTTTTAATTTGGTTGTAGTCAAATTGTAAAACTTTGTTGTCAGCAGGACTCCAGCTAACAACTAGCTATTCTTGTTACCTATTTTAAAGGCCCATATTGATTTTGCATTTTTGCTGTTATTAACAATTTGATATCAACATGTCTGGGAAATCAGCTAATTCACTTGCACTTTTATGAGCCATTCAATTAGATCACTTATTTCATTACTGTTATACAAAATGTACCATGAGTAGACCTACACATAGGAATGGATGAGGAAGTTTTTTGGCAGCATTTTTTTCTCAGAATTATTATTAAATATTAATAACACTTTGCAAAACTACACCACCTTTTGATGAACCTTCCTTTAATAAGAGACCGAAGTCCAGGAGCTCAGAAACTGACAGTATCTGAAAGCTGATGAGAGAATACCCTGCTGGTCTCCGCATGAGCACTGTACTCCAGACCATGCTCGTCTCTGGTTCTTGACTGTTACCTTTTAGAGTGCCAGGACAATAAAGCTCCACTGTACTGGAGATTTTATGTTATTCTCTTTCAAGAAACAATTTCCAAATAGTTGTCACAGAAAGGGAATTTTAATTGCTTTTTTTTTTTCCTATAAAAAAAAAAAAAAAAAACCTAAAAAATCCAAAATCTATCTTCAAGAACCTACTTAGCTTGTCCATGACTGTTCACATTACTGGAGCAGAGGGGTTACACAAATAAGTCTTTTGCAGATGAGTTCTCACCAGCATATGGTGTTAAATCTAACCTGATTATTCTCAAAACTTCTGATTCCTACTATAGTGGGAAATGCTGATATTTGTTAGCATTAGTTAAAATCATGCACCTTCGTTGTCCAGTACTCTGAAAAGGTATTTTCAAACAGCAGTGTTCTGTTTTGTCAGTAATTTAGAAATGGCCTGGTAGATTTTGCCCTGTTGTCTTAACTTAATTTACAAAGAGAAAAGTTTCTTGGTACAATTTGGAAGTTTGAAGCTGTTGTGAATTTCTGCTCTCATACCCCACAAAAACACTCTGGCAAGGACAACACTATCTCCATGGAGACCTTAAAAAGGTATTTCAAAACAAGTGTCAGCTTTAAATTCTGCTATTTAAAGCATGCAATGTGACATGAGAGAACATATTTCTGAGTGTGACTTTTGTCTTCTGATCTCTGAAGATAAACTTCCTTGAGGTGAGAAGATTAACAAGCACAGGACACATATTAATTGCTTCTAGTCTGCATTATAATTTTCACTTTTTAAATTACTTTTAATGAAAAAACCCCTTTCCCTTATATATGTTGTAATAAAGTAGCATAAATAAATGTGACCTTTCTTGGACTTTTCCCTCCATTAACTGCTTCTTTTCTTGTGCAAAACGTATCCAGTACCATGAGTGAGAACGTGATTATATAAAGATGTACGAAGCCTACACAACACTACTCAGAAACTTATCAAAGTTTCAGATCTGTGATGTGTATGTTATTTTCTTCTTACTCTTCATGACTCAGAAACTCAGTTAAGTAAAAATATTTTACTGGATTTGTGTCTCAGTGAAACATTAACATGTTTAGGAGATCTTCACCTAACTTAAATTCATGTTTTATATGGAAAATTTATGGGGGAGGAGACAGAGGGTCGAGGTTTTCTGCTATCTGCAGAAGGACTCACAGAGACATGCTGACTCCAACTTCAGCTTGAGAGCAGAAACCCCAGCTGTACAGCTAGCATGTGTGGTTCTTGTAGCATGGCTTGGATCCAGCTGATGATACTCTATTCCATTCATCTTGCTTTACACAGGACTGTGGACATTGTTTGAATGATACTTGATTTGAAAATCAATAGTTGCCTACTCCGTGGAAAATTCCAGGTACTTTGGTAACCACTCAAGAAAGATCAGGAGAAACTGAGGAAAACAGAAAACAGAGTGATTGAGAGCCAGTATGAGATGTGTCAGATTTTTCATTTCATGTCCATGTTACAGATTAAGAAGAAAAATTGCTAAAGACTAGTCCATCTCATAAAATTCTTGAGCTGTCAATGCTTCTTGTGTTATGCTTTTGTGATGTCACTTGCAATGTAGTATAACAAAATTAAAGAAATCCAGACCTTCTTTATTGAGAAATGCAATTAAATGTTTATGTCAAAATAAAAAAAAATGTTTATGTCAAAATATTTATGTTATAAAACATCTTTGTTGTGTCTTGCAAGGCACTGAGTTGTTATTAAACATGTTATGGAAGGCTACTGCCATAATCACTCAAAAGACATAAACATAGCCATGCTTTCCAAGATCAAATTCCCTTGTAATGAATAGTGGAAAGAAAGGTGAATCATTATATTTCTTTATAATTATTCTCCTAAATCATCATAAAAAATGAAAAACAAACTAGAAACTCTTTTTTCCATATGTGTCTCAGAGACAAACAGTTCTAGTATAGCCTGGAGCCTTATAAATTTACAAACAGGCTAAAATTCACCCACTTCAAAAGGAATGGAGCTGATGACTCAGAAGTTTCCTAACTTCACTTCAGAACCAAAGGCAGAAGGGACAAATGAAAAAAAAAGTTGTTCTCTGTTAAACTGCTGTTTCCTCCTGCAAGAGAAAGCTTCTTCACTTTGTTTCACTTCTAGAAAGCTGAATTAATGGCTGAGCATGGACTTAGTTCTCCAACCTCTCCTAAGACTGAAGTGATGCTCACAGAAAGAGGGGTCAAGCAAGCAAGCCATAGCTTCCCTCTTTCAGAAACAGTGAAACATTGCTTTTGAAAACCATTTCAGCTTCCATCCTTTCGGAGTCAATCTCTTTCACACATATCAGAGAATATGCTCTAGCACTGGGTGAGGCAGGGTACCACAAGGATGCTCAGATGATTAGACACTCTTTGTCAGAGACTACCTTCCTTAGCTCTCAGGAAGGCTCCCCTGTTCCTCCAGCCCCTGTATCTGTGAAAAACGGGTGTTATGTGAAACCTGTGAAAAGGGTGGTATATAGAGATATCTGATTTCATTCACATCCTCTTATAACCACATCATGAGTGCAAATCTCTCAAACAAATGTATCGTCAGTATGAATGTTAATGGCCCTGAACCACTGCAAGCTCTGTTAATCCAGACTGGAATTTCTTTTTAGTTTGCGTATACATATATATATATATACACACTATATATATATTGTGTGTGTATATATATATATATATATATATACAGTTTCTTCAGAGCATTCATAAGGAACTGCAAGACTCTAACAAGAGAAACACAAGCAGGTCAGCTCACCTCCTAGATCTTGCAGTGGCGCTTTCTGTTACCTCAAAATGTCTGTCTTTTATATATTTATCATATCCAGCTGAGCACCAGAGTCTACATATTGACTATATATTGCTTTTTACCAAGAACCTCTTTTTGAAGAGAAAACGGACCACTAAAAAAAGTATTGTATAAATGGATTAGATCCAAAATTCCTCCATTTCAAGGTTTCTTATCTTCTCTAGAGCTCAGGTTTACTCTTCAGCATTTCTTAATACTACTGTTTTCTTCAGCTTTCCCATCTGCACATATTAAAAAAAAAAAAAAAAAGGAGCTTGCAATTATGATAATTATGCAGAGTTCCACAAGGATCATCAAGGCCAGCCCATGGCTCCAAGCAGTACCACCAGTACAGCAGTACCAGTTCAAACCCCATGTCTGAGAGCGCGGTACAAACACTCCTTGAACTCCGGCACTTGGTGCCCTGTGCAGCCTGTTCCAAAGCACCACCACCCTCTGGTGCAGGCCCTGTCCCCAGCCCCCAGCTGCCCTCCCCTGGCACAGCTCCATGCCGTTCCCTCGGGCCCTGTCGCTGCCACACAGAGCAGAGCTCAGCGCTGCCCTCCGCTCCCTGTGAGGAGCTGCAGCCACCATCAGGCCTCCCCTCAGCTCCTCTGCTCTGCGCTGAGCATGCTTAGGGCCCTCATCTGCTCCTCCTGTTTTGCCCTCTAGACCCTCTGCCATCTTCTCAGCCCTCTGTAGAAAAGTAAAATTATCTAGCTGGAGAGAGCGAAGCAGGATCTGCATTCTTCAAAATGGGAAAGTAAAGTCTGCAGAGAGCTTTTTGATAATACTGTACTGTAAGGAAAAAGAAACTGGCTTTGCTTGAAGTGTTTGGCTTGTTATCAAAGACATCACTTGATTTGTATCATTATTATGCTTATTATTTTTTAAAAACCAGAACAGACCTATTTTCAGAGGGCAGTGAGGCACTGGCACAAGCTGCCCAGAGAAACTGTGGATGCCCACCCTGGAGGCATTGAAGACTGGGTTAGTTGGGCCCTGGGCAGCCTGAATTGGTGTGTAGCAACCGTGTGCTTGGAAATGGGTTGGAACTGGATGATCTTCTGATCCAACCCATTCTATGATTCTACGATTCTATGTTTTTATGATTCTATGATTCTATGATTTCATAAGCATCATAGCCATGTCTGCACCTTTGTTAAAGTGCTATGACGTGCACCAAATGTGCTTCAGCATTAAACAAAGCCTCCTCACTGCGCTGCGATGTCTGACCATTCAGAAAACCTGTCACATTCTGTGACCTATCACTTATCCACACCTCATCAACTCAGAAATGCACCCAGCAGGCTTCACTGCGATAACTCCCCTAGCAAAAGGCAGATAATATAGAGACAAAGCCAGCAACAGCCTAAAATAACGTTTTTCTTCCATTTCTGCTACTTCTGTTTTCTGCTATTTCATAAGTAGAAAAATAACAGAGAATCAGAATACACAGAGACAAGCTAATGAGATAACCAGGAAAGTGAAGTGCTTTTCACATAATAATAGTCCTGGAAAGAATGACTTGTTGAACCTAGGAAAATACAGGCTGATAACGTGAGGTCAGAAAGAAAATGTTTAAAGTGAGTTCACTGAAAAATGTACAACTGTAATTCAGACAGGAATAAATGTAAGGCTAGAAGCTAGGAGGAAATCTCACCAGACATTTCTAAACTTAGGAACAGCCTCTGTTATGAGTGGTGGGGACCAAAAAACATAACAATTTTTAAGATAGAATAATTTCAGTTCATGACAGAGATTGCAAGAAGTGGTTACCTATGACAGTAGGGCATTAAATTCAGGGAATCACAACCCCTCTGGCATTCCTGTGTTAAAGGCAGCAAACCTAAGCTGGAAGAAAAGATGTACCGTCAGAATTCACACTGCATTAGGAGAAAGCCAAGAATTCCAGAAGTCTATAGAGCTTGTGGTCAGAACTCTTTAATTAACAAGGGGCCTCAATCTGATGCTCAATATGTATGTTTAAGAAGCTTAAATGAGATGTGACTAACTACACACCAATCTTTGCTCGAGTGATTTTTCTGAATTAGCAACGATATGAAGCAGAGTAATCTAGATAAGGAGATACAAAATAGTCCATGCCAGGATGTTCTAAAGCATGGTAGTTAGTGCCATATTAAAAGCATTCATGTTGTCAAGATAAATCCAAACAGTTGCACCTCCTGCATAATTGCTGCAGTCATGGACATGGAGAAAAATAAAAACCATGACATTATTTAGTCAGTTTGGAAAACTTTATCCCTCCTTGACTTTCTGTTCTGTACAAAAAATAGCAAAAAACATTTTGTGAATTATTTTTGTATCACTAAAGAAAATTAAAGAACAAACAAAATAAAACAAACAAAACAACAACAGAAGCATAGCAAATGATACACAGCACAATTGCTCACCGCTAGCCAACTGATGCCCAGTCAGCCTCCAAGCAACAGCAGGTCTCTCAGCCAGTTCCCCCACTGTTACTCTTCAGCACAACACCACATAGTAATGGACATTCTTTTGGCCAATTTAGGACAGCTGTCCTGGTCATGCCCCTTCCAGCAATTGTGCAGCCCCAGTGCAGTGGGCAACACAAGAAGCTGCGATGTCCCTGGCTCTGTGCAGCACTGTACTGCAATAACTGAAACATAAGAGAGTTTTCAGCACTACTTTCATCACAAGTCCAAAACACTATATGAACAGGACTATATGAACTGCTATGAAGAAAATTAGTTCTATCCCTACCAAAGAAGAGCAGCATGACATGATCAAAGGTGGTGTAGAAAGGTCTTGTTTATAATTCAAATCAAAATACTTAAGGCATTTCTTCTGTACACAGCTCAGCCAGCTTGTGCCTACTGAATGCTGTTCTCTTATCACTGGTCTGAAATATGGCACAGAAGATTTCCTCCAATTTATCAGGAAACAAAACTGCAGCACTAGCTGTAATGTAAATTGCAAATGCTTGTCTCATGTGATTGTGTTGCCTCAATTCTTACAAATATTCCTTCTGACACACCAGACAAAACTCTGCATTTGTATTTAAGGAGCTTTGGCATCACAGTGGTGACACCATAGAGCTACTCTGTACGAGTAGAATTTAGTTCACATTTGGTCTGAATAAAATAAATTTAGGTTTTTTTCTTTTTCTTTATTCCAAGGAATCTTCACTTAAACATAAAAATTGCTGGGTCTCCCAGAATCCACATTAGCTGTCCTGTTTACTTACGCTTCATCTATTTTTCGGGGTTTTTAAACCTGGAAAGATCTCTTTTGAAGGTCCCTGTTCAGCTAACGTGTTAGGATGAACAGTGTGATTTTCATGAAGATAGCATAAAGATTTTGATTGATAAGACTGATGTAACTTGAACTTGAAAGGATGAAACAGAGTGTGTTGGAGACTCACAGCGAGTTTCCCCCGGGGGGTGTGGCCAAGGGCTGAGTGGGATTTTTTTCAAAGGCTGTATCAGAATTGCTTTTTGAATTCAGACATTGATGTTCTCTGGCAAAAAGTAGTCTTCAACAATCTTTCAAATCTTTTGCAGACTTGCACATCTGCTTATTGAAAGCAGTTATGTAAGAAATAACTTGTGAGTGTAGATCTTTTTTAGGTGCATAGAAGAACAATTCAGGACTTCAGCATGTAGCAATAGGACAAAATCAAGTTAGAATTTTTTATGATATTGAATTTGTTGCAGTATGCACCAAAAAAAATCAACTGTATCCAATATAGACCTGGTTCTTTTTGTTTTGTTTTGTTTTGTTTTGTTTTTCCCATTAGATAAACAGAAAGCCAACTGAAGCAAAAATACACACAACCCAAGAAAATGAAGACCTCAACTGCCTGCACTCCAGAAAAGGTAAGACTTCAAATACATGTGAGATAATCCCTTGCTGGTGCAATGTATTTTCAATCTGCATTCTGCTTCAGTTGCCTACCAGACTCTGCATGTGCTTTAATAAGCTTGCCTGTTCCACATAACCCAAACTGCCTTAGAATGTATTTAGGACTCTGAGTACACAAGATTACAGATCCCTTCTATTCTGTTAACATTCAGGGGCACAAGGCCTCCTTGAAAAATGTACTCTGAAGCTCATTCTGCCTCATTCCCCTTTGATGTGTTCAACAGGTTTAAAGCAGGACAAAGGGGCTGGCAAGATATTCATCACCCTGCTTGTGCATCTCTGGAGCTTCTTTTTCCTTTGAAGTGTAACAGCTAACAGGTGAAGCTGGGTACATTCCTTTTTTTTTTTCCTATTTATTTACTTGATGCGGTCTAGGCTAAGTGGAAGAGCTTAATATTGCATATAAAATTGCATATTAAGGCATATACAATTCTGACTGAAATCCATGCAAGAAAAAGAACTAAAATATTAAACACTTGGAAAAGCAGTCTGATGCAAAAAGTATTTCAGAAATAATAGCTCAGTTTCTGTTAAACATTAAAAGGTTACTATGGCAACTGTAAACCTAAGCTGTAATTAAAAACAGGTTCTTACTCCTATGTCAAACTGGTTTATAAAATTCTATCCTTTGTTTTGATTGGCAGTGTGTTCTATGTACTTCTTACAGTTGATTTTTTTTTTTTTTTTTTTTTTTTCATTGGAAGTAACATTCTTACCAAGACCTAGAGTTCCAGCAATCATCACATGGTCTTGCCCTCCTGGGTTTCCTTCTCTTCAGTATACCCCTGACCCTGCTGGCTACACTATTTTTGATACAAGACAGGATGCCATGGGCCTCCTTGGCCATCCAGGCACTTTTATTTTAATCTGAGGCTGCAACTCTGCAACCCACTATCAAAATCTCTCTCATCTATGACCTGTGTTACCTCTTTGTCAGTTTTTCCTTACTACTCATGAATTACCACTACCCTCTTTCTGTTCTTGGTGAGAAGTGCTGTCAAGGCAGATATTTGGATTTCTCAGGTAAGAGGGATTTTAACTTTGCATGCATGTCTGTCTACCTACCTTCATCATTTTGGAACATGCTCCCAAGCCCATACAATCTCATTACTAGGAAACTCCCTGTAACACCCAGTAGAATTGAATGCTCATTTGTATTTCATGAACGTGCCCTTCAGAAAATCTGATAAGATATTGCTGGTGCAATTAGTCACACACTACCACTGTACAGCAGGCTCAGAACATGCCCATACCTTTCTTTTTAAGCAAGTCATTCATTTTAAACAGATATTTATTTATTTGTTTGTTTGGCTATTTAATATTCAACTTGAAATACATTATGTTTGCCATGATAATTTAAAAACTTTCCTATCACCAGGTAGGTCTGAATCCAGTCTCTGCTTGCAGCTGTTTAAATACAGAGGGGAAATTTCCCTAGAGTACTGACATTTTCTGAAAATTTCCCATTACTGTGTTAGCAGCAACTGCTATGCTAGTTCTGATGTCTTCTGTGCCCAGAGTTATTTTAAATGTTCTGTGATCAGACATCATAGATATGGAACTTATAGTCACACCTGATGTGTGATTTTTATCTAAGTAAAGCCCCCAATGTTGCTACCAACAACAAAGATACAGCCTTTTTGCAGCGCTGATGTTATTTTGAGTGGGAAAAGAAGGCAGAAAGAAAAGACAGGCAGGGTCTGCTGCTACTATTATTTCTGCATTATCCAAACATTCATGTTAGAGTAAGTCACAAACTTTGCCTTACTTTTGATATCAGTATTTCCAATTCACATTGATATTTAGCCTAGACTTTCAAAGATGCTTGAATCGCCCACCTAAGTTTGCACTGCTGATATCTTATACACATTTAAGAATCATGTTGTTACTTCTTTCAAACAGCAAGGGTGAAACTTTCTACTTTTCATAAGCATGAAGTTAGGATTTTGTAAATATATTTAATAAACAGAAGCTTGAAAGTCCAGCACATTAACAAGCAAGTTATTTGTATTCAACCAATGCAATTACAGCTAGTGGACTGAAAAGGAAGTTAGAAAAGGAAGTGTAAAGAATAGACTGTAGATAGTGTAATGTTGATGGTAATCATTATGCTTCTTTTCAGAGAAGATGAAGAACTCTCTGCTTGCAGCTATCATTTTATTTGCAGCAGGTGAGTTTTCATTTGATGCATTATTTACTAATATAGTAAAAATTCTAAAGATTACTCAAAGACAAGGGTGTATGACTTAAGTCATTACTATGCATTAAAGTCATCATTATGGATTAAAGACTCTGGGTAGAAGAAAATGCAATTAGTAACTGCTTTTCTTATTTATTTTACAGTTGCTTTGTTAAATGCATTCTTTTTTTTCCCTAGATTCCTGCAACTATTTAAGCTGGGATTTTCCATTTTGCAAGCAGCTTTCAGGTGTGTAAACATTTTTCGCTAGATGACTACTTAATGACAAAGAGATCTTTGCTGATGGAAATACACCAGTTGAAGTGATTGTATTTGAAATATGGTATAGGGCTTTTTGGTTGAAATTCAGAATGTAGAAGCTGTGAATTTCTGACTGTTTCCCAAGACCTCACTCCCTATTCCAGAGCTGAAGGCACAGGGTCGATCTCTGTTTCTAGTTTCTGGGAGCCTCCTAGTGGCCTCCCAAAGATAGTAAAATCTGTAATGTTTATATTAACAAACTTTTATGGTTTAGATTTAATTAATACACTACTGTCAATGGCAAAATGGATCATTCAAACATGTATCAATAGAGAGTATGGTGGTCATGTGGAATTTATTGTAGGCAGAAATGATCCTACTTGCTAAGAACCACAGCGGGGAAGATACATTTTTTAGTACATAGTAATGGATGAGATATCATAGTGAGACTGTTTATCTGAAACTAGCCATGCATCATTTTCTAAGTCTTGCTGTTATCCTACTTGACTAAATTCAAAGTACTGCTGAGAATACCAGACAAATAAGAACAAAAACAATTCTAGAGTGGAAAAACTATGCCTCGTCTGTCTGCCTGCCTGTTTCTTTGTTTTAAAAAGACACATATTTACTTACTGAATATCAAACATCTCCTGTTCAATATTGATAAATCCTTATCTACTTGATCTTCTTGAAAAGGGAAGGGAAGGGAAGGGAAGGGAAGGGAAGGGAAGGGAAGGGAAGGGAAGGGAAGGGAAAACCCAACCAAACAAAAAAAAACGCCTGCGTTTTCTTTCTGCACCTTTTTTTAAAAGTGTGGGCGATACTCTGGCTGATTCTTCTGAACTAGTACTTCAGACAGTAAAACACAAAGCAAAAGGAAAACAGTCAGATTTATGACTACAGTTTCTGATACGAAATTTCTGAAATATTAAAGTATGTTTAACCACTACAGACTAATACATCCTTTAAGAACATCATCAGTGTTTAACTACCCCTTGTCTGAACCACACACATATGCTCAATTGCAAAAAAAAAAAAAACAAAACAAACAAACAAAAAAAAACACCCACAAAACGTTTTACCAAAAATTAAGCACAAGTCATTCTGTTTGAAAATTTCACGCTCCTGCTTTGTAATGCAATCTTTATGAGTCTGGGAGCATACAGCAAACTATTACTCTCTTCTGAACTCCATAAATAAGCGATTGATGATTCTGGACTAATTCTGGAGTCTGGTCAATCCATTCTTGAAAAATAGTCCAAGCTACATTGGTGTAATGATTTGCAAGAAATTCCCCAGTAAATCTTATAGGTTGGAAACTGTAGAAATTTCACATTTGTCCTTGGTGTTGATCATCAAAATGCCAACTCTCTTTCGTTTTTTTTTTCACTGATGCTTAAAATTAATTGATTAAGAAATAAATTATTGCATGGAATTAATTTCTAAGATGTGTGTGAGGTCTACAAGACCCTCAGTTTTGGTCTACACTTTCCAGAATGTCTACAGATTTGTGTTTAACAGTCAGTAAGTTGCTACTGACAAACATTCAGTTTGTAATCCTTCTAACAAACACAGTGTCCCCCCACACAGGACAGTTGCTCCTTGTTCTGCAAGGTTCTCAAGCCATAGTGACTCCCTGGTCAACATGGGTTGCTCTGAAGATCTGGAGCAACTTCCCAGTAGGCACTGTCTCATACATGTTCCAGCAAACAGCTGAGTGGTGCCACACAGTTCCTGTTCCCAGTCTGTCACATTGGCAGAGATACTGAGGGCACAACAGACACTGTCTGACAGAGACGGAAAGTGTGAAACCACAGAAAAGAGAGTTGGAGGCAAAAACCAAAGGTACACAAGGGTAGAGGTTTCATAGCAATTTCATATGCTATAGGGAAATTACTTCACAAGAGCTTTCCTCAAAGTTACCCAAACAGATGATCAAAAAATATAAATGCTTCCTTGCATTCATGGAATTATTTTGTGCCAGGGAAAGCAGCAGTGCTTTCCATGGTATGAAGGCATTCCAATCAAACTAGAAGAAGAACAGTTCAAGCTCTAAAGAAGAGCAGGGGCAAGCAGGAAGCAAAACTGTCACTGCTGTAGGAGAGAAGTGCCACTCAGAGGTGTCACAACACAGAAGCTGCAGGAAAACGTTTCCACACTGCGTTGTTGGGTGCAGAATAGCTCTTAAAAGAAACATAAAACATAGCAAGAATGGTTCTTTTTCTGCAGTCACATAAGAAAACTATGTTTTAGTTGGAAACATGACTGATCATGTTTAAATTCTCTAAATGTTTCCTGTTTAAATGTTAGTGAGCTGCTTACCTTGAGAACAGACGTGGCATAAAGCTCATACAGCAGCTATTTACTTCATTTTACAAAAATACAGCTTGTTTTATATTTTTTCTCTTCTGCTAGTTCTCTTGCCCCTATTGATGGTATATAGTTGTTGGTGATGGGTCTTTTCCAGTCCATATATTTTATCTTACAGATTGGGACAATGAATTGGCCTGTTACAAAGAACTAAGTGAGGATTTAACCTGTACCTGGCTGCCAGCACCCAGTGCTCCAAATAATATTAATTACACCTTATTCTTAAAATGGTAAGTCTAAAAGACACTTCAGAAAATGAATACTTATCACTGCTGTCTGGTCACTCTTGCCTGCCTGAATTTTTTCATAATATTTAATCACATTGTAGGTTGTTACACACTAATTAAGCCATTCACTTTCAATTCTTACTGAAATGAGTAAGAGCTGCACATTTCAAACTGCAGGGAGAGTGACACTGGCAGCACACATGGTACTAAGCAAACACTGTCTGTTTGCTTTATAATCAATGCAGAAAGAGCTGGAATTTGTGATTGAACAGAACAGATTTGCAGAAAAGTTTTAAATAGGTGCATAGAGTCAACAACCATTTGTCTAATCTGAAGAAGAGTGATGTACCATTTTCTAATTTCTTGAGGAGTGCCCAGAAAAATACTCAGGATTGGACTGAGGACCTCAGTTGTAGCAACTGTACTTACCCATTTTTTCCACAGATGCATTAAACTCTGAGCAAGCTAAAATCTCAGATTTTAGAGAGAACAGAGCAAACATGTAGGTTGGTGACCATATTTCAGAGATGTGACATTAGCTCTTCCAACCAGTAATTGTCTTCACTATCCAATGAGAACATGGAAATGATACTATAGCTACCCTTCCTCCAAGTAAACAATGTTTTATCTGATAAATAATTTCTTCTTTCTACAGTTTGCTAGTCATCTTTCCATGCATCAAAAATCTCTGTTTGAAACTTTATTTCCAAAGACCATTTAATTAATTACTTTTGTCTATTGACTTGCAGCAAATATTCAACACTAATCCATTTTTAAGGTTAAAAGATTGAGTTTCATTATGCAATATTATTATGTTAAACCAGATAACCAATGAAATGCTGACTATGCCACATTCAAAATAGTAAAATAGATTCTGAAGTATCTTACTGCAGTTGCAAATTAGCAAGTTTAATAGGTGAAATTAAATTGTAGAGGTTAAAAACAAAATTTATCTATCTTCAGTTGCTCCATTTTTTTAAGAGAGCTAAAGCAAAGAACTTAGATAAAATGTAGATGGGTAGATTAAATCAAAATCTGCCTACTGGATTGTTAATGTTGCTGCCTCCATATCTTCATTACAAAAGGGATTTTCATCACTTTACATCTTCATATTTTGGATTTGCCATGAGATTAAGAGCAAGTTTAGAAAAAGAGAGCTGACATCAGAAAAACAATTTTTTAACATGAGACCAAATAATATTAATTATGGGGCACACCGGTTATGACACTGTTGGCAAATTCTGATACTCACTGCTGACTATTTTACCACAGAGCATGGTGCTCTTTGCTTTAAAAAGAGGTGTGGTTACAAGCATCTCCAAAAACTAAGGAATTCTGCACTGGTAAATTCCCCAGGGATATCTTCTGCACACTGCAAAGCAGCACAGTGGCAGTCTCAAGGCTGTGATTGCTCTCCTGGCCACTGTGGCTATTTTCTCCCTGACAGAAGAAGTGCATGGCAATAAATACCAAACCACTGAATTTGTTGTCTTATTTCTTAGCCCTTATTTCTTGGAGGGAAAGAAACCACTCTTTCTGCAGAGATGCTGTCAGCTAGAGTATTTGTAACGTAGTTGCTCTTTGTATGTCCAGTCAAAATCAGAGTGTGTTATTGGTAAATTGCAGAGTTAATGTTATGAACAGAAAAGGCAGTAAAAAGGGAAAGAGATGGTAGGAAAGAAGAAATGCAGTTATCTCACAGAGATACAAGCTTTCCCAAGCTAGAGTCAGAATGTGAATAATTCTGACTCTTGAATAACTCCTAGGCTTCTGCCTGATAACCCTAAAGAAAAACCTTCTTCTCCCTTTTTATTGTTTTAGAAGGAAAATAATAAGCATTTGATAGGATTTTTTTCCCACTTGCCTAGAAGATGACATCACTCCATCTGCAAGCAATGTTAGATTAGCATTGAAATTTTTCCTTTTTCTTGCACTTTACAATTTAATTGTCAGGAAGAAAAGGAATAAAGAATAACACTCCTACAGAGATATTCAAATCAAGCATTCAAAATCATAGTTTGAAATATTAATGGCTGATTCACAACTAGTCTGAAGCAAAAGACAAGGGAAGCTTCCAGGAGTTTTGTTCTATTATAAAATATTCAATCATGATCAGCACATTTAATACTTGAAGTATCTAGGTATGTAATTAGTATGCTTATCCATTTCTTTTTAAGAATATTGAATTAGAACAGCTTTTGCCTTGAAAAATCTGTTCTCTGTGCATTAGAGAGCAAATGATAGAGCAGGATCTGGGGGGGTGTTCAAACAGAACAGGAACAGTCTTCCATTTAATGCCTTTTCCTAAAGGAAAACTGAGTGTGAGAAAACACAAAAAAAGTTAAATCTTATGTCCCTAAGCCCTGCTTTTCTTTGCACATTCTTTGCATTCGCAAGTACTCCCAAATCCTGCATAATAAGGACCACATTTCTGCAGCAACTGCTTACATGAAGAACATCTTGCAGAACTTAAGCTTTCATTAAAGATCAAAGGAAAAGGCTAAAACCTCAGCTGGTTTCCAGAAGGTTGCCTCTTAAAAGGAGATTCTGGGACAATGTACAATGACTGCCTCCTGCACTTGCTCTTCTTCCTGCTGTTAACTGCTTTGAGCAGTGGTATTGGATGAAATGATCTCCATATATTCAGTCCAACCTCAGCTACTTTGAGACTCAGTGAATTGTGGAATCCTGTCTGCATTAAATGGCTTGGGCCGTAGCAAAGTAAACTGCCTAAATGGCTCCAAGTACTTCTGGACAATCAATACTCATTATGGCCACTGATATTTTTTTTAATTTATAATACAGACTTGGCCAGCTGTTGGCTTGATTGAGAATCAAGGTTGCACAAAGTATGTTTCCATTATCCAGCCTGAAGCATACAGAAATTACGAAAATCATTTTTATATAAAAGCTCTACTGTACAGTCACATAAGTTGAAGACACTTTTTATCTTGCAAATATACTCTTTAGATAGTAGACCTGCCCTATTAACTTACCTTTACCATGACAGCTTCATTTGTTACACAAGGATGTTGAAGGAGAAGAAGGCTTGAAGACTTACTTGAACAAAACTGGTGATATTTTTTGCTACTAGGAGTACTGTTATGCCTGTATAATAAAACACTTGTAACAAAAGTCACAAAATCACAAAGTCAAAGATTTTTTTGTTTTAGTATTTTTCTTGAGTGTTCCTGAAGGTAAGTGAGGATGAGGGGAGTACCTGTTTATGCAACTCCTGCGTAAATACTGCAGTATCTGAGGTCCAACTTTTAGTAGCCTTCAAGTAGAGGAATTCCCTTCCTGGAAGAAAGTTACAACTGCAGACACACAGAAGCATCAGATACCAGCAACCACAAACTCTGGAAGAAAACAATGAAACTTCTTGGACTTTCTGTGCAATAGTCAGATTTACTTAAGAGAAGTCTATAGCGCTGAGGAGTGAGGGGTCTTTTAAATGTCACTGTCTTATTTAAACATGAATGTCTTGTTTCTGCAAAGAATCTACCTTAATTCATAAGACATGCATACAACTCATAAAACCAGACATTTCTGATACGTTTGTCATAATTTAGATACAGTAAATGGGAAATTTTGCTATTCAAAAGGAATTCATGTTCTCTATGATAGATAGCAAGTAGACTTTATGCAAGTAATTTCTAATCTAACAGTACCTTCTAAAAGCCGTTTATGTCCCATTTCAAACTTAAAGAAAACTATACAGATTTTTGTCTTTTATCATACTGTGCCTCACAAATGTGAAGAATTTAGCAGTTCTCCAGTACACAACATGGATTTGCAAGTTTAAGCTAGGATTGCTAAGATACTGGGATTACATTTGCTGTTTCAAGCTGCTCAGTCCTCACCTTCAACTTTTCAAAATGTTGACTTTGTTAAGAGGAAAGAAAAAACTGTATGATAAAGCAGCAAAAAGTTTGGCTTTCATTCTTATTCCTGTTCTTTGAAGGGAGAGAATCACAAAACTTTTTAGAAGAAATACATCATCACCTTCCATCACAATAGAACGAAAAAATCTCTTCATGAACCGTTCTGCATCTATCTGGATAGCAGTGAACTATGCCCATGCCAGCTGTGTGAAAGGAAAGAACATCTCAGTTATACCAAGAAAAGCAGGTATTATATCTTCATGATTTGTATTACTGCAGTGCCCTGCTGAAGCAATGGTACAATTTTCTTCAAAATTATTTTCAAAATGTTAACTCCCGCTATACAATTATCCTTTTCACTGATTCAGAGCACTGCAGTTTGGCTTCTTTATTGACTTCTTTATGAAATCTTTATTGAAGTCCATAGCAGAAGTCCATCCATTTTTATGATATCAGGACTTTAAATCATTTGCTGAACTATAAAATACTGATACCCAAAAAACTATATAGTGACATTTGCGTACCATACTTCACCAGCCTCCTCTATTTCTGGTGGTTTTTTTAACTTCTTTATCATAGAACCATAGAATCATGGAATTGCTCAGTTTGGAAAACACATTAATCATCAGCAAGTCCAACCAGAACCAACCATAGTACCCTAACCTTAATAGCTCTCCACTAAAATGTGAGGAGTCGTGAGTTTACAAAGAACAGGCTGAAACAGTATCATACATTTAAGGAATTTTTTCTACAGACAATTCACATTTTGGGAAAACTTCAAATTTCAACTATTTTCTAAGGCCAATTACCTATTACACAGTACTACAAGGGGCATGTGAAAAAAAAAATAATAATAATCCTATGAACTATTCACTGCAGATGCCTATTCACAGATCTCTACTGAGTTAACTTCAAGATCTTCTGAAATCCTGAACTTCCCAGACTAACAATGTTTCAAAAGTGCTTCTCATTGCTGAAAGGCACTACCAGTAAAACCGAAATTACCACTATGACCTCCTTGGGAGATTTTCAGAGGGAAAACTATCTATTTGGGTCAAAAATTATATAGCTAAAACAGTTCCTGAAATTGGAAGCTATTAAGAAGTCCTGGAAACTTTTCTCCCGTTCACGATTAGATGTACTCTGATGTACTCTTGATGTTCTGATTTTGCCTTTCACACTCATTGAGCACCTGTTTAGAGAAAGGATTTTACTGATATCAGAAGAAGCGTTCACAAAAGAATTGCACACACAAACCCAAATTTGTTGATACTTCAAAGATTTAGTAAATACTTATTTCCAGTTTTTCTAAGTCTCAGTATTCGATATTCTCAGCCAACTCTTCCATTTTTTGTAAAACACACCCAATTGACACATAATATCCAAAGCTTTCCTGCTTCCCCTGTACTGATGACATCTGTTCCCAATTACAGGAAAGTGTTTGACACCATCTAACATAAAAGCTCATCAGATCACAAAGCAATTGGTCATAAAATGGAACTTACCCACAACTCCTACAGAATATGAGCTGAGATACAGAGAGGCACTGACAGAAACCACTCAGTGGACAAGGGTAAGTATTTCCGTATGCCTCTTGAGAACATGAGGAGGTTTATTATCAGCTCGGTAGTACACTGTACATACAGCTACATGGCAGGATATATAGAGGACATTATTGTAGCGCAGAAAAATGTGGACAGCAAGAGAACACAGTGCATGATTTGCTGGCAAACCTCACAGTGTTCTCTTATTTATGTGCCAACAGATTCTGAACTGTTAGAAAGAGAAAAAAATAGTAGTTTTATGCTGAAAAAAAGAAAACCAATATCACTATGTCATACAGTTCATTAACTTGTCAATAAGATACAACAACCAACAGAGGAAAAGCTGAAGATCTAGAAAGGGTATCAGAAATGATACACATATCTGATTACACTTTAATTAAAAGACTATATTACTTTCTTTACTATTACAGACCACGCTGCTGTAATATTGTTCTTTAGAATGCCAGTAATGATCAAAGTCAAATAAGTGATAATTTCTCAATGTATGTAACATTGAATCCATTTTTAAATGGGGGTTAACCTGCACTACTGCTAGTAGTCCTGACAGAACATAATTAGTTGAAAAAGGGAGTATCATTTTTTCAAGTATGAAATAAAATTTGCTAATATGTGTATTAATTCTTCATTGATGATGGCAACTGCTACTTTTGGTCAGAATAATGGTTTCTGATTGAGAAAACCATTAATATAAGATTGTCTTATTGCTGCACATGTATTAAACATCATTTGCTTTTAGGTGCCCATAGAAAGCAATGCTGTCAACATCACTGTTTCAAATGCTACATCTTCATATATCATTCAGCTCAGATGTATAAGCAAGGATGGTCTTCATTGTGTTTGCATTTGGAGTAGAGAGATTTTGGTCCCTCACAGTAAGTTAATTTCATGGGAACAAGCATAAGTGGAAAAATCCTTTTCCAATTTTATACTGTACAAACATAGTCAAATACTGCTGAATATACTAAGACCAACCTGATTTCTATGAGTGCGTCTCTATCTTTTCCCATGTTTATCAGAGCTCATGAATAAGCCAAGAATATCATATAATGCAACTACAGAAATATCACCAGGCAGAAGAAGTGTTCTTCTTAAGTGGGAGGTAATTTTCTCTCATTATGTTATAACCATACCATTAATTCATTACTTTATAGGGGAAGAATAGACTTTCTCATTATATCAGGACTACAGCGTACAAGAAAACGGTATTGAATATTGAACTTGTGCTTTAGGATTCACTGCATTTGTATGGTGGTAAATCAGGTTCCAGAGATTACCAAGGAAAAAACACAATAATTTATAAATTATGTACATTTCTAGAAACTTTCAGACTCAGATCACTGACTAGAATAAAGATTATTTCCAGTTAGCAGTAAACACTGGTGAATCTCAGGTTAACTATGAAATTAATTTTCCTTGGATAAACTTTATAAGCCATATACAAGTGACATATCTTGTGTTAGACATGGTCCTAAGGAGCATTATGATTCTCAAGAGAGATAAAAACTTAGAAAAGCATTTTGTAAGACTACTGATTTAGATATTCAGAAGTGCAAATACATTATAATGAGTGAAAAGAAGCTTACAAAAACAACATCTAAATGAACATATCCCATAATGATATTTAAAATTCACTCTATAAATCATAGTCTTCCCCTTTTCTGTAGCAGGTGTCATTATCAGCTGACTGTGTTCATCAGTCACTCTCACTAGCATAAGTTCTCTTGATAAGAAAAAGATAGCTGACAGTCTGGAATTCCCATTGAAAGGGCCCACCATTGTTTTTTTAGTTGGAAGCTATGTTCTCAGATGCTGAGAGAATGAACATCTACAAATTCTCAGAAACTTACCATAGGAAATGTCTGAAGCAGAGTCTGTGTCTGTCTCTGAAGACAGGTTGGCAGAGTTTTTAAATATCAAAAAAAATATCGGAAGTTTTCTAATGACTCCTTTCTGTTTCTGTTAAGGGAGAGAAAATAGACATCTCCTTCTCTGATTAGGATGAGATATCCCTTCTTTTCCTCTATCTCCTAAGAAGAAGGAAAAGCTGCAAAGTAAATGATTCACTTTATGATAAATTGTATTTGGCAATTCCAATGTTAAGAGAATTCAACAGTCTCTACTGATGAACTTCAATTTAAAAATACCTACATTAAATACAGTGCTGAGGGTGCACTCGATTTCGTCATCGATGTCATTGATGAAGTTGTTAAAGAGCACTGGTCCCAAGACAGACCTCTGGGGACACCACTTGTTACTGGCCTCTGTCTGGACATATAACCATTAATCACCACTCTCTGTCTGCAGCCTTTTAACCAATTCCTTATTCACTGGGTGGTCCACCCATCAAATCCACATCCCTCCAATTTGGAGATAAGGATGTGATGGGAGACCATGTCAAAGGTCTTGCTCAAGTCCAGGTAAATGATATTGACCGCCTTCCCTTTGTTCACCAATGCCTTCACTCCATCACAGAAGGCCACCAGATTGGTTAGGCATGACCTTCCTCTGGTGAAGCCATGCTGGCTGTCTTGGATCACACTCTCACTGCTCATGTGATCAAGCATGATATCCAGAAGGATCTGTTCCATGATCTTCCCAGGTACAGATGTTAGAGGTGAGAGAGGTGAGACTCACCAGCCTGTAGTTCCCCAGGTTCTCCCTTTCTTATAAATGGGAGTGACATGACCTTTACTCCAGTCATCTGGGACCTCACCTGACAGCCACGACTTTTCAAATATGATGGAGAGCAGCTCAGCAACCACCTCAGCCAGCTCCTTCGGAACCCTGGGATGCACGCCATCTAGCCCCATAGACTTCTACACATTCAGTCTCATGAGGTGGTCTTGGACTTGCTCTGTCCTTACAGAGGGGGCAGATTTACTGCCCGAGTCCCCACCTAGAGGTTTGGGGATGCAGGGCTCAGGGACGTGATATGTACTGGAATCCTGGCCACCAGTGAAGACCGAGGCAAAGAACTCATTCAGTCTAAGCCTTCTCTTCGTCCATTGAAGCCAGTTCTCCTTTGACATTTACCAAAGGAGGTACACATGCTTTGGCCTGTCTCTTCTGCCCAATCTACCTGTAGAAAGTCTTCCTATTGTTTTTCACATCCCTTGCCAAGTTCCGTTCTGCCTGCGCCTTGGCTTTCCTGATCCCATATCTGCAAGTCTGGATGGCATCCCTGTATTCTTCCCAGGTGATGCACCCTTGTTTCCAGAGCTTGTATGCACCTTTCTTTGCCCTCAGCATGTCCAGCAGGTCCTTGCTGAGCCATGCCGGTTTCCTACCTCCTCTGCTCGCTTTATTATTCAGAGGGACAGAGAGCTCTTGTGCTCTCAGAAAGGCATCCCTGAAGAGTAGCCAGCTCTCCTCAACATCTTTGTCTTTAAGGACAGCATCCCAACAATTGGCCAACAATTCTTTCAACAGCTTAAAGTTCACTCTTCCAAAGTTCAGGGTTCTGACCCTGCTCTTCACCAGGCCCACATTCCTCAAGATCACAAATTCAACCAGGGCACAGTCACTGCAGCCTAGGCTGCCTCCATCCTTAACACCTTTAATGATATCCACTGCACTGGTGAGCAGCAGGTCCACCAACGATTAGAGGACACTAATCTGACTAGAGGATCCTATTCCCCCCTTCGAAGCTTCATCAGAGCTTCAAACAGTGGGATCAACTCTTTCTTCAGTATCTTGGGAAAAACTTCTGTTGTTTCCATTTTAAGAGCTTCCAGCATTAGCAGTATTAGTAGTATAGTTTACTGGATGTCATCCTCTCTATGTTACTCTGAAATTATCCAATTGATTCATTAAGAAATCTCCTAACTTTGTGTTAGTTTTACACTATTAATTTTGTGCCAAGGCGACCAAGAAATAATAACCACACTTGATATCAAGTGTTGCAGAATCCCCAGACTTTATGTTTTTATTTCTATTTCTAACTAAATTGTAGTAATTTCCATTTTTGTGCACTAATTTTCATATCTCTCATGAAGATTATCACAATGAAATAATGACTGAACCACCACTAAAAAAATTCTATCAATGAATATACAACATGTTTCAGAGTTGTAGTATCATTACCAGCATTTATCCTCAAAGAGACCAGATGATTAACAGTCTAGTAGATGAATATTCCCTGAGGCATAAATTGCAATTAAACACCTCTCATTAACTTTCAAGCTTCTAATTATGATGGATATATGTTCCAGTGAAGTGTAAAGAACACTGCTGCTTCTTCAGTGCTGCCATTACTAACTGGATACACATTACTAAGATTCCAATTAAGCAAAACCTTTAATCCTGTGTTTAAATCCTTTCAATTTAAGAATGCTTTTAATATTAAGAAAATGTTTTGCTTCATTGATTCCTGAGAGTCTAATTGAAATAGTACGATATAATCCCCAACATTAAATATGACATTTTGTTTCTATAATTCCACTGCTCTTAATTTTCTACACAGGGCATAATAACATTTAGAGAATAATATTCTTTTTATTCTTTTAGGTAATGCAAAGTGAGAACGCCATTGGATACTACATTGATGTTGAAAGAATACCCAATAGTTGCAGGAATTCACCAAATCGTATCATTTTAAAGGACAGAAAGCTTCTTCTAAATATATCTATGGCTTACTATAGGATTAGTATTTCTGCCTATAACAAAGCTGGACAATCTCCACAAACCATTTACACTGTCCCAGATTTCTCTGCAACAGGTACTTACCATTTATTGATCTGACTGATGGAAAAGTTTTATAAGCAATCTCTAGACTAGCTTTTGGCAGCCTTTGGGATTGGCATTAGCACTCTTTTGAATATTCATTAGGCTGATATTTTTCATAGTAACAGTATTATATGCTAGAGGGAAAGGATGCCATCCAGAGGGACATGAGAGGTGGGTTCATGCCAACTTCAGGAAGTTCAACAAGAAGTCTTTCAACAAGTCTTTTCTTTACTATGAGAGTGGTCAGGTGCTGGGACAGGCTGCCCAAAAAGGTTGTGGATGCCCCATCTCTGGAGGTGTCCAAGACCAGGTTAGATGGGGTCCTGGGCAACCTGGTCTAGTATTAAATGGAGAGGTTGGTGGCCCTGACTGTGGCATGGGGTTGGAGATTCGTGATCCCTGAGGTCCCTACCAACTTGGGCCATTCTGTGATTCTGTGAAGTGCAAGGTCCTGCACCTGCCCTATGCAAACAGACTCAGAAAGCTGGGACTCTTCAGCCTGGAGAAGAGGAGGCTCCAAGGAGACCCTATAGCGGCCTTCCAGTACCTGAAGGGAGCCTACAGAAAAGCTGGGGAGAGACTTTTTATCAGGGCATGTAGCAACAGAATGAAGGAAAATGGCTTTAAACTGGAAGAGAGTAGATTTAGACTAGATATCAGGAAGAAATTCTTTACTGTGAGGGTGCTGAAACACTGGAAGAGGTTGCCCAGTGAGGTTGTAAATGCCTTTTCCCTGGAAGCATTCAAGGCCAGGCTGGATGGATCTTTGAGCAATCTGGTCTAGAGGAAGGTGTCCCTGCCTATAGCAGGGGGTTGGAACTAGATGATCTTAATGGTCCCTTCCAATGCATTCTATTCTATGATTCTGATTATTTCTTAAGAAAGGATTTTGCTGGAAATTAACCAACGGACCAAGCAATTAAACATTTCTTGTACCACTTCTTGTTTTCTCAAGTCAGAGAAATAGCAATATATTAGATTTATCTATCAGAAAGGCTTATGATGTGTACTCAAAATTAAGTAGATTCCAGCATTTCAAACGAAGTTCTCAGAATTATGTGCAAATAAAAGCTTTTGGAGTTAAATAACTGGTAAGACACATGCTACTTTCCCTGCTTCAGATTTATCTCCGCTGGTACATAAAAGAAAGAACAGGTAGATGCGTTCCATCCTATTCCAATGCAGATGTAAGCTTTT
This sequence comes from Perdix hodgsoniae, assembly GCA_035772895.1. Classification (NCBI taxonomy): domain Eukaryota; kingdom Metazoa; phylum Chordata; class Aves; order Galliformes; family Phasianidae; genus Perdix; species Perdix hodgsoniae. The sequence continues at coordinate 20,469,479 of JAPSGF010000003.1, forward strand.
TTATATTGAAAATTGCAGGATTTTTAATTTTGACTATTATACAATGATTTTATTATAGTACAAGCTAGTTTTATGTGTTATAATCTTGAGCTACAGCAACTTTCCTTGGGATTGCTTTTTGTTCATTTTGTTTGTTGTTTTTTTTTTTTTTAAATCAAGCTATAGCACTCACAAATGTTGCAAGGACCAAACAGCTGCAAACAAATAGTTTTTCAGAATTTTCTAATGCTCCTCTCATTCTGTTCTCCTTTGCCTGCAAATTACTAGTAGTTTATTTTTGCTGCTTGCATTTGATTGCTTTAGTTCTTTTCTAATGCAATATATGCTATCTCTCCAAGACATTCTTCATCTAAGAACCACGTTTACTAAATATCATCCTGTCTCTCATGGCTCTCTCCAGACATCTGTTTTAGATTTGATTTCACATACAGACGAGTTCACAGTACCTATGGTGAATTACTGGGAAGATACTGCATTAAGTTTGTTCCCAAGACAAACTTCTTCTCAGCATGCACAACTCTTGTGAAAATGTACAGACTTTTTTTTTTTTAATTCTACGCTTTTATAATGGTTTTCAGAATAAATAAAATACAGAAATTTGCCTGTCATAAGATTCATTTCTTACCCCACATGATAGGGTGTTTTTCTTCTGTGTAAGTCAGAAGGTTTTCTCTAGTTTAATAATCTGTCTTAAAAAACAACAGAATTAAAGAATTTTGCATTTTCTGCAAGAATGACACTAAGTTACACAGCCACAAAATGAAATTAGCCCCATCTCCTCCCCCAGGTAAGAGTGATCATAGGGTTGTTCTGCCTATAGCAGTTAATAGCAGTTCACAGGAGACTGTTTAGCAGTGTTAGCCATTCCCTGCCTGAGACATGGAACAGCCATTTCCCCTTTAAGAAATTAAAGGTCCTGAACAGCAGTTAACAGTGGAGGTCCCAGAGTCTATTGCAAAGTGCTAGTTGCTAAATTTCTTTTTACTGTATGGTCATCCACATGATAACTACTTAATGAAGAATCTTCAGATGAATTAGAGAAAAACCCCTGCTAGGGGAAGGGACAGACTGCTTTCCTGTTCATTCATATCTAATCGTATATTTGTTTACAGATTTGCCTGGCCAAATCAATGTTAAGTCCTATGGAACTAATACAGTTGTCACCTGGAATCCAGAATACAGTCCAAAATGTTTTGTGGTTGACTGGGGCACTCGTAAAGAGGATATGCGCATGACAATAGTAGCTACAGCTGCTGGAAATTTCACATTAGGTAAAAGCAATAGCCACGTCTCATGGAGGCACCATTTCATTTACTGGTTATTTTTGACTGGGGAGGGAAGGATTTTCATCCTGTTTTTAAGAGCAAACCGAAGATCCAGGTTAGTGTACCCTATCCAACAATGAGATAACATCTACTTTTAAGAAACATCAAAGCAGGCAAAATAAAGATTAAATAAAGCAGGATTCACAGATGGGCAAGAAACGTAGCTAAACTGCAGCTGCTGGCAAAAGGTCTCTCCCAAATTCAGACAGACCTATATGCTACTTCCTGGCTAACACAGTGGCATAGGAATAAATAAAAGTCTTTCTTGGCCCTAATTTCAAATATAAACTGCTCTGCTGCAGACTTCCCGCTGGATTATTTTTATCCCCATAGTTGTGCAATCAATGTGCAAACTATCAGCTCCTGTACTGACAAATCTGGGTATGAAGAGCTGCCGGCAGAGATCAGTTTACAAAACAGTCATCCAAAACCCGTGTTGAAATCACATAAGTGGCTCTTGCAGATACCATTCACAACTGTCTTGTATGTATAGTATAGAACACTTAAGTTCAGTTTTATGTAAATAGGTGCAGTGTTTTCCTCAGTCTTCCTGCACTATCTGCACTGTCACATTACATCTAGTTGTTCTGCATGCTTTTAAATATGCTGGCTGGGGGAAACATTGTTAATTGAACTAAGATGTGTAAACTTATTTTCGTTCACTGCTTTTTATACGGCAGTTCAAGAGGTGGATTTTAGGAAAACATGGCATCTTTTAAAAACAAACCAGAGCTACATCTTGTTCTACTTTTGAAATAGTTTCTGTAAAGTACTGAAAGTCAGTGAGAAAGGATTTATACCTTTTACGCTCAGTGTAAAGGACTGTAGCAACATGCTATGCTTTGAGGCTCAGGAATAGATAGGATCCAAACACAAAAACTGTAAGGTTGTTGTCCCTTTTCCTCTTCCTCTTCAATAGTAACTTTTCAGTAAACACTGAAATTTGTTTGTTTGTTTTCCAGACAATATTAATCCATATAAGTTGTACAAAATCATGGTGCATGCATCTGATGTGTGTCAGTGTGAAAGTTTCAGAGGACATGAAAAGACTTTTGGAGTAACCCACTTTTACTCGGTTGAAGGAGGTACTCCTTTTTTTTTATATATTTATGTTCCTTATATTTCTTATCATTTCCTATCTGCAGGGGGGAAAAAAAAAAATCCTACATGTTTCTTTTCCAGGTCACTTAACATGCTTGTACAGTTAGCACTGCCTTTGGTCCTACCAGTTATGCACTGGCAATGAATGACCTGAATGCTTTTCCCTACTGACAGGTCCATTAAAATGTTGTTATTACACATGACATTACAAAAATAACAGAAAGGGGGCACCTGAGTTACTACTCCTTCTAGTTCAAATGCAACTGTAACTGAAGTCAGATTTCCCAATAGAAATTCAATGATGTCTTATATAACAAATTGAAATTAATACAGCTGTGACTGCTGAAGTGAAAGTGTTTGTAATGAGTTAGTGACAGTGTTTACCTTCTTGGGCATTGCTTAATATCTGAGTGTTTTACTGTATGGAGTTCCTCTTTTGTTTTCCACCCTTTATCTTGTATTTATGACAACTAGAATGAAGCAAAGATATCCCTAGGCAGCAGCTAGGTTTCAGTTATGTATGTCTATAGCATCAATGGTAATGCAGATCTTATTTTCTGAATTTTAAGTTCCTAGGATCGGACCCACTAATATAACAATTCTAAATATCACAAAGCATACTGCATTTGTGAAGTGGTCTGAAATATCTGTTGAAGACTGTATGGGCTTTCTCCAGGGATACAAAATCAAATACACAGATCCATCAATGAAAAAGTTTCTGGGTAAGTCTCCATTGCTCACTACTGAATCAGGTTTCCCTGGGAACAGAGTGCTTCAAAAAATCAATTTCTGGTTAGAGTTTTTCTGCTCTTGATGACTTCAAGAAAATTATATATATTCATAGGAACATCTCAGATTAAATATTGGTAAGAAAAATTCCCTTAAAACGTACAGTTTTAAGACAACAATAGAATTTCCCCATAACACTGAAAGGAAGATATATCTTTCAGTATTTCTGAGGTCTTACGATTTCAGTCACAATACTTTTATGCTTCATTGCAATTCAGCTAGGTTTGGCTCTGACCATTTTTTTTTAAACTCTATTTGCTGTAAATTTTTTCATACTTATTAACTGTTTTGAAAGACATGGTTATAAATTTCATTTTTAGAACATTTTCTTTAATTGATAGCCTTATTTATTGCTTAACTACAAAAGATAGACCTTCTACACATTGAAATAAGGCTCATAGCTACGCAGCTGCGAGCCCAAGCTACTTACGTTTGGGGGAAAATAACCACCACCTTTATCTCTTTTGTTAAACATATCATAACTAATAACGCATTAATTTTACACATAATGACTTTTAAATACAATTAAAGACATGTTATGGAAGACAAATAGCATCTATGGCCTGAGAAAGGAGAAAAAAAAGTATTCTATAGGTCTTATTGATATACGTCTTCAGAAGACCACAAAAAAAAAAAAAAAAAAAAGCTTGAAGTATACAGTGCTATGTTCACTGAAGTTAGCTGGAGTTTGACAGGGAATTCAGGGAACTCTGCTCCACCATAGGTATCTATCAGAGAGTAGAAGAGGAGGCACAAGGGAGTCCACAGGGCTGAACTTAATTTTTTTACTCACCCCTAATGATCAGTACAACAGTAACACAACAACAGATTGCCATGTTTTCCAGATGGGAATAATAATTTTACTGGACAATCCTAGGGGACCTGCAGGCTACAGTAACATTTCTAAGATCTCAGATTCTCAATAGCAAACTTGAAAAATAATTTCTGCCAAGTTTAAGGTGTTCTACTGCACTGCATTATTCTAATTGGAGGAAAAGTCACCATGTCATCAGAAAAAAATGGACTGAGATCACAGTTCTAAAAAGCAGATGAAGTTGAATACACTGACATTTTTCTGTACAGAACCCAAAATAATAGTACTGATACTGACTGATCTGCATAACTACTCATTACTACAGTGAGTGTAATGCAAAGGTCTTGTCTTGCAAATATCATTCAGTCATTGCTTACAGGCAGTTCAGATGCTTTGCTCTTTCCATGTCTTTATTTCAACTCTAACAACAAGGGGTTTTCGTAAAACCACAGTATAGCATGTCAGGTATATGTCTTATTAAACACAGCCTAAATCGCCTAAATATCCTGGTGTGTTAGGATCTCATGCTTTTTTACATCTGAAAGCCAAATGCATATAAGTATTTTGAAGAATCTTATACCCACCCAAAGAAAATCTGCATAGAGTGACTTTCGAGGTGTGGATCAGGACATAGGAATTTTGCTTTTTTCCTAGTCAACTAGACAGATACAGAGTCAAATAATAGAAAGCATCTCATTGCCCCATTCTCTAACCACTCTTGTGTTTTCAGCTGCTAGCATCAACTCTTCTACTACAAGTTACCGTCTTACTGGACTTAAGGAAAAGACCATCTACCGTGTAGAGATTTCAGGATTCACTAAAGCTGGAGAAGGATCACCATCTTTTTCACCACAATTCAGTACTCTAAAATATGGTACTGTAGAATCTGTATGCTACTGTGTTGCCCAGCAACAATCTTGGCTTTATATGCCATTATACAAAGCATTATTCTACACCCTTTCTCTCTTCCCTGCTTTTCAAGGAATAACAAAGTGTTCATGCACAGGATTTATTATTCAGTTCTTGGTTTATTGATAACAAAGGTAAAATCGTTCATTTGCTACAGATGAACTGTGTATCATGAAACTCTGCCTATATTTCTTTACCTAACATGCAGAGAAGACTTAGCTAGGGTACCTCATCTTTGTAACATTTTGTGATTTTTGTCATGTTAGTTATATTAACTGATCTTCATTTATTGCAAACTCTTATCACCAGTTTCAGTAGTCAAAATAATCTGCCTTTGACTTACAAAGTTCAGTAGTCTTTGTTCTTGGCAAGATCTTGATCACATAAAGCTGGTTTCCACTTAGATACCTCAGTCAAAACGTTCTTTTTTTACAAAAACAAAGTCAGTCTTACTACTGTGGCTGACTGTTGATCAAATCA
>JAPSGF010000003.1:20475296-20740716 GCA_035772895.1 Perdix hodgsoniae
TGTGGTTAGCTAGAATATGGACTCTCAAGCCATTTTAACACATTATCAATTGGACAGAACAGGAATCCCAAAATATAAGTAAAGTCTAACTCGTGTTTAAAGTATATCAATACATCTCTCTATGCTTGATAGCACAAGTCTGAGTCAGTCTTTCTGTTGCTTCCCATCAGAAAAAGGAGAATTTGAAGGTTTAATGACTGGCCTTTGTTTCAGCATGATGTTTGCTCTGGTTTTTGCACCTATGACATGTATTCTGATGCTTAAGAGGTAAGAAGTGAATATTGACTAATGCTATTAACAATAACTCCCTTTTACTTAACTCTGATTTTCATAGCACTGTGCCGTTTTTTGGTCACCAAATACAAATCAATTTAAAAGTACAAGGAAAAAAGCTCACCCCATACATTTATGCAGGGAGAGAATTTACAAACCGGTAACAAGCTTATTTAAACACTTCGTCAAAAACCTATAACATTTTGCTTTTGATAGAGTTAACTAACTGATTACTTCCAGTCTCACATACCCTTGGTAACAGCTAGGATAATTTATCCCAGTAGAAAATGGGCTATAGATAAGAAAACAATGGTGTATTTAATCAGCTTATTCCTTCATTCCCAACTGATGGTCATGTCTTTTCTATGGAAATGCAGGAGGAAATTCCACCAGTATACATACAAACATTGCAATCAAAGCATTTTCCTCTAAGCACATTTAGATGTTACTGTACAAATTAGTCACATATGAAAATAATGAAAATAAATGGATGAGTAGGCAGAAGAGAGAATAACAAGGGTGCCTGCAAGATATGGATGAGGGAAGTGGTCAGATTAATCTGAGGTGCAGTGAGGGCCATATACTGACACTGAAGGAAAATGGCTTGCATATTCTCATGCTCATTTTCTCATAAACGTAGTAGCATACGACCATTCTGATCACTATTATGATGTCCTAGGATGCCATCTAGCCTTCTTCTCCCTTCAGATGATGAATATGAAGCCTTTAAAAAGGGACTAACCAGTCACAAAATCTATCTTTACAGGGTCAGTGAGTAGATCAGATAACACTAGAGCCTTAGGCTTTACCTTAACAAAGTACTTGACATCTAATAAAGTCTAGATTTGACTTTAAGACCAGACAACACTGAAGTCAGTGTTGAGGTAAGGTGATGGCCTAGATAACCTCATGCTGTTTCTCATAAATGTGCTGACATTTTTCATGTAGATATGAGTCATTGCCCAGAGCTCCCACAGTGCAGCTCTGACAGCAGCTGCTGGCAGGGAGCTCAGAGGGAAAGTGCTGAAGGATGTTCTCCAGAGACCAGGGGTGACAGGAGAGATGGTGTGCCACCATCATGGCCTGCCCTCTTGGAAAGGAAGAAGGAGGAGAAAGACCCTTACCTCATCCTGATCAGTAGTGAGGGAAACAGTGGGGTCTTGGCCCAGCACTGCCAGAGCTGCCCGATGTCACTGCTTTCTAGAGATGCTCCTTCACAATCAGCCCTTGCTTTGTGCCATTCACAGTGGATGACAGGCAGCTTCTTCTCCCCAGAGCTGTCAGAAGCAGTGCAGGGAGCAGCCTCCAAGGCCTGCACGTACCCGTGAACAACCCGACTGCTTAGAGACCAGCTGTCAGTTTTGTGGTTTTAAGCCCTAGGAACAAGAAGGGAGCTGGAAAGAAAAGGCTGTGAGAGGGCTGAGGACAAACAGCCACCTGGAACTGATGAGTATGGTACCACTGAGACTTGCTCTACTCCCCTCTGGGAGGATAAAGGTTTGAAACAAACAGTGAATTTTGATTTTGCAGTATTTTAGTGTAAATTATCACTTACACTATAGCTAAGGCAGAAACAGCCTAGTGATGGTATGTTTGTGTCAGATGAAATGGTAAGATACTATAATTCCTTCCAGAAAGGGCTGAACTCCTACTGTGAGAAAAGAATAGTACCCATGTTGCTCTCCACATTCCACCTTGCAGATCCTAGGGAAAGCTTTCTCCAGACCAGAAGTGTGATTGTAAAGAAGATAAAAACAGAAAAATGTAGCTTTTTTTTTTTCCCTTAAGGAAAACTAAACTATGTAGAATGGAGAAAATACTCTCTAAAACAAAAGTCATCCTACAGGTCCTCAAAGAATATAGAGATTTTTGTGGAAATTATAATGAATTAGGAATATGTGATGAGAAAACTACAGGAATACACAACATTGCCTGTCACAATTAATTTGTCCTTAAACAAAGATGCTAACTCACCATCTCAACACAGTCTAACAAGTCTGGCCTACAGGTTTTAATTGCCATTGCCATCATGCTTAATAATCACTGCAGAACATCTTGTTTTGATGGTCATGAAAATACCAATAAAATGTAGATACAGAGTTAATTTAAATGTACGGGAAATGCCAGTTATTTAACCTGTCAGTAAACTTAGGATATTTATTTTCAGGTTGAAAATATCATGCTGGTCCAGTGTACCAAATCCAAGAAAGAGCAGTGCGATCCAAGATATGGCAAGTACAATTCCAGTGGTGTGGAAAAATTGTACTAGGAAAGTCTTACCTACTTATTAATCACTATCACCAGCTATTACTGTTTTCACACTTCATCCTAACATAAGTCTCATTCCAACAGTTGGGAAGCTAGGGTAGTATCAGAAATACACAAATGGGAAGATTGTTGTTTAGGCAGAGGCTGTATAAATCTTATTATATTTATTATATTTATTCTATTCTATTCTATTTAATGTAATGATTAATATTAATTTAATTTATATTAATAATATTAATGGCACAGACTATGCTTTCGTGTCATAATTACTCAGGATATGATAGCTAGGAACAGATCCTTGTCATGCTTTGTCAGATCACACTAACCCTGGGAGCTGGAAAGATTACAACCAATGCATATTGTTCATACATTAAAAAAATCAGTTCTTGTATAGAACTTATTTTAGATCAGTTAGTATAGAGTTAGCACTGCTGATCATAATAAATGGAATAATGGAAGTGCATCTCATAAAAGTTACATCCTAACATTGTTCTTCTGCCATTTATTTCAATATATTGACAATTTCACTTTGCCAAGGTATTATACCAATGTTACAATTTCTTCTTGTCTTTCCTTGCAGAGTAATTGGAAACCCATTTCAAAATCATTGCTTCAAACCCTGCCAGACAATGATACCACCAGCCTTTATGTCATAGAGCACGAAGAAAAGACTTCTTTGAAGCTAGAGTACTTTACAGATGGCATAGAAGACAGCAAGCATGACATCAGAGAGTCAGAAGAACCTAGCAATAATATAGGCATAAATATAATACACAAAGAAATCCCTGAAGAAACAGTTACAAGTGAAAAAGATGGAATAATTTCCTTTACAGTACCCCTCTTGAGTGACTACACCAGCATGGAGTGCAGCCAGAAAGCTCTCATGAGTCTGACAGTGAAGCTGCCTACAAGAGCTGCTCATCCTCGCCTGGAAATGGAACTAAGTAGTAAGCCAACACAAACTGAGCATCAAGTTTTGTATGCTCCCCAGGACTACCTCAAACAAAGCCAGGTAGTATTTTTGCCACCTAGATCAACTTTAATGGGAAAAGTTGATTTGAACTGAGGAATCTTAAAAAATTCAACTTTCAAAACCTCAGGTACATGAATGGAGGGCATTAAGACCATGTAAGTCAGTGTCTTTGTGATGAGAGCTGTGCTCTAGTTCAGTGGGCATCCTTCCTCAGACCAAGGGGACTGAGGAAAGCCATTTCTAGTCTTCTAGTCTAAAAATAACATTTTCTAGTCATCAGAAGAGCTTGCTATTTATTGTGACCAGTCTGGTTTTCAGGTGTAACAATAATGTTCTTCAGTAAAAATTCTATGAAAACCCCCTACCATGACAAAGAAGCTCTCTAGTTAGTTGAATGAACAAAATAGTAGGACACCGTGAATTTGGAAAATGATGCTTACCCATCTATGAAACTTAGATGAATAGTCCTGTTTAAGGAAAGATGGTAACAAGTATTATTACCAAAGTTTTACTTGCATTAAAGCTATTTCTTATGTTCATCTATATAGACAGAAATCCATTATATTCTTATGTGTGATGAAGCTGCAGATACTATTTCACCTTGTATACAATAACAGAAACTGTGGAACAAAATTAATGAGCTGAATAGCTAGTTCATTTAGTCATTCCCCAAGCTCTGCATAGAGAAGATGCCATTGAAATATATCAGCTTCTCTGCATGATTTATATGTGACCACATCATGTACCTCCACAATGTACTGAGTCTGAACTGGTTTTACAGCTTACTTCTCCCTCACCCAAAAACTCCATAGGCATTAATGGTTTGCACTTATTGTAGAAGTTTGTTACTGTCTTTTCTGTTCTGTGGAGCATTTTATTAAGATTATTCCCTGAAGAAAGTTTATCAATTTCTAAACACTGGATGTTCCCTAGACTGACATCTCTGACTATAAGTGAAAAGAAAAGAGTCTTCTATGTGGAGAATATTTGAAGAGTATACTTGCTAAACAGTCTCACCCAATCAAAAAGGAAAAGGACTAGGAGGCACGGAGTGCTGTGTCTTCAGATTAGGGGTAACTGACTAAAAATACAAGTGCATATAAAAAACCTGTAGAATACTGCCTCTAGTAACATATATGCAAGATGTTTCATTTTATTTAGAATACTGGGTTCAAGTGGTTTCAGCTAGTTACACTCTTAACTTCAGTTCAGTTGGATGCAGTTATGCTCTCAACTCTATTACTGCCCGGATGTGTTACATGAAAAGTGAAACTGCAAACACGGGCTCAAGACCATAAATGCCAACGTATTTTGAATATATCTTGGGGTATTTTTAGGCTGCATACAGAAATTCCTCCAGATGACCAGTGTTAGCATTAGTGAGAGTTTAGACATTATAAAAGCTTAAACATTTGACTGCAGGCCCGGAGGGCACATAGGCACAGTGATTCATAGCATGGGATAATATACTGCAGGGTTACAAGGCTCTAGCATTTCTTACTTACAGAGAAATGAATGTAATATCTAGTCTCTACTATGGCCTGTGTATTGAGCACTAGTGGAAGGTTTAAAAAAAAATACAGCATCCAAATATAGGACAATAACAAAAAAGAAGAAAAAATTGTGAATGCTGTAGGTAGTAAGTGAATTCTCACAGTGTTGACGTAACAAAAGGTAACATCTGGCTATGTGCCACCTTTTAAATGAGTAAGATATGCACAGAGCCTAGAGAAGGCCTATGGCTAAATAACTGCTTTGCTTTGCTTTGCTTTGCCAGCTGCGCAATTCATGATGCCAGAAAAAGAGACAAAGGTTCAAAACAAAACTTCATTCACATTTACCTTCTTGAAGATAACTTCCTCCCAGTTCTCAAACTTCTCAGTTTTTCTCACATTTCTAAAGTGTCTCAAAAACTAGGTAACAGAAAGAGATTTGTGGATGCCAAGTCATGGCACATTACTGAGTCAGCAGTGACAGTAAAAAGAGTATAGTTATAGTAGTGAGTCAATTAGCACCAGAAAACAGCAAAGTCAATATGCTGTTTTTTTCTGGTAATGAGAGTAAATCAGTTTTTTCTTGCATACTTTAATGTATGAATAGTATTAACACAGAGATACACTTCTACACATTTTTTTACGCTTGAGGGTAGATCACAGTGCAGTAACTAGACAGCACTCAAAAACATGACAGTGTTTTTCAGATATGGGAAATAAAGCCACTCAGCCTGGAAATGCAGATTGTAGCAATCACAACATTCCAGAGCATTTTTTTTCCCCTCTGTATTAACTGTCAAATAGAATAATAGGAACCACAGAATGTTATAAATTTGCCAAAAAAACAAAGCTTTGTCGGTACTCTGACAATCTTAAAAGCCACCTTACAGCACAATGGCATCTGCACTTGAACAGAATCCTCTGAAAGCATTGTACAGGAGAAGCCCATCGACTTGAATCAACTCCAGCTACTGCTGTAAAAATTGTGAAGTAACAAGTCATTTAATTAAAGCCTTCTAATTACAAGATATTTGTCTAGAGCTTTGGGATACGTGTTGCAGGCTCTTGGCTTACTTGTCAATGATTTTATTTTTTTCCTTAAAGAACTGTTTTTGCACTGCTTTGATTATGTTAACTGTGTTTTAGTTACTGTATTGGTGAGCTCTGTAGGAAAGTAGGCAATAAAACTCAGGACTGTTTGCATCAGTCAACTGGACTGTTTGCATCAGGACTGTCTGCATCAGCTGAACACAGCTTGTCATTAGGACAAATTACTACTGGGAGAATGATCGTATCCCTGTATCTATTTTATTTCTACAGCAGAAGCACCAGTTTGACTGATAAAACTGAAAACAACCTTCTGCTCTAGAAACTGTCATTCACATCACCCATCCTGTCCTAGTTTCAGCTGAGACAGCATTAAAAGCACAGCAATGCTTGGGTTGTTGCTGAGAAGAGTCACCGCCATGATGGCATGGGGGCGGGGGTGGGGCAGAAGAAAGGTGCCTGAGTTTGGCACAGGCTATTCCATATCACGTGACATCGTGCAGAAAGCCAAGGGGAGGTGGCCAGGAGTGACAGCTGCTTGGGGGTTGGCTGGGCATTGATCAGTGAGCGGTGAGATATTGCATAAATAGCAGGCTGTTGTACTGTGCAATGGGTGCTGGTTAGCAAGTGGTGAGTGACTGCACTGTGGAGGTATATACATATATATATGTATACATATATATATATATGTATATATATATATAATAGAATCACAGAATTGTTAAGGTTGGAAAAGATCTGTAAGATCACCTAGTTCAACCATCCACCTGCTATCAATACTGCCTACTAAACCATGTCCTCAAATATATATATATTTATATAATAAAATAATATATATATATATAATTAACAGTTATAATCACGTTTATTTCCATTTTCCTTTTCTGTCTTAGTAAATAGTTTTTATCTCAACCCATGAGTTCTATTTTGCTTAGCATTCTCTCCCTCATCCTATTGCATGTTACTGAGTGAACACCTACGTAGTGCTGAGCTGCTGCTGGATTAAACCATGACAGTTCTCAGAGAAGGGCAGAAATTTTACAGGAGGAAATTAAGGAAGTAGTCTGCATTTGCTGAAGTAGTAATAAAAAAATCTTAAGGAAGCATGGGCACAGGAATAGCCAGTACAGGCTAGGAAACTTCCAGTGGAACATTTTCAGGTATTTACTGGACATATTGAAGTCTTGGTAGGCTAGAGAATAAAAGATAAACTACTTACCTGAAAAAATGCAGGTTGAAGCCCATTTCTGGTACATGGTTAGAATGGAAATGGATTGCAGAACCACAAAACTTGGTCTTTAACAAACAGTAACTGCCAATGTTAAACGTTGCTCATAGCAGTTCAAGTCAAGTTACACAGCCAACAGCATTCACCTTTTCTTGTTAAGTGGCCATTAAATTCTTGCATTCATTTAAAATACATGGTTGCTGAAAGATTTCTAATGATTCATGGGAGGTATCTGCTATGATACCTGCAGCTATGTGTTTGGTGGGCCATCACACTGAAAGACTAAAATAGCTAGCCTGATGTGGTCATAAATTGAAGAGTAATTCTGACCTTGGAGGATGGGGATGTTTTGACAAAAATCAGGTAATTTCATTTTACAACTCTGAAAACTTGAGAAGAAATCCAAGATTACATCACTGAGTAATCACTAAAAGCAGAGCAAGTGCCACATTCTGGACACTTCCCATTCTTCAGGACACACAGTGACTCCCAAAAATAATTTCACAGAAATATTATTAGGAAGCAAAATATGAGTAGTTTGAAGTGCTGACTTGTGAGACTGCAGCTGTGCTACAAGCAAAGCCTGTAAATACTCCCTACCATGCAAGCTTCATAGTCTGTTTCTTCAGTAGAATTTGGGGCCAATTCAGCTACTGTCCTCCCCCCAAAATTCCAGTCATTTTGAAAAACAGCAGAAGAAAGTCTGTTTCCACCAGGCAGTTTGCACGCAAGCACAGTTTTTGGAGGGCAAGAGGATTAGGTAATAGACACAGGAAATTCTATGCCATCTGTCACATCACTGGCACCTGCAAGCTGCTAGAAAAAAAGTAGTCCCTACATACTAGAACTAAAATTGTACTGTAGCAGGAACAAGTGAAGGCCATGATGGCCCAAAGGAGGATTTTTTTCTCAGTTACGTATGTAATCATCTGTTCCATTCACTGGAAAACAATGAGATGTAAACAGCCGGATATAATTTTGAACCCATATATGGTCGTCTCAAATAAACAGTATACCAGGATAGGCCTCAAATGGCAAGAGACACACAGCAACAGATGCCTGATGTGCCAGCCAATTAAAAAGATCTCAGAGTATCCTTTCTACCATGGGATAGCTCAGCATCTCTGTCCTCTTGTAAGTCACTGGGACATTGGAGCTGTAACAAGAATTACTGGAGTCAGTCCAGGACAATGCAGACCGTTAAGGACTTCCATTTCAACTACCACAAAGTAATTATTTTGTTTTAAATCAACATCGAGAGAGATAACTACCTTGATTCTGACCAACTTGAGTAACTGCTTTATTTACTTGACTGCACTTGCTCTCTCAGTGGTGAATTGCCTTTGGTTTTTAATTGAAAACCACAAATTCAAAGTTAATGCCAGCATTTATCAACTTATCATAGAATCATAGAATCACAAAATGTCCTGGATTGAAAAGGACAACAATGATCATCGAGTTTCAACCCCCCTGTTATGTGCAGGGTTGCCAATCACCAGACCAGGCTGCCCAGAGCCACATCCAGCCTGGCCTGGAATGCCTCCAGGGATGGGGCATCCACAACCTCCTTGGGCAACCTGTTCCAGTGCGTCACCACCCTTTGAGTGGAAAACTTCCTCCTAATATTTAACTTTAGATCTCCCCTGTCTTAGTTTAAAAACATTCCCCCTCGTAGTACCGCTATCAACCTCCCACAGAATTTCAGATTCTAGTCTGACCAAAAAATTAGTTTTTTAGTTTGCTAAACTGTGAGAATTTCTAAGTTAGAAATATAGGAATATCAATTCTTAGGAAGGTTACTGCCATATAAGCATCCCTATTCTGGTGCAACATTTGTAAGTAAACAAATACTAAGAAAAAAGGAGGAGTCTCAAACAGATCAAAGAAATTCAGCAGATAAATATGTATTAAAATAAAATGTACATGTTTTTGCTATAGTTGGATTGTCCACTTCATGAAAGACAGACATCTTTTGCAGTTATTCAAGGAAGATACACAACTTGAAAGAGCAAAAAAAGCTGCAAGTAAAAAGAATAAAAAGTAGCAAAACAGACATTAAACACTGACAGTACACAGCCTATATTAGAAGTGGAAAATGAAAATTCAAAGAACTTTAAAGGTTTTCTTTTTATGAAATTTCAGCTTGTAAGACAGCAGGATGGATTAGTCTCTGCAAAACTGATGTTGCAACAAACAATACCACTGAGTCCTCTCCTCCTATCAATAGTTCTGCAAATCTCCTACTGTTGACATAATCCTAATTTCCTCTTTTAAGATCAACATTTCTGAAATGACAGTCAAGACAGAGTTTCTTTTCATTATTCTGTAGACCTAAATTCACACTGCCATGCCATTTAGATAAACACTGAACAATGAGATAAGCTGCAGAAGTATGCCTGTATCTGTCCTACTGGGAAGGTACCAGGTTGCAGATAGCCAATAGGGCTCCCAAAAGGAAGATGGAAGTTACACATTCAGTACAACTACTGGGATGGTATTATATTATTAACTGGAGAGATATTGTTAACAAAAGAGTTAACAACAAGGTAAACAATATAGCTTCATAACAGGGCATAGCCTGTTAAATTTTATCTTGAAAGGAAGGTGTTTGCTGTGACTTTTGAATGCTATATTTAAGCCAAGTGCTAAGCCCTTCCAGAGAGTACTTGTGTGCCTACAGCTTCTGAAAGCTGCTTTAATGTGCTGCAATGCACAAGCAGAAACTAAAGGCATCCACTTATTTGAAAGCTCAGGCCTGAACTGAAACAGGTAGGATTACTTCTTTAAAAACAAGTTATCTGCACCTGATGTTGACTTCAAACGATGTCTCTTGGAAACAGCTCCCTGAGGAAATAGCTCTGGAAGATCAGTGACCTTTCCAGTCGCAGGCCTAACATCAGCATCCTATAAGCCTGCTCTGCAGGAACACAGCAACGAAACAGAGAAGTGAACTGCAGTTAAACTGTGCTAGGTCAGATCAGCTGAAGTTGGTGAGGTGAGAACAGCTGTGACATAAAACGTACATTTGTATATAACAGGTCAATACGCTCTAGGTCCTGTCACACCTGTGTTCAGGAAGAAGTAACTATCAATGTCCATAAAACACACCGAGATATTTACCCAGGTACAGACGTTATTGTGAATGCCCAACACCGCATGTCCTGGTACCTCGCGCCTACATAGCAGTACACACCGAACACCTCATCTGTTACTGCAGTCACGCGGGGTCACACAGCCGTCCACCCAGAGCCACAAGACAGCCACACCCCGCCCCGCGCCATCATGGCGGCGGCTCTGCCCGCCCCGCCGCCCCGCTCGGCCCCGCGCGCGCAGCCACACCTCGCCCGTCCCTCGGCGCCGCCGCTCACGGAGCGGTGCGGGCGGCGGCGCGGGGCGGCGGCTGACCGCGCAGCGAAGATGCGGCCGCTCGGTCCGCTGTGATGCGGGAATCTGAGAAACCTGTGGAGGCTGCCGCAAAACTCATCCGTTCCTTGGTTTATTTGCGAACCGCTTCTCAGTTTGCATAAGCACGTGAGGTTTCAGACGGAGGGCGCGGCGGTGCCGTGGAAACGTGGCTCCCGTAAGCGCTGCGGTGCCGGAGAAATGCCCCCCGCTGCGCCGGCACTGTTCGTCCGACCGCGTCTTGGCGGTACCTGCGTTTGGGAACAGCCGCCTGAAGGATGAAGCGCGGGAAGAGTGAAGTTTCATCACAAATCTCTGAGGAGCGCCCCGAGACCCCACTAAGAACTGCAGCCACTGCCGTGGCACCAGGGTGAGGCGTTCGTTGCACACAGACGGGCACGTCCCGCTAGCTGTATGGCTTTGTGGCTTTCTTATGTATGTTCTAACAACAACAATAAACATTAAGTTTTGTTACTTCTATGCATTCACTAATTCTGTATGTCATGAAGGCTGCTCAGAAGGCAATGCCTCTTGTTTTATTGTCAGCCCATGATGTCAGAGGCAGGTGTTGTTGGTATGGCAGCATAAGTTGAACCTTCCCAACAATATTCTGTTTCGTTCTTGTGTGACAGACGGCAGCAGAGGGGCACTGACAGAATGCTGCCTGACATGGAAGTGTGGATGGAGCAAAGGTGTGTCAATGAATTCCTCCAAGCAAAGAAAAACAACAAAACAAACAAAAAACACCCCAACTTTCATTGACACTTGTGAACATGACTGAGATCAAATACTGAATGTGGGCACAGTGAGCTGGTGGGTAGTGTGTACCAGCAGTGACAACAGTGGATCACCTCTGCTGTTCATTATGAGAATGTCATGCTGGTTACTGCTCATCACTGGTGAAAATGCACAGCTCATGGTGGTGACTGTTGAAAAACTGTAGCTGAGAATTTGCTCTGTTAAATAGTGTTACTGTGCTTTTTGTATCTATTGTAGTTTCTGTGGAAATAATTAGGAGGCATTACTTTCAGAGCAACCTTTCGTAGATATGACCCTGACAGTTCCTCCTCTTAGTGTGGCCCACACAAGCCAGAAGGTTGGACACCCATACTCTAGAGCATTTGAGGGGTGGGGGGGCAAAAAAATGATAAAGCTCTACTGGGTAAATCAGTAAAAGAAAAACATACAAGTCCTTTCTGCAAAACCAGTTAAAACCATACGTGACTCTTCTATTCAACCTTTTTTTAGTATCCAACTCTGAAAAGAAGATTCTCAGGAGTTTTAAGAGAAATAAGAAAATGTAAGCTATGTCAGTAGACTTAAATTCTCCACTCCTGGACAAACTGTGTGCAGTTTGTAGAAAGAACATTTCTTACATCTCTTCAAGCATCAGAGTCTGTACTGTTTTCATACTTTCGAACTTTAATTTAGAGTTCCTTGATTGCAATGATAATGATGCATAACTTGATGTTAAAAACATCAAGTATTTCACTGGCAAACTGACAGTTTACTCCTGTTTATAATATTGTGACTCAGTTTATGCTGTCTAGGTATGATGAAAAGATGACTTGATCCTACAAATCAAGAAGTAACTACAGAGAGCCAGTTACAGGCCTAACGGAGAATACAACCTCGTCTTCTGAGGACAGCACCCTTTGTAACAGTGATGTTTTGTTTGTTGGCTTAGTACCAGCTTCAAGGAATACAAGGGAAGGTTTGGATGCAGAGAACATGTTGACCAGGACAGATGGCAAAAGGCTGCTGCTCCTAGCACTCGTGTTCACACAGGCTATGTGTTTTCCTTCTAGACCTATGCTTGCATACTCTGTCCTTCCAGCAGTTCCAGTATCTTTTCGGTCTGAACGGGTGGTGCTGTGACATTGGTCCCATTGTCCTCTGCCCAGTAGCACATTAGCCATCCAGCCTTATAGTTCCTAACTCTTCAGTATGTTAGTATGGCACCCATAGACTAAAGACTACACAGTTTAGATGTACAAGACTTTTATTAATATAACTTATGTAAAAGCATCTTCCAGCTCCTAAGCATTTGAACTTATCCTTCCCCCCACCGATAAGTAAATAAATAAATAAAATACATCTAATCAGCCAATTAGCTGCAAGCAATCAAAATGCAAGCCTTCAGCATTGATCTACCTCAGTCCCCTGGTTTTGGCCCAAGGCACCAGGTAATACAGAAGCATACCTTTAAAGTCAAAGCAAAACTATTTCAGGCACAGCTAAAAGGCTCTGTAACCCATATGCAGCATATCTCCTACTAACAGACTGCTACCGTGTCAGGGTATTAGAGTAGCAATATGGCAGTAAAAACAGCAGGGAGATGCTCCTTTGTGTTTGTTTTTAGTGGGTTATAAGTAAGTTTGTGTTGCTTGTAGAAGGCTCGTGGGAAGCCCCACCACTCTGTCATCTGGTAAGTTACTGCCATACTCCAAAGCGGGTGCTGCAGAACTCAAGTTTTTTTCTGCAGTGAAGCACAGTGTAACTTCTAGATGTTCTTCACACACCATTACACTTTATTTTTTCTAATTTCAGTATATACTCCTGCTTCAAAATTTCTGTTTCACCACTGTAATTCTCTCAAAAAGCTTTAGGGAGCTTGAACCTTCCTTGGAGATTTATCTCCTAGGACTAAGAACCAGCATATGTTTGCAGTAACAAAGGACAGCATTTTCAAAGCAAGGTACTGCTACCACCAATCCCTGACTGCATTTAAAACAAGTCACATGCACACCAAATTTTGATTTTTAAAGACTCTCCCTTTTTCCTTTAGTTTTCAACGTTCTCCCGTAAGAATAATGTTGATTTCGTTTTGTTTGTTTCAGCAAATAAATTATTTCAGGAAATGATGAAATAAGTAGAGAATTTTGAGCCACTGCTGAGACATCTCAATGTGTTTTTCCCCATTTTCATTTAGAGGAGAAACATGGTGAAGTGCACCTGATGACACCACCTGATCAGACAGAGCTGAACCAGCCATACCATTTGTTACAAACACAGTAACTCTCAAAATTACAAGATCCCTGCTGACCACATAAAAGTTTAAAGTGTACTGAGAAGCACATCTCATACAAATTGTATCTTGATAGAGAAGCTTAAGCACTGAAAACAGTGAATTTTAGTATGAAAATACTCGTGACAGTAAATTGTCATATACTGTTCATGCTAAAATATCCTGTGAAAATCTAACTCTACTTAATAAAACAAATTCTGACATAGACTTTTGTACATCCACGTTTATCAACTAACCATTTATTTAAAAATGACAAACTCTGCCTAACTGGGCAGTTTTCTGTAGAGAAGAAAAAACATTGCTCCTTGGTGTGGCTGGGTTTCCAGGAAGGCCTTTGCTTCTCACCACCATTTCTGCAATATTCTTGCCAATTTCAATCCAACCAAGAGCTGAAGTCTCTGAGTCCAGATGTAGACATAATAAATAAATAAACAAATAAATCAAACAGAAGACAGAACTGCTTCCCAGCCATTTGGAATCTCTCTCTGAACTTAGTAAAAGTGAGCTATGACACCAATAATGCTTTGGGACATCGTTTATTCACAAAAATAACAACGTAATAGCAGCAGTTGACATTTTTTTACTTGTACCATTTCATAGTTGCTTCAATAATGCAAAAATATATTCTACTAACACGGAACAAGCTTGGATATACATTTATTAAACTTAAAAGGCCTCCTTTACTAACAAAACATCTGATTTAGAGGAGGGGCAGTAATATTTTTGCTGCTGTAGTGCTCAGGATACCCAGGCACATTTGAGCACAGGCTGTGATTCGTGCTGTGTAAAACAAACTTACCATGGCTCCTGTATCACAGTGAAACACACCACAAATGATCTACTGATAAGCTACATTAACTCTGCAAGTTAAATTCCTCTCCTGATATTCCTAGAGCAGATCACTCAGTCCTTTGATCAAATTATTATGAAATTTATGTATTCATGAAGCACTAGCTTCTAAGTAGACCATGATATACCCATCGTTGTAGCAGCAGTTTTGAATCTTTGTGCTAAAAGTTTTTCTTAGTACAGCAACTTACTCTTCTAAGAAATCTGCTTGCTTCCTGTCATTACCTTTATCCCCTTATCACTCCCTAAATATATTTGACATTTAACTATCAAAGAACACAGAAAGTAAATTTGCATAATTCTACTGTAAATAAAAACAGATCTGCTGAAGCAGATCTGAGTTATTATATCAATGTATTAACCTTCTCAATAGTTAAAACTAAAATACTACTATAGTCATTAGATTAAAATATCCTTTAGGAATAGTTACAGATTTGCTACCTAGCCCACTAATATCTGCATTATAAGAACTACTTAACTGTCAGCTAAGAACATCAAGGACTGAATGACAGTAAGAACAAATGACTTTTTCCACTGCTGATAAAAAATCTTTCTGACCAAGAAAGACAGATAACCTCTATGTGAGAAGAAAAATCTCCTTTGCACAGTTAGTACAGAACATATTTTGTACTCCAATCTTAAGCCTTTCATCAAGTTTGGCACTTGTTTATCTTATAGTAAAAAAAAAAAAACCAAAAAAAAAAAAAAAAAAAAGCAGTGAATCCAAATAATGTGTAAACTGCAGCCCTCCAGAAGAAAATAAACAAACAGCTAAAATCTCATTTTTACTTCAGTGTCCACCTGTAATAATCTCAAAAATTATAAAATAGCTATGACAATTTTTTCTTAGGCCTTCTTGATAATAAGAGTTCTTGATTTTGGAAAACATCTTGAAAACTGGAATTCATAAATAGATCCTCAATTTACTCAAAAATTTACTCAATTTACTCAAAAAGTACAGAACTGAAGCCTTAAGAGAACTGCTCTCAGACAGTGGGTTAAGGAGCTGTATGCATGTATCATCAGACAACTTCCTCAAGCTGTTTTACACTGAAGTGACTACTGAGAAAAATTAGATCCCATGGTGCGGCTTACCTACACACGAAGCATTCTTGAATTTTAAATGAAAATAAATACTACATATAGAGACATTGTCAAGGAGTTTAAAATTAAACACAAGTGAATTTATCTGACATTAGGCAAAAGTAATCCCTTTTATACAATGCTTTCAGTATTAGTTTAATTACACTTTTCACCATATAAAAAATAAACTTCACATACAGGCTGGAAACTTTCCTGTTTAGCCATTAGCAAACTAAATCAAATTTCAGGTTGTAATAACACTAAGAATATTTATGAATTTCACCTATCCACACTCTATCCGCTGGTGAGAAAACTGGACCTCTCTGAACTAAACATCTACAAATCTACATTATTTCAGTCACTTACAGCTCTCAGTATTTGTGTCACTACATCCAAACCTTGCTTTTAAAATAATGACAACACCAAAAACAGTAATTCATTTATATAAAATCTGAAGTATCATCAGGTGTCACCTAATTTGCAGTACTTCTCTGTGCTGAAGTTACGTACTTAGAAATTGTTTTACCCTCAGAATTCCACTTTCACATTGAAACAAGATGATCTGTCTTTTATTTTTTCCTTTAAGTGAATGGCTTGCAAAATTAAAACACATGTTTCATTACAAAAAGAGAGTGATTCAGAGAGGCTTCAGTTTTAAGTGTAAAGAATATACATACCACTATGGCATTACTGCTTTTAGTGGTTATAATATTAAATAGAGTAACTGAAAATAGTAACAGAGACTTGTATGCAGCATGTAAGAAATTGTGTCATACAAGGCAGCCTTTACTTTTTTTTTTTTATCTCTTGATTAGACCAAAAGAGTATCACAGAAATTCCTAAATACAATTACTATTACAAACTGAAGGCAAACCAGAGAAGCTACCATTAACAAACAGATCCGCAGAATTCAAAATTAAATTTATTGCCTTACACAAACCTACGCTGGAAAACACCAGCAAACAAATTGCAAGCAACACAGAGCATGATACAGACTGCAGAATTTACTTCAGCAGAGGAGTAAACCATTCAAATGGTCAACTCATCACATAAACCAGGCTGTGCCTAGGTTGATGCTGTTAGCCAGCTGGTTAATTACAGCTAAGTCAGTTATACCTATCTGAAATTGACATTAAAAAAAATAATAACAACAGGCAACTAATGTGTAGGCAGAATCCAAAGGCCAAGTTAAATGAAATGACATCTAAAACAATACAGCTACCACGAACTACACTGTTCTCAAAACTATCACTTAGTTTTATCAACTCATAGAAGTGCAAAAGCAAACTACCTGACATAGCAGTTCAGCATGCAAATCCAATATGATGAATGCATGGACTTCCACTGAAGACAGACACATTTAATGGGTGAAACACACAAATGTGGCAGAGCAAGGAGGTACTGTTCCAGTACTGGTTTTAAAATGATCTGCCCTCTGTGGTGATGGGTGTTTTACAAAACATTTATCATTTAATGGTGCCTTTTTTTTTTTTTTTTTTAAAGAAAGAAGGGAACCATTAAACACCTAATACAAAGAGATAAAACTATCCTCACAGAACTACAAAGTATTACAAGGCAGAACAGAAAATACAGTATTTGTAAGAAAACACGGTTAGGGGTCAGGAGGAAATGTGTGTATTTTGTGTATATTCCTTTTTTTTCCCCTCTTTTCTCAAAACTTTTTTTAAAGGAACTATTAATTCACATAAAATCTATCTCAACATGCTGCGCATATATGACATGTTAGCTATTAATGCTGCCATCGTTACCTATGAATTTTCCAAGTCATTCTTCTTCACTAACTGTGCACAATCATCTACATATTTTGAACTGTGTGAATTCAGGATAACTAAACTAAGAAAATCAAACTAGGATGAACTGAAATATGTTATACTATGAGAATTATAATTTCTCCCAGAGAAGCAGTAAATTATCTTGTCAAAGATATTATAAATAATACAGGTATATTTTAACTTGCATCCACATTTCAAATCAAAAAAAGCTGCCTGAATAAAACCTGATGACCAACTAAAAATGTTTCTTTAATAAGTGTGTAACAGCAGAAACTTCCCTCTAAAATACTTAATTTTATTAGTGAAATGGTAACAAAGATAACAAGTACACAAACAACCTCTTTGCTCTACGCTACTTACACATCATAAATAAGACAGCTGTAGCTGCAAGACACAATCCTTCACAACCTTTCTTTAAGCGTACAGATTTGTCATTCTTTTATCAGAGTAAGCTGTTAACCAACCATCAGCATGTGGCTTAAACATCACAAAAATGACTGTCTATACTTTACATGGTAAAGCATTTTCTATAGTCTTAAATGTACACAGTGGGAAGAAGAATAAATCCTATCAAAAATGAAGAGTGATTAAGCAGCTTCACAATCAAATTAGGATTAACTTAGGAATTGAACAAATTTTTCATTCCCTGTATTATGCTTTTTAAAAATTATTTTCGTAAGAATTAACTATGCAAAAGAAAAGGAAATTGAAGGCAAACTGCTAGTATTCTATTAAGCCTTTTTAAATTTCTAACTGAATGAAACTCCTTCCATGAGGTAAGGCAATTAATTCATTTGATTGTAATAAGGTGTATAATCTACCTGATTTTAGGTATAAGTAAGTTTGTAAATATGACTCTTAAAAAATCTCACAACAATGAAACTGGTTATATTAGCTCAGAGAGCACAAATTATGGTTTTACTTGAAAAAAAAACAAACAACCTGTTTTGTCATTTTCCTTCTTACATGCTTTCTCACCAAAGTATGAAAAAAGATTCTCTAACATATAACTCCTATGTAAATTAGAACATTTCTTCCCCAAGTATTTTCCACCCCCAGCTCTGCATTAAATTCATTTTATAACACCTGATGGATATCAGAGAAAAGGATGGAGAGGTAACTGTTAAGGCCATCCAAATGTAATTAAGTATCTTAAGGGCTGCCTGTGATGCAGGTGTTCAGAAAATACTTTGTATTCAGCTACTATATTTGTACAGTGGTGGTCCCCAAAATGCATCATTACATTTACTCTATCTTTTCTGAAAATAAAAAATAATTCTAAAAATGGACCTGTACTACTTAAACAAGTGAACTAAACATCCATTCTGAAAAATCACTTGCATTCTTGTCTTTAGCATGGTAGTGGCAAAACAGCAATAGAGATGATGCAAGATTTAGCTGAAAATATGTAATAGCACATACACATTTCTTGAAAATACCATGTTTTAAGAAGGCACTAAAGCTTATGCTTGTGCTCTCAAATTTTTCAAACAAGTAAGAAAAAATTTCATTTCATAATGGCACCTGTACCATTTGCAGCTGAACAGACACACTGCAGTGCATGTCAAAAAACAAAGCTGTTAAGTTCTCCTAATATACAGATGTGCTGAATTCTGGAACAGACGAGAACAACAAAACAAAACAACCTGAAAATAACTCAATAAACTAACCTATTATCATCATACATGGCAATATTCCTTTTAGGAACAGAAAAGTAGCATGCATGCATTGTTCAAATACTTTAAGCAAATACTGAGTTTAGGGATATTGGTAAGAAATTTTAAATAATAAAACTCACAAACCTCAAGCAGTGAGCAAATGAAGAACACACTAGTCATTGGGCATATATCATAAGAACCATAAAAACTTTTCCAACAGCTTCCTACACCAAAAGAAGGTGTGTACATTTATGCACCACTTCCAAGCACATAAAGAAGTACACACTGAAGTTTCTGTGGACTTTTTAACCCACAAAGTAAAATAACACAAAATTCATCAACAAGCAACATTTTAAAACAACCTTCAATGTTTATCTTCAGCTTTTTTTTTTTTTTTTCCTTTTTTTTTTTTTAGGGGTAGTAAAGGTTTACTTCCTTCAGTTTCTATTTAACAGCCTATGACAAAACTTAACATAAATCATTTTTCCTATAAGTACAGCCATCATGGAAATGCATGGAGTTTCAGAGATGAATAATTCTGATGACATATGCTTTTTCATGGTATAACTACTGGTCCGTGCTTTCCTGCTTTACAGCAAGAAGACAACAAAGCTATCACAAGAGCTACTAGTGCTATCAACATGGTCAGGTTGATTGCTTTATCATTATCTTCCTCATTCTGGGAAAAAGAAGCTTTGGATTTCATTCCTTAGTTGAGACAGAGGTTGATTCTTTGCTTTAAACCTCTTCCATTTTAACTGAGAGGTTATCTTCGTTTGGTTGACAGTTTCCATTCTGCTGAAGTTTGACTTCATCTGTCCTTTGTGTATCTCTGTTGTCAACATCTTTGTCTGTTTCTGAATTCTGATCCTCTTTAGCGTGATCTTTGTCCTGTCAAAGACAAAATCTTTCTCTCAGCGTTAAGGGATATGACTTCGGTCATATCTGAACAGTATTAACTGCTGGTATTCTGACTTCCTCTATTTTTCATGCATAATTAATATAAGCAATTGAAAAAAATGTTGAAGTAGATACATCAGCAACTTCAGGTGGCTGAAGTCCAGCATCATAATCAAGTGTAGCTGAAGAAATCACTGTTGTAGAGTGATCTGTCTTTACCTCTAATATCCACATAAAACAACAAACAGTTGGAACAAACAGTGGAACTTACAGTAAGAATTCATCATATATTGTAAACAAAGCAAGATTACAATTTTCATTTCATGTATTTTGTGACTCGACTCATGCATTTTACCAGTGTTCTTCAGTAAGTGGTCACATATCATACACATCAGACATTTTATAATAGCTAAATCATTATGAATACAACAAGCTACTCTTTAAAGGCACACTGCTTTTCAAAACAGAGGTTTAATAATTTGCAGATTGTTCTTTTCTTAATCACACCACCTTCTATTTTGCAAGGGAAAATCTCACAGTATTCTTCCCCAGATCTTCATTTTAGTTCCTGCAGAGTTCAACACACAGACCAGAACCAAAGCAACCAGGGACAGGCTGCACTGCAGTGTGAAAATGTATTAAAAAAATTAATATTTGAACAATCAGGTTGTCCCAGAAGCCTACTGCTTAGCTACACCGTCAGCTTCCTGGATCCGTCCACAGTTAGGCAGCCAACCAACCCTTAAAATATGGCAACAAACAGAAAAGAGAGAGAAACAAAAATATTGTGTTTTTGTAGACTATACATACAAGTTCCTAGTGGTCGAATAAAGTCAAACACAAAAATTGGCCTACTAACATCTCACAGAAAAAACTTTCATCTCCTGCTAGCAGAAGCTAACCTCAATTGTTTCAAGCGGCAATAATTTGCTGAGGAGAAAAGGGAAAATGAAAAGAAAGAAAAAGAAAGGAGGATATTCCAGTTATCACTCCTGCAGCACTCCACTCTTGTAATCGCTTGATCACAGAGCTTACCTTCAAAGTAGTGGTGCTTTTGTCAGATTTCTCCCTTCCCTCTTTCTCTTTACTACTTTTTTTCTTGGAGGTGGAGCGTTCTCTTTCTCTTCCTTCATTACATGTATCTCTTTCTCTTTTTTTTTCTTTCTTGTTTCTGTTCAAGAAAATTTATATTCAAATTAAATGATCCAAAAACAGCAAATGAACTACCAGAGCTTATATGAACTGTACATTGCACAGCACAGTAACTAAGAATATTGGTATTCTGGTTTCTCTATGAAAGGTTTGGCCATCTTCAAACCCTTTAGTTGCCAAATAAATAAATAAATAAAACCCGAAATGTAACGGCAGCATAGAGACGAGAGGATTTTCTGAGTTAAAAGAGCTACGGAACACATGTTTAGAGTGCACAGTATTAGCAAAAAGTGAATTAAACCGTACTTGAGAAAGGGCTCTATAAGATAACATTTGTCTCACTGACAGACAGATGATATTTAAAATCCCTGAAGTTGTTTGTTTTTTTGAATTAAAACTGGATCACTGACCAACAGAAATTGTCTGCATCCACTTTTTATTAGATATCTCTAATAATAAATAATAAACAAACAAACAAACAAGCAAACAAATAATAGAAGAAATTGACTTATTTCCTCCAGATCTTTATGTTGTATTTCAATTTAACAAAACACTGTATCTTCCTTACTGCTCAATAGTGTTTACATCAAACTGACCTTCTTGGAGAAGGAGTTCGTGAAGACTTCCTTTTTGTTCCTTTGGATGTTTTAGGAGACTTAGAAAGACTCCTACTCTTCCTCTTGCGCCTTTCTCTGCATGACAAAAAATTCCACATCAGCAAAAACCAACAAACAATAATCTCAGGAATTATAAAATCTCTTAAAAAGAACTGTCATAACAGCTAACTAAATATTCCTGAGTTTAACATTATATGCAATGATTTCTACACTACACAAAGCAGAACAACTTTTTCATGTTTCAGAGTGGTGGGAAAAGGGAGAATACAAGCATGAAGTAGAAAAAAAGACTGTGTCATTTCAGATTTTAATTTTATGCTTACCCACCCATGTTTGTACTTAAACCTGAAAAATGAAACATTTGCTAATACTGTATTAAATAAGAACTACTTCAATCGGGAGAAGATTCAAATTGAATCAGGAGCCACATCAAGACAAAAGTTATAATTTCAGTAATATGAACTTCAGAACTTAGAATTAAATACTCAGGATCTCCAGAATTTCAGTTCAGCATGACTGAAGTTCAGAAGCAAATAGTGCATAATGATGCTCAAGCTGTTGTCAAAAATAAAACACACTGTTTTATATTTATTCTTTGCCTAACAGTCTACACTCAACAAACACAGCTCAAAACAGCTTTTTTTACACAGATGCATTTGCTTGGTTTCTATTCTGGAATCTGGCTTTGAATACAACAGAACATTTACTAGCTGACTAACATATACTGAGGCACATGTTAAAATACATCAAAAATCGAGGAAGTAAAGCTTCATTCAACAAAAATGCAAAGCCTCTAGGTATCAAAGTAAGATAATTCTTTCCTCTCTCTTCATGGAATACGGAAAGAGAACAGTAAGAACTACTAATGAAGAGCAGGAAAGATAAAAACTAGCTGAAAGCACATTTCAACACATTCCACTAAAGATACAATTATGCATTCCAGTATCTGCAATTAACATCTAATTTCTCTGATGTTTATAAAGTCCAAGGAATCAAAAGTTATTAGATGAATCAGAAGGATATATTAAGACAGATTTTTAAAAACTAACTAGTTTCATACTCTGACAGTTTCATCTAGCCTAAACTTCTGAAGGACAAGAGCTTCACGGGACAAAATTTCAAAGATAATTTTGTTCAGTAGGCTCTTAAGATTGATTTTATGTTTGGTAAACAGAAATAAAAAGTAGTCGCAAGGTAAAACTGAGATAACACTGGTTTACTGTTAACACACATCTCATCTTGAACATCCCCATGTTTGTCAGTACATTTTTTCATATAAGGATACTGGAAATGCATTTTTATCCATGGATAAAATGGATACTTATATTGCTTTCCTGTGCGTCTGTGAATAGCTAGGTAACTTAATTGTGTTCAAACAATTTCAGGCTCCGATTTTCAAGTGCCAAGTAGGCGAAGTCAATCACCAAAGTAAACAGATTCCCTTATATACAAACTAACTGGGGCTTAACAGCCTAACTTATTGTTAGATACTTCTTGAGACAGTAATAGTTATTGAAGTTGGAAGAGCTCCATGAAATTCACCTAACCCTATTCTAGACCTCAATCAAAACAAGGTGAACTACAGTAGGTTACTCAGGGACACGCTTAGTCAGGCTTTGCATATCTCTATGGACTGAATCTCCTCAGTCTTCCTGGACAACAGGTTCTGGGCTTCCCATAAAATAAAACAAAACAAAACAAAACAAAACAAAAATCACCATAATTTAAGCATTAGAAAAAAATATTTTTCTGTATTTCAGTATCACAGAATGTCACAGATGGATAGAAATCCTGAAAGATCACCTAATCCAACCCCCTGCTGGTTCAGAAACACCTAGATCAGGTCACACAGAACACGTTCAGGAGGCTTTTGAATGTCTCCAGAGAAGGAGATCCCACAATCTCTCCGGGCAGCCTGTTCCAGTATTCTGAAACCATCATAGTGAAGAAGTTTTTTCTCATATTTTTGTAGAACCGCCTATGTTCCAGACTGTACCCACAGTCTCTTGTCCCATCATTGGATTTCAATGAGAAGAGCCTGGCTCCATTTTCCTGACACTCACCTTTTACCTATTTATAAACGTTAACGAGGTCACCCCCTTGTCTCCTCCAAGCCAAAGAGACCCAGCTCCCTCAGCCTTTCCTTGTAAAGGAGATGCTCCACTCCCTTAATCATCTTTGTGGCTCTGCACTGCGCTCTCTCAAGCAGTTCCCTGTCCTTCTTGAACTGAGGGGTCCAGAACTGGACACAACACTCCAGATGCAATCTCACCAGGCAGAGTGGAGGGGAAGAAGAACCCCTCTCAACCTATTAACTACACCACTTCTAATACACCCAAGGATGCCACTGGCCTTCTAGGCCACAAAGGTACAGTGCTGGCTTATGGTCATCCTGCTCTCCATCAGGACCAGCAGCTCTCTTCCGCTTATGCTGCTCTCCACAGTTCAGTCCCCAACCTATATTGGCACGTGCGGTTGTTTTAGTCCAGATGCAAGACTCAACACCTGTCCTTGCTATATTTCATTATATTTCCCTCTGCTCAATTCTCCAACCTGTCCAGGACTTGATGGATGTCAGCACAGCTTCCTGGCCTGTCAGCCACTCATTCCAGTTTTATGTCATCAGCAAACTCGCTGACAGTGCATTCTACTCCCTCATCCAAGTCGTTAATGAATGTACTGAATAGTACTAGTCCCAGTACTGACCCTTAAAGGACTCCACAAGACAGTGGCCTCCACCTAAACCCAGTCTCACTGGCCACAACTCTCTGGCTTCCTTCCTTCAGCCAGTTCACAGTCCACCTCAACACCTGATTGTCCAGACCACAATATGTGCCCTATTTCCTTTAGCTCCTTCACTGTCCACCGAGAAGAATCTGACTCCACTCTTCTTACACTCTTTATTTACACTCTCCCACTAGAAACTTGTGTGTATTCTTAGAACATTCCTCAGCCTTCTCCTCTCCAAAATAAAGAAACCCAGCTCTCCCAGACTCTCCTTGTAAGACTGGTGCTCCAAGACACTTCATCAGCTTTGTGGCTCTCCAGTGGATGTATTCCAGTTAGGTCTGTTTCTCTCTTGTACTTGGAAGGCCCAAAACTGGACACCAGATTCCAGATTTGGCACCACCAGCACTGAGGAAAAGCAAAGAGTCGCCTTCCTTGTCTGCTCACAACACTCTTCTCTAGAAAGAGCAGCTCAGCATACTGCTGTCCTTCTTGACTGCAAGGGTGCACTGCTGACTCACGTTCCCCTTGGGGTGCATCAGAACCATCAGTTCTCTTTCTGCCACTTGGCCTTCCAGTCAATCAGCACTCTTGCTGTACTGGTCTGTGGAGCTATTCCTGTACAGCTGCAGGACTCAGCACAGCCCTTTGTTCAGCTTCAAGTAATGCTCATCAGCTCATTTTTTAAGTCTGTTGATGTTTCTTTGAATAGCAGCACAGCCCTTCAACATACTATCAGCTCTTACCAGTTCTGTATTGTCTGCAGACTGGCTGAGAGTGTGTCCAGTCCCACTGGCTAGGCCACTGATGATGTTCAACAGAACTGGCTCCAGTACTCTCACCTGGAGTATAAGACCACTGACTGCTCTTTTTTCCAGTTAGACTAGCTGTTCTGAAGAGACTGTTTCAATTTCTGAGTGGTCCTATTAGAAGAGTCTGATTTTTGTGGGTCCTTTCCAACCCAGTGTATTCAATGACTCGATACAAGTAACCAAGAAATTACACACTGATGACTCATACTTTCATCAGGACAATGTGTGATGCCCCTCCATCAAAACGTTTGTTGGCTCCAACACAGAGAAATGGTATAACAACCACCTACTTACTGCCCTCAAATACTACACTGTATATTTAAGTGAAAGGCAAGCACCAGCGACCAAACAACAGACTACTTCTTCCAAGTATGATACAGATTTCTTTGTAATTCATTTTACTTCACTGGGAAATATACTAAACAAAAGAACAAAAACCGAATCATCAAGATGGTAGTACTGACATGTGAAAAAGAGATTTTGTTGTGTTGGTAAGTTCAAAAAAGCATTAAAAAAATTCAAAATAACAAACCTGCTGGAGCTACGCGATCTTCTTGAAGAGCTATAGCTTCTTGGGGGAGTTCTGGATCTTTTATCTTTCTTCTTTTTATCATCTCTCTCTTTTTCTCGCTCCCTCTCCTTATCCCCATCTTTTTCCTTTTCTTTTTCTCTGTCTTTCTCTTTGTCCCCTCCCTTGTCCTTATCTCCCTCCCTATCCTTCATCTTCTCTCTATCTTTCTCCCCATCTTTGTCATCATCTTTTTCCTTGTTCTGATCTGCATCTTCCCTGTCTTTTTCCTTCTCATCTTTCTCCTTTTCCCTTTCCTTGTCCCTGTCTCTATCCCTATCTTTGACTCTCTCTCGATCTTTGTTTCGATCTTTGTCTTTATCCCTGTCCTTATCCCTGTTTCTCTCTTTATCTCTCTCTCTTTCCCTTTCTTTGTCTCTATCCCGGTCTCTTTCCTTCTCCTTGTCTCGGTCTCTCTCCTTTTCCTTGGTCTTTTCTTTTTCCTTGACCTTTTCTTTGTCTCTTTTCTTGTCCCTGTGAAAAGCCAAACATAAATCCATTAACTCATCTTAGAATTTCCTAATAAAAACTACAACTAAGTCTTCAGCATACAGCAAATGCTCAAGAAAAACTATGTCTGTTGAAAAATAACTATTATGCATAATTCTACTTTTCCACTCAAGTTTATCATGAAGGGGAGACTACATCGCTAGGAAATGTCTGGAAATTAGAAATCAAATTCATTTGTACTGAGCAATGGTACTAAAGTTTCTTTACCTCATAATTCTTATTATACATGAAGATATTCTACATTTTCTCAGGACTGAGACAAACACTACCATTTCTAAATCCATTTCTTACTAAAATTGGATCCATATAACAGAGACTGGAAATTAACCAGCCCCATATGAATACTGACAGAAACCTTTATTCTACAGTGCTCTCTCATATCAACATCCTGGAACTGCTAGCAAGTCCAACACCAGTAAATACAAAGAAACCAAAACCAGGGGTTAAATTTCACTGATTAAATTCCCTCAAAAGGCAAACGTAAGGTCAAAATTCAAGACAATTCAATCATCTGTAATGTAATCAGGAATTTGAAAACTATCTAACTGTAAGAAAATTTATACGATGGTAAAAATATAAGTGAGGGTAACAGATCAAGTCAACTTCCATAGAACAAGCAGAATTACACCTGTTCATAAAAAGAAAAAATCGTGAGAAAAAATTATGCATGTATTCTAGTAACCAAGTCAACTAAAAATACTGATTAAATTATAGCTTTGGCTGGAATACTACACTACCTTTTGGCAGAGGATTATTTGGAAGTGCAAGACTCCCAACCATCTCACTTAGCGGACATGCATATGAGCTGCCTCAAGGACGTATGAAAATCAATTGTTGTTTAGACAAACAGGACAAAGCACATTATATGAAGTTGATCAATAGGCCTTTTCACATCCACAGGAACCAGACTGAATAGCTGTTTCTTTTGGTATTGGTATCTAGCCCAGGATTTTGAAAGATTCCCAAAGAGACCCATTCGGACTGGAAAGACCCTAAACACATCCCTCGCCTTTCTTCATTCGATCAAGAATCTAGATATATATTTCCTCACCTCCTAATGCACAGCAGATTGTTTTATGTTCCATAACTATCAGGTTCTGGCAAACACTTTTTTACATATCTCACAGAAACAGAATCTAAGTCCATAAAGACGAGACTGTGTACTATCCCTACAATAGCAAGGGATCTCACAATGCCACCAGAAGCACCTTCCAGTTAGTTATTATACAAATTTAACTGGATTTGCTCCTAACAGTCAGTAGATATCTTTAAAAACTGTCAGACAAGTGCAAGAGAGAATCAAAAACATTTCGTCAGCTATCAACAAAGCCTAACTACATAAAGTACTTCTAACTGTTCCCACCAAAGTCCAAAGATTTGCAGTTCTCTTTCCCACAAAACTTCTCCTCTTAGTAAAAAAAGAAGCTCCCCTTAAATGAGTTGGGGCATTAAAGAGATGAAAGAAGAAGAAAATTACCAAGTTTTCTACTATGAAGCTACTTCCACATGCACTTTATAAGTACTGTGTTGGAATTTCATAGGAAATCAGTGAATTTCCTAGTGACTGAAAAATGGGAAATATAACCATCGTTTTTAAAACAGAAAAAAAGAACTACAGTGCAGTCAGTCTCACCTCTCTGCCTGGCAAGATTGTAGAGCAGATCCCCCTGGAAACTATGCTAAAGCATATGGCAGAGACTATAGGGCATAGCCAACACAGCTTCCCAAAGGGTAAATCATGCCCAACAGATTTGGTGCCCTTCTATAATGGAATTACAACATTGTTGGAAAAGGGTAGAGAACTGATGTAATCAACCTTGACTTGTGCAAAGCACTCTATACTTTCCTGAATGACATTCCTGTCTCTAAAATGGAGAGACATGTATTTGACAGACCACTCAGTAGATAAGGAATTGGCTAAACAGTCACATTCAGAGAGCTGCAGTCAATGGCTTGGGGTCAAAGTAGAGAGCAGTGATGTCTGGAGTTCCTCTGGGGTCAGTGTCAGGATCAATACTGTTTAACACCTTTGTCAGTGACATGGACAGTGGGATTGAATGCAACTTCAGTGAGTCTGGATGACATCCAGAGGGACCCTGAAAGGCTTGACGAGTAGGTCTCCATGAATCTCATGAAGTTCAACGAGGCCAAGTGCAAGGTCCTGCACCTGGATTAGGACAATCCCAAACATGAACACATGGCTGGGTAGGTGCCCCGATAGACAAGTCCTGCATAGAAGTACTGAGGGGCACTGGTGGACGAAAAGCTGACATGGGTTGGCAATGTACTCTCGAGGCCCAAAAACCCAATCATATTCTGAGCTACATCAGAAGTATGCCAGCAGCCGATATTCCCATTCTGCTCTGCTCTCGAGACCCCACCTGGAATATTGCATTCCTGTTGGAGGCTTCACCATACAAAAGACATGGAGCTGTTAAGAGTGGCTCCAGAAGAAAGTCTGCAAAACTCATCAGAGGGTTAGAGCATCTCTCTATGAAGACAGACTGACAGAGCTGGGGTTGTTCAGTCTATAGAAAAGAAGGCCCTGGAGAAACCATAGAGCATCCCTCCAATACTTAAAGAAGGTCCACAAGAAAGATGGGGAGAGATTCTTCATCAGGGAATGTTGTGACAGGACAAGGGCTAATACTCTTAAACTAAAAGAAGGTAAATTTAGATTAGATATACTTTATTCAGAAGGTGCTAAGACACGGGAATAGGCTGCCCAGAGAAGCTGGGTGGGTGCATATAGTGGTCACAAGCATGGTCCCCCGGGGTCAACCCTGGGGCTGGTGCTCTTCAACATCTTCATCTGTGATAGATGATGGCATCGAGTGCACCCTCAGTGAGTTTGGATGACAACAAGCTGAGTGATGCAGCCAATACGCTGGGAGGAAGGGAAGCCATCCAGAGGGACCTGGACAGGCTGGAGAAGTGGGCCCATGAAAACCTAATGAAGGCCAAGTGCAGACAGACTAGGGGAAGAACCCCTTGAGAGCAGCCCTGCGGAGAAGGACTTGGGGGTCCTGGTGGATGAGAAGCCAGACATGAGCCAGCAGGGTGTGCTTGCAGTCTGGAAGGCCAACTGCGTTCTGGGCTGTATTATAAAAGGGGTGGCCAGCAGGGAGAGGGAGGTGATTGTCCCCCTCTACTCAGCTCTTGTGAGGTCCCCATCTGGAGTACTGTATCCAGGCCTGAGGCCCCCAGTACAGGAGCTCTTAGACCGGGTCCAGAGGAGGGCCACTGAGAAGGTCAGAGGGCTGGAGCACCTCTCCTATGAAGAAAGGTTGAGGGAACTGAGCTTGTTTAGCTTGGAGAAGAGAATGCTCTGGAGAAACCTCATTGTAGCCTTCTAGAACTTGAAAGCAGCATATATATAAATAGGAGGGGGAATGGCTGTTTACAAGGTGGATAGTGATAGGACAAGGGGGAATGGTTTTAAACTGAGATAGGGGAGGTCTAGGTTAAATATTAGGAGAAGTTTTTCCGCTCAGAGGGTGGTGTCACACTGGAACAGGTTGCACAAGGAGGTTGTGGATGCCCCATCCCTGGAGGCATTCAAGGCCAGGCTGGATGTGGCTCTGGGCAGCCTGGGCTGTGGTTGGTAACTGTGCACATAGCAGGGAGCTGGAATGAAGATGATCACTGCGGCCTTTTCAACCCAGGCCATTCTATGATTCTATGAACCACCTCTGGGAGTGTTCAAGGTCAGGCTGTACAGGGCTTTGGGCAACCTCATCTACTGGAAGGTGTCCCTTCCGAAGGCAGCGGGGTTGGAACTAGATTATTTTTAAAGGTCCTTTCCAACCCAAGCCATTTTATAATTTTACATAGGTACAAACATGGAAACAGGACTTCTATACAGAAGTTTGGGTAATTCAATATAAAAATTTATGCTCTCTTCTTCTGCCTCACAAAGCCCAGGACAGGATAAAGCATTTATATTCCATGCTTTACCATCGCCTAAAACATTTATTAGATTTTTTCAAAAACCTTGTACTGCTAGCTAAGAACAGTATCATTTCTTAGGAATGGAAACTCACCGAGAACGAGACCGACTTCTTGATTTCCGCCTTTCCCTTGATCTAGATCGTTTTTTCAGGGGACTTCTGGATCTGCGCCTGTCCTTGTGTCTTGAGAGCGATCTGTTGCCAGACCGACTTCTATATGAACAAGATCAAAAAGAACATTTTAATATTGAAACTTCATAAAAATTAGAAACAGGAGAAAAGATATAGAAATCTGGCCTCACTAAGAAAAATTACATAGGGTGGCATTTCAGTAATTCCATGCCTAACATACTTACAAATAAGTTTACTTAAAATATAAACTGGTGCATACGCTCTCTTTTGAGATTCATCACTTAAGTATTAAGTTTTATGAATATTCTGGAAAAATCATAGTGGGATAGCTTTTCTTAGAAAATTAGAAAAGTATTTAAGATCTAAGATCAGCTTGTAAAAATAGTTTCTTTCTTCCTCAGGTCCAATCATTTATTGCAGTTTTGGTCACTCGGTTGGTTCTCCGAATCGAAAACAAAACCTATCATCTGTGGTTCAGAATTTAGAAAAGTCATCACCTCAGATGGGAGGATTTGTGAGCACAGATTTAACAATTCCCAAGACACAGAATGAAAATTGATGAAAAAAAGGAATGAAAATAATGTGCAGAAGCTCCAACAGAAATCCAACTGAAGTCTTCTGACAAAAAATATTCAGATCACTCCAGAAGTAATGCCTCCTATTTATTCCCACGTAAACTATAACCAATACAAAGAGCACAATAAAACTTCCGGGTATAGCAAATTTTCAGTTACATAATACTCGTTTTCAACACAGTCAATAGTATTAGCTATGCATTTTTAAGAGCGATGAACAAAAGCCTCCATCCTGCAATCCTCAAAATCTGCAAGGCTGTCTGAATTGTCTGGGTTGCTGTCAGCCCTGCTGAAATATACTACCCAAGGCCTCACTGTACTCACATCCACTGTTTGGTCTCCATAAACATTCAGCAAGCACTAATGAACATCAATGAGTGCCTTTTTTTCCTGCATGGAGAAATTCAATGACAAAGCTTTGCTTTGAACACTTTTCCTCACCAGACACCATTTTGTCAGACTGATCCCTACTGCCATCTGTCACATGGCAACAAAACGCAATGGAATATTGTCGGGAAGCTCCAACCTCTACTGACATACCACCAACATTCAGCTTAGATGCTGCAGGCCAATATAACAGAATAAGAGTCATTACTTTTGGAGCACTGCTGATATACAGTATAGTCTCAGATTTGATAATGAAAACAGCACTTCTAAAAATTACTATACTGTTTTCCCCAGTATTCACCATTTTTGGAAGATCGTATTCCTAGGAAAAGCAAAATAAAAAGGTGAAGTTGAATATTAGATTTCAAACAACACGTTATTTGAATACTTTGCCTGAAAGGTTCATGTACAGTGAAGTTCAACTTATCAAAGACAGAAAAGTCATGTATATTACTCAATAAATCCTG
Source organism: Perdix hodgsoniae (assembly GCA_035772895.1). NCBI lineage: Eukaryota > Metazoa > Chordata > Aves > Galliformes > Phasianidae > Perdix > Perdix hodgsoniae. The sequence goes on from JAPSGF010000003.1 coordinate 20,507,189, forward strand.
AAGAACAGGAAGACAGAAAAAAAAAACAGTTCTACCCGTCTTCTGCAGCTCAAGACATATAGAATAAGGATATACCACGAGGAGAGGAAAGGCAACCCTTTTCTAGCTACTGCTTTGCTCCACACATCAGTGTAGTGCAGAAACTAAGTTCTGGGCAAATTAATTACAACTTAGCCAAAATAAGCTCCTAAATAAAATCTGTACCATAAAGATGAAAGAGATATATGGAGATTATTAAAAGCTGAAACAGGACAATAGTAAGGATATTTTATTCTTAGGGGTGCATTTGCTTTAGTGGATCAGTCTGGCTCTTTTTGCAGCATGCAATTAAAATTGTTGGTAACAGACGCAAATTGTATTTTTTAAAAGTGGTATCAAAAGATATTTGAAAGCACAGATTTCTTAACGCGAGGAATGCAAATTTATTTTCTAAAACTCAATCTAATTCGTGTTGTTACAAACAGCACAGACGTTGCTGGAATGTTACACCAACACAGTTTTTCAGTCACATCCCATGTTACAGAAACAGCAGAGCAACAGAAACAGCACACAAGAAGTAAGTGACCAAATGACTACTCTTGCATTAAAATTGTGCCCAATGGTCTGATGTCAATAGATAACGTACTGTGTTGTCTCTCTACTACAAAACCAAAACCTGCACTTAGACCGTATTTCATTGGGAGTACAATCCATGTAGCGTGCACTTTTACTCAAGCTTTTCTTTATATACTGTGTTCTCCCATTAGAACACAATGTGATAAAAGATGCAACAAAGCTGTTTCTGCAACATGGACAGCTTACCTTTCTAAAGTGTAAACCATCTAATAAATTTTGAGTGTCTTTTTTGACACCAAACACATCCAAATACCTTTAGATTGATTACATAAATGCTCAGAAGTCACTGAAAAAAATACAAACCATTTCCAGGACATGTCTGTAAGCATCAAGTATCAACACTGCCTCACTCATGGGAAATAAATTTATGGACTAATTTTAATAGTGATCTAGTTGCTTCATTTCCTCCTACACTCCAAAGCCTGTTTCAGAAGTTAATAAATTTAGCAAAACTAGCAAACTGAAGAAAGCAAAACTGTCCCTTGAGCCTTTTTCTCTTGGTTTCTAAAAAATTTAACCACATTTACTTTACTGTAAACAGAAATACTGGTTTTATTAATTCCGTGTTTAGAAGTTCATGACAGCAGGGGAACTCTGTACTAGCAAAACCAGTCAACCTATCAGTTTAGAATGTTAACAGTAAAAAATGTTCTGGGCATATAACTTAGTTTTTAAAACACAGAGGTCATAGAATGAAATATGCTACATTGCATTAATGTGTCCATATATAGCATCTAGTGTGTTTTTTTCTGAGTGTAATCTTGAGAACACTAGAGCAAAAGAGTATCTGTTCAGAGACAAGGATTCCAGTTACTCTGATCTGACCAATATAAGCTATTCATGTATTCCATAGCAATACTTACTTAAAAAATAAATTTCAGTACTGAAGAAAAACAGTATCATCTCTTATTACAAAAGAAAAAAAAACCACCTACCTGTGTTTTGAATGTGATCTTTTCCTTCTAGATCGGGATTTTGAGCTAGACCTGGATTCTGAACGAGAATGGGAACGAGATCGACCGCCTTTTCTTTCACTGCTCTTTCCAGACTCTGAGAGGAAAAAACCACTTTGCAGTGTAAGCTCAGAACATTTAAAGATCCCAGTTAACAATCTGGCACAAGTGGAATGTACCACATATAGTACAAGGGGCCTACTCTTTGCACATCTTCCTTCTTTGCAAATATCCTTCAGAAACATCCAAGAAAGTCATTGCATATACTCGTTGAGTGCAGCCATCCTGCAGCAGTACACATAAACCAGATAATTATAAACAGCTAGCTCTATTAGGAAAGGGATTTATGTTGCTGCCACAATGCACAAGATTACAACATGTTTGCCTCTTGGTATATTATTAATGTAACTATTCAGAAAAAAAAAGATAATAACCTGAGAAAAATAGAGTAAATTAGAATACAGGGCATAATTTCAAAAACAAGCATAAAATATAAATTATAATACTTTCTGGTCTTTTAGACATTTACACCACTGTACAAATATTCAAATTATAATCCACAAGGAGAGGAAAGGATGGAGAGAAAAGGTTGAAAAGTTTGATCCAAAGGCCAGGAAGCCACCAGTGACCTCAGCAGACTTGGTTCGGACTCTTTTTAAAAGATTATTGTTCTGCTGCTTTACACTGAGGAAATGTTAGAGCTATTTTTATTCCAATGGAAAAAATAAGAAAAACCTCAGCTCTCTCCAAAAATTCAAGACTCCCCATAACCTAATGTACATACACTGAAGTCTGAGTTTGCTAAATGACAAAAATCTCACTGATTTAGAGAAAAAGGATGATCTCAATAAGGTCAACAAAATCAGGTTGTTTTATGCTGTGATTTAGAAATCAGAACAAGTCTGAAAAAATCAACAACACTGAATAGCACCATCTAACCTCTCAACCCATGAGAGGTCTTCCTCCTAGACCAGCCATTTCAGTTTCAACAGGGATCAGGCAACTAATATGGATGAAAAAGAGTCCATTACAACATATTGTTTTATACCAAATTCATTTTCTGATCCTATTTGCTTTATAGATGCTCAGTCTTGAGCCACCATGAATAAAAGTATAGCAACAGGGACAAAAGTAACCTGCTATAGATTAAGAAAGCATAATATTGGTGCTTTGACCTGAGCGCTAGCTCTCTCTTACCATGAAACCATGGCACTAATGTGTGCTAAAGAACGAAACAAAGCATAAAGCAATTTCATGATAAATGTTTCTATGTACTTTCAACTTAAAGAAGCATCAACATTCAGTGCATTTGCATTGTCCTCCTGTTTTTGAAAATGCTCAGCAAACATGTATGAGAAGACAATGCATGTCAAAATAAAAAAGCCAACTTCCACTGCTCTGTTAAATGAAGGCAATTGTGATTCTTTTCATTTCTTCCTACACAGGTTATTCAGCTACAAGTAACCTTTTCCTGTGTCTGAAAGTGCTCTTAATAGCATGTACCAAGGTGTACAAAGAACATGTGTGTCAGGTACTAAATGTAATATACCTACCTGGCTCAATAGCAGCAGATATGAAAGACTGAGCTTCCCTTACTCTCTTCATCACTTCTTCCAGTTCCTTGGCAGCAGCTTGCGGTGTCATTTCAGGAGGCTTCACTATTGCATTATTGGAGTGATTTATTCTAAATTAAGGAAAAATAAAACATTTCACAAATACTTAAAAAAGAAAATGAAAAATAAGAAAGAAACCATCACAAATTCCATGTCTGACTAAAAATTTCAAAGAGCATATTTTTCATAATGCTCAATCTACTGTCTAAATACATGAAATGTGTGCCTTTTATTCCTTTCAAATGTTTTAAATAAATGAGGTACAGCATTTCTGTGCCATTCTGAATAAATAAAAGTTCAAGTCTAGGAATCTAGCTCTCTATTTTAGATAAAATTTTAAACTTAAAACTCATTACAGAGTCATCTACATATGATGACTCTGATCAGCTGATCAGTTGTTGTGGTTTAGAAAAAGTCAAAGAGCACAGCTGAAGTATATAATGAAAAACTTTATCAGCACCAACGACCTTGCAGATTCTGTCCTTGTTGAAGCATTCACTACCTCAAGATTAAATCTAAACATATTTCACTCTCTGCTAATCACATTCTTCTTAGAGGAAGTTATATCCAATTTTGAAATTGGGGTTAATAAAAGTGTTCCAGTTTGCTAACAATAGATCCTTATATTGATAACATATGCATTACTGTATTTTCCTGCAGATAAGAGTCATAAATATATAAGAATACCAAGAAATCTCTCATTCAATAAGCATATGGATAATTAGTTCTTACTTTAGCGGCCTGTCTCCAAACATAACTCCATTAAAGGCAAGAGCTCGAGGTACAGAATTTTGGTCTGCGAATTCCACAAAAGCAAATCGTGTTGGTTGAGTTTCATCACCTGCCATTCGCACAAATTTGACTTCTCCAACTTGCTTAAAGAATTCAAGCAGCTGATCAGCTGTTGTGGTCTAGAAAGAGTCAAAGAGCACAGTTGAAGTAAAATATACAATGAAAAGTGATCATACAATGTATTAGGTAATAAAAAACCTCTACGTTTCAGTAAAACATCTTCACATGTTTTCACAGTTGACACAAATTTGGGTATTTTACTTTTTTTTTTTTTAAAGACAGACTTTTTTTTCCCCTTTAATCTAAAGAAAATACTACAAGTTAAAATATTGTAAACAAAAGCCCTATATTTAGGCTATAAGTAAACTTGCACAGGATTCTGAGCTTTTCAAGCAACCTCTCTGAAATAACTGATATAGAATTTACTTATACACTTATGTCCAAGCTATTTCTGCTACTATGACTTTTAATCAATTAAAAAAAAAAAATTCACGACTTAGCTTTTATCTGTTTTTCTACTAGCTTACAACTCATTTGACTTCATTGCAATCAATTGAATTTTTACACTCTAACAGCTACTTCAGCAATCAAATAACCCCCCCCCAAAATACTACTACTGCCATCCATCAAAGCAATTGCTTTTCGATCAATAACTACTGTAAATAAATACTTCAAACACCAAGCTTTTCTATCACAGAAACGTGAAGACTGTCAGGCTGATTTCACAACTTCCGCTGGAAGAAATCATTAACCTTCTACTGTAGCTCAGGTGAATGCCTTTTTACTGTACTTAAGATATGCACAGTACTATGGTGAAGGACAGCTATCATGGTCTCATATCTTCTAGGGTATTATTCAGCTAATACAACACAGTTGATCAACACACACAATCTTATTTATGTATCCTCAATTCTGCTGCACTGTGATTTTTCTGATACCCCGCTAGAGTGACTTCCACAATCTGGTCTGACCTGGTTGGTGCAGGAGCATTCAGAATTAGAAATATCACTAGTAACCAAAAAGAGCATAATTTGTTTCTTTGTTTAAATTGACAAAATCTAACAAGAGCTCCTGTGACTATAATTCACAAATAACAATTCTTGTCTTCCATTAGTATTTCCCATACAAAAACAAACAAACAGAAAAACAAAAAACCCAAAGCTACCTGTGAATTCAAATTTCCAACATATACTGTTCTCCTGATTTCATCAATTTTGGATGGGTCCACATTCCCCATTATTGGTGGCTGGGGTATTTCTCCCAATGCAGTAATGTTAGGGTCCAATGCTGCTGCTGGTATTGCTCCCAAAGTGCCAAGTGAAACACCAAGCTGGAAGAGACAGAGAGAATATGGCACGGTCCTTTATTTCCAAAATACTACTTACCCATAAGCAAAACAATAAAAATGTATCTGCAGCCTTCTGGGAATGGCTTTGTTTTCCTTGCTATATGTACAACATATTTTTTTTCATGTTATAAAAAAATCATTGCTATGAAAGTAAAAGGCAGTGTAAATAGCTTTTCCTAGCTTACAGAGTGACCCATACAATTGGCTGAAAAGAATAAAAAAACTTTAATATATACTTCTATTTTATTTTTAGATTTTTTAAATATCAAACATAGTTTACAAAAGTTTTAACATGAGTTAAATACTTCCCTTTTCAAATATATCAGCTGACAATGTTATGTCACAGAGCAGAAAGAAGTACAAATCAGCACGAATGATCGAATTTAAAATGTCTTCTGTATCACAAGCTATTTCACAGAACTAAGTATATTGTGCTAGCATATAAAAACAATTTCAAGACTCGGTAAGCGCCATTTACCACAGCTTGCTACTCTCTAGAACACAAAATTTAAATAGAAATGGAATACTGATTAGTAATACCCTCACTTTTAAAAAGCAATCTCTTCAAAGCAGCTAGTCTAGCTGTAAAAAACAATCAGTGGTGTTCTATGTTCCAGTTGACCATCCTGAATGATTTTTTGAATTTCATCAGTGGCCTATCCGGTGGGACTGCACACACTCTCAGCAAGTCTGCAGACAATACAGAACGAAGAAGCAGTGGTAGCACACCAAAGGGCTAAGCACATGGGCAGGAACAGCTCCACAGACCAGTACAGCAAGAGTGCTGATTGACTGGAAGGCCAAGTGGCAGAAAGAGAACTGATGGTTCTGATGCACCCCAAGGGGAACGTGAGTCAGCAGTGCACCCTTGCAGTCAAGAAGGACAGCAGTATGCTGAGCTGCTCTTTCTAGAGAAGAGTGTTGTGAGCAGACAAGGAAGGCGACTCTTTGCTTTTCCTCAGTGCTGGTGGTGCCAAATCTGGAATCTGGTGTCCAGTTTTGGGCCTTCCAAGTACAAGAGAGAAACAGACCTAACTGGAATACATCCACTGGAGAGCCACAAAGCTGATGAAGTGTCTTGGAGCACCAGTCTTACAAGGAGAGTCTGGGAGAGCTGGGTTTCTTTATTTTGGAGAGGAGAAGGCTGAGGAATGTTCTAAGAATACACACAAGTTTCTAGTGGGAGAGTGTAAATAAAGAGTGTAAGAAGAGTGGAGTCAGATTCTTCTCGGTGGACAGCGAAGGACTAGAGAAAACGGAAAAGCAATGTTCGCCTTTTTTACATGATTAATTCTGAAGTATTACATCTGTAATCCTGAGTTCCCTCGAGAAATTTACAGATGATCCAAGCGCAATGCACGATTTGTAGCTTTAGCTAAGTAAACTATCTCCTTGCCTTAAAAGTCTTATTCTGCCAAGCAGAAATACCTTTAAACCAGAAGGATTACCAAAGGTAAACAAGAATTCTCTAGAGAAACATGCTCTCAGCACACGAAATAACTGTAATCCAGAGCAGCATTTCCTAAGTTTCTCTCCTATAATTACAACAAAAGCTAATTTCCCTGGCAGAAACGCTAGTGCTCAGTTTTTACATAACACACTACACCTTACACTCTAAACTTTGCTCATAGGTAATGTATAAACATGCTATGCAGGTAATGCAGAAACACAGTAATGCATAAGCAGAACAAACATGAAAGAAGTATTTCAAAGGTTTAAGATAACTGATACGGCTACCTGTTGTTATCCTTTCAGTCATCCAATGACAGTTTCATCATCAGTTTAAACTTACCCAGTTTCCCTTAGACAAGGAAAGGAACAATCCAGATTTCTTCTTTATACAACAGACTTGTTAAAATTGTAAACTAGATAGACCAAGGGAGCTGTTCTGAAAAAACAATTGTATTCTACACCCCTCACCAACCTGAAAAAAAGCCATGTCAGATCAGACTTCTTCAGGTAATAGATCATGTGAACACTAGCATAATGTAAAAGAGTGGAAATACAATGCCAGTAGTACCTCTTTGGGCTCTTGCACAGATTTAGACAAGCTTCAGGCAAAATAGGCAACTCTAAACTGTAGTTAACTGAATAACTGAGCCCCCCAAACAGATGGCTGGAGAAAAATGCAAGGGAACAAGATCTGAAGCTTCTCCCCTGGAATTCCAATCCAAAGTACCAGTGTTTCACATCCTTTGCTAAGCTCAGTACAGCGTGTCAGGATGATATGGGTCAAACAAACTTACTATGTGGCCACCCTCATTCCTTTAGTGAATTTGTCACGCTTTACAAGAGGTACAATAGGTGCCAGAAAGACACAGAATCACACAGATAAAGTGGAATGTGCAGTCAAAAGCAAGAAGAGTAGTATCAGATTACTAGTTCAGAGGCTGTAAGTTGTCAGGTGAGCTATCTTTGCCTGGAAAAAATTACAGCCTTCCCTTTGCTGGACAGTTACTTCCTAGAGAATGAAGACAATATGGCTCTTGTTTTTTCTGGCTACTGAAGTTATAAAAAATTACTAAGAAAACAGTACTAAACTGGTCTGCTGAGTTCTTGGTTTACATTTTATTTCTTACACAAAAAAAAGCTGATTTTCTACCAGGTGAAATTTGTGTTAGAAAATCTCAACAAGACACTAGTTTGTGTTTTTTTATTACATAACAAAAGACAAAACTACTCTGCTTGCTGAAATCATCCTTTTATTGTTGAACTGAAATTGTCAGACAAATTCTCTTCCTCTTTGATAGTCTAGTATTCACCAATAATTTATGCAAGATGTACATAAAAAAGGAGTCAATTTACCTTAGAGGGTTAGTTTAGAAACAAATGTATCCAAATCCCAATAGTAATTATGCTTGAATAGCAGCAATTATGCATAAGTAAGCATATTTTAGTTTATGAAATACCTGAATTATTACTTCACCTAACAGTAGGGGTAATATCACGTAATTTTACAGAAAAAAAAGCCAGCATTCTTGTGAATTAAAGATGATTTCCAATGTCATGTGATTTCTTTTATATAGTGAAGTTAAGAAGTGTAAGTTAAATCCGACTGTTGACTCTGGTCCTGCGATTTCAGGGTAACAGTTGGATGGTCTTAAATAGCCTTTGGAGCACAAGCTTTAAAAAAGGTACTGCACTCAGTGCAGATTTATTAAATACTGCAACATAAAAACATAGTTTATGCAGTGTTTTAACAAAAAGGAAGAAAAAAGAAGTAGTACCAGCTAAGAATGGCAAATGGGAATAACAGTTCTGTTAATTGAGACAAACGGGGAATCATTAAAAGTAATTTTAAGTAAATTTTGGAAACTGCATATAAATCAAATCAAAACAAAAAACCCAAAATGGATGATAACAGTAGTATCAGTAGCACACAGCTGCAACACGTTTGGAAAACTGACGACTTTCATCTTCAAATAATATAGAGCAATGACACCAAGTCCCGCTTTCCTGAAGCAGACTTTGCTATTTCCAGTATCTTCCCTGAACCAGGCACAGCTGCCAGATGATGTCAAAAAAGTGGTAGGTAAACAGTCAAAAGCCATGACAGAGGGTATTAAATAACAGCAACATAACATTTAAACTACACCAACATAACACTTAAACTACACCAACTAAGCTATTATGCTTTAACTAACTTTTAGGAAGTGGACAGTATTGCCAGTGGATCAAATTAACAGGTCTAGGAAGAGACAACATGGACACAATCAAAATCAGTATTCACCCACTATTCTGAATTTTAAAAATACAATAGGAACACTCAGGAAAAGTTAGGCACAGACATTCGTGATCTACCTTCAAAACAGGCACCACAGCTAAGCCCTCAGTGACTTGATATACAAGAGGACAACATCAATGTAGCATATATATAGCTTTTATTCTCATAATATAAAAAATGCTGTTCAACACAGATGAAAAGAGAAATCAAACAGCATCTGAACTTTACTTACTGTTGTTAAAGGTGTTGGTGTAGGTATTGGAAGCAACCCTGCACCAGGCATCAGGCTTGTCATAGTAGGAGCAGGTGCCAATAGAGAAAGGGCTTTGGCTTCATCTGGGATTTTACCTGAAGAAGCAAATGAAAGCATTATACAGAGCTGGAACACTACACAAATGTTACTCTTACTATTATTTTATAATTACCCTTGCATTTAAAAAGGTAATAAATAAGAATGAATCTATCTACCAGATCCTTACAAAGAAACAAATAAGAACTTAAGATTTTCCTTTTACCCTGCTCTACTAGGAAAAACAAAAGTGAGAAAAACTTCAAAGAATAGTAAACTCATTAATGGATCATTATTTTAAAAACTGAATATGTACACAATTATTTAACACTTTGAGCTATGGGTCACCTGTACTGGAAACTTAATGTTCATGAACCAAACGATATCAAGCATGGACGCTTTCCCAGGGCGGTGCTTTCACGGTGATCGAAAGTTGTTTTACACATGACAACCGTTCGTGTTGGCTGCATCACTAATAGCACACAGAACATCAGATACAGAAAAGAAGAACATTTTTTAAAGTTTAATCCCCAGAAATGGCAAATAACCAAATCAGTAAAAGAAAAAGAAAAGAAAAAACATGTATGAGCTAATTGAAATTTGTGCTTTTTTTCTCTAATTTGATGCTACCTACTTTTGATGTAAAAATAAATAAAAATTAAATAAAAGCTACTGTGATTCAATACACATTGCAGGTGAACTTGGGGGTATGGGAAGGAAGAAAAATCTAGATTTGTACTGTCTTACAATCTAAGTCATCTCAGTTCATCTGAAGCTTTCATGAATTAGCTGTAAATTTAATGACGTCGAAGAATATCCCAACTGATCAACTAAGCAATCCATATTTTCCTAAACTATGTATTTTGTACCATTTCAACCACATCATATTCTCCCTATTACGCTAACAGTTTAAATAATAAGCAATCTGTCCTAAACACAGGTTTCATTCAAATTTACTTATAGTAAGACTGCTAAATTAACCCCATAAAATCTTCAAAAATTAGATGTTGTATATAGACGTATATATAGTTGTATATAGATGTATGTATAGATGGATAGATTAATAGTAATGTAATAGATAAAACAATTAAATGTGTCTATTAGATTTGAAATGCCAAGGGGCCTAAACTAGAACAAACCCTAAATACGCAAAAGAAAAACCTACAGCAGCAACTTCTGCTTATACCAGGTACCAATTATTATGTTTCCAGAACACCTGGCACAATTGTATATATGCTAACTACTGAGCCCTTTGTTATTACCACAGGCATTTTAACAAAGTTTTTATTTAGACATTTTTTTAATAGCCAAAGTATCTACACCACTTTTCTTTGAATAAAACTATTTATGTTTTATCTGTTAATCTCTAACTTCAATAAAAATACAAAATACTAGGTAAGTTTCAAAACACTGTATAGTTTTAACTGTACAAGTTTCAATAAAACCTACAGGAATTATACTACTTTCAAAAAAATAAAGACAAAAAAAAAAACAGTACTACAGATCTGCAGCAGGGACTGGGTTACAACTGGATGTGACCAAAAAACAAAACATATCCAAATGAAAATTAATTTATATGTAGCATACATGAATAGAAAAGATAAAATAACAGTACCCATTTTTCTCTCATGCCTCCTATTTACATTATTTTATTTATGTTTAGTTTTGAGGCACCTTGCTCCTTAACATGTAACAAACCACTTGATTTTTCTATCTAAAGGAGAAAAATAGGAAAATAATTAGCACTCAAGAATTAACTGTGCAATAACGTCTTCCAGGGCTTTTCAAAAAACATGCATGAATCTGAGTCATCACAATGTTCAGCACTCATTATGAAGTCAGGCATGCAAGCAGAGGTGCACCTGATCTGCCTGACTGCTCACAGGAAACGGGTACTTCACTGCACATCCTGCCTACTACGTAGCTAACTAAACAGGCTTTCAAATATACAGTTCTAGTAACTGTGCATGCAAATTAGGCATACAGTTATATACCAGTTCTTCTGAAAACCAAAGTACTGAAGTGCTTTCAGATGATTGATGAACTAGGCCATTAACTACCAGACGTCTTCATGAATAGCCAGCTTCTTGCAATTAACCACATCCTCATGCAGGTTTCCAAAGAATCTACACGTGTGGATCAAGTAAATTCAGAGACAAAAAAGGCTTCTAAAATGGTGTGTCTACACTCTTTTGATCCTCGGCCAGCAACGTACATAAGCATATGCCTAATTTAAATATGCACTTACACACAGCCAATACAGTACACAATTAACCAGATAAATTTTTCAGATGCTTAAGGCTTTCAGCCCTTTGAAACAGGAATGGAGTTAGGCACATAATTAACAGACAGCGAGTTAAATTCAGAGAATTAAATATGAGCCTAAACTTCAAGCACACGGGCCATCTTACTGAAATAACACAAATTACTCATTTGCTCAAACATTGCTTAAAGAATCAGGTGAGCACTTTCAGTTAAGCCATCTACAATAGAAGTTCAAAGAAAGAAGAGTACACATGTCTAAAAAACAAGCTCGCAGCATCATTTCCGGAATAACTAGGGTGCCTAACAATGTAGTGCTTTAATAGAAACTCCATTTGGTCAGTTCCACACTATAGAGAAAGATCTGTCCATGTCTTTTTTTTTTCCTCCCCGCAGAACTGCTGTCTCTTCCCAGGTTCTTCCTATAACTTTCCAGAGCAGCTCAAACTTTAAATCAACTTTACAGAAAATAAACTAGGGGCAAATCTACCTTCCTGCTCAAATCAATATGTGAGGCCAACTATCCTCTTAACTTAAAAACAGCCTTTATGTTTTGGAGCTTTATCTCTATATATTTATTAGTAAGAGAATATGAGCCCACAAAGATACAAAACGTGTGGCTTGTGAAAAACCAAATTAGGAAACCTTCAAAACTGTTTAAGATAACCGATTTGGTTTAAAATTCATGCTTTGAAACTCAAGCTGAACAGAAATGCGCTAAAAATATTTATTTTCTAATAGTGGAAACAGATAAATGTGTCACATATATATCATATCTGCAGAAATATTTCTTGTATGCTTTTGACTGTTCAGTAAATTATAGATTCTGTGACCATTTACTTCATTCCTCTCTGCTTTGCAACAGGATCTGGAAGTAAATGTAGATTGGTTCCACACTGCTTAGAGGTATCTCAGGCTTCGTTTTAGCAGCGTGGTCTTGTTCTAAATACATGTTACAATTATTACTTTATTGTATCACCCAAAGGCTTAAAGAGTCTTAGCCAAGCTGGTTCATACCAGAAACCATTTTACTAAGTGCTCCAGAGAAATGTTTGTGTTAAGCAGGTAGTAAACAAAACTTTTCTTTTTCCTTCCAAGTGTGCAAAAGAAAATAATTTCCTGTTCTTCATACTTAAACTGTGTGCTTAATCCTCACTGTAGAACAGCCTCAGCAGTAGGTTTGTTTTAAAGACATCTTCTGCTCACATCTACTTTAAACATAATTTAAAACGGTTTTAATTTCCTGCCATGTTAAGTCAGTGGCCAATACACACTTCAAAATAACTTCCGCGTGATCCAGTTCATGATTCTTATTGGATTTAGCAGCAGTGATTAAAGAGATTAAAACTACTGGCAACTATCTAAACTGCCACAGATAAATCCAAGAGAGATCATGAAGCAAAGCTCTTCCCAGTTCACAGCTTGGTGCATTACCCAAGTGAAACCAATTGGTATTAACGGACGTAGCTGACTGAGAAGAGCAATGCCTGAGGATGAGACGCACCTCCTGGCCCATCGTTTCTGCTTCAGGGGTTCCATTTCAATGGAAGAAGTAAGAACATCACCTAGAGATGACAACCTTCTCAATCACTCCAGCACCAACTGCCAGGGCTTGTGTGATGACTGAGAAGACTTTTAAAAAAATAAAATGTCTTCTTCAGAAAACAACCACTGAAGCATGTATAAGTGCAATACACACACACATACACATGCATACAGAACTGATTCAGTCTTCCCACAAACAACAGTTTTAAAAGACAATGTGCCTCACATAACACAATCTAATCAAAAACTCAGGCTGCATTTGTACTTATGAGTGGTAAACAGTTTTTCTGAGGATGACATTTTACTGCCACTGACCTCACTAGAGCAAGATTTCATCGGAAGCAAGTATTTCAAGACATTCAATATCCATGAAATTTCAATTTCAGAAATAATTATTATTTTAAACTCTTTGTATTTAACATAAATGGAAAGCCTTCCTTTAAACAGACCATGCAATCTAAATAAAACTACTCTGCTAAGGAGAAGGACAAACAGCAGAGAGAGATTATCACTGTATTCTGTAAAGTTAATGTCTCCAGAAAGTAAGAGTTTTAACTGTCTTTTCCAAGAGGAAATCATAAAGCACAACATATGAAAGAAAGCATCTTAAAACTCATATATTTTTCACTATTCCAGTCTTCTGTCCCAGTGTGCTCATCTGCTGAATTCAGATGCTTAAATGTACTCCAAATGGAATTTATCCGAAATTTACAGCATAAAACTCAACTAGTCACACTTTGCCAGATACCATCCACCATTCATAAGCAGCTTCAGGTCAAACTTCAAAATGAAACACTGTGAACCCTTTACAAAACACCATTTTTACAGAACTGAGGTACCAGTTCACAAGTACAAGGGAAAGAGATTTAACAAAACAAAAAGGGACAAAATAAAATAAAAACAAAATAAAACAAAATAATAATTAAAAAAAAAAAAAAGAAAGCAAAATAAAATAAAAACAGAGACAGGGCGTCCATCTTCAGCAGGCCAGACTTCGATCTCATTTCCCCCATGAAGGTTTCACTTGACGGCAGGTTTAGTGGCATGGCAAACAATGCCTAACTCAGGCAAGTGTAACAGGTCTGCCTTGGCCAGTCTAGTCATCTAATAATGCACAAATATCACACAGAGAAAACATACAAAACCAAATTAATAGTCAAAATCCATCTACCAGATAATGTGGACATATAACTTAGAATGATTAGGGCGGCATCTTTGTTATCGTTCAACCTTTGCATTCTTAAAGCGTAACATTTAAAGAAAAAGCTACTCATACGCACAAAGGAAAGTCACATTTTGACAGCTTGATAAAGTTACTTCATTTACAATTACACTTTTTGTAAAACTGTTTATTAAATGTCACAAAATTAACATTGATTTCATTGCATCCCTGTCCTCATGCCCCCTTGATTTAACATTGTTAAAATACACAACAAATTTCAGATTTTATTCTGGTTTTTAAAACCAAATTTTCAGAGTTTCATTTTACCTCTCGCCTACATTCAATTCGGCGCATTAAACATTTCACTCTTGGCACCATTAGCTAACAATATAATTTAACAATATAATGGTAAAATATAGCCATTGCTACTGCTAAAACTTGTGATACACTCCACTGACTCCAATACCAATGCATCCTATCACATGTCATGAATCAAAAATGTTGTCCTGTGTTCTCCAAAACCACATCTACCCCACACAATAAACTCCTCAGGAAGTTAAATCTGTATGAATTCACATTCTCATAAATTAAAATCAGTGACCCTGTTAGAAAGTTACATGGAAACAGCATTTTTACCTTTTAAAAAAATTTTCCTCGCAACCCAATCACTAGTTCACTAAATTATACACAAATCCCTGCAAAGATTTGGAATGATTTGGAACAGTGATAATTAACGTGTGATACACTTCCTCAGAAATGCCCACTGAGTCAGCGGCAAACAGGGCTGGAACAAGATTTTTCAGAACTTTCATTTCATTCTCCTTCCACTCACTGTCTACCACCGAGAGACACAGGAAAATGTAGCTTTACCTGCCTGTTGCCATACCACGTCAGGCAGTGATCTCATCACAAGAAAAACACCAGGAAGTGCTGTTCATTCATTTGGCGACAATCTTCCCTCTCTGGTAGTACTGAACCAGTGTTAAGGTCTTTTGGATGAAACATAAAACTACAGTCCTGAATAAGCTACAGGCTACTATTCAGGGGCAATTTTTTAATAACCAGGGCTCTTGTTTCATGCATTCTGCATACCCCAGATTTTAAGTGGATAGGACAGTATCCTCTTTGCAGTTAAGAATAATATGCCACAAAGCAAGGCATAAGAAAAAAACTAAAAATCTAGGCTTCAAAAAGTGAAAAAACATGTGCTCATACTAAAGGCTATGAAAATATGCAGTGTCTTATAGATCACTATAATCTCGGAGTAGCTTTAGAGTTCAAGACATTTTGTAGACTTGCCAGAGTTTGCTAGGAACGTCTCAGAACATGATCATTACAGCACTAACCTTATTATTAAGATTACCTTATACCTATATATATTAACCTTATATTCAGATCACCATGCAGTAAGATTGGGAAAAAAAATGGTATTCTGAGAGCACTATTAACAAACTCCAAGAAGTCAACAGCTTTTTTTAAACCAAAACCTGACTCATACTGACTTCTGAATTTGCAGCAGTTTATGATTCAATCACTCAAGGTTCTTTTTTTCGTGGCAAAACAGCTAGTATACTTAAAGTGAAGAAAGCTTCACTTTATCATCTGGAATGTTTCTACTCCAGTGAACCATAGACCCAAATGGGCCTATGCTCGATTCCACAAGGATCACAGTGAAGTCAATGGGGCCCTGCCAACTCCAGTTATTTGTCTACACACAATTCAGCAACAGTAGGGCCATGTTTCATAGGACTGTATTCAGACTTGACATACTAACAATAAGAACTCCCTCACATTCTGCACATCTGTGAAAGTATGGCCTCAGCATTACTTAAAGGAACACTTGTAAAATTACTATTTACCAAACATCCTTACTAAGAGTTATAAAAATACTTTACTCTGGAAGCATTCTATGCAGATAACTGCACTTTTCAAAAGGTGCCTAAAATCGTAAGGAGTACAGTGCGCAAGAAAGTCTTTTTACTGCAAACAACGTAGTACTTTCAACAATAACAAGAAGGGAAAACTGGAATCTTTTCATTACGCTAGGGGGTAAACATCAAACAGGAATTACCAACATGAACACAAACTATTTATAAATATCTATAAATATATTATCTATATATAAATCTAAAATGGCCAAATGCATACAGTGCATGTCAACAAGACAAATTTGGATTTTGTAAAAATAATAACAACAATCAATATAATCAAAACAAAAAACTGAAAAAATAACAACAACCCACAGACCAAAAATACTTTGAGACCAAAACTTCCATGTTATATTTGCAAGGAAATTATTTAACACATTCAATGCTCCATTGACTTCAGTGAGAACTTTGTGTGGGAATAAGCTTGCCAAGATAAAAATCACCTTTAAGGGGACAAAATTACCTTTGTGTCCTCCCAGATATGTAACAACAATGGAAAATTAAATTATTCTAATTTAAATCAGATCATTTTTTTTTTTTAAGGCTGAATTTAAATTATATCTGTAACTGTTTCTTCACCCTATTTTCATTTTTGTATCAAGGTTTTTTTTTGTTGTTGTTCTTTTTTTTGCCCCCAAAACAACATTAAAATAAATTAAAAAAAAAAAAAAACAACAGAGAACCACCTCTTCACATTGAAAGCTTAAAACAATGAGCAGACAGGACAAAGACCAACATTACAGAAGAATGACAGAAATACTAACCTTCTGCACAGGGTACAACTATCAAAGCTCTGTCAATAAAAACCGTGTTGGTTAGATGCTGGGCCACACCAACACTTGATGCTTCACGAAACTTAATATAACATACTTTGGAGGAAAAAGCAAGAGGAGCGTTGCTGCAAGACAAAAGGAAAAAAAAACAATCACTTATACTGAATAACATACTTTAAAAAAAACAAAAAAACAAAAAAACAACATTTTCTTAATTTAAAAGACTTCTTAGACTTCCTGGAAAAAATTACCTTGAAGTACAGAAATGTACTAATTTGACTTTTATGGCACTAAAAAAAGCACATCATCTCTTTCTTTTTAATGATAAGTTACATAAGCCAAAATCCCAAATTTACAAGACTTACTATATTTACAAATCTTACTATACAACATTACACAGTTCACTACAGCTGCAAATAGCAGCATGAATCAAAGTATCACATAGTAAATCTACAGTTTATCTTTCTTTTTTTTTTCCTTTCTGTATAGTCCTATTATAGGAAATTCAAACAATAAGACCAGTCATTTTTCAGTGAGTCTTCTAGCCTGGGTAGCAGGAGAGAAATAAATCATGCCTGAAGGTCAAGTTTATACAAGTTCTCACATTCAGAATGGCCTGCTAGGTCTTGATTCAGAATACTTCCAAACATCACAGCTGATAGCAAATGACTTTCTAAGTCCTCATAAGACATGTTTGCACACATACATGCTACTTTCACAACCCAAACAGACGAAGCCTCCAATGAAGATTCCATGGTCCAGACTGCTAAAGACCTCTAACATCTCTTGGCCTTTTCCTCTTTAAAAAAAAAAAGAAGAAGAAATCATTGCTAACTGAAGAACATAATTCTGGACAAGGCAGATTCAGCCCTTCATAAGTAACCCCCATAAATTTCAACATCTACAGAGCCAGCTATGTGTTTTGTACCTTTCTGTAATATCTTCTCCCCTCTATTTTCTAGATTTCAGTCTTGAAAGCTATTTGGAAAGTATGTTAAAAATATTAACAAAAGATCAGTGCTTCAACTAGGCTCCACGAAGCAGCCTGAGGATTAAGCTAATCAGGTAACTCACTAGAGAAGTAACTAAGAGGAAGAAAAAATCTCTCAAGGAGAGATATCTGCAAAAATATATCAATACATGCATGTACATCCATGGAAACAATGAAAATCTAAAATTCTAAAAGTTCTTAGTTTTACAATAGTCGTTCCTATCCTTTTAAGAAGTGGGTCTCCAAAACCTCTCCACAGTAGACTTCTTAAGAACAGAGCACAACAAAGTCTTCTAATTCCTCTTGTTCAGCCAACATTTCTTGAGGCATAACTGAGGCAGACTCACAGTGTTCTTCAAAGCTACAAAGCACTGTAGCTTGATGTAAAACTGTTACTTGATGTAAAAAAGCAAAGCAAGTCCTACACTTGTAATTCAGAATTACTGTAATCTAGGAGCTCTAAACTACAAGAAAACAAACAAACAAGAAAAGTGGGACCTGAATAACAGTCAAACATTTTTGCTATTTCTGTTTTCCTTTCTGGAGAGAAACCATCCATCTCTCAGGAGAGTAGTAAATATCAAAACCATTTCATAGTAGAAATAAATAAAATAAATAAAAGGCTACATACAGAACATCTATCTAAGGTTACAGGTTTTCACAGAGTGCCACTACAGAAAGCACTAACATAAGATCTTATGGGATAAATGTACACATCTCTGTGTGTACATAGAGATGTACATACAGACCTCCTTTGCAATACAGTTACTGTAGAACGCTGTGAGGTCTAAAAAATGGCCACTCTAGTTCATCCAAACGAAAGCAGTATTATAGCAGAGCTTTTATCACCGCACACAGTTTGCCTTCAAATAACTCAGTCTGCAAAAGTCAAGTTGGCTTTGCGAGCATTACTGAGAAGTACAACTGGGACTACACACCTCAGGTCTAACTGGTCTCCTATGCTGAAAAACAACTCTAAACTGCAGGAGCAGTTTGCAGACTAAAGTAAACAGCCAAAAGCTGTCACACCCTGCAGACCAGCTTCAAATTTCAGCTATACCTGTACCACAAACTGAAAGTCTCTGCCTTGTTTAGAACTACATGAGCCACACTTCCTGCTTTTACGAATGCCTATTTAAACCTAAAGAACGATAACAAATTAATACTTCCCTGAACAACACATTTTGTAAATTTCATTGTAAATAACTCCAGGATGTCTGTAAAAAGAAAAACAAAACACTACTGCCATGGAGTATGTTTCAGAGAATGTCCTACAAAGCAGGGAGCACAGCATTTCCTCTTGCAGTCTCACTGTGTACTGAGAAGAGGCCATCACTTCCCACACAAGCATGGTTTCTCAGAGGCTTGTCACAAACAGACTTGCAGGATGCCTTCCTCCTATGTCAGTGGAAACATAGCAAGCCTCCCTCTACTCCTGCCTGAGAAACTCGGTAAGCACTGGAAGGTTTTCAGATGGTAAATTGCCATGCACACATGGAAACAATGATAGCAGTTCTTTCTCAATATGAAAGCTCGGATCTGTAACCAAACCAGCACCATGCACATGAGAAGCTCTACTACACTTTCTAAGCAGAGCTGACAAATCCACACTGAGGTCCTGAGATAGAATAAACAGTACTTACTAGTTTAAAAAAAATTGTTCTACATGGGCTCTGATTATAGTATTCCCCTTTCTTTTGGATTTCTGCATCCTACTAACCGTGATTTTCCAAGCCGTTTTCACATTCACCTTCTACTTCTCTTTACGGTTATTGAACTCTTTAGCTTCAGGAGGAAAACAGATCCCATTTGGTTAAACTAGTGACCTACAATTCATCTATTTTCTTAAGGCTTAAGTAAAACTACTGTATATACCAGTAAATTAAAAAAAAAAAAATCCCAAGAAATCATGTTTTCTGACAGGATTTTACAGTAACACTTTTCTTTTACTTCTGAGCAGTTTTCATAAAATGCTGGTTAAAATAAGAAAAGGACAATCCTCAGAATCTCTGCATTTCCTTTCTCACAAGGTTATATAGCTTTGTTTATGGAACAAGAAGAAGTAGATGACCAAAAGGTTTGGTTGTAAGTGGAATAAAAGTGGTCTTCAGGCACTGAAAGCCACCTGCACAAGCCTTCAAGAGAAACCTTACACAGAAACTATCATGCAGTCAAAGCTTCTTGGTCAAGTTTTTGAAGCCAACAACCAAGAATGTTAAATCAATGCAGCAGACAGAAACACTCCTCTAGTCTAACAACACATAAATACAAATACCAGTAGATTAAAAAATCTTTTCCCACTTCCATGTAACTTTTGTTTGCTAACTACTGTTACTGAAGATCCATAAATACACGGTATCATTTTTTATAGATTGAACCTTCAGTGGAAAGCCTTTCACAGATCAGAACAGCATACTTGTAAGAAAATGGGTAATTACAAATAAAGGCCGCCATTAACAATCCACAAAAAGAAGATCCATGTTAATGTTTTTTTTTTCCCAATAACGGAAATATTGCTTTAAGTGCCAGTGACAAATAGCTAAAATTAGGACCATGACCATATGGAAACAATTTCTACAGTGCCAGGATTCTCCAGCGCCCTCAACACTGAATCCAAAGGTGTTTCCTCACAGCTCTCATGTGCCTTTCAGAAAAATAATAGTAATAAAGTAGCTTTTACAGCTACCTGAGAAATATCCTCACTGAGTAACAGGCTCTCAGTAGTATGACAAGTACAGAACCCATCCTTTTGAAGAGGTGTCTGATTAGCAGTGACTATAGAAACTGGAAGGCTGTTACCAATGAAAATAAAACACGAAGTGACAAAGTACCAAACAGCATAGCATGATTTAACATTCATTTAAAAATTCATCCAAAACAATTAGGGATATAGAATGAAAGACCTAAACAGAAACTGGTATTTTAAGCAGTCTTTAGATATGAATTGCTGGGAAAAGTCACTGGGTTCAGAAAACTCACTAGGAATACTGAAGAGTCATCTTAAAAAACCTCAGTTTTAGTCAATACTTCAGAAAGTATTTCACTTTAAAATGTGGTTTCTACTTCTTCCTCTCCAGAATGTGTGTGATAACAAAAACTTTATGTCAAGTATCCCAACACTATCTAATACTATCTGTAAATAACTGCATTTGGCAATTTAAGTTAGCTTTTCAAACAAAACTTAGTCCCACATCCTATAAAGCCAAGGATTATTAACAAGAGGAGTCTGGAGAACTGTAGAAAAATGAGTAAAAAGGAGTAACTCTCTGCAACAGTAACAGTTCAAGAAACCATAGTATAATCTTTTATTTTGTTCTACAGTCATGGAAATGCAAAATGTGTGGATGGCATCCTTGCTCCCTAGTAAGTCATACCTTCTCCTTTTTCATCCTAGTCAGCAGTAGGGTGGTGCACAACAAATTATTGTGGAACGGGGCTAGAACAAATGATCACTTGGTCAAGCATATCACAAACACCTTGGATTGCTCTGATAAAACAAAATATCAGAGGATAAGGAATAAAATAATCGAAGCCAAGATGTAATACTCCAACTTCTAAAATGAGAAAGAATTAAAAAAAAGAAACAAAACCAAACAACAAATACTTCAAATGCCACGATCCAGCATGCTACATGATCTTGATCAACCTAATTTGTAAGTACCAAAATATTGCTTCCTCTTGCTTCCTCTCAATTAAAAAAAAGTAAAATTGTTATTGAAATATTCTATCCAACTGTGTTTTATAGATTAAATTTCAACATATTACAAGAAAAGTACATGACTGACATACATGACTGACTTGGAAGAAGTGGATAATAACCTAGTTTTTTTACTCAGAAAGATCATAACTGATTGATAAAAGGGAGTATGTATGCTTTAAAAAGCACGTGTATGTAGATATTGTTTCCGTTTCAGCTGAAACAGTCCATTTTCTTCACAGAGTCCAGTATGATGCTGTTTTACCTTCAGGAGAAAAAACAATCATGATAACACATCAATGTTTTAGTTGCTGCTGAGCACAGTGCTTCAGAGCCAAGGAAGTTTTGCCTTCTCGTAGTGCCTTGCCAGCAAGGACAGCTCAGTGTGGGGCGCACAGGGTTGAGATAATGACCAATCTGACCTGAAAGTGTTAAATAAAATTGTTGTAAGACATGTTAGTAGTTTAACAGCTGCTGGTCACAATGCTGGTCTTTTCATGCACAGTGTTCACTTGCTTCCAATGCTGTTTTTCTTAACTCTGGGATGTTTATTGTCTCTTGAGGGCTGGCCTAGACTTCTTTACGGTTTTGCTAGTTTGTATAGAACATGTGCTCTTGTTATACCAGTTATGGATTTAATTTGATACTTGTACTCAGCAGGGTGCTCATTCTCAGATTTCAGGAACCTTACTGCAGAAACTCCAGCAAGTACACTCTCTACTGAAGGTAAGCTAAAATAGTTGTGGAAGTTTTTGAATACACCTAGGATATTCTAAGTAGCATGATCTTATGCAGCGGTAAAAAAGTAACCTGCTTTCTAATTTTGCAATGAAGATATTCAGCATACAAACAAAATATTTTTACTTCACTTAGCCTGAGTGTGCAGAGCACAGTGAAGTTGTGTTCAGCAGGATAGCTGTGAATGGCAAGGTGTGTGGGAGGAAGGATATGGGCAAGGATCTATAATGATTACCACCTCCCATAGACCTGGAAATTGCCTGGAAACCGCAGAATCCTAAAATACTGACAGAATGTTTCAAAAAGATATGTCCTGATCCTGGTAATGCCAAAGACTCACCATTTGCGTCACTGTGCTGAGGTCTTGCCTGTATATATCAAACACTGTTGAACACTATTTGCCAACACTGAAAGGAAGGAAATACCTCTGGATCTGACCCAACCTCTGCAAGTGAACCAGAGAATCATCTCATGCTGGTGCCTCTCACCCCTGTCTGTGAGCAGATACAATGGAAGCAAAAGTCAGTTCTTTTATTAACAAAGGAATAAGTGGACAAGAAAGGCTACTCAATAACACAGCCATCACAAGAATGGAAGGAAGAGGCAGAGATTATAAACGAGTCAATAATCATCTGATACCTATCCCTAGGTAAAACACAAGATATGTGAAAAGATTTCAGCTATCACCCAGATGAGCACATTGTCACCTGGCTGCTCTGATGCTGATAACAGAGCTGACAGCACAGATCCAGTGAGCCAGACAGCTGGAGTCCCTCCCTAGGGAAGGGGGCATTGCCAAAGCAACTGCAAAAGATGAAAATTCTTTCCCCCTCTGAACATGACTCCTGTCAGCCATGAAGGAAAGGTATGCCAGCAGAGACAATGTTACATGCCAGACAAGCAGGTGGACCACTATAGAAGAAAATATCCAGTATATGAGGAAAGTAGCTCTGCTGGAGGTGGTGCATAAGGATGACTTGAACAAATATCAATTATCCCAAAATTCAGATAGCATCAAGTACAATGATACATGTGGCAGAAGTCTGTATGGAGCTTCCTATCCTCATACACCAACTCACCAGCAGCAACGGCCTGAAAAGCTTGAGAGAAATAAGGATGGAGTAGGGGATTAATTGGATGACCAACTCCAAAAATTCAAATAAAGTTTACTTTTCTCCCTACTGATCCATGTGTCAGCTGTGGAGAAACTTTCCCAAGAGGTCCATCAACTCAAAGGGAATATATCTTCCTTGTCACCTGCATGAACCAGAATCTCAGCTTCCAGAAGTAATATTTTTTTTCAAGAGATAGGTATGTCCCGCATGTCACCCTGAAGTTTTACTTGCACGACCACAGAGAGAATGTAAGGAGGCAGGATGAAAAGCTCATCTCAACCCTAGAGGCAGGAGTACACAAGTTCTTAGGAAAAACCACCACAGATTCCAGGAAAACAGCCACTCCAATTACCATTAAACAGTTCTCTAAACAGAGTAGATGGTCCAATCCTACTTCTCCTCTCGAAAATGACCCTTTTGGTTCACATTCATGTGAAGCGAGTAACAAACACAATAACCAGGACTAGAAGGGCCCTGCCTCCAGCCAGATGAAGGAAAGGGCAACTGTCAATTCAATGGTCTGGCACATGAGAACACATTAGTGGTGCTAAGGTCGGAGGCAGCCTGGATTGCAGTGACCACGCCCTGGTCAAGTTCCTGATCTCAAGGGATGTGGGCCTGGTGAAGAGTGGCATCAGGACCCTGAACTTTGGAAGAGCGAACTTTAAGTTGTTCAATAGTCTGTTGGCCGAAATCCCCTGGGATGAGGTATTTAAAAATAAAAATGTTGAGGAGAGCAGGTTACTCTTCAAGGATGCCTTCCTGAGAGCACAAGAACTCTCCGTCCCACTGAACAAGAAAGTGGGCAGAGGAGGTAGGAAGCTGGCGTGGCTCAATAAGGATCCGCTGGGCGTGCTGAGGGCAAAGAAAGGTGCATACAAGCTCTGGAAACGAGGGCGTATCACCTGGGAAGCATACAGGGATGCCGTCCGGACTTGCAGTGTGGGATCAGGAAAGCCAAGGTGCAGGCAGAACGGAACTTGGCAAGGGATGTGAAAAACAATAGGAAGACTTTCTACAGGTAGATTGGGCAGAAGAGACAGGCCAAAGCATGTGTACCTCCTTTGGTAAATGTCAAAGGAGAACTGGCTTCAATGGACGAAGAGAAGGCTTAGACTGAATGAGTTCTTTGCCTCGGTCTTCACTGGCGGCCAGGATTCCAGTACTTATCACATCCCTGAGCCCTGCATCCCCAAACCTCTAGGTGGGGACTCGGGCGGTAAATCTGCCCCCTCTGTAAGGACAGAGCAAGTCCAAGACCACCTCATGAGACTGAATGTGTAGAAGTCTATGGGGCTGGATGGCGTGCATCCCAGGGTTCCGAAGGAGCTGGCTGAGGTGGTTGCTGAGCTGCTCTCCATCATATTTGAAAAGTCGTGGCTGTCAGGTGAGGTCCCAGATGACTGGAGTAAAGGTCATGTCACTCCCATTTATAAGAAAGGGAGAACCTGGGGAACTACAGGCTGGTGAGTCTCACCTCTGACATCCGTACCTGGGAAGATCATGGAACAGATCCTTCTGGATATCATGCTTGATCACATGAGCAGTGAGAGTGTGATCCAAGACAGCCAGCATGGCTTCACCAGAGGAAGGTCATGCCTAACCAATCTGGTGGCCTTCTGTGATGGAGTGACGGCATTGGTGAACAAAGGGAAGGCGGTCAATATCATTTACCTGGACTTGAGCAAGACCTTTGACATGGTCTCCCATCACATCCTTATCTTCAAATTGGAGGGATGTGGATTTGATGGGTGGACCACCCAGTGAATAAGGAATTGGTTAAAAGGCTGCAGACAGAGAGTGGTGATTAATGGTTATATGTCCAGACAGAGGCCAGTAACAAGTGGTGGCCCCAGAGGTCTGTCTTGGGACCAGTGCTCTTTAACATCTTTATCAATGACATCAATGATGGAATCAAGTGCACCCTCAGCAAGTTTGCCAACGACACCAAGCTGAGTGGTGCGGCCAACACGGTCAAAGGAAGGGATGCCATTCAGAGGGATATCAACAGGCTAGAAAGGTGGGCCTGGGTGAACCCGATGAGGTTCAGCACAGCAAAGTGCAAAGTTTTGCACCTGGGCTGGAGAAATCCCAGGCATCCATACAGACTGGAAGGAGCGGTCCTTGAGAGCAGCGCTGCGGAGAAGGACCTGGGGGTCTTGACAGATGAAAAACTTAACATGGACTAACAATGTGCCCTTGTGGCTTGGAAGGCAAATGGTATCCTGGGCTCCATCAGAAGAGGGGTGGCCAGCAGGGACAGGGAGGTGATTGTCCCCCTCTACTCTGCTCTTGTGAGGCCCCATCTGGAGTACTGCATCCAAGTGCGGAGCCCCCAGTACAAAAAAGACAGAGAGCTGTTGGAGAGGTCCAAAGGAAGGCCACAAAGATGATCAGGGGACTGGAGCACCTCCCGTACGAAGACAGGCTGAGGGAGCTGGGCTTGTTCAGCCTGGAGAAAAGAAGGCTGCAGGGTGACCTCACTGCAGCATTTCAGTACCTAAAGGGAGCTTACAAACAGGAGGAGAATCAACTCTTTGAAAAGGTAGATAACTGCAGGACAAGGGGAAATGGCTTTATGTTGAGGGAGGGAAGATTTAGGTTGGATGTCAGGGGGAAATCCTTTACAGAGAGAGTGGTGAGGTGCTGGAACAGGCTGCCCAAAGAGGTGGTGGATGCCCCATCCCTGGAGGTGTTCAAGGCCAGACTGGATGGGGCCCTGGGCAGCCTGGTCTAGTAATAAATGGGGAGGTTGGTGGCCCTGCATGTGGCAGGGGGTTGGAAATTCATGATCCTTGAGGTCCCTTCCAACCCTGGCCATTCTGTGAGAACCACAGGAGCATAAGGCTCTGTACAAAAGACTTACATGACATATATACACACACTTTACAAAGCAAATAAATTCCCTTTCATATTCTCTAAACTGTTATGCTTTGTTAACAGAGCTGGCAGTTCACATCCATTAGTATTAAAAACACGCAGAACAGTCATTCAAATTGTATTTTGTTTTTTTTTAAACAGAAGATGATGAGTACAGAAGAGAACACAACTTCACTCTGTTCTATACACTCAAGCTGAGTTAAATAAAAATATTTTGTTTGTACGCCGAACATCTTCAGTGCAGAGTTAAAAAACAGGTCACAATACTAAACAACACAACATGAAACATTTTTTCACCACTGCCTTATCTACAAAATGTAATACTCTCTTAATATTACACGACAGATTATCTTCAAACAAGAGCTTTCTGTTGCTTTTTTATGTGCTTCCAAACAAAGGTTAGCAAATGAGATCCAATCTCAGCAAAAGCTCATGCTTAACTACTTACAATCAAAGCTTTCTTTCATTACTGTTTCTTTTCTATTTACATTATTTAAATAAATATTCTGGAATTACTGAAAGCTGAACCCCCCCCCCCCCCCCCATATTCTATGAATTTTAAAAATTCCAATTTTAAGAAGTCTATATTAATATCTGTAACGGTGGTCAATATCCACAAGATTTGTAGTTCACTAAATTCAAGTGACCAATTCCGCTTTTCAGATGCAGATCTGAACAAAGAACAAAGTTCTCACTGTTCTGTGAAGGTATCAAAACTGATGCTCCAGGAAACACTAAAAGTTTAAGTTTCCTTTGGAAATATCTTCAAAGCTGAGATTACGTGATTTTTTTCTTTACATGAACTATAATAAAAAATTCCCTTTTAATTAATAGAAAGAATTAATTCTAAAAGTGTTTTAATTTTCTACTGAATTATTAAATACTTATAGAAACAGACTGGCTATACATAATTTCAACAAACTGCAGACATAAACTGTAGCATCTTCTTGTTTCAGATTCTTCTGCTTCCCTCAGACTTGTCAATGAAGCACTATTACCTGAATTTTTTATTATACTGTCATAAAACATGTTCAGAGAATGAAAAAGCAGTATATATTTTCTGATTAACAAGAAGGGTATTGGATGAAACCCTTATTTTTTTTTCTATGGTAGCAATTTGAAAATAAGGTCAAAAGCCCAGACCTATTTTGCAAGGAAATGCATATTCTAAAAGTTACACACACACAAAAATGTAAATAATATCAACAGTAGAATAAATAACCACAATTCTGTATCCCATCTTGAAGGAAAAAAAAAAAAAAGAAAAAAAAAGATTAATTACTTAGAATTGATGTTTAACACAGCATAACCTTGACATTTCCGAGTCAAACCCCACTGCGACACTGGATTTTAATATTTCCTGTATATATACACACAAGCAAATTTTACACACAAAGACTAACTGAAAACTTCAAGAAAATATCTATTTGCCTTCTATTTTACTATGTCAAATATTGAAAAATAAGGTCAATGGTTGTAACAAAAATACACTTAAGTCATGAGAAAACTCAAGCGAATCAAGAAACTGCAGAACCATTCGAATTTAAGAACCAAGAAAACTTGAGGACAATCACCAGATATCTACTAAAGACTGCTTAAAACTTGATTGTGCTGTTTTAACCCACTGTCACATGAATGACTAACTATTACATACCCTCCGCAGACATGCTAAACCATGCATTTCTGAATGCTGTTCTTTTAAATCAATACAAACATAACCTAGCAACACACAGAAGTGGAAAAATACCAACATTTCCAGCTATTTAGAAAACCTAAATTTTATTTTCCTGATTTACACCCAGCTCAAAACACCTGGGTGTAAATGGCGCACCCCCTTCCTGCTACCCCACATGATTTTCACAAGGGATACAAAAGATAAATTGTTCTAAAGGGCAGATATGACATTCACACCGTAGGGCAACAAAGGCAACAGTATAAACCGCCTCTTTTCCTCCCCAGCTTTGCCGGTCACAATCCGCCCGGCTGAAGCATCAGGGCAAGCAAAGCGCACTGCCTCCCATCCAGAGATCCCTTATGCGCAGCTAACGAAATGAGATCAGATGCAACTTTGAGAAGCGTCTGCGTCCGTAATGAAGGTTCACGTACGGGACACAGGCTGCAGAGGGCAGCGCTGCGAACGCGGCACACGCCGCCCCTGCTCGCGCAGCTCCGCCGGCGCCCGGTAGCGGCCCCTCGGCGGCGGCGAAAGCCGCCCTTCAACAAAACGCGGCAGCCCCGCGCGGAGGTGCACAAGCGGAGGACGAGAGGGCCGAGCACGGGGCTGCCGGGAGCCGGGGGGAGAGGCGCGCTTCTATCAGACCCAGGGCCGGGTGCCGCGCGGGGGGAGGGGGGGCCGAACCCCGACTGCCGCCAAGAGGACGCAGCCCCGCTCCAAGGACGCGGCCGCTCCCTCAGCCCGGAGCCGCCATCTTAAGTGCGGGCGCAGCGCCTTTCCCCCGGCGCTGCGGCCATACAAAGGCGGGGCACGTGACCGAACCGCCGCGGGAGGCGGCGGTGCCCGCACTCAAGATGGCACGTAGGGCCTCCCGCCGCTTCCCTCCCGCCACCGCACGGCCCCTCTGCGCCTCTCGCTCGGTCTCTACCGCCCCGCAGCCGACCGCGCTTACTCTGGGGGATAGAGGCGCAGCTCCTCGATATCGCCCAGGAAGCCGAAGAGAGTCCGCATCTGCTCGCTAGTGACCGCCGACGAGAGGTTCGTGACCTGGATGACGGACGTGGGGCCCAGGGGGAAGCCGAGCGGCACCCCGATCCCTCCGCTGTTCATCATGGCGGATCCTGCACGACCGCGGCACTAACGGCGCGGCCGCACGCAGCCGGGGAGGCGGGCCCGAGACGGAGAGCGGCGCGCGGCGTTTCAGCGGAGCGCCCCCGCGCGCCGCCGCTCTAGCCGCGCACTCGACTGCTCCTGGAGGTGCCGCCGAGCTGCTCGCCTCCCGCCGGTAGAGGCGCTGCAGGCGCTGCTAGCTCTCCCCGCGGCGGAGCTCCTGGTTTGCCGGCGAGGCCGCGCTGGGAGAGGCAGGCGAAAGGTTCCGCTTCCCTTCGGTTGCCCTGGAGCCGGCAGGGCGGGCCGCTACGCGCGGGGCTGGCGCGGGGCCGCTGCTCCCGAGCCGTTAACGGCAGCGCGGGACTGCAACTGCCGGGTCAGGAGGAGGGAGAGATTGCCGATAAAACGTTCGTTGGTAGCCGAAGGGCTCTCTTGGTTGTAAACGAGATCTTTCAGTGGGAGGCGGTTTAAAGCCTTGAAAACCTTCGTCGTAAGGACACCGAACAGGAAGGGCTGTGAGAGAATGGGCCGTCTTGTAGTAGTTTTGTTACAGCTGGATTGAGAATCTCTCCCACTTATGCTGAGTTTGTCCAGAGTTAGAGTCACAGAATCATGGAATTGGTCAGGCTGGAAAAGACCTTGAAGATCATCGAGTCCAACCACAACCTAACCATGCTACCCTAACTCTAACAACCCTCTGCTAAGTCATGTCCCTGAGCACCACATCCAAATGGTTTTTAAACACATCCAGGGATGGTGACTCAACCACCTTAGGGAGCCTATTCCAGTGCTTAACAACCCTTTCTGTAAAGTTGTTTTCCTGATATCCAACCTAAACCTCTCCTGTTGCATCTTGAGCCCATTTCCCCTCTTCCTGGTTCTCTTTAAACATTAAATTGACTGGAGGAAATGGAACTGTGGCTGTTTCGGGCAGTCTGTGTTCTAAAATCTAGCTGCAGTCTGAATTAGCTGATAAATACAGTGCATCCTAACACTAAAAGCGTAAGGTTGCAGGTGCGAATGTTTGACTTCTTTTAGATCTTCCACCCACCAAACCTAAACTGAAAAAGGATTGGAGCAATCTTGAAGCTGTATGTGCTGAAAATAGATTTCAAATTTGTGATACTTCTATGATCAAGTAGGTCAGCTGGAACTGGCATGTCTCTGACTCTTGGTTACTGCTTCTGTATTTGCTCATGTACTTCACCTGACCAATAGGACCAATAGGAGCAATATGTTACAGAATTTTAAATAAACCCTGGAAAAGTGCTTGAAGTTGCTTAGAAATAAGTATGTTTCAGGTAGGACTGGAAATAATAATGCATTCATAATCTCTTCCAAATGAAGTCCAGATTCTAAAAAGCTTCAAGATCCAAGTGAAATCTTTTCTTTCAGGCATTCTGTAATCCTACACTAATTATGAAGCTATGAACCATAGAATCATAGAATCACCAAGGTTGGAAAAGACCCCAGGATCACCCAGTCCAACCATCCACCCATCACCAATAGTTCTCTCTAAACCATATCCTTCAAAACAATGTCCAAAAGTTCCTTGGATACTTCCAGGGTCGGTATCTCCATCACCCAGGCATTCCAGTGCCTGACCACTCTTTCAGAGAAGCAGTATTTCCTAACGTCCAGCCTGAATCTCCCCTGGCACAGCTTGAAGCCATTCCCTCTAGTCCTGTCACCAGTTACACGAGAGAAGAGGCCGATCCCCAGCTCAACTCAACCTCCCTTCAGGTAGTTATAGAAAGCAATAAGGTCTCACCTGAGCCTCCTCTTCTCCAGACTGAACAATCCCAGCTCCTTCAGCCGCTCCTCATAAGGCCTGTGCTCCAGACCCCTCACCAGCTTTGTCGCCCTTCTTTGAACCCACTCCAGGGGGTCTTGCAGTGAGGGGCCCAAAACTGGACACAATACTCAAGGTGCGGCCTCACCAGAGGTGAGTACAGGGAGACAATCTCTTTCCTGTTCCTGCTGGCAACACATTTCTGATGCAAGCCAAGATGCCATTGGCCTTCTTGGCCACCCGGGCACACTGCTGGCTCACGTTCAGCTGAGCATCAATCAATACCCCCAGGTCCATTTCCTCTATGCAGTCTTCCAGCCACTCTGCCCCAAGCCTGTAGCGTTGCCTGGGGTTGTTGCAGCCAAAGTGCAGGACCCAGCATTTGGCCTTGTTGAACCTCATCCCATTCACTTCAGCCCAGCGATCCAGCCTGTCCAGACCCCTCTGTAGGGCCTCACTACCCCCAGGCAGATTGACACTTCCATCCAGCTTGGTGTCATCTGCAAACTTACTGAGGGTCCACTCAATGCCCTCATCCAGGTCATCAATAAAGATATTGAAGAGGACAGGCCCCAGCACTGATTCCTCAGGAACACCACTCACGACTGAGTGAGATGCTTAACTGGAGAAATCAAGACCTTCCATTATATTTTAGGCAAAGTTAAACTGTATTATGATTATTGTGTCTGTAGAAATGTCACATGAAGATTTCTCATGTTTTGACAAATAACCATTCAGATGGCTAGCAGAATGATAGAAACCACTACTGCTCCGAACATTCATGTTGCTTCTCTTTGCATGTGTTAGTAGAAGGTACAAAAACCCAAGCTCTAAAATTTACTAAGAGAAAAATTCTGTGATGTCAGAACTGACTGAGATGTCTTCCCTGAGGTAAAGCTTTTAATAATAAATACAAAAATCTGAGCTACTGCTCTCTGTCCCCAAAACAAAACAGAAGCAAAACTCCATCTAAAAAGGAAGGGTATCAATGTACGGATGTTAATTACTTAAGTGAGACCTAGAAATTATATAATGGTCATATTTTTTGTTGTTCTCCCAGGTAAATAATTAATAGCTGGTCATTTTTCTGAGGTTTAACCCTGGTAGGCAGCTTGACACCACATGACTGTTTGCTAACTCCCCACATTGGGATGGAAAAGAGAGTCAGAAAGACACAAGTACAAGAATTTGTTGGCTGAGATAGACTGTTGAGAATCATTTAATGACAAAAATGACTCTTGAGTTCATCAAGTCCAGCCATCAGTTGGCATGATACCAAGTCCACCACCAAGGATGTCCAGTCCTCAGATCTCTTGAACATCTTCAGGGATGGCAACTCCACCATTTCTCCAATGCATAGCAACCCTTTCTGTGAAGAATTTCTTCCTAATAGCTTGTCTAAGCCTCTAGTAGTGCAACTTGAGGCCATTGTTTCATGTAGTAGTGCTTGTCACATGAGGAAAGAGACAAATACTCTTCATGCTACAACCTCCTTCAGGTAGCAAGTGATTATGTCTCCCCTCAGCCATTTCTAGACTAAAGAATCCCAGTTCCCTCAACCATTCCTCCTACGTCTTGTTCTCTGGTCTTTTCACTGGTTTGATTGCTCTTTGAATGCACTCAATACCTCTGCAATACAAGAACCCAAAACTGACCACATTGCTCAAGGTGAGATCTCACGAGGGCTGAGTACAAAGAGACAATCACTTTCCTAGTTCTGCTAGCCATGTTATTTCTCATACAGATCAGGATGGCATTGGCCCTCTTGGCCACCTGGTCATATGGTTGTCTCCTGTTCAGTCTGCTGTAAGCCAGCACCATCAGGTCCTTTTTTTGCACAGCATCCTTCCAGCCAATCTTCCTCAAGCCTGCAATGGGTTGTTAGAACTCAAATGCAGCATCTGGCATTTAGCCTGGTTGAATACCAAGCTAATACCACCAATACAAGTGGATACAGCCTATTGATGAAGCCTATTGCAATCACTGTGCAAAGCCTTTCTACTCTCATGCAGATCAACACTTACATCCAACTTGGTGTTGTCTGCAAACTTAGCAAGGGCACACTTAACCCCCTCATCAAGATAATAAATGGTAAAGAAAACTGAACCCAGCATCCAGTCCTGGGGAATACCACTTGTGACAAGCTGCCTATTGGATTTAATATAATTCACAACAATTCTCTGGACCTGTCCATCCAGCCTGATTATTGCCCAGTGATCCATGAATGTATGTCCAGACCATGAGGATACAGTTTCTCCAGGAGAAGACTGTGGAAAACTGTATAAAATGCTTTGCTGCAATCCAAGTAAACAACATCCATAGCATTTCCCTTAGCCATTGATCAGATCATATAATCAGAGAAGGAGAAGTGGGACTTGTCTTCCTTAGATTCGTGCTGACTGGGAACAGTCAGCTGATTGTCCTATGAAGGCCCTGGCAGTCAAAATGATACACTCCATGACCTTTTCTGGCATCAAGGTAGACTGACAGGTGTGAGAATTCCAGCAAAGTTCTCTGTTCAGACAGGTTAGTGTTCTTTTCTGCTGGCTTCTCTTCTGTGTCTTTCAGCATTTAGAGATGGTCTGCTCCCATGCTTTGAGATTTCTTTCATGAGAAATGTTTAGCATTCCTGGACTCCTTTGCCCTTTGGAACTACCTCCCATGATAGCCATACCCAAAATGGCCTTCAAACAATGCATCACCCATAAAACACCTTCACTAATCACTCACTACCTGTGTTAGGAAGTTATTATCTTCATATTACAGAGAACTAGTCTTTTGCTTCTCCACTGTATTGTATTTCCAGCAGATGCCTGGGAAATTGAAGTCTCCCATGAGAATAAGTGCTTGTGATTGTGATACTTCTCTTAGCTGCTCATAGAATATTTCACCTGCTTTTTCATCCTGATAGTGTCATCTATAACATACTCCAGTCAATGTCTCACACTTGTTGGACTTTCCTCTGACTCATACACAGAGGTACTCAAACCTTTTATCATCACAGTGAATCTCCATACAGTCAAGACCTTCTGTAAGATAGAGTACTACTCCACCTTCTTTTTCTCCCTGCCTATGTCTTCTGAAAAGCCTGTAGCCATCCATCTCAGCACCCCAGTTGTGTAGCAGCAGAAAGCCTGGACCCCTTGCTGAACAGAGAAAGGGTCCTGGTGACAAAGCACATGGAAAAGGCTACATTATTGTCTCCTTCATCTCAGTTTGCACTGGTAAGACTTATTTCTGGAAGTCCCAGACCCTTAAGACCGGTGGAAAAGTCTGGAGCAAGAAAGCAAGGAGAATCAGATAAGGGAAGGCTGAACAAATTGAACATACACAAGTCCATAAGGAAACTAGCCAGCGTCATTGTGAGGTCACTACTGTTTGTCTTTGAAAGTTTGTGATGACTAGAGGAGTTAAAGGAGGATGGTGGAAAATAGATGAGTGTTACCCCTGAATTCTAGATGGGCAAGAGGGAGCATCTGAAAGCTAGAGGACAGTCAGCCTGTAGCTTCGTCTCAGTCTCTGCGAAAGTAACAGAACAAATCTGCTTGGATGCTACTTTCAAATATAGTTAGGACAAATACAAGATTGTAGGTGGTCAGCATGGATTTATGAAAGGGAAATCATGGCTGACTAACCTGACAGCCTTCTACAATGAAATTACTGAATCTGTGAACAGGAGGAGATAAATAGATAATGTTTATCTCAACTTTAGCTAGGCCTTTGTCACTGCATCCCATAATACCCTCATAAACAAACTGACAAAGTACAGACTAGATAAATAGGCCATTGGGTGGACTGAAAATTGTCTGAACTGCTGTGCTGAAAGAGATGAATCAATAATATTGTACCCTATGTGTCAGCACTGGGTCCAATATTGTTGAATATCTTTATTAACAACCTGGAAAGTGTGACAGAGCACCCTCATTTTTCAGATGATGTGGAGCTCAGAGGAGCAGCTGATGCACTCAAATACCTGCTGCCATTCAGAAGAACTCAACAGACTGGAGAAATGAGCTGACAAGCGTCTCATGCTGTTGAACAAAAGGAAATTCAAAGTCCAGCACCTGGGGAAGAATAATCTCATGCATCAGTACATGCTGGGGACTAACTGACTGGAAAGTGAAAAAAGGAAATGGAAATCCTGTTGAACAAGTTTAATATGAGGAGGCTGTGTTCACGATGCAAATAATGACATTTTTAGGAAGAGCATTGCCAGCAGGTTCTTCCCTACTGCCCAGAACTCATGAGGCCACATCTGATGCCACATCTGGAATCCTGTGTCCTGTACTCAGCTTTCCACCTCTGGAGACAACAGTGTGAATAAATACCAGATTTGACAGTGTAAGCAAGATAGAGCCAGACTTTTCTCACTGTTGCCTGGTGACAGGACAAGAGGCAAGAAGCAAAAACTGAAATACAGGAAGCTCTGTTTAAACATTAAAAAAATCATTTTACTGTGAAGGATTGAATGTGGAGAGTGGCTGCCCAGATTCTCCATTTTTGGAGGTATCCAAAACTTGACTGGATGTGACCCCGAGTAACCTGCCGTAGTTGAACTTCTTTGAGCAGAGCGCAATAGGACTGGGTGATCTTCAGAGGTCCCTTCCAGCTTCAGAAGTTCTTAAAGATAAAAGGTGCTCTCGGAGCTGAGTTCCCCCGTAATTATTCCTGCTTGATAAGAAATTTAAAAAAAATAAATACTTTCATTATAAATAATGTATAATAACAGAATAATCTATAAATAATCCATAATAACAGAAATGTTCTTAAATAATCTCAGAAAATCTTTGAATACCCATGTCTGTGGTCCATGTAAGTCTACTTATGCAGTGGGTTGAATGGTTTGTTCTTTCAGTATTAACATTATTTTTCTTATATTCTTCATTACAAGATCTTTGAATGATTTTGTTGATGTTTTCTGTAATCATATGCCTTCTTAAAGGAGAGAGAATTTAACAGTCTTTAGTTCTTACACTCATTGCCAAAACTGTTGATTAGAGACAGACAGCGATGCTTTTGCCCCGCGGAGAAGGACTTGGAGGTCCTGGTGGACAAGAAGCCGGACATGAGCCAGCAGTGTGCACTTGCAGCCCAGAAGTCCAACTGTGTTCTGGGCTGCATTAAAAAAGCAGCAAGGAAACGGAGGTGATTGTCCCCTTCTACTCGGCTCTTGTGAGGCCCCGTCTGTAGTACTGGCCTGGAGCACCCAACAAAAGAAAGACACAGAGCTTTTGGAGCAGTCCAGAGGAGGGCCGCTAAGATGATCAGAGGCCTGGAGCACCTCTACTATGAAGAAAGGCTGAGGGAATTGGCTTTGTTTAGCTTGGAGAAGAGAAGGCTCTGGAGAGACCTCATTGTGGCCTTTCAGAACTTGAAGGGAGCATATAAACAGAAGGGGGAACATGGATTGATAGTGATAGGACAAGGGGGAATGTTTTAAACTGAGACGGGGAGGTTAGATATTAGGAGGAAGTTTTTCACCTAGAAGGTGGTAACACACTGGAACAGTTGCCCAAGGAGGTTGTGGATGCTCCATCTGTGGAGGCATTCAAGGCCAGGTTGGATATGGCTCTGGGCAGCCTGGTCTGGTGGTTGGATATGGCTCTGGGCAGCCTGGTGTGGTGTTTGGCAACCCTGCCCACAGCAGGGCAGTTGAAACCAGGTGATCATTGTGGTCCTTTTCAACCCAGGCCATTCTTTGATTTTATGGTTCTTTACTGAAATACAAGCTGGCTAGTATACAAAGCAGTGTGATTCAAAAGCAAGATAGGTGCTACTAGTTGGAATTGCACAGCAAACGAGCAATTTCTTTTTTTTTGTTCTGTTCAGTGCTTGACCTCCACCAAGATGTGATTTATTATGCTGTGCTTCTCTGCAAGGAAAGCCAAGTTCTCAGTCGCTTAGTTACTGTTGTGGCAAACAGTGTTTGGAATTACTCAGTAAACCACATGAAATAATAGTTTGCATTGGCAAGCAGAAAACACAGCTGCATCTCAAGCTTATTACTGTCAAACCAAGTACAACTGCAAGGTGGTCTGCATAGAGCTTTGTTTGATAAACATTAGCTGGGTACTAGAAAACCTCAATAAATTTGCATCACTGTCAGCAAAAACAGATGATCCCAGAGGCTTCTATCCATCAAACTATTTGTCTATATGTCAGATTGCTATTTCTACTCATCATAATATTTTTCTGAATTATTAGTTTTGTGTGACATTATAACTGCTATTACTTATTTGACTTACTACAATGCTCAATTAAACAAAGAAAAATTATTCAGAGGCACACTATTTAGGGAAGAACTGCACAAGTAGCCATAGGGTGGCTGTGTGACTGATACTCCTTTCAGTGGGCATTTTGTGGCTGAGTTGGGGTGTTTTAGTGTAGGCTTTTTACACATCAGCACATCTAAATATTTGTGCAGGATGCTGACTACATTCTTTTTCTGTTTCTCAGTCTGACTTCCATAGTTTTGCAATTACATGCAGAACTCAGAAAATAAAAGCCAACAGTCTTCAGAGGAAAATAATATTCAAAGATTAAAATAATCACTGTATAACACAGTTTGAATTTAAGGAACTTCTGACCTGTTATCGAGACTTCAGTAAATGCTTGAGTGAATGGTCAGATATTTAAAATACCATCGTCATCTAGGCAAGGCTGGCACCTTTGTTTCTCATTAAAGCACGCAAGTTATGTGTTCATTACCTTTTTCATTTTCAAAGATTGTGAATTGTTGTGCTTAACTTATATATTTCAAGAGATACAAATAAAGGTGTATAAATAAATAAATTTGTGAGCAATAGTAGAATGACACTAAAAAGCAGCATATTTTCATTGCCTTTGCTGCTTAGGTTTGTTTCCATAAAGGTTAACTTCACATCATTTGTATCACCACACAACCGATATCCCAAGGTTTTGCACCAATAGAGGATACAGAACACAGGAAACAAACCTATCATTTACATGATAGATTATACAAAAACCAAACTCTTGATTCTAAGAAATAATCCATAATCTACTTGATCT
This sequence comes from Perdix hodgsoniae, assembly GCA_035772895.1. NCBI lineage: Eukaryota > Metazoa > Chordata > Aves > Galliformes > Phasianidae > Perdix > Perdix hodgsoniae. Next base: position 20,545,220 of record JAPSGF010000003.1, read on the forward strand.
GCAATCTCAAAAATGAAATAAAAATGCATTTAACAAGCCATTCTATACAGATGACAACAATTTCATACCCCTGCCCAGCACAGTGTCGCAGAAAGATTTTTTCTGGCATTCTCACCACCATCTTCAGATGAAACTTGAGCTGGAACTCTTATAATTGCACACATAGTGAGATTAGTGGACAACCTCAGCATAATCAATGTTAACAGCTGAAACCTTTCAAACATCCTCCCTCTGCTTGGCAGTCATCTATACAAAACAGCATTGGAAAACTGAAACAACTATGACATTTCTGCACCTGCTTTGTATCTCTATTAGGGAAAGTACATCTCTACCCTTTACAGACCAAAAATGAGCACAAACAGGTGAAAGATTTGAGAACAAACTGCATCCAGTTTCAGGCTAGCATTTCTTCAGTCACTTGTTAGAATACTATTAATTTTCCACACAATACTGGATTACAAAAACATGATTTCCTCAGGAGGTTTTTTTAGAAAATCCTCTATAACATATAAGATTCTACATACCAATTTTCTAAGTTTCTACTAATCTAAAATTTCTATGAATATATTTTTTTTATTAATTGCCATCATCATACAAATTGGCTTAGTAGTTTGGATCATTTTTGTATTATCTTTGGAAAATCACCAACAGCATGAAGTTTAGCAAAAGCAAATGCTGGATTCTGCACTGGGGATGGGACAACTCTGGCTATGTCAGGGCAATCCCAGGTATTTATACAAACTGGGGGAAGATCGTGAGAGCAGCCCTGTGGAGAAGCACTTGGGTGTCCTGGTGGACGAGAAGCCAGACATGAGCCAGCAGTGTGCACTTGCAGCCTGGAAGTCCAACTGTGTTCTGGGCTGCGTTAAAAAAGGGGTGGCCAGCAAGCAAACGGAGGTGATTGTCCCCGTCTACTCGGCTCTTGTGAGGCCCCATCTGGAGTACTGCGTCCAGGCCTGGGGTGCCCAGTACAGGAAGGAAACACAAAGCTCTTGGAGCAGGTCCAGAGGAGGGCCACTAGGATGATCAGCACCTCTACTATGGAGAAAGGCTGAGGGAACTGGCTTTGTTTAGCTTGGAGAAGAGAAGGCTTTGGGGTGACCTCAAATATATAAACAGGAGGGGAAATGGCTTTTTACATGGGAGGACAAGGAAGAATGTTTTAAACTGAGCTGAGGGAGGTTTAGGTTAGATATTAGGAGGAAGTTTTTCACCCAGAGGGTGGTGACACACGGGAACAGGTTGCCCAAGGAGGTTGTGGATGCCCCATCCTTGGAGGCATACAAGGCCAGGCTGGATGTGGCTCTGGGCAGCCTGGGCTGTGGTTGGTGACCCTGCACTTAGCAGGAATGATGAAACTCAGTGATCATTGTGGTCTTTTTCAATCCAGGCCATTCTATGATTCTATGATACTATGATTCTATGTGTTCAGACTGGGAAGTGAGAGGCTGAAGAGCAGCCCTGCAAAGAGGGATCTGGGGCTCTGGTTGATGGCAAGTTAACAGGAGCCAGCAGAGTGCCCAGGCAGACCAAAGGGCCGTCTGTACCCTGGTGGCACCAGGCCCAGCACTGCCAGTGGGTGAGGTTTTCTTCTCTGCTCTGTGCTGTGCAGCCTCACCTCCAGCACTGGGTGTGGTCTGGGTGGCACACTATAAGGACATAAAGCTGTTAGAGAGTGTCCAGAGGAGGGCTACAAAGATGGAAAACGTGCAGAAGGCTGCTGGGTGTGCTGAGCACAGAGCAGAGGAGCTGAGGGGAGGCCTGATGGTGGCTGCAGCTCCTCACAGGGAGCGGAGGGCAGCGCTGAGCTCTGCTCTGTGTGACAGCGACAGGGCCCAAGGGAACGGCATGGAGCTGTGCCAGGGGAGGGCAGCTGGGGGCTGGGGACAGGGCCTGCACCACATTGAGATTGGGCACTGGAACAGAGTACTGTCACCACTAGCTTCATACATTGCTTTAGCAAATAAATATTTAATGTGTAACATTTCCTAGAAAGTCATATACAATGTGCGCTATTACAAGTATTAATGTTGAAAATCCTTTCCATGTTTTAATGTCTTAAGATGCTTTAAAATGAGTATATCAGTATCAAGGGAATTTATACAATAAAATGATCTACTGCAAATAACTTACTACAGAATCAGCACCATTAATCAAATGAGCAAGTGTGGATCTATGGATTTTTAAAAATTAAAATACAATAGAAAAAAAAGTAAGTTTTCTCTATTTGGAAGCCTTGCAGAATGTTTTCTAGTCTTTGCATTTATCAAAACCAACCCAATCTGTCACTTCCTGATATAGTTAGTAAATGAAAAAAAATTACATTATTAATTTTTTTCCAGTTCCTAATAGTACGTCAGTTAACCATCTGCTAAAATTTGTTCCAAGATTTGTTGGAAAACCTTACTTTTTCAGTTTAGGAGCCATTGTTTTCAATTGAAGTACTTCTGGCAGAAACATTATCAGCAGAAATACTTTCTCTGTACTCAAAACCAGTTGCTGATTATTCTACTGTGAGAGAAAGCTGTTGCAGACAATGATCAATCACATATGCTAAGTTGTTACAATTTTAGGATCCTGGGCATAATACTTTCAAATCACACATTTTGCCAGTGCATATTTATAACTCATCACTTCAACGTGTTCTAGACCATCTTAGGACTATTGCCATCCAAGTCACATCATCCTTGTTCTGCTGCATCTTCTTATTCCAATTTTAAGACTTCTAATCAGGAATTTGAATGAATGTTTTTCTGAATATATTCTTACTCAGCCATTACAAGAGAGTAGCTACATATTAACTCAATATTTTATAGCTCAGTAAGTCTATCTGTAACTGTGTAACAGGCTTTCTCTTAAATAACTGCAGCCGACTTCACAAATGCACAAAGTCCTTCACAGAATATTTCTGTCGCAGTCCAAAATATGTAGGCTGTAACATTTGTCTCTCATTTTTCGCCTTTTTTATCCAAAATAGCTTTTTCTACACTTAATTCTTACCCATAACACATAGCATTATCTTGAATTACAGTACAGAAATATGCAATGATCTTGTAGACAGTATCAGAAAAATCAGATACAAGAACATAGAGAGACAGAAATCAAATGATGCCATACTTGAAATGAGGCTGTTAGAAAGTGGCAAAAGAGAGGTAGTAGTAGAATCATAGAATCGAAGAATCGCTTGAGTTGGAAGGGACCTTTAAAAGTCATCTAGTTCAACTCCCATGCAATGAACAGAGACAGCCACAGATCAGACTACTCAGAGCCCTGTCCCGCCTGACCTTGGATGTCTTCAGAGGAGGAGCATCCACCACATCTCTGGGCAAACTGTTCCAGTGCCTCACCCCTCTAACTGTAGAAAATTTTTTCCTTATATCCAATTCAAATCTCTCCTCTTCTAGTTTGAAACCATTTCCTCTTGTTCTGTCACCACAAATGCTACTAAAGAGCCTGACCCCTTCTTTCTTATTCTCTTCCTTTTGATACTGAAAGGCTGCTTTCAGGTCTCTCCAGAGCCTTCCCTTCTTCAGCTGAACAGCCCCAGATTTCTCACAGTCTTCATAGGAGAGGTGTTCCATCCCTTGGATTATTTTTGTGGCCTTCTTCTGGACACAATCCAACAGGTCCATCTCTCTCCTATACTGAGAACCCCACATCTGGATGCAGTTCTCCAGGTAATGTCTCAACAGTGCAGAGCAAAGACGCAGGATCAGCTTCCTTGACCTGCTGCCCAAATTTCTTTTGATACAGCCCAGGATCCAGTTTGCTTTCTGGGCTATGAGAATACATTGCTGGCTCATATCCAGTTTTAACACCTACCAGTACCCCAAAGTCCTTATTGGCAGGGCTGTGCTCTATCCTTCCACTTCCCAGTTTGTACTGATTCTGGAGGTTACCACGACCCAGGTGCAAGACCTTGCACTTGGCTTTGTTGAACTCCATGAGGTTCACCTGGACTCACATCTAGAGCCAGCCTAGATCCCTGTGGCTGACATTCCACCCCTTGAGTTTGTCAATTGTACCACAGAGCTTGGTGTCACCCACAAACTTGCTAAGAGTGCACTCAATCTTACTGTTGATATTATTGATGAAGATATTAAAAAGCATGTAAACTCCTGTGAACCCTCAGACTAACTTGAGGATCTGCTGCCACAGTGTTTTGGGCCTGTGGAAGATTTATTGATCACTGTCAGCTGCACTTGACTTGGGTTGCTTGAGGCCTATATTGCAGCTACCCTGCTTTTGGAGGGTGAAGCACTCACCTTCAAGCTGCTGCTCTGTGAAAGCGGTGCCAAGAACATGGCCAGCAGATCTAGCAGTTCTTATGGGTGTGAATAAGGGTTCCTCACCTCAGTGGTGGTGATGCATCAAAGGGCACACTCCCCAAAGAGCAGCATGGCGTCAATGAGCTATCCTCTCCAAGACTCCCACTGAGAGGAAAGCTGGTGAGGAAGACAGGGGGACTGGTATTGTGCTTCAGCAACTTGTTGCAGAGCTGTCAGCAACAGGGTTTTTGTTTCCATGAACGTAGAAGCCTCTGTGAGGGTCATTGGTTGATTGGAGAGATGGGATAAGTGGTGGTGGTGAAAAATGTTGCAACTCTTAAGATTCATACTGTCAGGTACTCAGATAATCTCCACCCATCACATTTAAAAATATGCCAAGTCTAGAAATCAAAAATCTTTTCACTATTGGAACATATGTCTGATCGGGGGCTGGTCGCACACTTCTCCAGTGTAACCTGAAAGTCCCAGTTACTGAATGGGGAATATGGGTGGCAAAGATGAGCTAGTGATGTGATGTGAAATGTGATATTAATTTTTATCAGTTTCCAGTGGCTTTTTTTCTTAGCTCATCATTATATAAGCTTGCTTTCCCTGCCAACAGTCATTAGTTTTCTATAGTCAAAAATCTTCATAACTGCAAGAAGAATCAGATGGAATCATGTCACGGAAAATTATATATTTCATTGCTTACTTGTTGAGAATGAATAAGAATGTAAATTAAAAATAGTGGGCTCCCAAGACTAGAAGTAGCTGCCTTGTAGAAATACACTGGAGACCACTCTGCTCAGTGAAGCAGTAGCATTCAACGTTTCAGGAAACAGTCTTAAAACATAAAGAAATTTTGTATTTCAGAATATCAGAAGTCAGAAGTTATGCAGGTATGGTTTACAGTGGGCTTGGCTGAGTACGGATCTTCATCTAGAGCTCAGGTGTAAAAAAATTTTGTGGACACTAAAAACAAGGTTAAGCCATATTGAAAGATAACAGAGATGCTATTCATTATTGCAGGGAGAAAATTTGTCCAGCCAAAGCTCAGTTAGAGTTGAAGCTGGCCAGTGCAGTAGGGATAAGGCATTTTAAAGCAAAAGGAGGACCCGAGGTAATAGTGGTCTGTTACTTGATGAGGTTGGTCATGTCACAAATAGGGATACAGACAAATAAACTATGTTTAATAATTTCTTCACCCTCAGACAACTGGAGCCCTGAGGTGGAGGACAGTGCATGCACAAACAATAAACTCTCTGCCAACTACTAACTTGTGAGAGATTCTAGCTGGATACATGTTAGTATACAGGCCCTGATGGGATTCATCCCAGAGTACCCAAAGAGATAGTTGACACTATCACAAGACCTCTCTCAATTATTTTTCCATGGTTTAGACAGTGTGGAGAGATCCCAGTCATAGAATGACAAGGTTGGAAAGGACCTACAAGATCATCTAGTCCAACCGTCTTCCCATTACCACTGCTACCACAAGCCTCTAACCCGTATCTCGTAACTCCTCATCCAAACACCTCTTAAACACTGCCAAGGACGGCAACCTCCCTGGGCAGCCATTCCAGTGCCTGACCACTCTCTGAGAGAAAAAGTTCTTCCTCGTGTCTAACCTAAACCTCCTTATGTAAAACTTGTGGCCATTTTCCTCGGTCCTGTTTGTCGCCTGGGAGAACAGGCCAAACCCCTCTTCATGCCAACCTCCCTTCAGGAAGTTGTAGAGTGCAATGAGGTCTCCTCTGAACCTCCTCCAGACTAAACAATCCCCAGCTTCAGACTCCTCATCAGTTTCATTGTCTTTCTCTGGACACATTCCAGGGACTCAGTGTCTTTCTTGTAGTGAAGGGAGTAGAGGCTGGCAAGGTAAGAAAGAAGACTTGTAATTGCTGGCCTGTCAGCCTTACTGCAGCACATGGCAAAACGAAGATTATTCTGAGACTTACTGAAAAGTACCTGAATGTCAAAACAGCCATCGCTCACAGCCAACATACGTTTATGACGAAGAAGTCTTGTTTAATAAATTTAATCTCCCTTTACAACTAGGTTACCCATCTAGTTAGCTAGGAGAAGCCTGCTGATGTAATCTTCCTAGATTTCAGCAAAGCTTTCAGTACTGTTTCTCACAGTATCCTTCTGGACAAAATGTCCAGCCTATACCCACAGTGTGATGGGTGAAAAACGAGCTGACCTCAAAGTCTTGTACTAAATGGAGGACATTAGAGATTGTCCAAAGGAGGGCTGCAAAGATGTTGGATGGTCTAGCGGGCAAGATGTACAAGGAGCAGCTGAGACCCCTGGGTGTCCTCAGTGCAGAGCAGAGGAGCTGAGGGGAGGCCTGATGGTGGCTGCAGCTCCTCACAGGGAGCGGAGGGCAGCGCTGAGCTCTGCTCTGTGTGGCAGCGACAGGGCCCGAGGGAACGGCATGGAGCTGTGCCAGGGGAGGGCAGCTGGGGGCTGGGGACAGGGTCTGCACCAGAGGACTCGTAGAGCACTGGAATCAGCTCATTTGGTTTATTCATTCCAGACAAATGTGAACGCTTCCACATTTCTGAGCTGGAATGATGATATATTTATCACAGAACCATCAACAGTTGAGGTTGGCAGAGGCCTCCGGAGGCCCTGCACAAGGGTGGACATCCAGGGCAGAGAGCCTTGGCAGCTTTCCAGGATCTCAGAATAAAACTCCGGGGCTGCCACTCTTACAGTAATGAATGACCTGCTTCCCGATTTTCTGACAAAACTGCTTGGTGCCCATTGCCTTGCTGCAGACCTGGCCACACTGAAAGAGTCCGGCTCCATCTTCTTTGCCTTCTTTCAGGTACTTATAGACATTTGTAAGATCATCACTGCTTAGTTATGGCAGAATAGCGTGCAAAGTGAGCAAAGTAAGTAAAGACAAATCTAGTTTTTCTAAAATTACCTCCTGTGACATCAAGTTTTCTTTCTTTTGTAAGTTTAATGCTGTAAAGCAGAACTTGATCTAGATTTGGCTCTATCCAGTTAACTCAAGTAAAAGGTGTTTTTTGTCAGTTGATGACAATAGCTTAGAAATTTAGAAGTATATCCTCCTGGGAAGAGTGAGAGAAGAAATGAAAAAAAAAAATAAAAAAGAAAAAAAAATTCAGTACTTGTATAATCTGAGATTCTCCCATGAAGCAGAGGTATCCATGGGTAGCATTATTTGATACACATAGATCAGCTCTTAAAGAGAAAAGTATAAAAGGCCCTTCAGAGCCAAACCAAATTTAACAGAGAAAGAAAACATCAGCATTGTTTATAAGCTATCTGAATTAGACAAATCATGATTACTGTAATATATTTTTTCATTTTAGTGGTTAAATACTTAGACCTTCATTTTCCCAAAGAGTGAAGGCCTCAACTGGTTTTCTTCATAATTAGATTTCAGAAGGCATGTTGTTCTAATTGTAAAAATATTTTTTGGAAGGCAGATTTAGATTTATCCTTTCAAACGTAAAACTGTATTAGGTTCTCCTGCCAGTCTTTAATTTTTCAGAACAACTGATGTGCTCTGAGGCACAAAACCTTTTAAACTGATTTATTCTGATGGGTCTTGGGGAAAGATAGTTTTTGAAGGCAGAGATGCCTGCCATATCCTGAAAAACAACCATTTGAAGTCAAAAGCTAAAAAATGCTTCCTAAAGTCAGCTCTTCCCCAAATGAATGGTAGAGGATGAATGTAAAAAGATTTCTGAGAAAGAGGTTTCTTATCTGGCCTGTTTTCTAATACATGCAACATGGAAAATCACTAGAAACAATGTTCTTGTTTGTGGCAAAATATGGTGGCTCTACACAGGCTGTGTAATTGATTCCTCACAGCATAGGATGAATACATATAAAACTAACATTTTTTTTTTTAAACTATTATTCAGGAAGAACTATAGAAAGACAACTCAAATGAAACAGCTCAATTTATGCACAACTCCTTTCCTGCTTGAATACTTCCTTTGGCCAAGACGGATAAGACACTGTAGCAAACAAGCAAATTGTAGGGACTTAGACATACTAACAAATAATACATGTGAAATGAAAAAGAATAAATTTGCAGTCTGGTGCATAAAAAGCAGAAAAGATAACAAATTATCCCAGAATAATGTCCACAAAGACAAAATTAAGAGGAGGGTAAAATTCCAAAGTCCTAGTTGGTAACAAATGCAAAAACTTAAATGTACAGGGGCCTAACACTCCAGGGTCATCAAGGCTGTAACCTCTTACAGTTAGGGTCTCTTTTCTACATAGAGGAATTAGGAAAGCTCAACATTGGTCAGATTGGTTCACCAGCATTACATTTAAAGCAAAGATGAGTTAATCTGTGCTTTCGCATTGTCAGAGTTTCCAAAAAAACTGCACGAAACTCCACATTTGCCTCTCCTGTAATGTTTGTGCCTTTCTTTTCCCAATAACCTTTGCACATCTTATTAAGTCAGATCCAAGTTACCCTATTTAAGTCTGCACTTCTTTGCTATTTCAACTACTTCATTTATACTAGACATAAAAAGACTACTCATCTCTTTAGAACAAGAGTCACTAATTGATTTAATTATAAAACCTGGCAATTCAGAAGTGAGAGGATTTTTCATTGTTTTGTTATGTCACTGGTTTTGTGGTTGTTTTTTTTTTTTTTTAATTCTTAATAACTCAGTCTTAGAATGAAACCAATTCAAGCAGACCCTTGTTGCACTGAGATGGATGGAGCTAAAAACACAAGTCAGTCTTCATCAATGGATACTGAAGTCTCCTTCTCTGGAAGTATTCAAAAGCTGCCTGGACGTTTTCCTGTGAGACCTACTGTAGGGAACCTGCTTTAGCAGGGGGTTGGACTAGAAGATGATCTCCAGAGGTCCCTTCCAACCCCTTCAATTCTGTGAGTCTGTGAGTCTGTGATAGGACATTAATGTCTATAAAAGCTACAGAAATATAAAATTGTGCCATGGAGAATTTCCTAAAACTTAAGTAAGTCCATTACACAGAACTTTAAAAAGCATTAGTTTATTATCTATTCTCCATGTGTTACCTCAGGAATAGTCTAATTTGGAATGTTGAATAAATGCTGATCAATAAAAACATTTCATCACTGTTGACATGGGAATATTTCCTAAACAAAAAATGTCCCAAATGATAAAGGTTTGATTTTGTGTGTTGATTATTGCTATGCTTGTGTCTATAGAATGCATTCAAGTATATACACACTTAAAAACTCCAGTCCAAAAAAGAAACTAAAAATATTTACACTAAATTTTATTTACATTAAAAATGTGGGGGACTTCATCTTTTCATTATATCAGTTGAACTGATTCTTTAATGAACTAGTAAGAATAGAAATAATTAACAGAATCTGCATCAACTCATTGCCATTCTGAGTAAGTTACACTGTTGACAGATGCTTTTTCTGTTCAAAATGTTGTTCAAGAAAAATGCCAGTACTGTCTCTCCTCCTGCTGAATCCCAATTAGACTAGTTCAGAGGACATATTTCTCCCACTCTCTCCAAAATCATCTACCTTGACATGTATTTAAGATTACACACAGACAAAGAAGGAACAAACAATTCCACCCATTGAAAACTCCAAAGTTTACTGAGTAAAGTCAGTATAATCCATGTTTTATTTGATGGTTAGTTTACTAATTTACTCAAGACAAACTTTGGCCAAATGTTTCCACGAGAGGTACTAAACTTCTATAAAACTCTGTTTCTACGGTTCTACCATAGCCAAGCAGTTTTTGATAGAATTGTCTCTTGACAAGTCAATTTGAAAATTAAGTAACATAATACAGTTTAGAACTCTTAACATTAAAGCAAAATACAACACAGTATAATTCCTCAGTGATATAATTAAATGTACTGTAAAATGTATATAAAGTCAGCCCAAGATCAGTAAAGAATCAGTTCTGCTTTTTGGACTTTTCCCTTCCCAAAGATAGCAGGTTATGTAGAAGACCGATTTAGGACATGTCTGTCTATTTTTTTTCCCTTTAAAAGGCAGTGTGTGATAAAAATAAAATGATTGAAATTAATGAATGTATGATGTGATCATTTTGCTTTTTCAATAAAAAAATAGAAACTAAACAACCAAACATCTCAAAAGGGGAACACCAAAGCCTGCCATTACGTAGCTATGTTTCTCATTCTTTTCTTTAAAGATTAACAGCACACAGAAAATAAGTGAATTTTTATCAAAATACAGCACATTTCTGCTAATATATCAAAAAAAAACCACCCCATTTTCCTATGTAAATATCACTGAAAATCAACTAAAAAGAATTAAAATATACAAAGAGTTGTTAAAGGGTTTCAATTAAAATTATTAGAACTATACACAGTACAATAAGCAACAGTTAACATCTTTGAAAGAAGTGCAATAATATTGAAGTTCACTTATTTAAGAAGTACTGCCTGTTTATTACCGCTAGCTGTGTATAATTCCTCTCTTGCAGTTCATTTCCCCAAAACTAATGGAGGCTGGTGTTTTTGCCAGCTTTATTGAATGCATTTACTTTTGTACACAAGGGTTGAAAAGAAAGCAACTTCTACTTGTTTCAAACAATCAACTTGTATGTAAGTAAAAATGAACTGCAATAACTGAATATTGCTCCAATGACAGGCTTATCATTAGCCCTGATTAAAAACAGTTACTGGTCTTCTATGGCACTTTTCCCTGGTCCATAACAACCGTGTATTAATTAACACTGCAGATTGCGTAGTCTTTATTGAATTACAAAGGAGAAAAGAGAAAAATAAAGTTAATGTTTCTGGTAAACAAAATTAATACAAGCATAATTGAATATTTTACACAGTAATAAGGAACAAAGGCAGCCTGTGGTAAATCACTATTACATTAATACAGTTAGAAACCCTTTAATGACTCTGAAGTGTGTAGTTCACATTTAATGTTACCTGTAGGAACAGCCCTTTAAGAAACATCATTACAAACTGGTTGGTTATAAGTATACCCTCCCTTTGCTCTCCATCTCATCACAGCAATTCTCCATCACTGTTCAAAGTTTCACAAACTTGCTTTGGTTACCTAGCTCCATGCGTATGGTCTCCTTTTTGATTAACAAGGCAATGCAAAGGCCAAACAAAATCAAGATGACTTTCATAACCTTTCTTCCATCATCTATTTTGTGTGTGTTTAAATATATATTACAGGCAACAATCTTAAAAACTGGCCATTTTGGTTTCATTTTAAAAATCTGAAAGGTTAAAATGGAGCACTTTCTTTAAAGACAAAAGTACCACCACTTGCACAAAATTGGAGATTTCCATAGCAAAGAAAAATCTCTGGGCACATTTCCACAGTACAGCTGAAAAAAAAGTATGTATTGAAGAAAACCCAACTAAACATGAATCACGTGGCAAATGAATAATCAATGACTACATTAGGAACAAATCCTGTACAATATCACAGATTTGTAATTACAGTCCTCCTAAAAAACACCATAATCTTTTATTGCATTTTCCATTGGTAGACGTACACTCCAGAACTAAATGCTTTTTCGTCTTTATTGATTCCAGATTTAGATAGCAGATAGTTGATTCACCTGACCTTTGTACTGTCCCCAACCAGCACCACCTTCCATCTACCCATTCATCTATACAATGTGCACATATCAAAGCCAACATTTAATATCCCCTTTCCACATCTATAGAAGTGGTTTCAGCATAACACATTAATATCTGGTGAATAAAAATAAAGGCAATAAACAGCTACAGGACAGATAGCCCTGCCATCTGTCCATTGGCTACAACATAGGCTTCTTAAAGCCTCGCACAAAGTTTAGTAATGTGTATGAATTATCCAAAAATAAACCTACCATCTGTACAAAACAATAACACAGGTTTGTTCTTGGAGGAGTGATCCTTAGATTGCTATAATGCTTAAAAACAAGTTTATTCACCATATGTATTTCCAAAATGATTTCCTGTATGTTCTATACAGTGGTTTTTTCCCCTTTAACCACAAGTTCAGTTTTTCATTTCCTGTACAAATATTGATCATAATTCTTTTCAAGTTCCTTTCATGTATAAAAATAGGCAAAATATTCAGTTTCCCATAAGTCCTTCAATGAATCCTGTTGGCTTTATCCCCATTATCCACAGAATTTATGAAGAAATTTCTCTCACAATGATGAGTTCCACTGTATTCTGAAAAGTCTTTAGCAAAGATACTGCTTGTCCATGATCAATGTTTATGAAGCTGTATCCATTGGCCTAAAAAGAAATTTTTAGAATTGAAAATGGCAGTCTGATATTTAGTGTTATGTCACTTAAGTTTAAACTAGGTTTACAATCACAAAATCTTACATGACTGCAGACAGTAACATGCTGCTGATTTGCTCATTACACGATTAATGTCAGCTGAACACACAGGTATATGCTACAAGGAATTCACAGATCCTGTTAGCCTTGAGAGAATTTTGTCCCCAAATACTGAAAACATTTGCAAACAACCAAAAGACAAATCTGAGCTTCAAAGCATCAGACATTAAATTCTTCAGCCTGAATATAGCCACGCTAAAAAAAGCAAAGGCAGTACAAATGACATATCTTAGTTTAAATACTAGAAATGGATTTGTGATTGATAAATTAAAAAATATTTAAACCTCTAACAAAAAGCATTCATATCACTGGGGCCCTTTTAGGACTTTATTACTTTTCTCCCATCAAACCAGATATAATGAACAATCTTTCTTCCATGAGCACAGTATAGCAGTGGGCCAGATTGTTCAATGAGGTTATACAGTCTTTACCTGTGTACATCTTCCCCAGGACCTAACTGGATAAATCTCTGATTAGATCTCTGTGCCAACTCTCCTACAAGGTTAGGACTGAAATCTTCTGGGGTCACCCCAGCTTCAATTTCCCTATGATCGAGCACCTCTGTTACTTCTAAAACGGGCTTGGCAAACATGAGCAACCCCAAGCAGCCTACAGACATAAGCATTCAGCTTTTCAGGAAGCATTGCTATAAATTCATACTCAGTCTGGGTCATAAAATCTTGCAGAGTGACAGTTTGGTCTGTCCACTGCTTCCAGCTCTATCTCCCAGCTTCCTCCCAGAGGGGCTGGTGCTTTTTACGGGGACAGATGTCCAATCAAAATGTCACCAGAAGTGACACAGAGGTGAGAGTTAAGGCCAGTTGTGCTCTTAGCTGTTCTATTTTGGAGTTGTCCACGCTCATCCTGTTACCTAACACTTACTGTTGCTACCAGAAAGACCTTTTGTTATAAAGGCAGTAATTTGTAAGTCTGTGTAGGGCTACAAAAGCAGCTTTAAATATAGAATGTTGAGAGAGCAAAAGCAGCAATAATAATTCCATACCATCATCTATATAGTATGTCCTAGCCTAATATGCAACAGTATCTTAAGACTTCCATGAATTATCTAGACAGTGGTTGTGTAGAATATTTTGCTTGATATATGTATTAGATATACATTATAATATACTTCTAATGTACGTTTTATGGAAAATGTTGTAATAACAAGCATAGGAGAGAAATCTGAGGAGAGACTGTAGATAAATGCAGTCGTTTTTATGACTAAATGTCACAAGACAGAATAGGACTGTTGTTACGTTGTCACTGAGGTACCATGGTTATAAAAAATATGCTGTTAGACAAAAAAAATATGTTAGTTACGAGACATGAAAGAGCTTGTAATTGTCTATAAATGTAAATGCAGTGTCTCCCCAAGCTCTTAAAAAATATAAATTCTTCATTAAACAGAAAGCAAAACCCTAGCAGAGTGCCAACAGGACAGAAAGAAATTTCATTACATATGTCATAGAGACAAATGAAATTCCATAAAGTCAAGAATAATCCTTTAAAACAAAAGCACCCTTCACAGACATTTCACACTACTCCAAGGTTTAAAATGTTATTCTTCTTCCTGTGTGGAGCGTTGCCCCTTCATTTAAAGTAGTTACGTCACTAAGAGTGCTAGGAATGGAAGCTAGCTTTCTCTTGTCAGGAGAAACGTGTACTTAATTATTTACCACACTCATAACCAAGTTATCTTAAAGATGGATTAATTTGATCTTTGTTCATTTTTTTTGTGTGTGCACTAGCTTGCTTTCTCTATCATTGGAGGGATCATGCAATTTGTTTTTGTTTAAGAAAACTGTTCACACAAGATGGTACTTTAATGGAGATACGAAGTTTTTCTTTGTCTTTGAAAAAACTGAAATACAGCTGAGCTAATTCTATAAATACCTTTATACTGGTAACATGGAGAATACTTTTTACCAAGAGATTACCACTGCAACTTAAAGGCTGCTTTAAATATTCTGTTAGCCTCTTTCTGTAGAACAATAAGGTTATATAACCCATTCAGCCATTTCCTTGACCCTTCCAAAAATAACTCGAAAGTTCATTAGATAATTTCAAGTAAATCTAATAGAAAAGTGGTCTGAAAAGTATGAACTTCCTGCAGAAAACCAGGCTGCAGAGCTGCAACCAGAAGCCAGAACTCCTGAAAGAATTGGCTTGCTCACGGCAGATGGGGTAGCCAGGTGGTGCACACTGCAAGAACTCAGGTATCAGTCAGCAACGTGGCCTCTGTCAGTGGCTGTGCAAATCCAACCTGCCAGCTAAGGGAGAGGCAGCAAAGGCTGACACAGTCTGCAGTGCTGCAGTGTGGGGACAGCAACAGAAAATGGGCTTGAGGAGTAACTGATGGCCATCAAACAATTTATTATTCAGAATATTGTATATAAATGACTACAAGTTAATTAAATGAATGACAAAGTCGAATTGACTTGCTTACATTCCATCTTGAATAACAACATTAGGACTATTTTTTGCCTTTAAAATTATGAAAATTAAAATTACAAAAAATATTCAGAATTTGAAAAATGACTCAATTCATCAAATGCTTCAGCCCATCTCACTTATCCTAACGTTGAAAAAAAATTGAAAGCACCATCCCAGAATGCTAGAATGGCTCTGGAGTGATACTAGTGATCTACACATAAATGAAACACATTACTTTTAGAAAAGAAGCAAATTAAAAATGAACTAATATATTACACAGGCTAATTGATTATATGACTACAGTACCTGAATTATTTTATCCCCAGGTTGCAACAGTTTAGATGCTGGTCCTTCAGGCTGTACTCTGGTTACAAATATACCCTTGAAAAACAGAGGTGGAAAACATTTTTGACAATTTATTTCATAAAATTAGGGTATACAGATGTAACATAAAACATTTCAATTTTCCATCCTAAATAGAAGAGAATGCAGTATTATTTTATGCCTTCTTTTTCCAGTGTTAAATCCAGGGCAATTGCCTTTAAAAGATTACTGAAGGGCAAATCCTGATTTGCCTAATGTGTAACTCAAGTCTTTGTTTAATTTGGCAGATGTATATGTCAAAATGAATTATCAACCACAGAAATAATGCTGTAGGCCAAATCACAATCTCTTTTAAGAGGCTTCCTAACTGTAAACTCTGTAATTCACTATCACAAATCTGTGAACTGATATATGGTACAGTCTAAGAAACCTTCTGTGAAAATAATCCTCTGTGTTATCATGTAGCTACTACCTCAATTTTCCATAATTTTTTCCTCACTTTTCTCCAACTAAGTTCTGGATTTTAGTAGTCTGCATTTGGGGCAAGTGTATTTTTCATACATTAGGAAACATGTGCTAATTAGAACAATTTTAAGATACATTACTATAAAATACTCACATCATCTTCAGGTCTGAATGGATTTCCTCTACCACCAACTCCTCCTGATATACTAAATCCAAGTTCTGGATCCTTGTCAATTCTCACTCGAATCTAAATAGTTACAACCAAAGTTAGAAGAACTGGCTGAAAAATGCATTCTAAGCTACTGTAATGAATTTATTACTAAGGAATTCAGATAAAAAAAGCTTTTGAAAGGAAAAAAAATTCAAAAAGCATTTATCATCACTCAAGCGAATACTGTATCTCATAATACTAATTCAAGCCAAGTTATCTTTGTACTTAAGTTTTACTCTAACATCACTGCTATTACAATCATAGTAGACCACGCAGCCTCTAAATTCAGAGATATTTAGACACTAAGTAAATTTATGTAATGTTCTCAGCAAATACATGCCTACCTGCAAGAATTTATTCTTCCTATTTCTTGCTATTTCTAGCTGAATTTAAAATCAAACCTGGTTCCTACTTTCATTCTAAATGCTATGTAGCCATCACAGTATCTCCTTTCTCATGACAGAATAGTTGACTACAAGACAGTTTTACAGAAGTGTGTATGTTCATTCTACCACAGAATGAAAGCTCTCAGAATTTTCCACAGATAACAAAACAATAGCGAGGAAAAATTCTGTGTCCAAGAACAGAAAGAAAGTTGCTCACAATGAAGGAGCCATTAAAAGGTACAACAATTCCTTACTCATATCATTATGCCATAAATAAAACTATAATTATCAGGCATGCATCAGATGTTCTCACTTTTTTTTTTATCTTCTCATGATTTAGGGCTGCACAATTCCACATTTGCAACTTTTTGAATTATTTTGGATAGTAAGGAATACAAGCAAGGCACTCTAAGTTGTACTGTCATTTTGAATTTTTCAGTTACACATAAATGATGAGTCAGTGACAAATAAATGTAGTAAAAAAAATGAATTTCTACCTCAGTAAAAAAAATGCAAACATAAGTTGTTGGAACTATCTGTTAAAAATATCTACCACATTTCTCTTTATAGCAGACAGATGCCAGTCATACAAATGACATTTTACCCTTACCTCTTGCTTTACCAATTCATGGCTTTGTCTGGGAGAACACTGAGACTGGGTATAGGTCGGTTGGTGGGCAACTTTCAACATCAAATAATCAATTAACTGTTCTCTAGATGGATGTCTTCCTACTGATGATTGAGGAGGGAGATGATGGACTTGGCTATAGTTTGCCTGAGGTCTTTGCGGCTGGCACATCTGCCCGTTTGTCAAAGGCATCTGAATAAAATATGAATATTGTTAATGTCATAGACTTTATACAGACTAATCCTCAATTCTTCCTTATTTCAATATTTCTCATGTTTGATTGTTTTTAATTTTAGGAACATTAGTAAAATTACGCTTCTGGGTCATGTGCAATCACACTCAATTTTCACAAGACTTATCTGTTCTAACCTATGAGAACAACTTTGTAAAACAAAAACTTATTATGTTTACTGATCTACTAGAACAGACTAGACAAACACTTTTTCACTGAACTACCTCAACTATTTTTCTTTTTCTGGTAGTATAAGTGACCATATTGAAACTTGGTTGATTTTGTTGTAGTTTATATCTCCCTCACACAAAATATTTACGGCATTCTCAGTAAATTAAATTGAAAATCCTACATAGCTAGCAGACAATTTTATGACCACTGGAACAAAAACCTTGAAGAAGTTCAATTACAAATTACAAGCTGAAGAGTTAAATATCAAATCAATATTAATGATATTTCTTTTCTTAAGAAGTAGATAACGATGGCAATAAGGTATTGAACTGTAAAGACCTTCAACACATTCAAACCATTTCAGTAAGGATGTTGCTGGAGGAAACAATGTTTCTTACTGAAGCCCCAAAGTTACTGAGATTTCTGCAGCTCTGCCTTGGCATGTGGAGCATTTTCCTTCTTCCCGCTGTTATGAAGCCCTAGTAGTCAGTCACCCTTCTGTAGGATTCCCACATTCTGAAAATGCTACAATCTTGAACTGCAGATTTTTCTGCCTACTACTATTATCCCACTAGTCAGAAGACACAAGGACATTAAAATACTCCGTTCCTCAAGGTTATAAATAGCTAAGGTACACAAATTTCAGTCATTATCCATGCAGTGTAAATAGATATACAGAGATTATTTTGTTAAGATGAGTTTCTATATCAAAGTCATTCTGAGAAATGCGTGTGAGTATCTCAGCTAATCTACAGATGAGATGATATTCAATTTACAAGATTTTCCACTGCTTTTTCTGAAAATATTTTCTGAAAATAATAGGAAAACTATTTTTGTGTATTGTCAGAGGCAGAGAGTTTACATAGGCAACATACATCAAGAACTGTGCAAATTCTCAATACTCAATGTCTGTAGAAACTGGGTGGAAATCGAAGTTAGAGATCTATCACTGCTTTGTAAGTTACATACATATGTTTATTTTCACTGTAGTAAGTCCTGCTTGCATAGAGGGTCTTTACATATAAATACAGAATATGTACTATGTATTCTAGCTAACCACCCCGATTTAATCACAACAGCTTTCAAGTTAAGTTCTTTAACTGCATAATGAGCTTCAATCTGCCTTCCTGAAATCATATGCAGTATTCCAGTTTCAACGTGCAACTACTTTCCCTGCAAATTTCTTCCCTTTTTTACATTTTAAAGCCCCAGTTCCATCTACTATCTCAGCACATGCTTCTACAAACAATAAGTATATCCATCCATGATACGCTGTAGGTAATTACCTGCACAGATATTTTCTTCATGCTGTCTGGAGGGACATCTTTGAGACTAAGTGTAGCAGATGAGTAATTCTGCTTTCCTGAAATGAATACCTCATCTTGACATTGGTCTCCTGAAGTTGAAGCCTGGGGATGCTTTAAATAAAATGCAGGGGTAAAGAAGAATATCTTTGTATTATTCAAGAAACTAAAAAGTACTCATAAGATTTTAAAGTGTCTTTTGAAAGGGTTTTATAATTCTTTAACTTCGTTTTTGTTTATATGGAATATGTAAATCCTACTGGTGAAGACACCACACTTAGAATATATTGATGAATATAAAAAAATAGCAACTGCACAGGTGTCTTTAATCACCAATACATTGTTAAGAAAAGTCAACAAATGCTGAAGATTACTCATGCAAGGATTCACATGATAAACAGTTTTCTGAAATATCTACTTAGGATACTCAGACTGAGGAGTTCTTTCCTCTCATTTTCTTAAGAAAACGTTAACTAATTTCCCTGAAATTCTGAATTGCCCAGCAATTGCAGTTTACAGCAGCAGAATTTGTTTGGAAGAAAGAGCAGCATAATAAAATTTTGTTTATCATTTTTGATTTTTGGCTGAATTCAGAATTTCACAACACATAAAACAAAACCAGACATTTTTATTTGTGTTCAATCATATATAAAGGCCAATTAAAAAATTCTACTTCACAGCATTAATCTGAAAAACCTGACAATAAGGTTAAGGCATATGAAGTAACAGCAAAATATTAAATACACATTAAAAAACAATCCAGCACAAGTTTTATTCTATTCATTGAAAGCATTGTTCGTCTGTAGAAAGATCACTATCAATTTAAAGGACAGTTTTCATAATTTATCCTTTACCCCTCTGTAGCAACAGTCTCCTGTAGGTACTCACTCGAACAACGTGCACACCAGAACCTCTTCCGTCTGCAACACTCAAGGCAACACTACCCTGGCTGCCATGCAGATCCCTAGAGCTGCCATAGTGAAAGCTGCTAACTGCAGCATAATTGGAATTAAAGGACCTAGACAGCATGCTCTGAATAAAGAGGGGACAGATTTAACACAGAGATTAGTGCAGCATGCACAAACAACAAGACATGTTATACGTAGACTAATATAGACATATTCCATTATCATGCAAGATAAAAACCATGCAAGAACAGTGCTACTGTGATATATAAAACACAACTCAGTGTCTCCTATTTCTACCTTTATTTACTTGTAAATCAGCATGCAATCAGCAGTGTACATGCAGATTTACATGTAAATGAAGTCACTCAAATGTTCATGTGTTTGAAAAACAACATAGGTTCACAGCTTGTCAAAATTCCCACATTTTCAATACATTTACAACATATCAAGTACGTTGTGGGAAGAACAGCTGGCAGTCAAGACAAACATCTGTGAAAACTCAGTTGATTACCAGTTGTCACTATTTTGTCTTATTTTCCCCCTTATTACTGGTCTAGTACAAACAATAACTCACAGATACAGAGATTTGAAGATGATGGAGCCTCATTAAAAAACAAGCAAAAAAAACCAAAACCCATTCCCATGGTTACAATAATGTAACAAAGCTCAAGAACAGAAGAGTGATTTGGTTTTGAGCTACATTACTTTGCAGACCAGACACATCTGCCAATACTGGCCAGGGTGACAGAATGAAAGCAGTAGACATAACAATTTTGCCATAGACTTTTATAGTTGCAGGAACAAAACAATATAAAAAAACCTGTGCAGATGGAAAACCCCTCATATTCTACCTACAAATGAAATAATTATAAAACTCATGAAAAATCACAGCCTTGTCAAAAAAATGGTAATAGTCAGCGATATGCTGTAAAACATCAAAACCCAAAGTTGTAAAAAAGTTGTAGCTCAACACAAGCAGAGATTCCCGGCGATCAGTTTAATAAGCATTCTTACTCTACTTATTTTTAGCTTAGAAGAGAGAATTTGGGGAATTTGGAGAGAGAGTGGAATCCCTATAATTTTGCTTTGCATCACGAGCGTGATGAGGGTTGCACACCTCTTTAGAAACTCTCTGGAGATTGCTGCACCAGAGAAGATTCTTCCAGATAGATGAGTAAGCAGATCTCACCAAAAAAACCTCTCCAATTTCTGAGAAATCCCATTTCAGGCACTCTAAACTAGATAGATACTAACCAATACACATGATACGTTTTTTTTTTGTTTTTTTTTTTCCCCTTACATTTACTAGAAATTTGTTACTCAAGAGTGGCTGAGGAACACAAATTGAAAGCTACATTATAGCAATGAAAAATGGTCTTTTTATATACATTAAAATATATATATATATATAAATATATATAACATAAAATACATCTTTCTCTCTCTCTATATATATATATATTTTAAGTATCCTGTATATAAATCAGAATTTATAGTCAATAAGCAGAGTAATGAAATCAGCATAGATTCAGGCACCTAGAAGTGCAGATTTGCTGCTGTTTTAACATTCTTTGTGAATGCTAAGACTGAAAACATACTCTAATCACTGCTTGTAAGAGAATTAAAGGAGCATCTTTCTGGAACCAAAATTCCTTAACATACTTAGGTGCGAGACAAACAGTGGAATTTACTGAGAAAAATTTCTTCCAGATAATATAGTAATTTTAAGACTCCTTGGAGTATGCATTTTGCAATAGCCTTCTTGAAAAAAGTCTTATTTCTAAGATAAAATGAGTCTATCCTGGCCCAGAGACTTTAAGGGACTTCTTAATCAATTTGCAGTATTGCTGTTTTGAGACATTTAAGGCAAAATAATCACTTCTTGCTCCACTATTTATCTACACACTGCATAGTTTTGTACTTGACATCTTCTATGCAAATTTCTTATGGCTTGCTTGCACAATACGTACCACTGCTGCTGTTCCATGCTCTACAATACACATACTACAAAAAGTATATCCTCAACTTTCCACTTTTTCCGAATGTGACTTCACATAAATATGATGAAGCATTTGCTTATCATAATCCATGAAATTTTGGTATATAATAGGAACTAATCAAATTCAATTAGTCTGTGATCTTATAAACATTTAGGCACTTAGTTTTATTTGTGCACAGAGCTACTGAATTTATCTTCCTTGCTGTATTGTACAAGCTTAACTTGGAAAAAAACTGGGAGGCAATACTAACAAAAACATCAGGAACATAAAGAAACGAACAATAGTGAAAAAAATTCTAAACTGATTAAAACTGCAAGCCTGTATCACTTGGACTTCTTTATTTCCTTGAAGGTACCATGCACTGAGAACTGTCATAGTAAAACCACCTATATTTTAGTTTCTGGAGAGGAAAGCAAGCATCTACATTCATGACTTATTTTTTCCAGTTCTTCCTGTTCTAAACAGATAGCTAATGAACAAGATTTTAAAAATGGAGCACTTAATTCCAGATGAAATTATAAATGAAAGGAAACATGCATCTGATAAACTCTCAAGAAATCCACAACAACAAAAAAGGAGAATACACTTTAATTACACTGTAATTGACAGACACACTGTTTCTACCAACTCCAATATTTGCAGACAACTCTTACAGTTATTTACTATTGTAGTTTAAGGGTGAGAAATTCCTCTAACACACAAGAATATGCGTGTGATTCTCAAGTTATAAAAGGACAGTATCTTAGTTTAAATTCCTAAATGAAAGCTTTCAACATAACTAGGAAGTTACTATTACTTGTCAGTAAAACCGGCAAGTCTCCCTTGAAAAAGGAAGTGTAATGGAATATGTTACTGTTCTTAAAAGCTCACCTGTACACTGAATTTAAAAGCTTTGGTAATGAGGCTGACGAGACAGAATTCATTATACACTTTCCTACAGCTTACTACATGTAACCACTAGGGAGCAGCTTGACATTTAAAGAGATCTCTATCCCACAATAAAATCAGCTTTGCATTAGATAAGAAAATTATTTCTCTAGAAAATATGCAAAAGAATGATTTACAAGTGGTCTTATGAACTATATTCACTTTCCTCCAGCAGGTGGAAAATTTTAGTTCATCAGAATATGGTCCCTTAAATCTTGTCAAAGGAATTTATAGACTCTGTTTACTTGGCTGGAATCTGCTATTAATATTTTTGCAGGTCTTAAAATGTTCTTATACCTCTCTCATGCAAACTAAATTCTTGAAAGTTTTCTTTCACCTGAATTAAGTTAAATTACCAATTTCACACTTCTCCAATATTGACCCTTAAAGAAGCCTTTCCCTGTCTCACCACCATTACTAAATTTTACAGAAACCAAGCAAACAAGTAGTCCAGGAGCCTCACTCTCCACCACTCCACTCCAACCACACACACACAGAAAAAAAAAAAAAAAGAAAAAAAAAGAAAAAAAAAAGAAAAAAAAAAAGAAAAAATGAAACAACCCAAATCAAAAGAACAAAAGACAAAAGCTTAAACACCATCTCCACAACACAAACCCTCAACAAGTCAAAACCACTACACATTCTTCACATACCTTTTTGTAGTAAGTATTGGATAAAAATTTAAAAACTGATTAACTCAATAGCAGACTCAAAAGAGTCAAAGGAAATTAAGATTATAAACCCATATTGTTGTGCACAACAGGCACAAAGATATGCATTAAATATTCATCATAACGCTTAATTTTGTATACTTGATTTATAAGTGCCGTATCTTATACTTTAAAAGAAACAGAAACAGCATTGAAAATCCACGAGTTTTGTCACAGCAATTTCCAATAACTGTTTGATCTTTAAATGAACTATTCACTTAAAGTAAATACTGATTTTTTTTTCAGACTTCATAACACTTTGGAAGTCTGTTCTGTAGATTAAGATCCCATATTAGAACTACATTTTAAGTACAATCACACTGAAACCATTATTTTAAAAGAACAAAGAAATATCCAGTGAATTTCTAGAATTTCTAAACTGTCATATTTGCCAGCTGCCATCCAGGATTATAACTGTATTTCTCATAGTTTTTGTTGTTGTTGTTGCTTAAGTCAATGATATCCCAGAAAATAAAAGGTAGATAATTATATGCATATTCACCTTTAAACTCATAAGTCTTACACTGCTTAGTAAAATCTTCTTTAAAATGCTTTAAGGCCAGAATAAAAGAAGCATGCACACAAAAGGCACACTATTAATATATGTTAGATAGATGCACAGCTAAAAACCCAGGAGCAACTATTTCATATCCTTCTAGTAAGAAACAATAATTAAGGTTTATATAAAAAGCATGGGAGAAAAAATATGAACAGATATAAAGGGTATTAAGTCAAGGTGACTAAATTTCTATGATTCCTGGGCAGTTTTCATTTGATGTATTGAACATCATTCCTAACATGTGAAACAGGGACAGTGTAAGAATGAACTAAAACCAAATAGCTTTAGCAGTGCACTGAAGTTTCCCTCTACATTTAAGCACTGTGCAATTTTCTCATTTTCCATTGTTTGGTTTAACATTAGATATATGCATCCAGGAGAATTTAAGACTAGAATATGCACCTTTGATTAGGATTGGAACATTGTGAGTTCTGTGACAGCCTTGTAGGACAAAGGGCCCACCACACCTCAGTATAATACTTTGCCTTAAAATATCTTGTTCTACGTGACTCAAAATGGATCACAAGAACAGCTGTGGCTGTTGTGCAGACTTTGAAAACAAACATCTCTTTTTATAATTAGGAATTATGCAAATTAAACAGAAATAAATTCACTTCCCTTCCAAGGAAACAGAATCAGATGGATGATATCCTGGTCAGTATTTAGTTATGTGATTTTATAGTGGTTTTGCTGCATAGCATACCATATTACATTCTCCCAGTCTCTACCCAATTTCTTTGAAGATGCATAACTGTTCGCATTTCCATATCAGTTCAAATTTTTGATAGCATTAAGATACATAAAGAATCCTGTTCATCATCTCTAGTTACATCAAAATCTCCTGTGATTTCCTGAAATGAACAAGATTTTTGTGTGCTCTCGGTTATAAATATTCATTCAACAGTCTGTCATATATCCAACTTCAAAAGACAACTGGCTTGGAGGCAAATAAATGTTAACTGTGTATTTTTTCAGCTCCTCCGCATTTGAAGCTGTAGACCTATACTACCAAATACATTTTACTGATGTTCTTTTCCTTGTTCTTGAAGTGAAGAAATAGGAAAAAAATGCAGAAGAGAAGGATCAAGAAAGGTAACAGAATAGTGTAATATGAAGACAGTGCTATTCTAACAACAAAAATTACCTGACCTAAAAGAGCTGGACTTGCAGTCCAGAAGGTCAACAGGACATTTAATGTATTCAAAGGTAATTGGACTAAACTGGCAAGTATGATGTAAAAGCTTTTTTTGTTTTTCTACAGGAAAACATTTCACATAGAGACTGTTTTTCAGATATTCATTATAAACATGTTTACCTTTTAAAAGAAGTAGTAGTACAGAAATATAATTTTACTGGTAATTAAAAGCTGCTCAAAACATAGATGATATTTAACTTACATCATGCCTAGATTACAGAAAAGTAGAAAAAATAAAATTATTTTTACCTTTTCTAGCTTTTTAGCCTCAATATGTCGCAGCACCTGTTCCCTCCAGTCATGAGGGACTTTACTTTTTCCTGTAGGGTCTAACAAAGAGTGCTCAGAGTTAACTCTTGGATTTGATCTCTTTGAAGGGCTAGTCCGAGAGTAATTAAAGTCACTAACTGACATAGTTCTTTCCGGTATTTCATTTACTGATGGACGAGCACTCTGTGGTCGAGGTACATTTGGACCATCAATGCTGTATGTCCTGGCAGAAAGAGGTCTCTGCTGCCCTGACATTACTGGCGGAGCTCTTCCCATTGAATGCAAATCTCTGTATGTTAAATAATCCCCTTCAGGAACCTGGGCCCGCCTTGAAGGTCCAGCATCACCAACATTTACAGAGGCAGTAGAGGATACACTGCTCTGTCTTTGAAGAGTGTGCCTTGTTGTTCCAGGGAGCAGTCTATCATTTGGTGGAACAGCCCACATGTCTATATGTCTACCAGCCATTCGCTGATGAGTGCTATATGCAGCAGTGGCACGGACATTGTTGTGATTGGAGAAATTCATATTGGCAGAATGTTTTACATAGCCAGGTGCTTCTGTGCTGTCAGACCTCAGCAGACGTGAAGGAGGTAAGCTGCTTTGTTCTACTTGAGTGCTTTGTTTCTGGGGCCACAAGGTGTCTTTTGCTGTTGTACTGCTGCTGTACTGAATATTATACTGGGGAGTAGAAAACATCTGTGGACCACCTGGCACTGATCCCCTCACTACATTAGCACTTTCGGGATTGTGATTTGAGTCCAACTTGAATGGAGTTCTTGTAGATGATATTAAATCAGATGATGACGATGATCCAGGAAAAACTTGCAAAGGCTGATCATATAGAAGAGTAGCAGATTTACTCCTGACTATGTTTTTCCCATCTGCATTACCAGATGAAGATTTTACCACTGAGTTTGGCTGTGGAGATCCACTGTCACTGACAATATCATAGACTTTCAGACCACCAGGGTCCATACTGGTGATGCTGTGAGATTTCATCACAGTACCACTTCTCTGTGGTGACAAATCCTCAGTGCTCCGTGAAACAGACAGCTCAGTGGAAGAGTTGCCATCAACTGTAGTGCTTCTCAGTAGTTCATCTTTACTGGGAGACTGTACTGATTCCTCAGGATGCCCATTTACTTTATTCATAGGATACCTATTTCCATTTTCCAAGTGCTCACCTTCTTCCTTCATAACATTCATCAAGCCCTTTACTGATACTACTTCCTGCGGTTTTACTTTTTCTATGGGAACTGGCACTGCCTCTTCATTAACCAGTTTATTGATATTCATGTTTATTTGGTCTAATTTGTGAGTCTCCTCTGTAGGACTACTTAGATCCATGCCTTTTCCTATCAGACCTATTCTTTCTTCAATGCTCAGTTCATACTCAGACAGATTTGTAACTTTCTCCTGCACGTTTATTTCTTCTTCTGCAGTAATGTTCGTTTCACCCCCATTTTGCAACAGATTATTCAAATTTTCATCTTCTCGCCTGCAAGAAAAGATAACTCAAACAATATTCCTAAGGCACTCAAGATATTCCTTCAAGAAAATTTAGAAAAACTGAAGTGCAACACAGCCACGCTGTGCTCACAACGCAGGACAAAGACCAATTCACAAAAATGTATGATTTGCTATCTTACCATTAAAAAAATATGTTATTCATAGAGTTTGCTTTGCTGGTTAGCATCACGTTCTGATTTCAGACAGCGTACAGGAACTGTTAGGTCAGGGCCTGAACCAGTGATTGAGCACCTGTTGCAGGGACACAGCCAGCCCTGGGAGCGCAGGTGGAAGCAATTCACTTGTGCAACCAGAAGGGGTGGACCCTGATTTCACCCCTCCCTAACCACATTTAAAGGCTGGTAGCACAAGTGAAGGATCTCTACTTGGATATTACCTTCTTTTGAGTGTTTAGCTAGCTCTGGTCTTTGGAAAGGGGTAAGCAGTTCATTATTATTGCATTGCAACCTCTTCCTTTCTTGTGTGATCTAAAACTGCTTTAAGGCAGATATATCTGCTATCAGCTATCCTTACATAAGGCTACTAAACTTCCACAGGAATAATTAAGGGTAGTTCAAAAATGTTGAAAAGTATAAAGCAACTGTAGCTTAAATTTCTTATAAAACACCACCAAGATCCAAGACAACTGTAAGCAAAATTCTTGCTTTCATTGACATACACACAAAAAGTCAGAAATCTTTAAGTCCATTCTTCAAAAGATCCTAAAAGCTTTTTAATAATTATGTTAGCAATCAAATGGATCTTCAATATTTTCAATATTATGCAAATAAAAATAAAGCTTTTAAAATGTTATACTAGAAGTATTTTGTAGGGATAGCAGAAGTTAAGGATGAAATTACTATACGCTATTGTAACAAGACACAGAATCATATCTTTCATACTAAAATTGGTCTCCAAATTTGTCCTGTTTTTTTCATTGAAACACCTTTTCTTGAAACACTATTTCATTACTTAAAATTATTTTGAAATATTAAAACTGAAGACTATTTAATGAA
This sequence comes from Perdix hodgsoniae, assembly GCA_035772895.1. NCBI lineage: Eukaryota > Metazoa > Chordata > Aves > Galliformes > Phasianidae > Perdix > Perdix hodgsoniae. Next base: position 20,573,091 of record JAPSGF010000003.1, read on the forward strand.
TGATTAATTAAACGAATGGACATATAATTTGAAAGATTGAATAATGTTTTGCTATTATACTTGCTTAGTTTAATACAGTGTTTTACAGACCTGATCTTGGATAAAACAGCAGCATTTGTTTCTTTGTCCGGAGAACAGAGAGAAATATCTTGGCTGCTCTCAGTATTTAAGGAAACAGAATCTGACATCCGAGAAGGAGAGGAACAGTTGCTGTTATTTTGATTACTGTTATGGGTAGCTTCATCTGATAAGGAATCAGCATCCTTTGAATCATCTGCAACAAAAAACAATGCCTATTTAGTTACAGACATATAGTTATCATATATTATTATATATAATATAATTATAGTTATATAATCTAATTATACTATAGTTATTATATATTATAGTTATATATATATAACTATATCTGTTATGTATACATATATATATATGTTATATATACAATATAGTTATAAACAGAAATCTGTTTAACAGCCATTTAACACATTTAAATCACAGTGTTTAGAAATCATACATTGTTCCTCAATGATACTTAATATCTTATACATTAATTTCCAGTAATACTTTTACAAACTTTTTATAAACTTAAAGAAGACTGCTGGCAATAGTTCCTATTACTTCTGAAATATTTGGTTCAACATAAACAGTACTCAACCGTTAAATCTAAATTTAGCAAGTTTCCTTGGCATAAACTAGTGTTGCATTATTTATTATTTCCCAAACATATCCATCAAATATTTTTACAATTTTCATTGCTTCTATAATAACCCCAAAGTTTTCAGTTGCATTAGTCTATTAGACCCAATGAAAACAAAGTATGCTGCTTCAAATACAGCAATTTTTTAATACATTTCTAGCTTTTTAACATTAAATCATTGTTAAATAGCTATTTAGTGCACCAAGCAGTATGGAAAGAATTAGATCACTGAAGATGTATATAGTTTTACAAATGTGAAAGAAAGAAAAATGTTCTTCTGCGTGGTTGGGACACAATGCATACCCATACTTCACAGATCACGTAGGACATTTTCAGAATTACTTGTCTGTACTGATTAATGTATGCACACATAAACTGTATCCATACAAAAATAATTGATATGCAAGACTCTAAGCTAGCCATGATTCTGACATGAGCAAACATAACCGTACAAATCAAAACTTTTGTTTTGCTTCTAGACACAGATATGGGTGCTAAAATCATACTATTCGAGAAACCAACTTTTAGCTACAGAGATGAGAGAAGTTTTGACTTTTCAGCCAGGTATATGAGCACAAAGACAACATTAATAAACACCAGTTTTTTCACAGAATCATAAAGTGTATGGAGTTGGAAAAAGACTCTGGAGGTCACCTCTTTCCAACTCCCCCACCAAAGACTGAGTTGCCTTCCAACAGCTCAGGTTGCCAAAAGCCCCATCCAACCTGGCCTTGAATGCCTCCAGTGACAGGGCAACTTCTCTGAGCAAATTATTCCATCATCCTCTGATAAAAGAATTTACTTATCCATTTCAAATGCTCAGCAGACTTTTTTCTGGCTGCCTCAGTGGCTTTTCCTTCATCCATTTTAAAAAAAAATCTTATCCTCTTATATACAACAGCCAGAGGAACTTTTTTTTTTTCCTGGAAAGTACTGGACATTATATGGAATAAAATACAATTAGCTCTCAGACTTAAAAATTTAGTTTCCTCCAGTGGAAATGGTTATCCAGACTGAAATTATCTTGGAGAGAAGTAACATAAGCCTTAGTATCTTAGTTAACAAAAACAATGATCAGATCTTTCTTTTGAGAGGAAATAATAATAAAAGAGTAAAGTAATTCTGAAAAAAAAAAAAAACAAAAAAACAAGTTTATTCTTAAAACAAGTTTATGGAACAAGTTTATTCTTAAAACTTAAGGAGAGAGCACAGCTTCTCTGAGAAAACTAAACAAGTGACACTGCTGCCATCAACAGCAGCAATAATCAACAAAATGTGGGAGAAAAAATATGGAACATTTCCAAGGCATATACCATTTTCTGCAATTCTCTATTGAGAGAGTACTCAGGCTAACAGTTCTAAAACCACAAAACATTTTTCTTCCCCTTTGACTTTAAACTCATTAACAAAATGGGAATGTCAGCACAACTTTCTCAATCGTACTCAAGATACATGATTCTTTTCTGTATTCGTAGAATCAATAGAATACACCAAGTTGGAAGAGGACCACAAGCATCACAAAGCCAACTCCTGGCTCCACATGGGAACTATTCAAATTCAAATCCTACGTCTGAGAGTATTGTCCAAATGCCTCTTGAACTCTGGCAGCCTGGGCCATGAAAGCTGCATGGGGATCCTGTTTCAATGCCCAGCCATTCTCCGGATGAACTTCTTCCCAATCCCCAAGCTGACCCTCCCCTAACACAGCTCCATGCCCTTCCCTCAGGTCCTGTTCTTGTGACCAGAAAGAAGAGATGGGCACCTGCTCCTCTGTTCTTCTTGTGAAGAAATGGTAAGCCACCATAAGGCCTCATCCTTCTTTGGTCTGAACCTCATACATCTTAACTTCTAGACCCTTTTCTATCTTTGTTGCCCTCTCTTGGATGCTATAATACTTCTAATACCTTCTAATACTGTGGGTACACAACTGCACACAGAGCTCAAGGTGGGGCTGCACAGCGCAGAGCACAAAGCAGGACAATCCCTTCCCCTCCCACAGTGGAAATGCTGGGCCTGGTGCACCACAGGGTACAGTTGACCCTTTGGGCAGTCTGGCATACTGCTGACCCAGATTCAACTTGCCATCAACCACAACCCCAGACATTTCCATTGAGCCACTCTCCAGCTTCTTGTCCCACAGTCTGTATGTTAATGTATTTCAAAATAGCCACTGTTTTTATCCACCACAGTACTTACCAGCTTCAACTGTGAGCTTTAGCCACAAGAACTTTCTCCCTACAATGGCAAATGGTATCTCTGTAGTTGTCCCATGCTGCCTCACCTTGCTTCCAGTGGCCATGCATTTTCTTTTTCTGCCTAAGTTCAAGAAGACAGTCCCTGCTAAGCTTAGCCAGCCTTCTGCTTTGCTTGTTTGATTTCCAGTATTTGGAATGGCCTGCTCTTGTGCTCTTAAGAGGTAACTCTTAAAAAGAGGCCTGCACTGACAGACCCCACTGTTGTTAAAAGCAATCCCCCAAAGGACTTCAGCAACCAGTTCTCCAAGCAGTCTCAAGCCTGCTCTTCCCACATCCAGGGTTGAAGTTTTGGCAGTAGTTTTCCACCTTTTACTCAACTTCTTTGTCATCACTATGGCCAAGATAACTTCCAATCAAGACTTCTCCCATGAGACTCTGTTTACAACAAATTAATTGCTTTTTTTTGGAACTAGAGAACTGGTCATCTTTCCACCAACAGACACATGTAACCACCTCTTACATAATTTAAATGGGAAAACTAGGCATTTTGAGTCAAGGATAATATCTAACCTTTTTTATTGTTGCTAAGAGCTACCACTTTTGGTTGGTTGATGGAAGTTTCTATCAGTGGTGGTCGCATTTCTGCCATTTTCATCTCTTCATCAGAAGAGAGTTCTTCTGACTCCTGCTAAAGGAGAAAACAGTTTTATAGAGAGCATTTTAAATAAATGGTTAAAGGTTAAGTAAAACTGATGTAAACCATCACCCTATCTAATAAACAACGAAGGTAAACACAAAAGTGAAGTAACACAGACCTAACATAGCAACTGTGTAGTGCAAATCCAATGAATCTAGTAACTTTTACCACTAAATTATCTTTATGATGCAGCACATACACATTGGCTTTGTGTGTGATGAACTCAGTGGGAATGATGGTTAAATTGGTGATAACTTCAGCTTAGGTTTTCATTTTGAAATTTACACTGGGGTAAACTTTCAAATGGAAAAGTAGGTAATTAACTTTAAGAATAAATGATGCTGAATAGATCTAAGCTAGAAATCACTAGACCTTAACCATCAGATGGATCTCAGTGCAGTTCTGAAAGAGATAAACTGACAAAGCTGTCTGCAAGAACAGCCGTGCAACAGATTCAAAATTCTACTGCCTGGCCCATATGCTCTGTCATTTTCAAGAATTTTTTTTTTCATTAATATTCTCTGTAATTAAAAAAATATCTTTACAAAATACAGTACTATCAATTCCATGGGGCTAACTACCTGGCCAGCTTTTTGGACTACAGTAGAGGACAGTAAAACTGAGTGAAAAGTAGCAAACATGTTGTGACCAACTTTATAATAATCCTGTTCCTCTGTAACAAGAAGAGATAACCTCTTTGCTAACTCTGCCATATTGCCCTTCCCCTTCAGTGTGACATACAACAAATGTAACATTGAAAGGAAAAGCTTTTATGCATATAAAGTTATGTGGATTGAGACAAAGTTACTAGCAAGTTACTGTAAAGAAGTAAGGAATTTAGTAGCCACAGTTGACTACATACTACTGCCTGATTTCCTTACTGGTATACAGCCAGGTTTAAAGAATGACTGTTGCTGCTAGACAACTAGGGTTTTTTTTTTTTGTGGGGTTGTGGGTTTTTTTTTTGTTGTTTTGTTTGTTGGTAAATAGTGTTTTTGAACTGCAGAGAATTGTCAGAACCAGTATTTTCAGAAAGCATATAATAGCAGGAACATGCAAGGGGGGAAAAGACCCAGCAACGGCCACAATGGCTTGCCTTAAAGTCTCTTAATCACGTGATACATGCAAGCTTCAGTGCTTGCGCAACACACAAAAAATAATCAGTTCATGAAACTACTGAAACTACATGCTGTGATTGACAAGTCATTAATTGACAATGTCCAAAATGCTGTTATTAATGCTGAAACATATTCTAAACTAAAAAAAAAGATACATTTGTCACAGATGTACAAAGAGTTCAGAAAGTATAAGTGTCTGATTTCTGTAAAACAAGTCATATTTAAGACATCTTACTACTAAATACATACGAAAACGTATTTTTAAGGCCACTTGTTTTTTGAAATGAACAGGCATAATCACCTGTACACTCAAGATTTTGCTTGTTCCTACTGACAAGATATTTTGACATTTCAGTGACAGTCACAATCAATTATATACCAAGGTGCTGAAAATCAAGTGGAAAGGAAAATTCTGTTTAAGAATCTTTTCCAGAGCTCAGTACTTAGATCAATTTTCAAGCTTGGCTTATTTTTCATTAAATACCTACAGTTAATAAATACCTACAGTAAAAACATAAATACCTACAGTTTCGTTATGAGCTTTCTGTTACATTTTTCAGCTTGCACTTATAATATAGGTAAAATGAGAATAATACTGCATTACAAACCCTTCTGTACTAACAGTGCTTATGGATAGAAATTTTCTGCTTTTGTCAACATAAATTTCCATTTCTCTTAGAAACAAGTCTGTTGCAACACCAGCACAACTCTTTGACTGCTATTATGTTCACCACAATGCCTCACCTCAAGCGTGTCTTCATGGTTAACAATTGTTTTTGTGTTCTGCAAGGTTTTAACAAGTGCAGCCATCTGCGAATTTGCAGTGCAGTGCTCAGCTTCTGGTTCAGTAGGTTTCTGCACAGAGCTTCCTGCTGAATACTGCTTTCTCTCATCAGCCTTATTCTTCACTGGAACAATTTCGGAAGTCTACAGGATTAAGAACATTCATACAAAAAACATTTTGAAACCCTTTTCAGTAACATATGATATTAAGAATTAACATTACATATTATGGGAAACTATGAAATAGATTATGTTTGAAAGGTGCAAGTATGAAATACACGAGGTAGAAAGAAACCTCCCTAGAATATGTTCAGTTGTAGTCCTCACCATTTTCCAATTGGTTTCACTCTCCTCCCTACTGGAGTCAATTCATATCATTAAATTTTCAGTTAAATTAAAAAAAGAAAAAAGAAAAAAAAAGCCAAGAGTATCTACAATAAGATAAGAGAGCAAAGACATGACAAACAGTCCTACCACCTATTACACTACATCTTCATTTTCAGTGTTAAGAGGAAGACTGCTACTACCAAGCAGACATTTATTGCAGACTTCTTCATGGTGAGGGTACAGAACACTGAAACAGGCTGCCCAGAGAAGCTGAAAGGTCTCCTTCACCATAGACATTCACAACTTGCTTGGATGTATTCCTGTGTGACCTGATCTAAGTGCTCCTGCTCTGACAGGGGGCTTGGACTAGATGATTGTCAAGGTCTTTCCATTCTGTGATTCTTAAGATGATGAAGAGGCAAGCTCTGCTCTTTAATGCAGAGCATTATTGAGGAGAAAGAAGAACTAAAAAGAGTTAATGGCAATCTAGATAGTTGGAAGTTTAAGTGAAGTCAGAAGATAATATTGTATCTAACCTTTACCCCCACATCTTTTACAGAAACCGTCTGGCTTTCTCGTTTTGATTCCTTGGCGACATCTTCAGTAGACTCTTCATCCTTTAGCCGATGTACAATTGTCTGGACCGTTTTGACCATATTCTTCAGCTCATCAGGATATGGAGTTGGATACCTCTTCAGATTGCCTTCCTGTGTAATAAAAAAGTAATATTCTAATTTTAATTAAAGGCTGTAATTAAAGTATCAAGCTTTAGAACAGATAACAGATTCAGACAAAACACTCAGCGCAAAACCTAGAATCTCCACTTTGCTGTTTGTATCTACCTAGATTAACATAATTTTAGAAAACCCAGCAAAATTACATATCAATTATTTTTGCATTAAATTTGTCTGTTGATACAAGCAGAGTAATGACAACTGTAATGCATTTAAATAAAAATCAGAATTAACCATTATTTCCCAACTATCCTTCTCCTGTACCAGCACCAGTCCAGAATTTCATAATTATGTGCTTCATTTTAAAGATGAGGAAAAAAAACAGTCCAGTTTGATGCTCTTAAACTAATAAATGAAGTCTTGATTTCTTCAGCAGAGCTAAGTCCGCAGTCAAAAGAATAGAAAGGATGGGAGTCAGGAATGTGAATGGGAAGAAGAGAGAGAGAGAAACACCAGTAGTAAAAAATAAATTAAATACTAACCCGAGGTGGTGCCTCTCTCTCATCCTTGTCTTCATCACATTCAAATGCCACCTGAGCACGCTGTTTCCTCTGTTCTTCCCACAAAGACGGATTGAAGCTTTCATTGTCAGATATGAACATAACTGAAGAAAAAATAAACACTTATAGGAATAGGATACATTATACAAAATAAAAGTCCTCTTTTTCCTTCATTTTCCTGGATGGCATTTTTTTATTTATACTTGAAAAGGTAACAAATTAATGATGATGTAAGTTGAAAAAGAAATCCTTACCATCCTCAGTCCTTGGTTGCTGGGGGAACATGTAATTTGTAAGCACTGTTTTCTGTGTGTCAGGGTCGGCTTCTTTTTGAAGGGGGATAAGTGGTTTAGACTAAGAAGCAAATCAAAGAAAAATACACTAAGAAAACATACATTTACAAAGTAAAGATTATCTACATAACTTACAGAATGCAAGGCAGAGCAGTCTTTATTTACCCTCTGAATAATTTTTCAAGAATGAAGTCATTAATATATGTCAATAGATGACTTTCTTGGAAATGGAAAAAACAAATTCAAGAGAATGAACTGGATATTAAAAAAAAACTATTTTTGCTAGGACTTGTTATTGTCCTAGTAAAGTATGCTGATCTGGGATACACAGATACACTTAGTCATTTACACCTGTAGACACCCATATAAAGTAAAATTTTGTACTCAATTTTCATTTATTTTTTTTTTACTATTGATATCAGACTGATAACTCCCACTCTTTAGAAATCTTTCTGTACACTACGCTTGAGATCAAAGAATTAGTGGAAGCCCTGCAAACCTTAGTGCCATACAGGAAATTGGTAGAGTAAAGAGGAATAAAAGAAGGCATGAGTACACAAGTCACTTCTCAATAGCTTGAAATATAGACAGCCAAAGTTCAAAGGCAGGGCAAGCAACCTAGCACTAAAAAGGTTATGCAGATTTTCTACAGTAGTGCAACCACAGCACACCACTGTATACACGTAAGTACTAACAACTTATCAAATACCACCTTTTTTGTTTAAGAGTTAACAAATAAGAAATTCCAACATCTGTTAAATTGTGTTTCGTATGAAAGCTTTGCCAGATAAGCTCTAAAGTAAGCGAGACAAGGTATTGTTTATTTTGAGAAAATGGACAAAATGTCAAGGAAGCACTTAATATTCAAAAGATCACTTATCAATTCAATTAGGAATAAAGTCAACCATCTATCTATAATTTTTGTCCTGGAATATTTTACCTGATTGTCCGATAGCCACATGGCAGTGAGCTGTTGCAGTTTTGTAAAGGTAAATGGCAAATTCTTCAGCCTGCAAATTACAATAAAATTTTATGAAAACATATTTATCAATATTATAATTTGACAGTTAAAGAGCCTTTTTTTTTTTTTAAATATGCATTTCTGCCTACTTCAGCAAAAGTGAGACAAGGTAAACTGAATTTATCTCATGTCAATGACCTGAACGCAGTTTTTAAGACAACCATTAGCACTATAAATCAACTACTGGACTTAAGATCAATACTATTTATTTTTATTCTTTAATTTGAAGAATCCTCAGCAATTCTATCCTTCAATATACACATGCACTAAAAGTAAGAAAAAAGGGTCACACCTAAAATAGTGTTTTTTTTTAATTTTTATTTCTATTTTTTTGCGTGAATAAAATCAGGGTTAGGGTAGAGTACAAAGAAACTAGATTTCGAGAACAGAAGGGAGAGTTCAAATTTATCTCTCCCAATACATTACAATTCTGCAAACTGACAAATCCAAAAAGACATTTTGCCAGTTTTTATTGACCAGCTTTAATTAAAAATGTCTCTTTTCTCCTTCTTTCCTAGCACATGCGTTTTATCATATACTGTGACACTTCTGTTTTTTGTCCCCTATATGCAGGAAGCTATTAATTTTTTAGGCTCAAATCAAATGCAAATTTTAACAGGATAGACAAATGAATTCCCTAGAAAAATACATACTAATACCCATTAGCATATCTAAGCCATATGTCAATGCATGTACTTAAGTGAAACATACGCCTAATTCAAAGAAACACAGCTTCATGAAATGGAAAAACAATAAATGAAATATATGCATTGCAGTCAGATTATAAACAGTGGGATATAACGAAAGGCAGCACTGCACATTCAGAAAAATGGCTCTAATTACATCTGGGTGATAGATACCAGTTACACTAAAATACGCTCAATGCTACTGCACTTTACATGATTTTTACTTGAATTATATGCTCACAAACCTATTGTCACTCAGGTTGATGACCTTCAATTTCTGCATGTCACCCATTTCTTCAGGGAGAAATTCAAGTTTATTTGAATGCAGAAACAATACTGTTACATACTTCCAATTTCCAATCTGAAAAAAGAATCCAGAGAATTAATTCACCTTCACAGCTCTAAATATACAACCTATTATTACTTTAAAACAACCAGTCTACAGCTATGTTCCTTGCTAAGTATAATTAGGTTTATTCTTATGTATTATCCCTTTAGTGCTAACAGTATTGGATCTGATTTCTACTACTAACTTCAAAAACTTTCCAGATTTATTTGTATATTTGTAAACATTATCATTAAATATACACAAAATACACTCAAGAATGATTAATCTGTTTTCCAAACAAAATATGTATTGACTATGCAGTTTAATATCCATGAAAATACTTTGTTTTTCAGTTTTATAATTAAATACATACCTCTGGTGGTAGCTGTGTTAAGAAGTTATGGTCTGCAGCAAATGTCCTTATGTTAGATAGTTGCCCAACAGATGAAGGCAATGTTTCAATCTCATTGAAACTGCAGTCCAGTTCTTCTACTGATATTAACCTGAAAAAAGTAATACTCTGCTCTACAGGTTGATTCATCCAACATTAACTGAATGCTTTAAGTTTAAATTACATTGATACCAGTATCAATTGCAAATGAAATTCAAATTGAAACACCGAAACCCAAATAAAATTTGAACCCAAGAAAACTCATTTACTAATTGCCTAAATTAGTATTTTTTTTTAATCTTGTTATTGTCATCAGACAAGAGCTTTCAGAGGGGGTCAAGGAACTGAAAACAATCAGAAGAGGACAAATAGCTAAATAGGAGTTAAGAAACAGTGAATGTTAAGATGTTGGCAGAGAAGTATTTTGTAAATTCTAGCAATACTTAACTTACATCAATTACAATAGGAGAGAATACATTGGAACAAATATCCATGTTCTGTTTATCACTTAATTCTGAACCACTTATTTTTGTCATCAGTTGGGACTTTTAAATTAAATTGCTGATCATGAAGGTAGACGTTTAAAAATTCCAGCTAATAAACAGGTGAAAGATAATTGTGCATGCTTAGATTTACTATTTCCAGGCTTTTTAATACCAATTCTATCATCTACAATATTTAACATGGCCACTGCTATGATAAAGGCAAGAACACTTTCAGGTAGCTGCATACCTTTGTAATCATGTTGTTTCCTTTCAGATTCTATTTCTTTTATAGATTGGTGGCTACATTAATGAGTGAGAAACATAGGTTTCAATGCATATTATTTAAATATGTTAAGAATAAACATGCTGAAAACTGGAAAATAGATATGAGACATTTGCTACCAGTTTCATTATTACATTACTACATAGAAGGAAATAAATCAATTAGAGAAATGTAAACAGTTGAACAGAAGAACTATTGTTACGGAAAAGCAGTTTGGCATTTTATTTAGCTGAAATACATACCCTCCTATGGAGTCTGGCAAATAAATTAACTGATTTTCATCAATTTTAAGAGTTGTTACTTTCTTCAGGGAACCTGTAGAAAAAAAAACCCAACAACTAAATAAATAATTAAAAATAACAACGGAGTTCATTACATTTAGTTTTAATCCTAAATTAGGGTGGGATATATATCTTCTGTATTCCCTGAAATTCCTGTAGTGCTATGTGTTTACTAAAAATTAAGGTGAGCTCACAGAATAAATCTGCCATCTTATTACAAAGTAGTCATAGGAAATAATTGTTTTTTAAAGCTTAGTTACTGTTGACAATTACTTTTCAGTTATGTTTTGTTTGGCTTTATCCAAAACTGCAACTTCAAAACACTTGACAAGTAGGCCTAAAATATTATTTATATATTTTTAAGTGTTCTTTGTCTAAACCATAAACTTTTTAGTTCATTAATTAATTGAAAATACAAACCAATAGTCTCTGGCAGTTGCTGAAGTGAATTACTGGATAACAATAGGTCTTGTAGGCTTTCACAACCTGAAATACCTTCTTCAACAATTTCAATGTTGTTTTTAGAAACATCCAGGTAGGTCAGTTGTTTCAAAGTGCCTATGAACTAAAAACAATAGAAAATAATATACTAGGAAGTGCATATTCTAAACAGAAAAGCCAGAAGTTTTGACTACAAACTATCTCTGAAATGTAATACCGCAGGAAAAGAGAAAACGTACTTACAGGGATAAAACAGAATTATGCAGAATAAACTAACTTTAATTTTCTGCTAATACATATGCTTAACATGTTGCTACATACACAAACACACCACAACTCTGCAGTTTTCCGAGGTCAGTTTTAAATGCAACTGTCTGATCAGTTACCATGGATAGAGATAGAAGCTTTAGAACAGAGTTAACACAGACGTACACAGTGTAACAAAAGGAGATAATAGCACCCATGTTAAGACTTCAAACGCTTAAGTCCATATTTTGTATTCTACATAACCTCAAAAGCAAACAGTGAACTGGTACTGATAAAAAATGCTAAAGTAAATCTTGTATTACATTCACGTATGAAAATTTATATTCACAAGCATTTAAAATCTTTACAAGGGAGAGAGTGCAGTCGCTTTCACATGTAACTTATACTTTATTATGAAGTAGAAAAATTCAAAGTATACTCAACTCTTCTCAAGGAGTAACTAGCTGAAGTGAAGAAAGACAGTACAGAGGACTACTATCAGACAAGAAAGCCTCATGTCCGAAGACTGCTAATGATTTTAAGTCTGAAAACATACCAGATGCTTCCCAAATTTCCAACACTAGTTTACTAGAGCACAAACACATGTTCACTAGTACTTCAGTGACATGTCACTCAGGACCCTAAGCAACTCACAGATGTCAGAATGTTTTCTCAGGAATTTGTACACACAGCACAGAATCCTCAGCTGCTGGGGTTTGCTTTACAGCCACTGCCAGTAAAAAGTCAAAAAGCCACATAACATTTAGCCTGTATATTCTCATTTACTCTTTAAGGCAAACCATTCTTCTTCAGAAGGACTAGGCAGTCCTAAGTCTGAATTGAGATTTGATCTAGGATTTTGACCCCTTTCTTGATTTGGGACATGATTTTTAGATAACAGAACTTTCATTGAAGAAGTGGTTGCATACAAAAGCTACCATGATCAGTGACAACTTCTAAGTAGGTAAGTCAAGCCTTAAGCAGCATTTATCCTATTGGCTTTAAGTAACATTGAAATTATACAGCAACTTCAATATAGACGCTGTTAAAGCAAATACAACTGTAAATTAGAATACTAAATGTTTAAAACAAAAAAAGGGGACTTACTCCCGGAATAAGAGTTAGTCTATTACCATCCATCCAAAACTCCTTTAACCCACTCAGTTGCTCAAGCACTTCAGGCTGTAAAAGGAAACCATTTTTAAAAATAGTCATTTAAAAAATACTGAAAGTCAAAAAAAACTTCGGTGATTCGCGTATTGCAATTAACATAAGTAATGTCTTATTACATACATTTGTTTCATTTGTTGATAAAAAACAGGTAATTTACTTTTTGAAATATAAATATATATCAGATATACAAAACATGACGAAAACTTGATCATTCTACTGAAGTCTTCATAGAACTAAAATCTTAATAGAAAGTATTATCTTTCACAGCCACTGATATTTTTCAGCTAGAGCATACAAGAAGTCCATTTTGCATGCAATTCTCTTTCTCCTGAAGGAGGTCTAAAAATCCTTCAGTTCTATCAGCCCAGAAGAGCTGTTTTTCGGAAATGACAAAACTGACAGAATAATGACCTAGAAAACTGGGAAACAAATAGTGCATCTGCACATTACAAGTAAACCACTTGATTCATAAAATGAAGTACCAGATATGGTCCCACTGCAGCGTATTGTATCTAAGACCACTGCATAGGAAAGCATATACAGCATGGGTGCTTACCACTTAAATCTCCCTCCTGAGAAATTAATACAAAGCATGTTGTACTGCATCCTAACAACTACAACCAAATTCAGTTAAATATAGAACTCCATTTATTTATATTGTAAACCCACAGTATCACTATATGCATTTCTGCAGTCTCAGCACTCAATAACTAATTTTCCAATAGAAAACATTTTTTTTAAATAACTGTGAATGAAGACTACATTTTAGACAGCTCTTGATGCAAAAAAAAACCAACAAAAAAAAAACCACCACCAACAACACATTTCTAGCCCTTTTTATAATTTTACTGAAGGATCCTAATTTATCAGTAGTTGACCCTTGCAAATAAAAGGTTGGGAGGCAGGAAGTAGTCAGAAAGAAATATATTCAAATGTGTGCTTTCATAGGGCTTTAGTTCCTCGCTGTTACAGCATGACATAGGCCTGCCTATGTTAAATTCAGGCTCTCACAGGCATATCTACACTATAAGGAGCTTATGGCAGTAGCGTTCATTACTGTAATACCAGTGAACACTTCCTCAAATACACTTCTGTATCTAACAAGCCACACAGCTATGCAAGTGCTCCCCTGTTTATGATCTGTGGTTAATGAAGTACCCACTGGTAGCACACAGAGGTTTGACTTCATATGGTAGGTCAGTGTATTTCACTATTCTTCTATTTCAGTTCCCTTATATGGGAAAGTTCTCACAGAAGCAGACACATGTCAAATAAAAAATCCTGAACACATATATTGTGGGTTGTGTTTCTTCACTTTGTTTCTTTTCTTTCAACAATATTCAAACCTAAAATAATTCATCCTGAATCTAAACAGCTTATACCCACTAAAAAGGCAAGTCATGCACAGCTTTCATAGAACCGTAACACTAAACAAGATAACAATAAATGTTTAGAATTTATTATAAGCCAAGCCATTACTTTTGTAATTCATACATATATTATCATTTAACGACATTTATGCGACAATGTTTTGTTTTCAAACACACACTCATATGCAAAAGAAAATGCACAATTTTAAAAACAGGCCCCATACCACTGATACCAGAAGCATAAGGTATCAATAATATTTGCCCTACAGCAGAATCCTTGAGACAATTTTTACATTTTCCTAATGATTACAAATTGATTATTTAATAAAGATAAAACTCACCACTTCTGTGAATTCATTACTTCCTAGGTCCAGTCTCTCCAGCTGGGTTAGTCTGGACATGGTTCTGCACGGGAAAGGGATTAACAAGAATCAGAATTAATAAAATACAATCTTCCGGTATCCATCCAAATATATTACTTGAATCAGTATTACGTAGTGATGCTGTTCTGTAAATAGATTAGTATCTAATTAAAGTAAAATTTATATACTGCTCAACTAACCATATACTAATGATCATGCTGTGATTGCCATACAAAGAGTAATTAATCTTTGGATTAGTTTACAATAATTAAAGACCACTAGAGTTATCTTTATGATAAAGATAAATTCAGTCAAGTCAGTCTTCAACTGCCTCAGCTTTTCACCTGTTGTTAAAATCATCACATCTATCCCCAAAGGAAAATCACTTCCTAATGATTACCAAAAACAGACAAGGCCACTGTTGAATCACAGTAACAACAAACACTGTCCCATTTTACATTGAATCAACTTTGTCAGCAGCCTGGAACACAGAATGGAATCCTAATTATTCCTCTTGCCCTAAAACTAGAGACTAGATTACTAAACTGGATTTCATGACACATCAGTACCTCTTAAAGCAGTTGATAGGAAAGACTAACTCAATGACTGAGACAGGGCAAGATTCCTTCTTTTGGCTATGTTTTGGCAAAAATTTCCCTCCACTTATGTTTACCTTAGGTACTCTATAGAGAGTATCTGCTCAAAATTACTATACAAGTTATTTCTATTTCCTTAATGGAAATTAGTTGCACTTATTCCATTCCACTTTAATACATTAGCTCATTTACTACAGAGCCAGAACAGAACATATCCTGTGTAAAGTTGGCACTATAATATATAAAAAACTTTACTGACCCTAGGCCTTTGTTTCTTAGTATTTTTGCCAAAACCTCTCATCCAAACGTATCCACTCAACTATAAAACATAAACGTGTTTGTAAGATGCCTTCCTCACTACTTGCTTAATTTATAGTACTTTCAGTTATGTTACAGCAACCTATTCTTAAAATAGCATCTGCTTGCTTTCCCATATTGTTTAGTACTTTGGCATTGATTACCTATTTTGATTACCAGATTTCTAAGTGTTTTATGATTTAATGTTAAATTATGTGCATTTTTAACTCAGCAAGAGGATTAGTGGATTTGCTAAGTATTTATCTAAATACATCCCCCTTCTTATAAATAAAAAAAACTGTCAGTACAGACATTAAAAAGGAGAGAAGACGGGAAAACGAGAAAACAATATTTGTTTTCCATAGCAAAAATATTGGCATATACTGCTGCATCTCATTACCATTTTTTAAAGTGATTTTATACACTACTTAAAGCATGCTCCTTTCAGAACACAGTTTTTAAACCTAGCTAAGTTATAATTGTATATCAGTTTCTATTCTGACATAACAGTTGAAGCAGGACACAGATGACTTCACTGGTTAAAACAACTGAGTCTCAGTGTACATTACACAAATAATAAATTATTCTAGTGCCTACTGTAGCAAAATACATAATTATATGTGTATAGTAGTCTCCAAAGCTTGAATCTCTCTTAAATGAAACAGAAGAGTAGAAAAAGAGAATAATAAAGGCAGCAGCTCAGCGGGTATCGTAGATCATTAAGGAGGTGCTGCAGAGGACATCCTCGTGACAGCTACTGTTCAGTTTTCCAGCAAGGATGGAACCCTAAACACAATGAAGTCAAGAAAAAGAACTCCCAGCAGGTTTAAGAGAAGTTGCACACATCAGAGTGACTTCTGTAAACTACTCTTTTAAAAAATATTGAGCATTCATGTTATTAGCGTTAATTGTGGCAATTAAAGTCAGCAATATTTTAAACAAAACTTATATAAGCTATGTTTAAATTATACATTCTCCATTGAGAGTAATTTCATTTATATAGTTACTATCCCAAATTACATATCATCATTTCTATCAAAAATTAGTGTCATCAGAAAGAAGGAAGGAAAGCACTTCTGTCACATTAATGGGTATAACGCCAGAAAAAATTACATTCACATATTCTGATACTATATACTTAATTCCAAGTTTATGTTTCAGCATTTTTAAATCAGCAGTCACAGTATGGTATTTAAACAGACAAAAAGGGAATTTGAATGGAATATAGTTTAGTCCCATTTTAGTTTAGGAAAACTGGCTGTTGTACTTGAAGGGCTGAAAAGTCACATCTCAGCCTACTCATGTAAGTTTCTGCTAATGTGTGCGCTGAACATAGACTATACAACAGTTAGCACCTTCCCTCACAAACTCAGTTTCCCCAGCTGAGGGAACATCCTTCTCAGATGATGCTGTAAAAACAAGTGTGTAAAAAAACCATCTCCAGATACTTAAGTCTCATCCTGAAAAAAACACATTCTGACTTAACAGAGTTACAGTGGGATCGGAAATCTACAGAGCTAGATATGGATAGAAAGTTTAAAATACAAACACATGGGGGGAGGGGAAGAAAAATCAGGCAAACTTCTATGTATGAAGAGCAATCACTCTTCTGAGATAATTAGCTTCAGCAATTATGAAGGGAACTTTCTTGTAAGAAGTTACTCTCGTTACTTGGCTACAAATTTTAAGTTGCAGTCTGCTTTTTTATATGTATTAATTTATTAGCATAACTACAGTAGAAACCCTCCAAACCATTTCATATGAATTTCACACATACTTACTTTGGCAATATTTTTAACTGGTTTTCTCTAAGTTCCAATATCTGGAGTTTAGTTAATCTGTAACAGAACAAACAAACAAAAAAAAGTAACAAATTATCACACACTACTCTGTATTACCATAAAAACAATCTCAGAACTTGTTCATATTGCTAAGCTTACGCTTTAAAAGAGATCAACACGTCTTAAATATTTTCCTGTAAGAATACAAATACGTTTTATACAGAAATCTGCATGTTATTTTACATTTTCTTATTCATTAAGGTTTGTTTCTTTCATAGTGGCAAACAAACTGGATCTTGTCCACTTTCCTGCATCTCAAACACAGTTCCTTTCCCTCAGCCTACAGTTTAAGCAATTCATTGGATTCATTAGCATATGCTGTCCTCATTTAAAGTAGTTGTGAAATAAAAGGAGAAAGGCAGCATCGTTCTGCAAAAGTTATGATGATAAATTTCTAATACAGTCAATTTATTAAAGCACTTCATCTGAAAGGCCTCAATAGTGGAATAGCCATGGTTTTACAAAAGGTGAAACCAACTTTTAAATTTGTATTGGATTTCCTTTCAAATTATGATTTTAGTCAGCTTCTTAATCCATTTTCATATTTCTACTAGGAGGTAATTTGATCTTTCTCTGAGTAAATCCTTGCCGCAATATAAATAACTTGTAAATCACAAACTGAATTGCTTAGCCCAGATAAGTTCAAGGCAGACACAACATTAAAGCAACATATAGTCCCCAGCGGATTTTCGTTTGCATTAGGACAGAAGTAACAAGGCTCTCTCTTAAGTGAAACATAAAGCTTATAAAGACAAGAACTATACATAGATTGCCTGGACAAAACAGGATAGTAAACTCCAGGACTTAAAAAGGAGCTTGGTGAACAGACCAGTCTTTCCTGAAGGTGCAGAAACAGTTTTAAAGACACAGAGGAAAACTTATTAAGGTGTGATAACTATATTTTAAGTAAAAATAGAAAGCCTGAAAACAATATTTGCTTTTTCTCAAGATCTCATTTTTGTATGACTTTGAAAGTAACAGTCCTACAGATAACCTAAGAATGCAACCACTACCTTGATATAGAGCAGAACTTGATCAAGTCCAGCACGGCAAGCAATAGTTGCCAGCTGGTAGCAACTGCTGGAATGGAACCTCCTCTCTGAAAGCCTTCCAAAGAAAAATCAAACCTGTGGCAAGACTGAAAGAATACTTGACTGTGAGTATCTAAAACAGGATGAGAATTAAATCTTCTTCCTCCTTGAATAACTGTATATTTTCACAACTGTGCTAATATTACTGTGGCTGCAAAAGCAACCCATATTAAAATGGCATTTGAATCCTGTTCAGACTTGGCCCACAGGGGACTGCACAAGCATCCACACTTAAAAAGTGCTGCAGACCTGATTTTGCACTACTCTACACTAAGAAATACATTTTCTGTGTTTTAAAACACATTGGTTTCCTAGGAGTTATCTTTCCTTTAACCAGAGGTAAAAAAAAACCTAAAAAAAACAAAGTGAAAACAGAACAGTTAAAAAGCAAAGCAAATGGAAGATATTTCTTACACTTGCTCAAAAGCTCATGGCTACTAAGCTATTTGCTTTGCCTAGAACAAATGTGGAAAGGACAACTTCCTAGCTTTCAAGTAAGTTACAAAAGGTGTTCAAGATCATGAAGTTTAACTGTCAACCTGACCTACTGGTTCCCATCACTAAACTATGTCCCTTGCTGCCACATCTTCTAAATACCTCCAGGGATGGGGACTCCACCACTTCCCTGGTCAGCCTGTTCCAGTATTTGACTGCCCTTTCCATGAATAAATTTTTCCAAACATTGAATCTAAATTTCCCTAGCATAACTTCGGTCTATTTCCTTGTGCCCTACCACTTGTCACCTGGGAAGATTTTGGGAAGGCTTCAATAATCAAAGACTACATTAGGCTCCCATTGGTGCTTTGCTCTGATGACAGGGAAAATAGCTAGCTTTCAGTATTTCCTCACAACACATCTATGTAGTCTAATTTCTTAGTTGAAAGCAGGAGAAGCATTCATATGCTAAGCTATAAATAGGTACATTCACAGTCACTGACTTTTGCCAGAACTCATTGTACAATACTTTTAATAAGCTAATCATGTGAGCTTAGAAGACAGCATTTGGTGACAGAAAGGTTCACAACTTTGTGACCTTATTTCATGTCCTACTCTCTCTTCAGCTAACCTTAAGAGTCTGGAGATATAAAAATCTGATTTGTTATTTACAGAGCAAAGGCTACTAGTTAAATATTTTCAGTCTCATCAGGTTGGGAAAAACAGGCTGTGCCTAAAGTAGCAATTTTCTTGCAGTAATTAGCCAGAAATATTGGCCTCAAGTACTTGCCATTTCTTCCATTATTACTAGGGGCTAATTCAAGTTTAATGTAATAACATAGAACAAATACTTAGCCTAGCTGCTCTTTAATTTGCTGGTGTATAGACCCATGCTGAGTACCTGAATTCCTGCTATGAGACTGAAAAGACTAATATTTAGTTTGGAAAATAAGTCATAATGGCAGAATACAAATTTTTTGTTCCATCCAATCACAAAAATTTGTCATACTTAGAAGAAAATAATCTCTCAGCTATAAAAATATGTTGCCACAAATACTTATATAACACCTAAACACAAAGCAATAGGAAAGTATTATTCAAGTGTACCCTGTGTAACAGACTTAACAAAATTATTACACAGTTTTTATGTAACCAATTTAAGCTACATAATAAAAGAGGGATAACTTATTTAAAAGAATATCTCTATATTAATAACTTGCTCATGTTAATATATTCTTCATAATTTGATTTATGTAACTTCAATTTTTTTTTTAATGTGCAAGTATAAAGCAGTGTACTTCATAATTCACTATATAACAGCAGTTATTCCTTGGATAGCAACTAATATTTCATAGAGAGAGGACCCTGTTAGCAGCTTTACTAATGCATAAATACTCTTCTGAAACTGTAACTAATAATGAAACAGGACTCAAATGCATGCATCCTATATATTTTTTTATGTTTGGGATAAGTTTGCAAACTTACTTAGGTGTAACTAAACCAAATTCTCAGTTCAATCTCCACATTAAATTTAAAAAGATATCCCAAATCAGACACTACTTAAAAAGTCATGATTTGAAAGTGAAATCATAACCAAATCATAAAAGAAGCAAAACTCTGCTCTGGAAGCAAAAATTTAACAGTACAGACAACTGTCTCAGTGTTTTTAAAATGATACTGAGGATACACCTCTTTCTTTGTTTAAAACATTTAACAATGAAGTTTTCCTTTTAAAGCTGTCATGTGCAGTGAGCTTCAGGCTTAAACTACTCTGCTTATAGATGTGCATATCTGAATCTAAATATACATATGGTATATTTATATATGTAACATACAGTTTTCTTTGGTACACACATGCAGATTTCAGAATACTGTGTATTGGCACGGAGGCTAACTCTGGGACTCAAGCTGCTATTAATACATTCAAAACAGAATGTGGAAGTGGAAAAAAACCACTACCATCTCATAATTCCAAATGAACTGCTTCATCTAATCTACTGATTTTTAAGAAGCCTGGAAGCCTTGACAAGTATCACTAAAGAACAGCAAGTAAGTAATGCTCATAAAGAAGGGGGAAAGAAAGTGGATATCCTTGACCTCAATACAATGCAAAGCTTGAGCACTAGCCCTGAAAGAAAATAAAATGAAGGTAAACGTGGCAAAAGCTGCATAAATATACCAGCAGTAAATTGCATTAAATGGTTTTCTTTCCTAAGGATCAAGCTAAAGATTACCAATTTGTATTCAAAGACTCATTTTGGGTCTATCCTGTTCAATACTTTCCAACAGAAAAGGAGGGACTAAAATGATTAGTTTAAAAAGACAGTCACAGTACAATAAAATACTAGAATATTAAGGAAAAAACTGCACAACCTTAAGGACTGGGAGAAAAAAAAAAGGTAGACAAGATGCCATGGTACCAAATGTTCAAGTTATTATTTCCTTGCAGGGTAATCACTCATTTTTAAATGAGCTGTCCAATGGGTAAGTTGATCATATGTTGGGAAGCCACACTCAGCAGCTGCAGAAGGCACTAGAGGAACACTAGAGTGTAATCACTGACATTTCCAAGTGAAACAAGAAGATAATCATGACATTGTACAAGCCATTAAGAGATCTCAATTTGAATTCTAAATATAGTTACATATGTTGTAGTCCTCCATCATTACACAAACAAATAAAAATAATTAAAACTGAAGCTAGTTCCAAGACCTACTAATATAATAAGGCACAAAGAAAAGCCTGTTATACCAGAGATAAAGATTTTAGACCATTTGTCTACAAATTGTTTACATGTCAAAGGATGGAGGAGGAATCAGAATGACTTGTCTTAGTTTGACTCCAAGTTTTGTAGAACATAGCTCAGCTTCAGAGTACCTTAAGAAAGAGGATATGGTTGAGGAAGAGAAGAATGTAACCGATGTGACAAAAGAAAAACAAAACACCCACAAACACAAACCTTTTAAAAGAAAAGAAAAGCCATCATGATACAGAACAGAAATCCTGACTTAAAGAACATTCCTGATGTATTAAATCAGCAGTATAGAAATCGCCCTCTTTGTAGCTCATATAGTTCTAAGCAGAAGTCAAATACATACTTCACTTGTCCCAATGTTAACATTGTCAGCAATAGCTTAGTTACACATTTTGTTACATTATCTTCTAATTTACTTTTTTCTGTAAATTACTTTGATAGAATTGTATATTTTCTGTGCAATACCATTAGTAAGCATGTGAACTTACAAAAAAATACGTTGAATTTGGATAAAAACAACAGATAAGTAAAGCATTCATTTCAGTCTCATTCTCTTGGCTACAAGCCAGGATGTTTTAAGTCACTACTTCTGTTTTAAAGCAGGGACGTATTCTTAATGGCTATTAAGAAGCAGTAAGCACAGTATCAGAAAAAGGGCTTTCAACTTGCCTACAGTAAATAATTCATTCTAAACCACTTAGTAGTAATTAATGACTTCACAGTTTGCCCAACCATTAAAGAAGTTACAGTACATTGTAAGCTTTACAGAAGAGGACAGCAATAAAGAAAAATGATAGTGAATGATGTTTGTTGTTTTTTTTTTTCCTAAAAATAACACAGGTTATTTTATAAATTTGGTTACACACATTTCCTCTCCTCCTCCAGTCTGTACTTTGCTCCAGAAGCAGCAGAGAATGTTCTGCACAAATTTGAAATTAAACATAGTATCTATGCTTCAAATGCAGCTCACCTGCCAAAGTTGGCTGGCAAAAACTCAAGAAATGCATCATTCAGGTACAGCTGCGTTAGGTTTAGCAGCTGGGAAAATCCATCCGGAAGTCTGTAAATAAATAGTACAGTGCCTTCAATTCAATTATATTCAAGGCATTTGACTCAATGCTGTATTAAAGAACAGTATAGTCCTGAAGTCCTACATACATACTACATTATATGGTATGGTGGTTATGTGAAACTAGTTTGAAAATTATTTTTAAGTATTGAGGGCAGTACCTACAGGTAACAAAAACTACAAAGAAAAAACATGGTCTTTGCTATGTACTTATGATCTCCTGACATCTAGAGCAGAAAAAATATTTTTACAGGTAATACAATGAATTAAAATGTACACAATAGCTTTCTCTCCCCAAAACAGTTACCTTCCATGCAGTTCATAACTCCAGTAGCACCACTTCGACAAAATTATTTGTATTATTTTACTATTGAAAATGACGGATAGCTCAATTAATACAGACTATCTTACAGATTGTGGTGCAAATTTTGGAGTGAAATTAATTTGCTCTTAAGAAACAAAACTTTGATCATTTTTCTCTACCTTCATAAAGAAGCAATGAACTGAAAAAAAGCTGACAAAGCCAGGTGGTATAATGCAGGATGCCTGACACAACCTATTAAGCTAGGAAAATTACTTCAGTCACATAGCTAAAGTGCATCTTAGCACAATGAGGATAATAAAAATAATTCTTGGGTGCCTCCAGTTAGAAGAGTTGGCTCACAAGAAGTTGACCAGAGCACATGTGAGATTCATCAGATCTTGCATAAAACAATAAGTACCATAAGAATTACAAACTTACTTTGAAATTGGATTTACGCTGGCCTCAACAACTGTCAAGACTTTGCAGTTCTTTATATTTTCTGGAAACTCCTGTATGCCTGCAAAATACATGGAAAAGAAGGAAAACAGTGTTCAACCACTATGCCCCAACATAAAAAATGGTGCACATAAAACTGCTAGTGATAAAAACTGACTCATCCAGAAGCCAATGGACTAGGTTTTTAATGTTTCACCTCAGGTAAGTTTTCACAAAAAAAACACCCTTACTCAAAATCAATTCCATCGCTACTCTATTTCTTGAGTACTTCATTCCATAGCAGTGCGTTCACAAAGCAACATTTCAGAGACAGTGTAACAATTCTTACTGACATTACCAATCATTACAGAACTTGCACTCTGCAATGTACCTCAGAACGGACTGCTAGTTACAAATTTACTTCTTGAAATCTGAAAGTACATTTACAGCATTCATGGTTCTGAAGAGATCTCCTAAAATCTACCACGTACCCTGCTGGTAGCTTCAAGTTATTTGCACAGAAGGAAAAAAAATGCTGCAGATACACCTGCATAAAGACTACAACAATAAGGAATCTTCTCTTTTTTCTAAGAGCCTACAGAAATGCTAGCAAATAAATTCACAACCAAATTTGTATTTGCCTGAGGCTAACAATACAGGCCTTGAAAACAGAAGATGGGTATACACCATGTCAGTAAGAAGTCAGCTCTGAGTTATTCCGTTCCCCAAGACTTTCACCTTATTTATCATTATACCATAAAAAAAGTAAAACCACGGTACCACAACAACATTTACTTTTGCTATGTACCATTGCATTGTTCTTATATGTCAGAACAGGTGTTCAGAGTTTGGGTCTATGTTTGCGCAGCTAACAAGATTGACACAGTATATTATAACCTAGAGATAACACTGCCATCCCACAAGACAAATAGTCAAAAAAAAAAATTCACAGCAAACATACTGATGATGTTTGGGGGGGAAAGTCATTATGCCTAATTCAATTCAAATTAAGTACAAACTCTAATGCCACGAAAGCAGATTTTTAGGTCTTCCTTGACAGGAAGCCATTAGTCAGACCAGATGATTAAACTAGTTTTGACTCATACCAGATGTAGTAAGAATTTGAGTAGACCTATAAAAAGGGTCAATAGCAGAGAAGACAGGGACTACTGATTAACTTTATCAAAACTATATAAATCAAAACTATATACTTATAATGTAAAGAAGCTTCATTTCTCAAATAACAGCAATCCTTTCCGGACTGAAGGTAGCTTTAAAGAAAGATGAGAGAAGTACCATGTAGAGATAAGAAATGTTTCCCTTAATATAAAGATGTTGTGACAACAACAGGTTAACATTTCCAAGGAATTTAAGAATGTATGATTTTAATTCCTGTTGTAGCAAGAAGCCTCTTTCTCCAAACACACAAATGGAAAGCACCTAACCTGACACACAATCCTCTACCACACCAGACGCACAAAAACCTAGCGCATGTGAAATTTGTCTAGGTGAAGTCACAGAATTATTATTATTTTTTTTTTTTAAACAAAGTCCTCCTTTTTATATCTTTTTTTTCTTCCTTTCTTTCTCTGACGATGCAAATTTGTTCACTTAAAATGAATCATGTGTACAGTAATCACGATAAACCACTGCTAAATTCCTCCTTGGAGTCAGCATAATGTTTCAGTCTCACTCTACGCCATTAGATCTATTGTTAGAACTGCAGAGATTCTCTAAGCTTAGTTATTCTGAAAGACAGGCACAATACTGGCTCTGGTTTTCTCCTTAGATCAAAGACTGCTCTCCTCCAAGATGTTAAAATTAGTTTATTACTAATGTTACCACTGTCTGTACCAAGAACTCTACCTAGAAAACAAAACATGTAGCACATCTTCTAGAGGGAAGAGCGTACTCAAAAGAACAGCCAAATACAACATTAGCTATCCAAATACAGACAGGTTAGATCAGAATGCTTTTGTACAAAAATTACAGTACTCTACCGTAGTCTTGTCTGATTATGCCTTGGGCAAAAAGCAGCAACTGTTCTAACAGCAAATTAACAACAGAAATTCAACAGATACGAGAAAACTAACAACAAAGCAGCAAGTTAGTTCAAATTACTGTACCAGGATTGGTACAGCATACACTTATAAACTCACACAACACTTCAGTCAGATAAATGGTGGCAGCCATTGTTACATGAGCAGTAAACTGGGGAAAGTAGCATTAAATACACATGCTTTCAGTACAGGTTCAGATGATGACAAATTTCAGAGGCTGTTCCTCTCTCTCGGGTGACAGGAAATCAACAGTTAGTACTTGCTAACTGCCTGCACAACAACCTTCAGACAGCCTCTTCTCTTCATATATTCTTCCTTTACACTCAAGCATGCAGTTAATGATGGATTAATATTCTCCCGCCAATAGGACAGATTCAAAAAGTCACTAAGAGTAGGCAGAAAGACACTGAGAGAAGATGACAGAAGATCCAAGTGCTGTAAGAAGCATTTTTAAAGAGGATCTGCTCTCTTTGCTTGCTATCTATACTTAAGTGTCCCAATTGTCTTCTCCTGTTAAGACAGCTCAACAAATCTCAAGGGTCTGCATGAATATGTCTTTTCCCACTCCATTTGCAACACCACACTAATTAGTTACCCCTCCTCATCCTCCACAAGGATCTGATGCAGTGGACACCACAATGTGAGATCCATATTCTGTTCTAAAACTCATTTTCCTTTAGGATCTTTTATGGCTTTCCTTAAGTATATACTTCCTTAAGGACATACTTAAGTATTAGAGAAAAGGAAGATAAAACAGATTACTGATTTGTGGGTTATCTAGACTATTACAGCTTTATCCTATCCTCCTTGAGAAACATGTAGCTAGGTTTCTTAGCCTGCTGTTTCCTATTTTACATGATAACAATCACATCCATTCCATTTCTCTGCTGCAGGTGATTTACAGATAACGTTCACTGTTTTTACAAAAATCACAAACCATCGCATTTGGGGACTTTGACCATTTGCAGAGCACAACAGGAGAAAATAAGATTTGCTGGTCATTTTTAATGCTAACTGCAGGTTCTATGAACTGAATTGAGAGGAAAGTTCTTTTTGCATTGCTGTTTTCCACAGAAATAACATTTACGTAATACATTTACTTGTCTGTCCCTTCCAGACTGCCTTTCCAAATTTCAGGTATTTTCAAGTGTACTGGTCAGTTTCTACCACAAACGCTAATTAAAAACAAAAAACGTGGTGAAGTGGGCCTGGAAGATTGTCAAAGAAAATCTGGCAGCTAGGTAAGGAATGGAATCTAAATTATCGTCTGGACTGCACCAAAAACAGAAAGCATTTGTCTTTCAGAACTCTATCTGGTTACAGCTCGCCAGCTAGCTAGCATAACCCACAGAGTGGTGGTTAATCAGGATCCCCAGACCAGCTGCAGCACATGCCGGAAGCACATGACCAAAGAAGTCACACAGGGATTTCTGGTCAACGGCCAGAAACCTGTATGTAATCGACCTCAGTTCTGGATCACATAGCGGGACTGAAATAAGGAATTTCGCCTGATCTTAAACTCCCTAGAGGGAAATGATTGTTTCGGCACAGGGCCATTGAGCAAATATACTCTAATGTCCCTCTCTTTGTTCAGTCTGGATTAAGGCAGTTGTAAGTGTAATTGGGGTGCCACTCACCATCTGGAGTTGCACTAATCCTTTCTTATCACTGAGGACTGCATTAACTGCAGAACGGCAGAGAAAACTGGAAACAACTTTACTATCCATGAGAAAACCTTATTAACTCAGAAATATCAGCACTGCCAGGTTAATGGAAAACCGTGTAGTCATATCCACCGCTGGGAAAGCCCGCCTGAAGCCGATATCCCAGTACACTGCTGCTTCAGCCCTACTGCCGCTGGGAGGAATTTGCTCTGCTGTTTGCACTCACATCATGTAGTCACATTTTTCTTCAAAAATGCCTGGACTAGTATTTCCAGACTTCAGTTACTCAAACTGTTACTGCTAGAGACAGAAGTGGCATTACCTCCAAATGAAGTTCCACCTCTTTTTTTCTCACATCAAAAGATTTTAAAAACGGCCTTGCAAAAATACATACATATCGGTTCAATTCCTAACCACTAACATATGTAAGACTGTGCAAGTCACTTGAGTAATGATCCCAAAGGAAGGAGTTTACAGCTGGATCATCTGATTTGTAGGAAACACGAAAATAAGAACAGGTTTTTGCCCCAAACAACAGACAGCTCAACAACAAACACGTCTTGCTGCAAAACACGTGAAACCACTGCCCTCCCTGCACCTTTTCTATTCCGCATCCTCACAAGTGCAGGGGATATGGGCAAACATACAGGCCCAGTTTGCATGAATGTGAAAGCAACCTTAGTTACAAACATGCCTCCCCTAGTTAATCTATTCATCATGGCCTTACATTCTGGACAGACAGCTATGAGGACCTGCCTTAAAGTGGATCCACCATGAAAAACACAGCTTCTGTTTGTTTTCCCAGTCAGCCCTTCGCTACAGCTATGCTGACAGCTAATATGGATTAAACATGGCAATCAAAATACTTCCAGAACTCAAAATCACACAACTGTTCCAAAGACTATGAAAAACATTTCTAAGCATGGAATTTAAACTGAAAACTCAAAGGGAAGTATGGGTCACATTCAGTCTGTATTCATATATACTTGTAGAATCCACTTTAATTCAGAATTTCTGCATACCTGTGGTATTAAAAGCAAAACTTATACACAAAGTAGTGTTTTACACACCAATTGATTTGCTACACAGTGCTTACTCAGCCACTGCTCCTTCTTAGAGTTCATCCATCTTCCTAAAACTCTTACCTAGTCTCCTGCCACCACTGGCATCAGCCAGGAGCTCTAGTTTCCAGGAGATGCTTTATCAGCCAGCAAAACAGCAGTACCTGCTCAGAGCTGCAGCTTCAGTCCTGCACAAGGGTGACTCCTCTGTGCAAGGTGGCACACAGTACACTAGTGATCTCAAAGCAGCACAGGCACCTCTAGTTTATTCAATGAAAGCCTATTCCAAACCAATCATTTTCAGAGTAAAGAGCAAATACAACTGCAAACAGATTTTCATCTAGTTCTAAAAATCGATATCTCAAAACTTTAGACTCGTTACACCTTGCTTTCTGGTTGCTTTGCTTGTACTTTCACAAGGAATACAATGACAACCACACTGAACTAGTAACATTCCTTGCAAGTTTAAGTTTTCCTATTGGTATAGCCTTTAATCTGTTTTGTTTAAATAGAAAAGTTCCCTTAGTAGAAAAACATTTGCTTGTAGGTCTCTTATCTAAAAATCTTACAGATAGTTTACAAGAATCTAAAAACATCCTCCACTGGGTTTCCTTATTTTCACTTGAAGCAAGCAAGTTAACTGAGCTGAGGCCAAGGGATGAAGTTCAACAAGACCAAGTGCCAGGTCTTGCACTTTGGCCACAACAACCCCATGCAATGCTACAGACTTGGGGTAGAGTGGATGGAAGACTGTGCAGAGGAAAAAGACCAAGGAGTGTTGGTCAGTGCTCAGCTGAACATGAGCCAGAGTGTGCCCAGGTGGCCAAGGAGGTCAATGGCATCCTGGCTTGTATCAGAAATAGTGTAGTTAGCAGGAGCGGGGAAGTTATCATCCCTCTGTACTCAACACTGATGAGGCAACATCTTCTGTACTGTGTTCAGTTTTGAGCCCTTCCCCACTAGAAAGACACTGCATGGAGTATGTTCAGAGAAGGGCAACAAAGCTGGTGATGGGTCTTATGGGGAGTAACAGAGGGAGCTGGGATTATTCAGTTTGAAGGAGGCTCAGGGGAGAAATGATTGCTCTTATAATGACTGAAAGGAAGCCGTGGCCTGGTGGCTGTCAGCTTGTTCTCCCACCTAACTAGTGATAGGACAAGACAAGACAGTCTCAAGTTGTGCCAGGAAGGTTCAGGCTAGATATAGGGAAAATCTTACTTGGAAGAGTAGACAGGTGATGGATCAGACTGTTCAGGGAGGTTGCTGAGTCACCATTCCAGGAGGTACACAAAATGTGCAGATGTGGTATTAAGTAGGCAATATCAGCGGTAGGTAGACAGTTGGACTAGATTATTTTAGAGGTCTTTCCCAGCCTTTTCTAGATTTTATGATTCTATGAACTTACTGACAAGTATCTACACACAACTCAGCCTATTCATCTCTCCATCTTCACTTTATGAAGTCCTTTTCTCCAATTCTACGCTCTGGAAGTCCTAGAAGTGTCCTTCCACATTTGTCCTCCCTTTTATTATGGTTATTTGCAGGTTTATAAAATGAAAAATAGAAACTCAGTCTTTATTTTTAGGGCTTCCTGGTGTTTTCTGGAAGAGAAACACAGTATTTATACTATCCATGTAATCAGCGCAAGATTAGTGCAAGAATGTTGGTTTATTTATAAACCTGAGAAGTACAACTTAAACAGTCCTTTCATTTCAAAAAAGGGAGAAAACAAAATACTTCAATACAGAGATTTTTATGTTGAAGAAAAATGTTCTCTTATTGGTTGCGATCACTATTACAGTATAATTAGATTTGCAATGAAATATAGCATCAGTATTGTATTCGGTACTCATTTTGTTAATGACACGAGGACTTAGCTACATACAATTATACACTCAAGTTCCACACTCAAGACCAAATTTGTGCCTTAACTGCACTGCAACTCCATTTTGTTGACATCCTCTCTTAGACAGGAACATAATTTTATTCTGCAGAGACAGCTTCTAGTCAGTACTTTTTCCATGTGAAAAACAATGCATTTAAGAAAAAACATTATCTACGCTTTACTAAAGACCTTTAAGTGGAATAGCTAACTACTTTTAACATAAATTTATCACCTCTATATAATGACATATTATAATAAAGCTACAGACTTAGAAGTCCTCAACTAATCAACTATCTTTTTATTTAACTATCATGAAAGATAAAAAATAAAGTACATCCCCTCCCCTTCTTCATATATGGACAAAAATAGCATATTTATAGCAAGTTATTCTTGTGTTCAGGATCTTTCTCTCTTGCTTCTCCCTGAGTAAAATAAAACGTGGATCATTCTCTTCATTAACTATGAATAATTCTCAATTTATTGACAAACGGTACTTCTAAATCCGTCGCAGATGGGCAACATAATAACTAGACATTCTCCTGAATTTTTGTTTTTCAACTCCCCAACTTCTGGCACCCACTCTGCTAAAATTTGCCAAATCAACAGATGTTTTTAAAACACTGAAGGAAACAAATTTTATCTAGATTTGGACCTGTTAACAAAAACCTTAAAAATTACTAAAAATAATATTATTGGCAGATGTATTTTTGTGGAGCTTTTCAGTGTTTGTGTTTTTCATTTGTGTATTTTTCTGTAAAAATGCCTTGCAACAGACTGAAAAGGTGACAATGTTTAAATTTGCTGAAATATACAGGAAAAAAGCTACTCCATCTACATAGGAGACTGCTGAAAGACCTGAATTTCCAAGACACTATGCTCATTTCAGCTTACTAGTTATCTTGTGATCATCTTTAGGCCTCTGAAGGGCCAGTAAATATACAGCCTAAATATTCACCGCTTTTTTCACCATTTGTGAGTAGGTGAAAAAGAAACTGTCCCATGATTTCCCACTCAGCTAGCTCCACAGGCCCAAGGGGTTTCAAAGTTCTCTTCATTGTTGAAGAGGAGATAACAGACTTTCAAAAAAAATTAGTAGTAATGGAACCACTGATATTTAGGGTTTACAGTGGCCTTGGGATTCAGATTAAAATGGCATAAAAAGTCAACTTAAATCCTTAGTACTTCAAAAATAAGCAACCACAATTCATCTTTTTCCAAGATGAAATGTAGATTTTAAATTAACACTACTTTATGCTTACAGCACACACTACAGCAGTTTGATATTTTAGGTGACATGTACACTATAGACACTTCTGAAGCCCTAAATACATTTCTAACAGTTACAGGAAAAAAAAAGAAAAGAAACCTGTGCTCAAAGAACACACAACTGCTACCAGCACATACCTCAAAACATACACTGCTTTCAGTGAGGACCAGATAAACTGACAGAGATAAAAATCTCAACCTCAAGAGGGGTCAGTAACAGAAGGTGCTGGATACTGGGAGCATGCAGAGGAAACACGTCTCCTGGCTTTCTGTACTTTACTATAGTAAAAATCACTGACCATGCTTCAGTGTCATATATAGAATATATGAAATTATAAACACTTAAATATGAAAGGCAGTACATTTTATGCATATTGAAACATCAAGATTGCACTCTTACACTAATACCTTTTATTTAAAGCATCCATGTTGAACAGTTTCTGGAATTTTAATTTTTCATCTACATGCCAAAAATATAATATATATATTTTATACATGCATATATAAGGGTATGCCATTCTGCTTAAAAAGCAGAATGCTCTCTTGTGCACCAGTCTCCTGTCTTATATGAGCTAGCTGTAAGCCACATTCGTCTGTGAGGTAACTTGACCACATTTCAAAATAGGAGCTTTATTCTTAATTTTCCAAGCAGCTCTTTACATAAGAAACAGTTGTTTGGCCAATGCATTCTATTATGACCATAAGCAGCTCAAATACCTTAAATGAAAACCACAGCATATTTAATGTTCATTGGTATTTGAAAATGAAATCTAAAATTATAGATTAAAATTATAAATGAACATATATTTGATGCAAACACATCTGCACTCCATTCTTTAATTCCATCCACATGAGGAAAACCACACTTTTGGTACTGTCATACTAGAAAGCATACAAGAAAAATACAGGAGACTAACTTTCTTTGCTATAACCACACTATTCTCACAAAAAAGCCACTGCATTATTCTACAGTTTAGAGGCCTCTCATAACTGATTCCTAGTAATTTTTCTTCATAAATCAGGAAAAACATCTCCTGCACTTCCCACAAAGTTCACTGTTTCCACATCACACTCAAAAACACACAAAAAACCAACAAAATAAAAATACATCAAAAATGAGAAGTACTGGAAAAGTCCTAGCTGAATTGCTACATGTGCTGGAAAGGTGGGCTGACAAGAACCACAAGGAATTCAACAAGTGCTGAGTCCTGCGCCTAAGGAAGAAGAACTCACCACTCCTAAAAAACAGAACTTTAGTTTATTGTGATGTCATATTTTTCAGCTGTTGTCTCCTTAAATCACTTATATGCTTATCAGTAACAAGTGTTTCTTCAGCAGCCCTTAGAAGGCTTAGCAAAAGGTTGCATTGTTTTGTGTGGGTAACTAACTCTTTTAACTTGTACGTGACCAGCTGCCTATTTAAATTCATAAGCTAAGGAATTGGCCAACACAGAACTCGAGACCCCTTCTATTGCTTTCAAATTTTAATTATTGAGAACTTGCATTGGAACCATTTAATCCTTTTAATTGCTCAGTCTAGGACAAAAATGCAATTCTTTCCCAGCTGTTTGTCATTATGAAAGTTTAGGGAACATGTTCTTTAAGAAAGGCCATTAATCCACTTGTACCAGGAACAGAACAGTAACAACCAAGTCAATTTATTGCACTAAATGTTGCATTCATTAGGCAGAAATAATAAAGTAATAGTTTAAGTACAGACTGGGATACAATGGACAATAAAGGAGAATGCCAACACCTCCACGATGGGAACACTTTCACAATAAAGCAGATCTCAATTTTATGGAGTCATAATTATTTAGTTGTTCACATAAAACAATGAATTGCATGTGATAGAATCTTTGGCATATTTATGCAATCCATATTTTGAAATATGGTTTCAAGGAAAGGTCCTTTTCTAACTTCACTATGAACCAGCAAGAAAAGGTTATTACATCCTCATCAATTAACAAGATACATTTTTTTTTCTTTAAATAAACCACACAAGCAAGCCTGATGACAATATAAGCTCTTACAATTTCCTCATATTTGCACAGATATTCCAACTTGCCAAAAGAGTACCATTAAAAAATAAATGAAAGCATACACATAGTTCTTGGCTGACAGCATTTCACAATTTATAAGCAGCTGACTCACAGAATGCAAGTCAGTCAACTGAATCAGTCATTGTCCATGGACACTTTTCTCCCCATGTGACAGAGATTATCATCTCTAGAGACAGATAGCAAAGCAGCTGACTTCTATTACAACTCTGAGACAGATCATTAAAGTAAACTGAAAATAATTTTCATGATAAAATTAAAAGAGAATCCAGCAAATTTTTAAAAGCTCTTCAGCAAAAATTCTTTGCTACAGTGAAAAATGACAAGAGTCAATAAAAGTAACTTCAAGCATATGCATTTTTGAGAAAACACAGACATTCGATGGTATCATTTTTCAGTAATGAATCTCAAAATATAAAGCAATACACTTGACAGATATGAATAAAAGCAAACAAAGACTGTAAAATAGATTATTTTTGGTTAAGCATAAGATTTAGGGTTGCAGTTTAAAGTTTATTAGATGCATAGATTCTGAAAATTACACTTTTACTGGTATCTTTGTACAGTCAGTGATGATTTGCCTTAAAGCTATTGCAATATAATAAGTGAAATGACTTACCATTCTTGCTGACATCCAGTTCCCTGAGATTAATGAGATTTGCAATGGATGCTGGCAATGTGGTTAGATCATTGTCTGGCAAACTCAGCTTGTGCAGCGACTGACAGTTAAAAAGTTGCTATTGAAACAAAGAAAAAAAGAGCAACTTTCTCTTAGTTTCCTCTGTATAGCTTTTTTTAATCCCTTTAGACTTATGACCTCACAGCTGGAAGGCCAGGCTATTTAAAGACTTTGACCAAAGACAATTTCTTTTTTTTAAACCTGACTAGGTTTAGGATGTTTAGGAAAGCTAAAAAGAAGTGCTAACAGCCACAGAAAACCAATAACTACATTTAACAACTATAACATCCTTCAAATGTACCACAAATTGTGACCTGTAATTCTGAAAACAAAAGTATTTTCCACAATAAGCATTTTATCTGGTACCCAAGAAGTAACTTCAGTTTCTTCAAAAAAGAGGTGAAAAAATAAAAGTAAACAAACAAATCAATTTTAAAAAATTATTCCAGAACATAGCATCTGAGTAGGTATTTATCTTCTCTAAAATAGCTTCAAAATTCAATACATTTATTTTAGAGTATGTCTTATTTCCGTCCATGCTCTTAGCTCAAGTACTCTAAAAGGCAACAAAATTATGAGACCTAGTGGAAGTTTGATCTAAGGTTGCAGAAAAATGTATAGCAACTTTTATATCAACTTAATGCAATTAGCATCAAATACCATCTCAAAGCCAGAATCTTCCTATGTGCACATTACCTTCAGTTTCTTACCTAGAAGCATTACTATTTGACAATATACAGCAGGGAGTATCAGTGGAGTGAAAATCTTTTTTTTCTAAGATACCTACAGGTAGTACATAATACATATTTGTTAAAAAAAAAAAAGTGGTTTAATTTACAATCAAATACTACTTTTGATATTTTTCCATAAATACTTGGGTTTTCTATTCTTTCCTTTAGTATTCTGAGGACAGATCAGACAAGTTCCGCAAGTGTTTCAGGAGTTGAAGAAAAAAAATTTCTTCCCAGTCAATGTCACAGCAGTGGGTAAATTTCAACCAAAGTATCTCCGGCCCTTCTCAATTAAAAGCCACTATTCCAACCAGAAATCAGTGAAGAATTCATTTAACGTTTGCGTATGTG
Source organism: Perdix hodgsoniae (assembly GCA_035772895.1). Taxonomy (NCBI): domain Eukaryota; kingdom Metazoa; phylum Chordata; class Aves; order Galliformes; family Phasianidae; genus Perdix; species Perdix hodgsoniae. The sequence continues at coordinate 20,608,085 of JAPSGF010000003.1, forward strand.
CCTCAAACAGAAGCAGGCAAATTACACAACTCAAGAAATGAGACTAACTAACTTGCCCAGTGATGTTTTCAAGTGCTCAGAAATGTGCACCTGTTAGAACTACTTGATACCATGAAGATTTTGAAGAGTTAAAGTTACCTTGGGATATTATCTGGGAAACATAACTTAGATGAGCTCATGTGTTTTGGTGCCTTTCCTTTATTGTATTACTTTCAAGCAAGAATATGAACTTAAAACTCATTCTAGACAACACTGATCAGGAATCATGGAATAATTAAAAAATTCTTGATTGCAAGATCCGTAAGGGGAAAAAGGGAGATGGGTGGAAAGTTCCGTGAGGAAGTGATATTGTAGTTGTTCCTTGTTGCTGCATTTTTATGTTCACAAATTCTGTAATTAGGAGGATTATCATCACCCATTTTAAACACCTGGAATCACAGGATTAAGGTCTGTTTTACTCTAAATTCTAACTTCTTCCAAACAGCGGAGTGAAGAGGAAAAACTAAGACTGCTACAATTTGAGATTTTTGGCTCTAATGCACATTATGGCACTTAGAAGAAACAGAGTACGTTCTTAGACATGACTTAAGCACAGAAGATGAAAGCATTTCAAATATACAGTCACTTTGGAAACATACTATTATATACCAGCATTTCAGGAGAAGTAAAACCCTTCTCCACTACATTTCTCCTGACTGCAGTTTGCTCACACTGTACCTTCAAGTTCAAGAAGAGCAGGAGACAGCCCAATAAATACCACAGATTTTTTCTGAGAAGATGGATTAATTATGAGCCTGCTTCAGAGTTCAAACAGTAAATAAGTTTAGATTAGGGAAAAGGCTTATACAGCTTGAAACTCTGGCTCCAAAACAGGATTATTTCAAACTTGAAGGCATTCCCTTAGAGATCTTCTATGGATAGTTTTAAGATTACAACCTCTATTAAATAGGTAAATAGTTTTTAGGATGTCTCTAACACTCCCTAATCTCTGCTTGTTTCATTTACAGTATTTGACTTTGTATCTACACTGAATTTACATAAGCTTCCTAATTCCAGAAAAAAATGAATATATTCATTACATTAAACAAAGTCAGTTCCACCAAATTACAAGACTTCTGATGAACTGACCTGTTACTACATTGAAATTATTTTATTTCCTTAATAATTTCATTTGTCTTTCAAAGAAGCTAAGTAAAAATAATCTGATGTGATTATGATAAATGATCAACAAGCTTAGCAGTGCGTTCCAAACTCATCCTGTGCAACAGGGAAGATCTGCATGCAATTGGGAAAAAACTATTTTTAGTATCAAGTACTTAATCCAACTTCACCAAGATAGGATCTAATAATGGAAAATTTGTTATTCTGTCCACAATGTACTTTTGAGGAGTCTCACTGGAACAAAATCTCATCCTCTCCTGCAGAATACTGCGCATTCAGCACATGGTTTGTCTTCAGATTTTAGAACTAGCAACAGATAATAATTTCTTCAGTTAATTAAGATGTAATCAAAGTAGAATTTCAGCTCTCTACATTATGAGCTGAAATAATTTTAGATACTTCAGAAAGACTTTTCAGTCAAAAACAAAAGGACTTCAAGTGACTACTTTGGAGTTCAGCTGTCCTTCATGAGCACAGAAATCCAAATAAAACAGATTCTTCTAATCTTCATATATTATCAGAGATTCAAAGCAATGCAGAAATTTATTTAATATTTGAATAGTAGTAGTCAATTTAAGCAGACACTTCCACAGAAATAAATTAGCCTGCCTTTTCTGCTTTGCACCAGCTTCTCCTGTTGGGCTGGATCAGTTGTTTAAGCAGTTTCACCTCAAGGCAGCACAGGGAACTGGTCCAGCTGAAATACATAGGACAGTCTATCAAGACAGCTTGTTCTGGGACCAACATTTACTTGAAAATATTTAGGAAAACACAGCCATATAGCTGTACAGGGAAGCTTGACACTATCAGCTTTTACCACTGATGATGTAATAAGAGAAATACTAAAAGTTAAACAAAGGAAAATCATGCAACATACCTTTGGAAGCTCTTCAATTTGATTAGCATCTAAGTAGAGTTCTTCCAGGGTCTTTTCAAAAGTAAAAATCTCCTTAGGCACCTGTTCCAGGCTGCAGTGAGAATAATCAAGTGTAGTGACCGTTTCCTCCTCTCCACGCAGGCAGCGGCATGGCACCAGCCGCACCAACAAGTTCCGCTTCGTTGTCATTTTCAGGCACTATAACACAGAAATTAGTAGATTTATAAAACCAACCAGACAACTGCAGAAATAACTAGATGGGCAACATCTCAAACTTCTGGCTGCTACATAGTTAAAAAAGAAAGAAATGTATACATACTTGCTATATGTATATATAGATACACACATATATATATATATATGTATGTATATATATATACACACACACACACAAATGAGAGGGAGGTGGGCAGAGAGATTTTGTTTTTGTTTAAAGACAATAAACCTTTAGTGGCATTAAATGTCATTGAAATATCTACAGACACCAATGGCTGAACATAAAATTTCGCCTGTAACTTGTCACCCATCAACAGCCCTAAGCAGAGAATATCCACACTGCATGTAAGCAGATAAAATTTGAAGCAGCAGTTCTGAAGCATCATTCATGCTTTTACAATCTGTTTTTGCTTAATAAAATCAAAACAGTACAGAGGAAAAAAACTTTTATTTTCAGTGATGAGTAATATTAAATTAATGTACATTAATTTCAAATCCCTCACATACATACAGCATTTTTGCATAACAAGCTAGCATTATTTTCTCCAACTGTTCTACCTATTTAAAATAAAAGATTTTCAAGTACTTAGATAAATAATTCCCCTCAACTTCTGCAATTTCAGTCAGTAAATAAAACTTTAACACATCTTGCTGTGCTCAATGAAATTAACTAAATTTCATTTTGCTATAGGAACTTCTTCCTTGTCTTAATTAAAACATTGAAGGCTATCAACACTACGACCGTTTCTTCATATAATCATTTCTGCACACTCTTCCGCCTCTCTCAACACACACAAACAACATATCTACCTACCTACCTTTCGTCTGATCTCATGATCAGTTGTCCAAGTAAAAAGACTGTAGTGGAGGAAAGGAAAGATGTAGCACAGAAGAGAGTCCACTCTTATCAACCAAAGTCAGAAAAATGTAGTGTAGCACAAGTGACACTTTTTTTTTTTATTCTCAAATTAAGAATTGGTCCAGGGATGGTTTGGGTAAATACAGTTCAGAAAGTGGACAGGAATACAAAGCGTCTCAAATATTTCCTTCCCACTAAAGACTGAAGTCTAGCAAGGAGAATAATCTTGGTCTTGTACTGTTTTGCAACATCAACAAGCAATCTCAAAGCACCAAATAAAACAATGAAAGAGCTTTGCAAATCTGCAACATTATTACAGTTTCTTTTTCTCCATCACCATACAAGTTCAAAGTTATAAGAATTTGATCTACTACAAAACTCAGAGAAGGAAGAAAGAACAAAACAAAACAAAAAGCCTTTGTCCCCCATACAGTTAAAGCCTTGATTTAAGTTTACCTCAGCTAGTAGTCAACAAAGGAAAAAAAACATCAGGATACTGGTACAGTTAATTTTAACTCATGAGGGAATAAGAGGAAAAAAAAACACTGTATAAGCAGGACAGATAGGAAACAAGTTCCACAGCAAATACACCAAGTGGGACAAAGAAAAATGTCTGTGTATATTACACAGGGGTTGGAACAGACCTCAAGAGATCATCAAATCCACACCCCCAATGAAGCAGATTCCCTACAGTAAGTCACAAAGGTAGGCGTCCAGGTCTTTACATTCATAGGAGAGTCCACAACCTCTCTGGGGAACTTGTTCCAGTGCTCTGCCACCCTTACCGTAAAGTTCTTCTGCATGTTAGTACAAGTTTTAGGCCATCACTCCTCATCCTATCACCATGCATTATTGAGAAGAGCCTGGCCTCGTCCATTTGCCTCCCACCTCCCTATAGGTATTTGTAAACATCATATTCTCTCTGTCTTCTTTTCCCCAGGCTTACTCAATCTCTTCTAATATGGGAGATGCTCCAGGTCCTTCATCATTTTTGTGGCACTCCACTGGACTCCAATTATGAGATCCCTGTGTTTTTTGAACTGGGAAGCTCAGAACTGGACACAGTATTCTAAACGTGGACTCATCAGAGCAGAGGGGGAAGATCACCTCCCTTGATCTGCTGGCCACACACTTTTTAATGTACCCCAGAATACCATTGGCTTTCTTGGCCACAAGGGCGCACTGCTGGCTCATGGCCAACCTGTTGTCCACCAGAACCCCCAGGTCCTTCTCCATAGAACTCTTCTCAAACAGGTCGGCCCCTAACTCATACTGATGTATATGGTTACTCGTCCCCAGGTGCAAGATTATAAACTTGCTTGTCATCACTTTCCTCCCTTCCCTTTCTTTCCAACGTTTCCATCTGTCAAGGCCTTTCTGAAAATGGCAGCACAGCCTTCTGGTGCATCAGCCACCCCTCTCAGCTTTGTACCAACAGCAAACTTGCTGAGGGTGGACTATGTTCCTTCATCTGGGTCACTGACACAAGATGTTGAAAGAGACTGGACCCAGCACTGACTTCTGGGGAACATCGCTAAGTTATAGGCATCCAGTCAGACTCTGAACTGCTGATCACAACCCTCTGAGCTCTACCAGTCACTCACCTCAGTGTCCAATCAACTATTCCACAATTTCTAAGTTTAATAATAAGGATACTGTGGGAGACAGTTTCTAATGCCTTGTTGAAGTCAGGTTACATAATATCCACTGCTCTCCCCACAGCTACCCAGCCAGTGATGACATCAAAGAAGGCTACCAGGTTGGTCAAGCATGATTTCCCCTTGATGAATCTATGCTGACTACTCCTTACAGCTTTCTTCTCTTCTACTTGCTTGGAGAAGCTATCCAGAACAAGTACTTCTACCACCTCTATAGGAACAAAGGTGAAGCTGACTGACTTGTAGTTTCTTGGATACTCCTTCTTGCCCTTTTTGAAGACTAGAGTGATACTGGCTATTCTTCATTCTTCAGGCACCTCTCCCATTTGCCAAGACCTTTCATATCTTGAAGGTACAATGACTATGCAGACTATTGCTGTGTTTTTTTTGTGTGATTTTTTTTGTTTTTGTTTTTTTTTCCAACCAGTTTGATCAAAACCAGAGGGAAATAACAAAACATGTGCACAGTCTCACATCAGAACAATCTGTTTACTATTATCTATGCCAAAGCTTCATCTTATTTTTCTTGCTTTATATTTATGTATCTAGGTAGATATCAGATCACGTCATATACTCTACACAATTTGAGAGTGTGAATGACTTGGACTACTTTAAATTTGCAAATAAATGAGGCCAAATTCAGCAAAGGATGTCTCTTCTTTCAACAAGGGCAAAATATTACATTAAAAAAAAAAGCTATAATTTTGAAATTCAACCTTCAAAACCTTCTTCCCACCCACCCACCCCAACTGTTCAAGCAATACAGGAACCAGCCCCACTGCCAGCTTTGAATTCATTTATAGCTATCAACCCTCTGATGTAACAAACAGAAACAACAAGATTTATTGTATTTTTAATTTTTCAGCTCAATTTTACTTTTTTTTCCAAGGACGAGAGTGGAAATAATATCTTCCATGTTTCCTGTATCAATATAGTCTCAGATACATGTCTTTCAAATAGACATTTTTTCAAAATATAATACATGCTCTATTTATTATTATTACTCCACCATTACAAAGGCTATAGTTTTGCAAATAAATCTGGATACCAACACTTTGGAAAGAAAAGAAGAATAAGTTAAAACTCGTGTTGGTCTGAGTCTCACTCATTTGTGACTCTTAACTACTTTTTCCTGTTCACTGTTTTCCACTTCTAACTTGCAGAACTTGGCCAGCTAAGTACCTCTGCAAATAAGACTTTTCTAGGCGTCTACATCCTGTGTTGTAGCAATACACTACACTTTCATTTAATATGCTTGAATTGGTAAACTCATTATACCCCTGATTTTATTGGCAAAAATTATTTTGCCATACAAGTTCTTCATTTATTTTGTTATAATAAGAGCACTTCAGCAACATTTGGAACAAACCATTAAGATAGGTTACTGATAACAACAGCAATTTAAAAGACGTGTAGGACTTCTTCAGCAAAGGTTTACTAAATGGAACAGCACACTAACCACAAAGGCACAGAACAGTCAATTTATGATGAATTCTGCAAGCATAACTTACAGTTTCCAAAACAGGTATTTCTAGGATGTTACTAATATAACTGAAAACTGTCAGTTTGACAACTTTGAGCAAATTTTGCTTGAAAATTAAAAGGAAGCCAGAATTAAATCTTCCCTTTCTGTTTTGAAACTACACTCAAAATGAATACAGAGGACTTTCGTTTCATCAGATAAATAATAATAAAAAAGGATCTGTAAGTCACTGTTGTTCATCTTCTATCAGTATTGAGTATTAGTCATTTGTTTTCCAGCTACTTTTGCATGTACTTATCACATTAAAAAAACACAAAAAGACTTCATAGATTATCTTCTTCTTGAAGTTTATCATACTGTGCTAAGCTTATCAATGTTTCCAGTTCCAAAGGGGAATCCTGCAATTCCCCTACAGTAGTGTACTTCCAGAAGATAGGTCAGCTTGTTACACCTGAAGCATGCTACTACAGAAAATAGAATCAGAATCTAACAAAGCCAGAAATTAGATTCAGATGGTTTGCAGTTTCAAAAAAAAAAACACCAAAAACATTCACCTTATTTTGCCTTCCCATTATATTTGTATCAATAAAATGAAAATGTGCTATCATAATAACATTTAACTTTGTGATCAAAACACTAGAGAAATCAAAATAAATAACATCAAATCACATTTTAATAGCATCTACCACTGAAAAGCTTCTGTTGCACAGAAGGCTTTGAAGACTACTTGAAGTACTCTTTAAATCTCATTTATCTTGCTAACTAGAGATGGAATTTCACTGCTGACAGATGCTAATAACATACAGTGAAGTAACAACTTGAGAATACAGTATAATTAATACACTGTTCAGATAAAGTTACCGGAAAACCTAGGGAAAAGTAAACACCATAGTTACAGCAAATCTACACTGTAACAACAGCAGACCAAATCTGTAAACCTAAGACATCCTTAAACAGAATAAAATCACTCGAAGTAGAAAAGCAAACCATCTGTTTGAAAGGCCACTATCAGCAAATTAAAGCAAGACCAGCAGCAGGGTTGGACACCACTACAGACTGATAGTTCAGACGAGTGCGAGTGCGCACCACCAGAGAGACATCACTCATTCCTGCACACTGCCGTCACCCGAGCATTCACAGCCCAGCAGCACCCAGGCATCTGCCAGAGACCCACAGGACATCTTTGTTTAACCACATGTCTCGCTGTGATTTGATGAGCATTAAAAAACAAAACACCACACACAGAAGCATCAACTGCTCCGAGAATTCTGAACTCATGTCATTACCCGCAGAATCTAAGCTAATGGTCCTTTTGTTCCTCATCCCTGCTACTTTGTTTTAAAAGCAACAGCACTGTATCATGGGTCGTTTAGATTCCAGCCTGATGTTAACAGGATGTGAATGCTCATGCTGTAAGCACTGCGTGTGAAAGCGCTCCCCTTTCCCCCAAGCGTTTCAGAAGGATGTTTACCAGTTACATCAGCAGCAAAGCTGAAAATGAAACCAGCTATCAGATGCTCACACAGAAAGGCAAGCACGGTTTCACAGAAAAAATTCTGGTCAGAATTCCACTAGTCCAGTCCAGAGCCTATAGATGAGCATGGAATTACAGAGCAGGTGATGTGTAAGTACAGGAAGGGGCAGTATGCACTGCAGCTTAACATACAGAAACCTTTATGTGGCCAAAGGACAGAAGCTCCAACAAATTAATACTGAAACACAATTATGAAAAAAGTGCATGCTTTTTGTTTCCCCCAAGAATCCACCAAACAAAAAGCACCATCCCTCCTGTATTAATAAATTATTAAGAATGAGACTTCCTGTATCAGCAACACACAGTGGTCTATCTTCAGAAATATGACAGACTTCTCCTAAGGCAGCAAAATGTTCAACAACACATGCACAGATGTAGGCTGACTGGCTTGATGTAGAAGAAATTGCTGTGACAATTCCTAGCACAATTTAAATGAATCCTCCACTGAATGGCAGCTCTGGTCCTCAAAAATTTGGAGATACTGTACACATCTTAGAACCTTTAACTCAGAAAGTCCTCCACTCTTACTAGGAAGTGCAGAACTGTTCTTCATTCTTTAAGCTCAGAAATGATTTGATATCTCTTCTTCAATATCAGAACATATTAACCCAACTGGGGCAGGGGAGGCAAAGGTTTGATTCTTGCTTCCTCTAATTCCTCCCCCTCCTCTTGGGAGGGAGTAGCAAGGTTCCAGAGCAACTGAGAGCACCTGGCACCCTGGAAACCCTGAACTGCATGTCAATCCTCCTCTTCATAAGAGGAAAACACGTCTCTCAGACCTGATAGTCTCTGATAAGAAACTGAAACACCAGAAGGTAGGGTGCACTGTGAGGAGACTGCCTTTTGTTAAATGCCACTGCCATTTTGTGGCTGTGATTTTAAAAATGTATTCAGTGACAATGCCAAGTTAAGGTATTTTCACTCCTCCTGCCTCCCATCCAAGCTCTTTCACTTCTAAAAAAAGGAAAAAAAATCAAAATAGATTGGTTATGTCACACATTTAATTAAATGAAACTGGTAAACACTTAGATCAATACAAACCAAGGAACCAAAGCTGTACAGTCAGAACAAACAGTAGGAAATAAGAGACTTACAAAAAAGGTTTTTTGGAACCATTTCACCATTTTAATGTGAAGCTCCTGATATGCAAACAGTGTTCAGCTGCATTCATGGCTGCAGGTCCCCACAGAGGCAGGAGACAAAAAAAACGCACTGTAGTTGCTCACATACAGCATTCATAGCAAATGAAATAAAAGGCATTAGTCATGAAGCAACAATGGTGAATGGTAACAACAGAGGGAGGGAAGAAGATGTTAGTATATGCAGTACAATAACAATCATTCATTAAGTGCAAACATGAAAAATACTTTTTTCTTGAGGGGCAGAAGGAGCAAAAAAACATTTCTGTGATTACTGACTATACTAAAACAAACCTGAGGAATTACTATGACAAGTAAACCAATGATAGCATATAAAAGAAAATGCTTGGAATATTTATTTCTGTTTATTTATTTACCTGCTAATAAAAAAGAGAAATCAGTAACATAAAGCAGTCAGCACTTGGTCTTTTTATGCCAAAAGCTTGGCAATGACAAGAACAGATCAACTTTGTAAAAATAGAACAAAGTTGTTTTATATTAAGAAAAAAAACTTTTGGCTAACTTGCATAACAAGATTTTAATTTAAACACAGACTTTAACTGTGTAATGTTTAATATTATGTTATATCCCTAGGCTGTGGCATCAGTAAGGCATAGGTACACAAGAGTACGGATCAGTAATTTAAGGCAAAATGCATCACAGAAATGCCCTATTTAAAAAAATAAAAGTAAAATTATAAAGAAAGATTACAGTAAAAGAATAAAGTGCAGTTAGGTATCCTAACAATTGTAATTTTGACTCTATATTAATGCTACAGATTAAGAAAGTAAATAGAATGCATTCTGCATTTGTGCTGTCAAAATGATTGTTCACATTTGAAAAACCCATCTGATTCTGAGTCCCTCTAGTTGTCACTATACAACTGCATTCCATGTAGTAGTAACTTCTCACTTACTTTGTTTTCCTCTTTTCCTAACCCAGCCCTATAAACTAATTTCCATTTTACCAGCCGAACTATCCAAGTAAATTAATCATCTGAAGAATGGTCTCTAATCGTATATCACTAACAATATTGCTGAGATTAGCAATAGATCTAAGCTTCATTGCTGACATTTGACTACACTGTATATTCTTTGGGTAACAATTTGTATTTTTATTAAGAGAACATTAGGAGGAATAAATTACTCCATTATTAAGTGCTACATTAAATAACTCAATTTTCTTCCATTGTCAATGTGCAAAAGGCTCACAGAAACAAACAGGATAAGTTCCTAACTTTCTATACAAAGAAAACAATGAAAATTAAATACACAGTGCAGCCAGACTAAGACATGGTAAGCCTGCTGGAAGAGATATAAAACCTTATTAAACCGCTTATGCTTCTGGTTTAGTCCTCTGAGGGATTACGTCTGGATCTACAGTACAAGTAAATGCTGTGTATCACATACTGTCAACAGCTATTCAAGCAGAGAGGAAGAGATGCTGTCTTAAATCCTCCAGTTATAACAATCAAAAGAGATGAGCCAGCATATGAGAAGAAAAAGAGAGGAGGCTCTGCAAGTTATTTGCCTATAGAAAGCAACAGTCCTTACAGAGTGGTAAGCACAGCTGAGGCAGCACAACAACAGCAGTTTCTTAGCTCAATAGAAAATGCTAATGTACACAAGGCCCACTGCATTGTAAACAACACAAAAAGCAAGAAAAAAAACCGAGCTTGCACATATGCTTCTGTCTCCTTAAGCTGTAGCAATACCAGATAAAATGCTCAGAAGAATCTGTATGCTTTAAAACATTTTGTAATAAGTCTCATAATTACAGTCACTGATGTGTCAATATTTATTAGCATGTTTACAATTTTAACAGCACTATTAACAAAATCAGAGCAGATGGACACTGCTGCTATGTGTGTGATGTAGGGGCAGAAAGGAGGCAGGCAGGGGGAAAGGTGAGGTGTTTGGTCAGTTTGGTTTGCTGGAGTGGGAGGGAAGGAACTACTCAGAAGTTCTAACAGAAGTTCTGGAGATGAATGATTCTCCTGAATATTCTTTTCAATTCATGAGGAATATAGCTGATTCTAAGTATGTGTTTCTTTTCCAAAGCTTTGAAAACAGAAATGAACTCTAACTTCACTTCGACACTCTGAAGTATGATCTTTAGCTAAAGAATGTTAATATACCAAGAAGAGAGAAATGATTGGACTTAATGTCCTCCTGTGCAAACTATTAAAACGGATGGTAAGAGGCCCAACAAGTATTCAAAACATGTTTTCAAGCATCTTTAACTTTTTTTCTTTGTAATGTACTCAGGTTTATTAAGAACTAAATAAATTTATTTTTAAAAGCAATATAAAATGCTAAAACTCCACAACTGAAAATATTTAATAATAGACATTTGTCTTCAAAACAGACAATTATTATCCTGCAACTCAGTTTCATGTTTTCCCTTTTATATTCATGCATAACTGCATGTAAATATACTCTTCAACTGATAGCTGCAACAAAAAAGCTTCAGAGCAACATGAGCATTCATGCAATAAAATTTGAGTGCTTTAGAGGTGATTACTGACAGCATATGAAAAAGTAAAGATCAATGTGTAAACATTCTATAATGCAGAGGAAACAGAAATACAGTACTCACCACTGTGTTACTTCCTTCTCCCTGCTGCTTCTTCCCTGAGCTTTCAAAGCCAACATTCTGTTCAAAACAAAGGTAGGAAAATTTTAGTCACACCTATTCATACTAGATAAGAACAAACTGATACCTTACTGCATTGGGTGTTTATTTTGCTTTCAGCATTGTTTGCTTCAAAAGAAAAAAGTACGTTTGTGAATGTTAATTTGTAGACTACTATAGCATTACTGTGGTAGTTCAGAATCTTCTGTACTATTACTAGTCTTTGAAAGATTCACTAAAAATGGTAAAAATATATACAAACTTTTTAGTTTTATATAAAAACTTTTATATTTCTTTTCTTTTTTTTTTTTTTTAAAGAGACCATTACTGTCTTTGTTCCTACTTGAATTCTGACTTCACAAAATTGTGTCTATAAACTCTCAAACTCATAGTACCTAAAAAAAAGTAAAACAGTGGGGAGCAAAGGTAATATTTTCATTCAAAGAATTTACCCATAAATGTAATTGCAGTTTATTTAATTCCAGTAAAAAGCAGAATCAGCCTATCAAAAAAGGTATCACAAATGTGTCCACAAAAATTCTGAAGAGGGATTTAAAATCAAAATTGTTATAGGAGAAATGAAAGCTGGTTTGTTTGGAGTAAGAAGGAAGCAGCAGAACAACTGATTTGTTAGGAAACCAGAATCAACACAACAGGACTGTGCTGTGATCAGCTTTCACACGTTACTGGCCCTGCTCTTCCCTCAGCAGTCACTGGTGCCATTTAGTACATTTATACCAAACATGTTCCAATGTACAAATATATTCATTTATCCTCAGCAGAACAACAATGAGGGTATGCAAACAAGGGATAAAAGCAATAGAAGTAAAATATTAAAGCCTCAATTGAGTTTCCTTTTGGAAAAAAAAAAAAAAAAGAATCAATCAGTTTAGCCAGCATCAGAAATACTTAGCAGCAGCATTCAAAACAATTTAAAAGATGAAGGAAGACAGTAAGGATCAAAACATATTCAGAAATCTGGTTTGTCTATGTTGAACTGCCACATCCGCATGATTCTTTCTAATCTCATGGCTCTATGCTCCTACTGAAAAGTTATTTCATTTGTATAAAACTTATTTTGAGGCACTGTACACAAATCTTCCAAATGGCAGAAATGCAGGTTTGCAATAGCTCTGCTAAGATAAACAGAATTAATCCTAAGAAAACTGTAGCACAAGGCTGGATCTGACAATAAGACTGTCAGGTGACTGTGATGCTGAAAACAAAAAGGCAGAAGATCAAGACATGGCAAGCAGAGAATTCAAATTAGAAAAACTGAAGAAATAGTTAGTTCCACAATAATCACAAAAACAGTAAACAAAAGGGATTACTTGCATCATTTCCTGACACCTGTTAGGTTGCCACTGTTGAAATGCCTAGGAGAATTAATTCCAGCGGTAGGAAACCATTAGCAAACCTTGAAATGCTTGCAGACTTCAAAACCAAACACAAAGAACTGAGCAGATTCCAATTCCCCAGAGAAGATAATACAGGAATTGGTATGTGTGTTCATGCCATAAAGATTAAGGAACTATGTACAGAACAACACACAACAGTTACAGAATTAGACAAGAAACACTGAGATCACCACAACTGACATTACTTTAATAGCACTTGAAACTGACACTAAATCAGATAAATTTAAGTCCACAGCAGAAGAGAATAACTACTCAGCCAAGAGCATAGAGTAACTACAGTTTTAAGTGCTAGTGATTCTCAAAAGTAGGAATACTCTAGGCTTCCATGCAATCACACTGATATGTCCAGTTCACTGAAAAGCACAACAAATGCCCAATGAAAAGAGGCCAAGGCATTCTGATGAGACCCAGGGTAACTATGCACCATGATCTCAGCTAGCTTAGAAAGTTACTTTCCTACTTACCTGGTGCTTTAGATGTACAGAGATAAATTAAAATACCTAATAAAAGCACCTAGGGAAGTTTTATTTAAACATCCTAGAGCACATGGTATAATCCACAACATATTGTGCCTCTGTATTCTGCCAGGCTCCACCAAAGGCGCTACGTAAGAGTCCCAGCACTCCATTTTCCTTGAGCACTAGGAGAAAAGTTGGGCAAACTGCTATGTATTCATTGTTTTTCTACCCTTCCTCGTGTGTAACCCTACCACCCTACCTTTGCTCAAAGATGCTTGCTAGATCAAACTGCTGGTGTGTTGCAGTGCAGTGGTTCTCACCACCACAATGCATCCTGTTCACATACATATCTCAGTTCCAGCTTGTCACTGGTTTTAGACAAGTGAAGTCTGCAGTTGTCTCAGTACACTTCTTTCTTTCTGCAATTTTCACACAAATACATTTTGCCTCAAATTCTCTGAATTACTACTGGGAGACTTTGAAACGCTATTGATGAACCCAGCACACTAATGGCAAATTTGCACATAAAAGATGAGGAAATAGCGTTATACCTTAGAATTAGCTGAATGCTAACAAATAACACTGAAGCTGTTTTTCCTTTCGCTAGCTTGTTGAGGGGAAAGGAGATGGGAGAAGAGGGAGCCACGACATTCATACCCTTCATCTAAGGGCTGAAAAGAAGTATTTCAAAGACTGCTTTTTTTTCCAGAGACATTTCAGGCAACCTTCAGCCTATGGTAATAATCATCTTCCATTTAAAACAATAAAAACAGTAAAAACAGAATTTGTTTCAGTAATTCCAAGAAGAGCATCGCAGAGGTAGGATTATCTGTGCTCATCCTTTAAACATCCATTCATGTTCAATGACAAAGACAGTATGTTCAGCTTAAAAGACTTTAGATAGCAAGATTATCCATCACACAGACAAACTGAGCAGAAATGAACTGCAATACTAAAATCCTTCTTGTAAAATAGGAACAATTTTAGGGCAGTGAGATTAGTTATACTGTCTTCCTTTGAACAAGGGAAATGAGAGATTCCAAAGGAGACTTATAAAGAAGTGCAACTCCACGCACAGCTAATACCACTGTTCCCAGGGAGGAAGGTTTCGTCTGCAAAAAGATATCAATTATCATGTAATTGGGAAGGGGGTGGGGGGGGAGGGGAAGCCTCATAAATTCCATGCTAAGCTTCCATATACCCACCACAATAAGCTCAGAGGAAAAAGAAAAAAAAAAAAGGAAAAAAAAAGTAGATCAAAAAATTCTAAGACTTGACTATTCTATTATGATTAGAAGTACCACAGAAGGGTAAACTCTGATGATTTACAGACTGTGCTTGATCAGTTTTAAACCAGCAAATAATTTTCAGCAAGTACTGGGAGAGTACATATGGAACACAATATGACAGTAATAAAGGGATTATACTGTCAGTGGTTAATGGCAAGATTCTAACTCATTCATAGCCTTCTAGATTGGTTGAAAATTTAGCTAAATAGTGAGCTAGATTTGACAAAACAATGTAGTATGGTTAGATAAGTTAGATGTAGCTAGAAAAATATTTATGTCTACAAAGTGTACCCTTTGAAATCAACCAGATATTTCACATTTCGAGCAGATAGTTGTTTGATAATTTCAGATGTCTATACTTAAAAAACAGGGAAAGGCAGACCAGGGAGACACAAAGTGTTCAGAGATCATTCTCAAAAAAAGCCTAACTTGTTTTTCCTGAAAGCAAGCATTGCTGTTGTCAGTTTCCTCACTGCTTCTCATTACTTCAGTGTTTGAACCAAAGCTACAAATTCATAGCAAAGCAAAGAAACTACCTTGCTGCGTGGGTTATCTGCTTGACAAAAACCTGACCAACTCCAAAAGCTGTGCTATCTTTCTACTTCTCTTTGGTAGAGGATTCTATGATGTTAATTATGATACACTGTCTAAAGAGGCAAGACTGACCCACCCATTTGCAGACATGTAACCTCCTAGTACTAACAGCGTGACAGCTACTGACAGCCAGAATCCTTCAACACAGGGAAGTGACAGTTCATGGTATATTCTCAGCAAGTACACAGAGACTCACATTTGCCTCCAGACTACCCCAAAATAACCTGTATTTGGCAATACTGTTGGTGTTCTGCTGGGAACATACCTCTGGAAGTATGCTGCCAAGGGGTATGGGTATGTTTATCAGCAGCAATGGGAAGGAACTGTCGTAGGTCCGTAACTGGCCAAATTGCTGTATGAGTTTGTTTTGCCTGGACATCTACATTTTTATACACCATATTAAAACTGAATGAAATGCCTAACACTCGGCATAGTGAAATATTCTTTATTACCTAGAATAACAAAACAGCACTTTTGGAAAAGACAGCTGTGGAAACACACTCATACCTGCAAGTATGCAAACAAATTAACTGATCTGTCTTCTTGTTCACTGTTTTCTCTTATCAACAAATATGAGCTCCACAAACTGATCCAAGACATAAAAGAAAACTAGAAATCTGACCTCAGCTTAAAGGAAACAATCAAAAAACTTCACTATTTTCATGTTATTCATCTTACATCCGTAGACACAGATGCAAAAACACTCATTGTGCAAGTTATCTGTTGGTATGTGGATTCTGCAGCAAAAGAAAGATACTTAGGACTTGCCAAAGGTTCAAAATCACCCTTTATAGTGCAATTAGTGCCAAAATAACTAGTGTAGTAGAGTTTAATCTCAGACATGAGAAACTGGTATTATGCACTTGCACCACATATGAAGAGGCTCTCAACTATTAGAACTGCAGGGAATCTTCATGAATCTAGATGCCCGTTTCTCAAAGCTTAAGCCTCACAAACATGATCTGAAAAGTTCCTAAAGAAAAAAAAATGCAATATTTTCATTAGGCATAAATAATTGTATATACAAAACCAACAGAAGGCCAAGCTGTTGCAGACAGGTATTCTATACTCCCCCAAGTAGTTTAAATTGACAAATAATGGAAGCTGGAAGAGCTCTCTCCAGGTCATGCAGTTCAGCCCACTAACAGTAAACACATCAGGCTCAATTTAAACATTAGACGTAGTGTCAAAGTCAGAAGTCACTCCTGAGCTAAGGTCCGTGACGGTCAGCTGGCTTTCCTGGAAACATTCTCAGTGGAAAAAAAATAAGACCTGGTGGTTTTGTTTGTTTTTCTTTTGTTTTTACAAATAGTGGAGATATATAGCAGAATTATTTAGTTGACATAATTCCTATCCAGGATATCTTTTCCAATTCTTACTAAAGCAGGTAAATAATCATGGATGCAATCCTTCCTGAATTCACAATAAACACCATTTAATCTCTCAGCAATTCCAGCATCCTTTCCTTCCATTAAATAAAAATAAAAGGAATATTTTTAATAGAACCACACTGTATCAATGGACATAAATGAAATCAGACAAATCTCTGTTAAACTGGAGATGGTTATTAGTTTATAGCAAATGACCAATAAATTCACTAAAGAAGATTCAGCATTCACAGACTTGTGAATTATTACTTTCTGTAAGTCAAATTTCTTTGCAGCAGATCTGTGGAGGATTTTTTTTTTTAACATAATGCTTTAATAATATTTACTGAATTTTTTTTTTTTTTTTACTGCGGTGCTGTTGCATTAGCTCAAATAGCAAGAATCAATGATAGAAAAAGTAGAAACTAAAGAAATTATGCTGTGAGTTTCAGATACAAAACTTAATTGTTAGGATTTTTAGCAAGGCTTTAAACCAAAGCATCTAAACACAAAACTGACATGTTTACTGATCAATTTTTACATCTGTTTCCTGTCTCTGCAGTATACAATACAGTAGTATCTGAACATAAAAACACCAAAAAACCACCAAGAAATACATCATGCATAACAGAAAGAAAACTAGCTACGGCCATCAATCAGGTCAACCAAATGACCAGTTACCTTGGCCTCACAGACCATGATTACAAACCAGCAGGTCTCTCAACAGCTACAGCTTATTTCCTTCAACCATCAGAAAATAGCATGGTTCTGAAGTGACATTTATGATAGCTCACTGGCCTCAAATTAGTAACTCTGCATGCTACATCAAAGTCTTGTTAAGCCTGAGATTGCTTTACTACTAGTGGCAATACAAATCATCCAGCTTGACTCAACATAGGAATTAAAAAGCAGAATAAAACAAAACAAAAAAAAAGGAAAAAGAAAAAAAGAAAAAAAACACAAAAATAGAATTCCTCGTAGGTTATGATAATTCTTACACCCAAGCTTCAGCCATCTAAAGTATTGCCATTGCTGCCACGGATCTGCCAACTACTTTACAGGAATGGACATACCTTCTTCACATCAGGAAGCCAATTAGAACCATAAACCATTTGGCATGGGCATTAGCATAACAAGACTGGTTGCAAATCTATGAGAAAATTACTTAGATCTGATGCCCTCACCCTCTGTGTCTGTGAGCTGCTTCCTTTTTTACTTTCTCCTCCCCTCCCTCCATTTTTAAAAATTTCTCCATCAGCACGTGCATCCTAGACAGCTACAGATGGTCAGGGTTTTTGGGCCTACTTGCTAGCCACAGCAAACATGTTCATACCTTTGCCTCCTTTCACAGCAGCCCAAGAGAGACTGATGATGGGAAAAAAGGGGAAAGCAAAATATTTGGTAAACAAATGACTAAAAGAATAGGAATACTCAAAGAGACTGAATGTAATTATTTAACCAGAAGTAAGATTTGTAACTGAAAATGTGAATCAGTCACCACCCACAATAAGCTACACCAGAATGCATTAGCACTATCTAAACCATCTAAAATAAATAGGTGATTGACTCATACGATGCTATGAACATGACCCTCAGTGCTTTTTCCCCACTGCCCTTTATTACACAAACCCTTTTCCCTACTACATCACACCCACATATTGTTTATAACTTCTAATACATACTTTTGGGAGGGACAAATCTAAGTTTATTTGCACAGTA
Organism: Perdix hodgsoniae; assembly: GCA_035772895.1. Classification (NCBI taxonomy): domain Eukaryota; kingdom Metazoa; phylum Chordata; class Aves; order Galliformes; family Phasianidae; genus Perdix; species Perdix hodgsoniae. The sequence goes on from JAPSGF010000003.1 coordinate 20,626,491, forward strand.
CTTACATATGGCAACATATCATAGGGAGCATGGGTGTGTGTAAAATGCTAGCAGCACCCAACACCCACACCTCTGTGAGCAAGGAGCAATTGGCTGGATATTGCATCAAGCCAATGCTGACTCACTAACGTAGATACCCTATTAACTACTTCAAGTGAGGAAGATAGAAGTAATCTAGACAATACGGTGAAGATGATTAGAAACAAGAAAAAATGAAAAGTTCTAGAACGAGTCCTCCCAAATGACCAAAAGATAGCCACAGAGTGAACACTACTGTCCTAAAGTACAGATCACTGGAGGTTTAGTCCTCTTGGACACCATTTATGTGTAAGTTTCCAGCAATTCAGATTAATAGCTTACTACTTACATCCCATTACAATGATAAAGTACATAGCCCTCAATTTTAAATCTGCTACAACAGATGGACTTTGAACATACTTCATAAATCAGGCATACACCTTGCCATTTATACCACCACTTATGCAGAAAATTGGATCCAAGTGGGGTTTGAGCTTAGTAAAATACTGAAGATTGTGGAGATGCAGTAGCAGAAACATGCACAAAAAATTCAGACTGCAAATTTACAGTCACTAGTAATGCCAGTAGCACATTGAATGCATGAATTTGTCATGTGCCTGCAGCCTTTCATTGTTAGCCAGGGTATTACAGCTGCTGTTAACTGAACACTTCAAGACTTCATATTTAAATTAGCTTGAGCTACTATTACCTGAACACTCTAACACTTTGTATTTACATTTATCGAATTGTGAAGAAAATGCGCTGGACTAAGCTGCTGGAATCAGAATCATCTAGAAGTTTTCTGAAAATAGATTAGCTAATGGTGATGAACTGTTTACTCCCATATGTGGCATTTCTCATACTTAAGAAACACAGTTCGGTAACACAGATTGTAAAATTGTTTAAATAATAGAAAGTATCAGCAAGCAGTTGCTATAATTGTACACTTAATAATAGCTCTCACTCCACCAGCCAAGTCATTGTTAGGGTATTCCTGAGTTCTGTTTCTTTCCAGGGCAGAGGTGAGGGGTGCTATTTGAGCAACACTGAAATCTATTTTCAGATGTCACTTCCTCCAACACGCATGTAAAAGCATAACTTTCCAACTAACAATTGTTTTTACAAATCTTTTACTTCCTCCTGCCCTTTGCCTGTTCTTCACTACTTTACTAAACTCATTTACGAGACATCACTGACTGGTTTGATAAAATTAGCAATCTGAGAACTTGCCTGCAAAACTGCTGAACATTCATACCAGAAGTGGCTTTAAACTCCCTGCACCGCAACGTAGAAAAGTATACAAAAAAAAATTAGGGTGTTTTTCTCTGTTTGGGTAGATGTAAAGAAAAAAGAACTGTCAGATACTTTTTAAGGCTTCAACTGTCAACTACTGGGCACATCAATTCAATGTCATAGCACTGTATTGTTAACTGTCCACATTGTGAAAATCAATTCCTGAATGTCAGTGTTCTCAAAGAGGGAAATCAGAACAGTACACTTCTATATTCAAAATTGAACCTAGGTGATAAAGCAGGAGCAAAGAAGAATCACAGAAAGATGAATTAAAAGTAAAAATTACTTAAGCATGTATTTAAACTTTTCAGTAAGTTCTGAAGAATTGAAGAGGTATCTTCCTGCAAGCTGAAGTTTCCTGTTTGAAGTTATATCAAATTCATAACTAACCTTAACAGCTACTGCTCATGACTAACCATACACAACATCGTATCAAAATATATTTTTAGTCTATTACACTTCACCAAGGCATGTGCCATCTGCCACTGAGTTATAATCTGTTTTTTCTGTGACACTATCACATTACTCTTGAAAAGCTTAATGCTGCTGCTTAATCTCATGGTTTGAACCAATTTATGGACACTAAGCCTTTGCTTGTCAGATCTCCCTACTACCTCCCTGAGAGTCAAAGATGAATAGCGCAGACCATCACTTGTTGCCATATAATTTTGTAATAGGGATTTGGGCACCTTCAAAGACAATTCACATTCAGGCAAAATACTGTTACAGAATGAGTGATTTATTTTATGGAGTTTATATTATTATTTTATTCCATGCAGCCACACAATTCCCCTTGTACTTTTTCTATATGACAGGATTAAAACCTAGGGCCACAAGTCACCTGAACTAAAAGCTAAACGTTTAATAAAAGATAGGAAAAATTTCTATCATTTTAACTGGTGCAACTGCAGTGTAACTCACTCCCAGCTCTTCAGAAAGTCAGGGAAAATAATATGCTAAATTAAAGTGACTGCAAAATACTCCAACTTTTTCTGCTCAAATACTATTCAAATTGAAACTGAAATAACCAATAGAGAGCTTCTGAATCTGACAAAGCAAGAACACTTGTTACTTATAACCTTAATACTATAGGTAGAAGATTACATTTTCTGAATAAGAATAGAATGTAAGCTTGCTGCGTCCCCTTCTGATAACGAGGTTACAATGAGAGTTTTTTCCCCAGTTCCTAGTGGCATCTTGTTCAATTTGATCTAGACCAACACAGAGGTTGTAAGACTAGCATGCAGAAATTGCTGGGCCTGCACAGGCTGCAAATCACCACTAGGTTTCTCCTCAATCCTAATCTCTTGTCATTTGCAGATGACAAGACTGCACATTCCTGGAGGAATGTGACCTTCTTGTCAAAGTCCTACCAAACTGCAAATCCTGAAATGCATTTTAAAGATGATACTCATGCATCTTCCCAGTCTCTCTTAAACGCAATCCCACTTTGCAGTATATTCTAGCAATATAAGAAATGCATCATTAGATCTGACAGTTGAACCTTTTTTTTCCTCCTCTCCTTAAGTTCCACAGCATTCCTTTGGGATTTTCTCCAACAAGTCAATATAAGATCTGGCTAAAAGAAATAAAGTCTGTACCTCAAGACTTCATATAAACAAAATAAATCAGCTGATTCTGCAAATTGTTGCATTGTTTTTTTTGTTGGTTTGTTTTTTAACAGAAAAACAGGCATTTACTGAACTGCATTAGATGATATTCCTAGGCAAAATTCTGTCTAGCAGTATGACAGTGCAACTTAACTGCTCCAAAAGGTTCATTTTAACATATCAATCATTTACATCAGCAGCTGAAAAAGCAAAACATTTCTTTTTAGTAGGGAAAAAATCTCAGTATTAAAGCTCAGTAGTGAGATTAATGGACTAATTCCATTCTAGGTACAAGCTTTTGTTTTAATACCATTAAGGGATCAGAACGGAGACAGACTGATAATACCATGGATAACATAATTCCACACATTTATGGCCAAGTACATAAAGGTATTACAGAACAGATTCTGTTTGAAAGGTATTGGAATAAGAAGGAAAATCTGTTAAAAAATGAGAAAAAAAAAGTGGTCGGTTTACTAATATGACTTCTATCAGCAGTCCAATGTTTCTCAGAGACCTTATAGCACTGTACAGGTGATCCCCCTAATCAGTGATAAAATCCTTAATAAAGGTGAGAACCTCAAAAGCATCACCTCTTTTGCTTTCTCATCCATCCCACTACTATTTTATGCAATTCGTTTATCCATTCTTCCTCAGTTTTCTGCTGTTCTTTTTTTTCCTGGTATGTTTTTTTCCCATTCCAAGTTTCTGTCTCACTCCGAATGCTTCCCACTTCACAGCAATGCTTCAGATGATGAGAACCTCTGGGGACTGCTTACTTAAATTCACTGTGTATACAACCAGGACTTGATCTCAATCACCAACATCTGTTTTTACCACATCCTTCAACTGATTCTGGAAAAATCAGCACTACTCTGCCCACTGCTTCTTGAATTCTGGTAGTCACAGTTACTCCATGCCCCATACATACAAAGCATAACCTTTCCTAATGAACTTGTTCCATTTACTACAAAATGTATTTGTAGGACTTGCCTTGACTATGTTCTGAGTTTCCCTTTCCTTTTTCTCCCTTTCTATTAGGGAGAGAAACAGCTTATCTTCACATTCCCTCCCCAAACTATTATTTCATTCACAGTCCAGCGCGAAACCTAACTTGTCAGTAGACCTGACTTCTCTCATCATCAGTTGTTTATAAAAAACATCTATACAATTCATTCACACAAATTACAGTACAATTAATTCCTTCATTTTCTTGTCTCTTACATTTACCACCATGCTTAAAAATAAAGTTCTGACATTCTTCAGGCTGTTGATGAGCAATACTGCTCAAACTAACCAATATTTTCCCTCCACTTTATCGCATGCACTTCTACCATCTAAGTTACTTTAAGGGTGAAGGATGTATTCCACCCAATGCTCACGCTGAATCATGACAGATGATTTTAGTTTGTTTATGGCAACTCCTTTGGGTTATATTATTACAAAGGACAATTATACTGTTTTGAAAATAACTTTAAACTACCTTGCAGTGAAACACATGAAAATGCATTACACGCATTACATTTGTGCAAACATTCATAATAAAATGATTAAAGCTAGACTGGTACCATTATTTAGACTAACTTGAAAATTTAATGCAGAAGCATTTACATGGTTTGTTTCTCTATGATCGGAAATAGTACCAAACAAACAAAACCACAGGAAAAAAAAAAAGAATTTGATAAGAACATGAGATTCCAGAGATGAAATGTTTTTTCATAGGAGAGGTGCTCCAGTCCTCTGATCATCTTAGTGGCCCTCCTCTGGACCCATTCCAAGAGTTCATGTGCTTCTTGTGCTGAGGGTCCCAGGCTTGGTCAAAGTACACCAGATGGGGCCTCACAAGAGCTGAGTAGGGGGGGGCCAATCACCTTCTTCTCCCTGCTGGCCACACCTTTTTTAATGCAGCCCAGAACACAGTTGCCCTTCTGGGCTGCAAGCACACACTGCTGGCTCATGTCCAGCTTCTCATCTACCAGAACCCCCAAGTCCTTCTCCACAGGGCTGCTCTCAAGGGGTTCTTAACCCAGTCTGTACAGAAAGCACCTGAGATTGTGCCAGTCACAGGTTAGCAACATCACACTGGGTTCTCGCACAGGGAAGATTTCTTTATTGCTGTGTAACTGTCTTCTTCCAAACAAACCTTTTATATTCTAACATGCACATTCATTACATTTCCACTAACAATCCACTGGCTAGAAAGCAAGCAAGTTCCATAACAAATCTTCATAAACAGCAGAGAGCTTAGCTTACATCTAGCTACAAAACATTCTTGTTTGTTCTGTTCATCTTCCTTTCCCAGCCCCATGTTATCAACAAGTTGACATTCAACGAGGTCGAGTTGACCTCTCCATCTTCCAAAACTCCCCCTTCTTTACTAATGAAAAAAACGTGATTTAAAGCGTCTTGTACCATTTTCTGAACACATTGCAATAAGCAAGGAATGCAAATTAAAACAAAAGAGAAAAATGATGAGACAAACTAACCCTATTTTTAACATACCCTGTATCCACATTACCAGCTTTCTGAAGAGGCCTCCAAATATATCCAACCCATCGTCAACCTGTAATTTCTTAACTCCGTTCAGCAAATCTTGAATGCTTTTCTATATTGATTTTGAATGATCTGACAAGTTCATACAACACATGCCATCAAAATTCCTGACACCAGTGACCTTGAACTAACAGCAAGAAGCCTATGGTAGCACAATTCTGCAGTGTAGCATATCATACTGAGTCTTTATCTGGTAACAGAAGACCATCCAATTAAGAGTGCTGCCATGCCATTCCCCAGAGGTCCATAAACACCTGTGGGGGCTAAGGTGACAGCAGTATTGTTTAAGATTGCATCTGAGGAGGTGGCCAAGTCCACTCTCATGCTGCTATGGGTCTGGCATCCAAGCTGCGGCCATGGTCACACGCAGGTTCTGGCATACAAGCTGCGGCAGCTGCCTGAGGGGAATTTGTTGTCATCGTGCGACCCCCTGTCATGCTCCTCGAGTAATTTCCCATTGGAGGGAGTGGTTGGTCATTGATATCATATTTCAACCAACAATCCAGTGCTCTGTCATTGCCTTTTTTTCATCTCAGGCATAATTGTTGTGATTTACTGCCCTTCCATGGACACTTTGTGCAAAGGTGCCCAAACTGGTTACAGCCAAAACATCTGTGCTGCTGGTTAAGGGATACAGCAGCAAATACACCTGGGCTGCTAACATAACCTGGAGTTGATATGTGCCAACATCCACACATGCATTAATCATTTCCTCAGTAGTCGGATTTTTTAGAGCACATAACACCTTCTGGCAATCAGTGTTCACATTTTCAATTGCTAGCTGTTGAAATACAAGAGCTGTTGCCTGTGCGTTATCAACCTGCTTTTCCAGCAAAGTTTTAAGCCTATGCAGAAATGTCATATATGGTTCTTGGGGCTGCTGATTAACGCTCACAAAAAGCTGTCTTTGCTCCCTCCCTCTGGCACAGACCAGAGGGCACACATTGCCAGATGCTTAACTTACTGTAACCCTTCTGCAGGGATTTGCACCTGCTGAGCTGGGGTGGAGAAAACCCCCTCCCCCAGCAAAGCATTCACATCTACAGCCTTGAGTGGACTTTTCTGCAGCAGCGCTTCATTTTCAGTCACCTGTGCCTGTGTCAATCCTCTCAATTTTGATTCCCACATAGTATATTGCATATTGGTCATGATAAGACAACACATCATTTTAAAATCACGTAGTATAAAACCAGAGCTATCACATATGGATTGAACCAACTTGACAGCACACGGGGCACTGATGCCATGGTCTGTTACTGCACACCATAAATCTCGCAGGATACTACATGATATAGCCTCCCACCGTGGTTCTTGATCTGGGGTTACCATTACACGGAATGTACATAACATACCTGCTTCTCCAGCTTTCCTAGCCTCCCTCTGAACAAGCAGCCATGCATCATGTGGATCAGGGGGGACAGATCCAGCTCTTCATCGGAGTCTTTCAGGCCAAGATCAAAGGAATCACTGGGGCCCTCAGGAAGGGAGGCAGCGAGCCTCCCGCCTGTAACAGTGGTAACAAGGGGGTTGCTGGCACAGCAGGTGAGTCTGAGGTGGAGCCTGCAGCTCCTTCACCCTCAGACAGACTGGGGGTGAACAGTGACGAGCCCACATGACTTTTTTAAGCTTCAAAAATTTTTCTCCAAGTTTCATGCAACCTGGACACCACTTTATCACCTTTAGTGGATGCATCCCACATTTTCACCTGATCCCTTCTCAAGACTCTGGGTGGTAAATTGTCTGAAGGAATCCTTCCTGGTGGCCCATGCAAGCAATTGCCATAGATCGTGGGGAGATACTGACGCCCCCCTCCCCCCGCAACGTTTAAGGATACACTGAAAAGTAATAAGGCTGTTTTTCTGTTCCAAGGTCATTTTGTTCCCCATAGTGTGCATGCTTACCTTCATCCAGTGAGAGGCAATCAGAGTGGTTAGGGACAGTGAATACCCAGTCTGTCGTGTTTATCTCAATGCCTGTACAAGCTCTCCACGTTTTTCTCAGTGCCCACCGTGTTTGCCTCAACACACTCAGCGTGCTCCACACTAGTCTCAACAAACCCTGCGTTTATCTCACCGCGCTCCAGACTGGTCAGTGTTTAAGTCAGGCCAAGTCCCTGCTTGGGTCCCTGTTTGGGTACCAACTGTCCCAAGTTACCAACATGGCACAGGGTTCCCATGCATGGAAGATTTCTTTATTGCTATGTATCTCTGTCTTCTTTTACATTTTAACATGCATATTCAGTACATTTCCACTAACAATCCATTGGCTAGAAAGCAAGTTCCATAACCAGTCTTCATAAACAGCAGAGAGATCATGTCCAGTTACAAAACATCTCTGTTTACTCTGTTAATCTCCCTTTCCCAGCCCTGTGTTATCAGCAAGTTGACATTCAACGAGGTTGAGCTGACCTCTCCATCTCCCACACCTTGCACTTGGCCTTGTTAAACCTCATTAGATCACCTGAGCCCAGTTCTCCAGCCTGTCTAAGTCCCTCTAGATGGCTTCCTTTCCTTCCAACGTATTGACTGCACTGCTCAGCTTGGTGCTGTCCACAAACTTGCTGAGGGTGCACTCAATGCCATCATCTGTGTCATTGATGAAGATGTTGAAGAGCACCAGTCCCAAGACTGACTGCTGAGGGACACCACTTGTGACCGGCCTCCAATGCCTCCACCCTGACAGAGAACCACTGATCACAACCCTTTGGCTGCAACCAGCCAACCAGTTCTTAATCCACCAGTCCACCCTTCAGATCCATAGCACTCAAGTTTAGAGAGGATGTGGTGAGGGACCATGTCAAAGGCTTAGCACAAATCCAGATAGATGACACCTATCAGCCTTCCCCTATCCACTGATGCTCCATCATCGAAGGCCACCAGATTGGTCAGGCGAGATGCTCTTGGCGAAGCCATGCTGGCTGTTCTTGAATCACCTCTTCATCTTGTATGTGCTTGAGCAAAGCTTCTAGGATGATCTGCTTCGTGACCTTCCCAGGCACAGAGGTGAGGCTCACCGGCCTGTAGTTCCCTGGCTCATCATTTCTCCATTCCTTAAAAATGGAGTAATGTTTCCCTTTTTCCAGTCCCCAGATGTTTTCAAATATGATGAAGAGGGACTCAGCAACCACAACAGCCAATTCTCTCAGAACCCTAGGAGAGATATCATCCAGCCCCATGGACTTACATATGCTCAGTTTCACGAGGAGATCTTGGACTTGTTCCACTGTTACAGTGGGACAGAATCTGCTCCTCTCAACCACGCCTAGAGCTTCTGGGTTCTGGCAGACATGGGGAGGTGTCTGACCACCAGTGAAAAAAGAGGCAAAGCACTTACTGAGCACATTAGCTTTTTCCATGTCTGAGGAAGCGAGTTCTTCATCCTCATTTATCAGAGGGGGAACACTCTCCTTGATCTGTCTCTTCCTGCTTATGTACCTGAAGAACCCCTTCTTGTTATTTTTCACATCCCTCACCAAGTTCAGCTCCACCTGTGACTTAGCTTTCCTAATGTTTCCGCATGTTATCTCTATACATGCAGACAACGCCCCCATATTCTTCCCAGGCTACACAACCCTGCTTCCACTTCCTGTGCATTTTTAAGCTGCAGGTCCTTGCTCACCCATGCTGGTTGCCCGCCTCTGCTCAATTTCTTCTGCTGGGAGACTGAGAGTTGTTGCGCTCTCAGAAGGGTGTCCTTAAAGAGCTGCCAGCTCTGTTCTGTTCCTATGCCTTTAAGGACAGTTTCCCAGAAGATCCCAACCAGCAGCTCCTTGAGCAGCCAGAAGTTTGCTCTCCTGAAGTTCAGGGTCCTGATTCTACTTTTTGCCATGCCTGCATTCCTCCAGATCACAAACCACCACCAAAGGATCACTGCAGCCCAGGCTGCCTCCAGTCTTAATCTCCCTAATGATCTCCTCTGCGCTGATAAGCACCAAGTCCAGTAAGGCTTCACCTTGGGTTGGTCCATCTACTACCTGGATCAGCCTCAACAGACTCCAAAAATCTCCTGGATTGTCTACCACCCACCGTGCTGCTATCCCAGCAGATATCCGGGTGATTGAAATGCCCCATCAGGACAAGAGCCCACAAGTGCAACACCTCCCAAAGTTGAAGCAAGAAGGCCTCATCAACAGGCTTCCCCTGATCAGGTGGCCCATAGCAGATCCCAACCACTAGATGTCCTTTACTAGATTGATCCCTGATTTTCACCCATAAGTTCTCAACCTGATCGTGGCTGTTTTCTCAGGCACAGCTCTTCACAATCTACTCACTTTCTAAAATAGAGGGTAACTTCCCCTTCCTTCCTACCTTGTCTATCCCTTCACAAGAGCCTGTAGCTTTCAGAGTATTCCAATCATGGGATTCATCTCACCATGTTTCCGAGATAGCAAACAGATCATAATTTTCCAAGCACATCACTGTTTCCAGCTTCCCCTGCTTATTTGCCATGCTGCACTCATTAGTGCAAAGGTACTTCAGCTGGGCTTTCTGACATGCTACCTTTCAGTAGGTGCCCCTCATCAAACCTCCACAGGAACTCTCAAGTTTTCCCCCACCACTTCCTAGAGGGACAAGAGAAGGTTTCGGATGGAGTGGTCAACAATATTACCTCTTCTGTGGAGTTCCCAAAAGATCCTACAAAACAGTTCAGAGACTTTTCCCTGCCATCTCCTACAGTGGCAACATCACCAAGCCCTTCTCTGTCCCACTGACCTCCACTCGATTCCCTCATCAAATCTAGTTGAACTTACTGAAGTACATGCTCTACCCTGGAGAGCATCATTTTATCCCCATCCCACTTCACACCTAGTCTGAAGTTCTCTCAACAAGCCCTGCCAGCTCCTGCACTAGGATCAGCTTTCCCCCAGAGATATGTGAGAACTGTCTGCTGTCATCAGGCCAGGCACTGAGTAAACCATGGTCAAAGAACCCAAAGCTCCTGTGGCAGCATCAACCTTTCTGCCACTTATTCAAAGAGTTTTCCTACACTGCTCCATGTCCTTCACTATCGCAGAAGGGAAAGAGGATAACACCACTTGCACATCCACTCCTTCAACCATTCACTCTAAACCCCCAAAATCCTTTTTGATAGCTCACAGGCTTCACTGAGCAATTTCACCACTGCCTACCTGAACTATCAATAGCAGATAGTAATGAGAGGAGCGAACCAGACCCAGGAGTTTTTTGGTGATGTCCCTGACGCAGACCCCAGGGAGACAGCACACCTCCCTACTGATCAGGTCTGCAAATGGGGCCCTCCGTTCTCCTGAGAAGGGAACTGCCCACCACAATTACCCTTCTGTCTTTCCTGACAGAGGCAGTCTCAAGGCATGGGGGTGACCACCTCACCCTAGCCTTCCTCCTAGGCAGATTGTCCCTCACCTCCCCATTCACTTCCCCTTCAATTTCCAGCATCTCAAACCTGTTGCTTAGTGGGATCTGGTGGAGCGGGGTAGGCAGGAAGGGAGTGCGCCTGTGATGTGAAGTCGGAACTCTTCCAACCCACTTCATCTGTCAGATCTGTCCATCTGTGATAGGGCAGAGGGTCCACCACTTTTCTGGGGATACCTCCTGGGATCCTTCCCTCCAGTGAGGGACTCTACCAGTCAATCTCCTGCTCACACTCCCTGATGGCCCTTAGCTTCTCCACCTCCTCCTCATGCTCTGCCACCAGGCTGAGCAGCTCATCCACCCGCTCATGCCTCACACAGGTGGCAGGAATCCCTGCCATCCTCCCCCAGCAGCAGCAGGCTCAGGCACTCCCTGCAGCTGGAGACCTGAAGAGCCACATTTCTGGGCAGGCCCTCTGTCTGGGCCACCACAGTCTTCTTGGAGCAAGCCCACTATCTTGTGGAGACCATATTTAAGCCTGTGGTCTCAGAGACTGCCAAGAGGAGAGCATGTATTAACTTTTTTTCCTCCACCTCTCAAAAGTCAACAACAGGTAAAGTTATTTTAATCAAAATAGTACTGTCCAATTCTCACTTCATTCAAATAGCTACCACTAAGTTAAGGAGGATAACCTAACATCCTTCATGCCAAGGACCAATGATATTAGATCACTGAGATATTAGACTCACAAACTTTTCTTCCTTTTTTTTCTTTTAAATTGAGTACTAAAACTTCTTTAAAGACCCTTAGGTTTACTTATCAGTCCTTGATGATCTGTATTAATAGTTCCTTGTTTTTGTAGTTAAGCTTTCACACAGAGCACATGCTTTAATAACTACCCTCTTTGCCTTTTCTCCATAAGGAGTATTCATTCAAAATCTACTCCTTTCTGAAAAAAATCCATCATCTCTTTTTGGCCTAAAACTAAGCTAGTATTTTCATTAGAAAACCCACTACTTTTAAGTCCCTTATCTGGCTGGACCTCTGGAAAAACAGTATACCTGTTTTGTTAATTTATTTATTACAACCTTCTAATTGCCTTGGTGCCTAATCCCCAAGAGGACAAGCAGCCAGTCTCTGGACATCTAGGATCTTTATGGATGTGTTTGACAGGCAGTTTGGACTTCAAGACACTGCCCACCTAATAACACTGAAGTATGCAGGCTGACAACTTGCTACAACTTAGTGGGTATTTCTAAGCACACAGAATTCTTCCCATCCTAGTTCTCTAGAAATCAAAGGCAAACCCTTCTTTTTGCCTTCAGTTTCTAAAACTCCTTCAGCCTGAATTAGAAGTAGACTAGCTAGAAAACTAAACTGTTCCATTTTCCACTCCTGTTCAGTTTCCCGTATTGATTTAGCTTTTTTTTTTTTTCTAAAACACATCAGCCTATGCAGCTGTCCACATCAGTGTTCAATGACCCTCCATACATGAAAATACTGGAAGAAACTCATACTTTATATGAACTTGTAAAATCAAATTTGTAAACTTTCACTATTTGTATTTCTATAAAATAAAATACTTTGGCAGAAATACAATGCCACATCAACTACAACACTATACAGTTGCTTATAATATCACTGGAAGCAAAGTATTTTGCTAAACACATCTGCCTCATCATCATATCTTCACACTACCAGGAAAATGTACTTTCATCTCCTGATACAAATGCATTAAAAAGAAAAAAAATAAAAATAAAAATCCATGGGGGAGGTAGGGGGAATCAAATAAAGGAGAAAACAATCAATGAGCTTTGTGACTGTCAGAGAAGCTGCATCTTAGCTGAAGAAATAGGCACAGACATTCCTCAACCAGCAAGCTGAATAGGCCAAGATCTTCAAGGACGCTTGTCAAAAGGAAGTTTGCTTGCATAAATTAGTTAGCACTTATATCTATCCATACCAGACAATGTAGCTGGAAAAGGAGGTGAAAGAGTAAAAGGAAGCCAGAATATGCTAGGCTATTTTAACAAGTTAGACAGAAGCATTCTCTGCATACTTTTCCTCTTAAACCACTACATGTACTTAGACTAGTATAAGTTTTTATATTTGCTAGCTGCAGACAAATAGATCGAAGAAGTGCTTATGCAATGTAAGGGAGGTGTTTCCCAATAGTTTTTTGCACAGAACTAAAAACAAATTTGTCAGATTAAGGATGAATGTGGTTTTCCTTCGAATATCTAATTCTGCCTAAGTGACAACCAAAGAATTTATTACATAAGCCAACCCTCTGATAACCTAATCAGGTTTTAGATTGACTGCTAGCAGCATGCACATTTATGACCAGCTAACTGCTATCCTTTATAAATCCTCTAACTAAAATAGCATTCAGCAAGACAGTCTAGAATATTGCAGATCTGAATGTCCATGAGCTCAAAAATCATGTCACCTATCAGGATTGTTTGTCTCTTCTGCATTACGGGGAATGCCAGGCTGACAGAAAGACAGGCTTCCAACACATACTGCCAAGACAAAACATGCCTGGTACTGACTGGATTAGCCTTTGCAGCTGAGACATCTGAGATACGTTGGAGTATGTGTTTCATGATGAAACATGTCAATAAAACCAAGAAGGGAGAAATTTGAGCCAAAGCTTATTGCTACAAGAAGAAATGAATCAGCAAGTCAACAAGGTTCAGAGTACCTGTGGCTTATATAAGAAGGCTGGAATGTGTCCAAAAACTACTGGACATGTGGAAAAACAAGAATACTGAAGGGGTGGGATACCAGGGCCTCTCTGTAGCCAGTGTTATTTCCTTTATTCAGTAAGTCCTTACATCAAGACAATTAATTGCGAACTGCATATTTAACTGGAGCATAGTCAGAAGACCAAATACAAAATACCACACTACTGTAAAGGAAGCTGCAGTACTCCATACAAGGGAAGATTGTTAACTTGTTAAATGCATGTGTTAGGTAGAACACATTGAAAACAAACAAACAAAAAAAAAAACATAACAAGCTTCAGCACTTACTATTTCTTCTTAAACTTTATTTCATTGATTTCAGATCTATACAAATAAGAACTCATTTAAAGTTCACTATCTATAATTACACATTAATCATTACCTTCATGATAGTACACCAGTAAAAGCTGAGGTCTAACTGGATTAAGCAGCACAACAAATTAAAGCATCTTTTTCAGAAATAAAACTTTGAGAAAAAGCAGCTGAACAGTTGGCAGCAAGAAGCCTCTATCCCAAACAGACACTACATTTCTTGTGAAGTACACACTCCACCACTGTATGTTTTACAGTTCAACTTTTCTAAAACTGCTTGCAGCTACAAGTCTATTACAAAGCTTACAACCCTGCTCCTTCTAGTTAACAGAGATTTCCTTCACCCTGGAAATGGTGATGGCTCATGAGTCAAGTATGCCAAAGATACAACAATTAAGCTCAAAGACAGTGATACACAAGAGCAAAGAAAAGCAAGGCAACAAAAAATAAACTACAGATTAACCATTCAATTTAAGTTATGGTAAGACTTAACAAGTGCTTCAATGGCAAAAAAAAAAAAAAAAGATTTGCAATGAAATTAGGATTATGAAAATGAGATTACAATTCAACATAAAACTGTTCTCAACACTAAAGCATCTGCAATCATTCTATCTGTGCATGCATGTTAGGACAAGCTAATGTGAAAAATATGAATACCATGACAAAAGAAATATCTGTCTCTAAATAGAAGTTGTGCAATGTTGCCTGAAGTCTCTTTGTTACTGATGCTTTAGTAAAAAGGAGATTAGAAACTTACTGAAGAAGTCTCAGCCTATGTACATGATAAAATCATATCTCCCCAATGATTATTTCTCTCACTAGCCAGAGAATAATAAATATTAATAAAAATAAATCTCAGATATATAGCAGGGAAATATGGCACTTAACAATTCTGTGTAACCAAAGATGAATAGAAACAATAATTCTGAAATGTTCACAGAGAATATCAGGTACTTTAAAGAAATAATTAAACATTTCCTCCAAAAAAGATGGAATATGTTCAAAATAAGTATTTTTTTTTTTTGTAATCTTCATTAAAATATTTTAATAAGACTTATGACTTAGGTCCCAAAAACACATTAAAAAAAAGTCCATTATCATTTCATAATACCATCTTTTCCATATATGTATCTCTTGACGTACAGCATTCTACTTATTTCCATGGAAACTACAATAGTTATAAAAGAACACAGTACTATGAAAAACTTCTTAGCTACAAAATACTCTTTCAACACAGTCACCACAGCTAGCTATGCATTTTCACCAGCAATGAACAAGAGCCTGCATGCCTCACTTGTAAAAATCTGCTCCAGTGCTCCATCAACAAATGTTGATGAATGCCACTGGGTGCCATATTTTTCATGTGGAAGAAAGTCAGTGACACACCTCTGCTTCACACATACTTGCATATCAGATGCCATTTTGTCAGACCATCCCTCCCCTCTGCTGCCATCTGTCACACAGCAACAACATGTAATGGAATATTGGTGGGAAGGTTCAACCTCTACTGTCATACCACCAACATCCTCCTCTGACATCGTGGGCCAACATAGTAAAAGAGGAGGCATCACTTTCAGAGCTGCCATTTGCATTTAGGACAGTATTTTTCCTATGAAAATATTTCCCCTCCCAGTAGTCAAGCATTTTCTGTGGGTAGTTAAAAATATCTTTAAGTTATTGTACCTATATACTTGAGTCAGTGAAAAAGATTAAGAGAGCAGGATGAAAAAATGTGTTTTGCTGCACGGTACCAGTAAGGACTAAGACAGGAATTCCTTTTGCAATATATGAAGATCAAAATTCTGAAACACATCAATCATGCACTTACTAAAAAAAACTCCTTATCACTTTAATTATGTTGTCTCTAATTCTTTACAAGTAGATAACTGCATCTGCTGATGAATTATGGAAGTGTTTAAATTAAAAAAAAGTTTCAACTTCCTAGAAAAATACCACTTACAACTTCATTCAAACAGGTACAGAAAACCAAAGGAGTACATGCTTGTAACTGCAAAGGAAAAAAAGAAAAACAAACAAAATATTAATCCATAGCTAGGATGAGAGCTATGAAGTTAGCTTACTGAAGACAGAAGTGCTTTTTGCTGAGTTTTATTTCAGAGCCATCTGAATACACTGCCATAAAACTTCTGACTACTTCGTATACAAAATATTCTATACAAAAAAAACAATGCAGAAAATTTAACACATTAATACCAAATACACAAAACGTGTTTTGTGATTCAATCATGACAAAACAATTTCACTGCAGAGATACCACTAACACTTCTTGAAGAAAGCCACCACAGTTATCAGTTCTCACACACCTTCCCTACCAGCTACTGAAAAAAAAAAATAATAATAATCAGCAATTAAAACAAAGGCTAGTCATCTTACACGCGAAGGCAAGAGAAAATACTAGCCGCACATTACAGAGAAACTAAAACAATATGCGTACTAAAAACACTTCATTCCTTTTATGTCCTTCAATATCTCTAGGCAGTCACCTACCCGAATCACTCCACAACTGCAAATTCACAGCACAGGAGTCTGAATCAGCTTCTGAACTTGGATCAGAGTCACCAGGATGCAGCACGGAGTTTATCAAACCATCCACCACATGGAACTGTGAAAAAATAATTGAACAATGTTTTCAAAATGACAGGTATAAGAGACCTATAAAAAAATAATCATTTCAAATCCACCCATTACATTTGGTTTAGCATCAGAACTAAACACAGATGACACTAATAATAAGGTAATGTGTAACTTATCAAAACAAGAACCGTTCTACAGTTACTCATGTATACCCCCTGTCAGATCTCAAAGTAATATAAATACCGTGCCAAAATACAGAAAAAGCTAGAACTGATTATCACATCTCCATTTTACACCAGACAAAACCAAAACATATGCACTGATAGCAAGCTTGAGTTCAAAACAATTGTCATTTGTGAGAATGGACTTTTTTATGTAATTAATGAGTTAACAAAATGCTACTGAAAACAACAGTTTGTGCAGGACCTACACAAGATGACTTCCTCCTTAAAGGCTGCTTTTTGCTTTGCTTTTCTGGCACAGCTGAAGCACATTCTCTGAGAGAGAATCTATACCATCCACACTGTCACAAAAACTACCACAGACCTCATGGGGAAATACAACTCCTAGCAACGATGAGTCCTTCAAAACACAGCGATTATTTTAATTAACCTTCCAGGCGCCTTTCACGTAGCTTAACATGAGATTTTATTGAAAGTCTGCAGCCACAGCTACTGGCAAGATGGTTGCTTATGAGTAGTTGGACCTCTTCTGAGAAGTTTTTTCTGCCTGGAGAGCATTTGTGGAATATTACCATATATTCTGTATGTTGAGGAGATAGTTTTACTATGTTGCCCTATGTTAGTAAGCGGGAATAATGAAGCAAGTAGAATATGTATACGGAACACACCCATTGCCTCATCTTGATGACATTTCTTGGGGCCAGTTCAAATAAGGTGACAAAATACAGGCAGATGGTTTTGTCATCTGCTTTCAAAGCAGCAAAAATATTCCACACCACAAAAAAATCTAATAAATTCAGGTAGGAAAGTGAAATCTTTCTCTAAAGAAAAGATCCTGGGGGGATATCAGATTCTAACATACTATACTATTTTTATAAAGCACTCAGTCACAAAACTGAGTTTAATAATTCCCAAAATTTCTAAAGTTAGCAACTACCTATTGTTGCACATAAAACAACTTGTGTCACTTTCAGAATACCTACCATGATTTAGCAATCTCTAAAACCTCCATTCTAATGTAACCATTTAACAGATGATCTGTATTTCAGCTTTGCCAAGACACTGCTGGTATGGTTTCTCAAGGTCTTACAGCCAGCATATCAAAAAGCCCTGAAGGATGCCAGGGCTCTAAGGTTGTATTGCTACTCCCCTGGTTTGCCTGGGGGGTAGAAAGGAGAGAAGAGTTTGTCTTCACTTACGGTGGTGGAACTTTCCTTTGAAATCTTCCCACTGCCTTTCTACGTACAGCCAAACTTTTACATGACCAAAAATACTAATGTAAGTATCGTATTAAATAAAGTTCATATCTGGCCAGCAACTCCCTCCACACATCCCACTTAGAAATGTTGATTTATGATGTGATTTGAAACAGCTTTCTTGGGCTGCAGAATAACTTCCCTCTCTTTTGTCTCACCCTCTTCCACAGAAGGTTAAAATTTCAGTTCAGCTGCAGATTTAAGTGGCATCCTTCAGGTGGACTGACAAACCTGCTGACTCCTCCAGATGACATGTCCAGGACTGTGACTGCCACCATCAAGTAGTGAACAGCGCTTCAATCTGTGACGTACTGTATCCGAAGCAGCAAGGACAGAGTAACTGTAGGGCCATATACACAATGACCAACTGCACTGATTGTTATATGAAGGATTAATATCTAGGTGTTATCTAAGGACTGAAACTTGCCTCCATCTTCTTTTCCGTCTCCCTACTGACAAATACAGTTTTCTTACACTAGCTCAAAAGACAGACATCAGTTTAACCTGACTGTCAAATGCAGTGTTTCCTGTGACCATTAACCACTTCCTTGTTACTAAGATTTAAGTTGTTTTTTTCCTTTAAGAAAGTGACTACTGTGGCATAAGTACTACAAGCACAAGGGACCAAGCTTGTCTCCAAAACTAAAGGTTTAGAAGAAGGAGAATGAGCATTTTTAAAATCTTCAGAAAAAATATCTTTTTCTGGTACTTCTTCCCCTAACTTTTTATCCACAATGTGATAATTTAAATTATCTACAGCTACTTCTAGCCTTTTCATGATCACATACTTCCATCTTTAAGTAAAACACAAGCTGCCTAATTAACAAGAACTGATTCCAACTCAAAGCACTGATCAGTGGGTCACTTAATAAAGCAGCACATGTGTTACATTTGAGATATACTCATTTCAGAAGCGTTATAAACCAGAACTACTCACAGCTAGATAGATTTTGCCACTGAGTGCACGAAGTTGTTTTAGACAACATCTGATAGAGAACAAGTACTTTTGTGGCTGCAAAGCCAAGTATGAGAATACTCAATTTGGATTTTCCTACCACACTTCAGAAAGTCATGCTCCATTAAAAAAAAAAAGTTACTAATTAAGAAAAGAAGCAGAAAATGCTATTGTTGTCCATTTCTGGTCATCTGGTTACTGCTGTTCCTTTTTTCACTATTTCTATTGCATGAGAGATCAGAATCTGACTAGCCTCATGAAGTTCTGCACAAGTATTGCAGGAAAGAGAAATGTAAGGAAAGCGTTGTTATCCGGCACTTCAGATTTTTGATAAAGCTCATTCTTGAATCAGTAGAATCTCAGTTCATAACCCAAATCCATCTACTGCTTTTGAATAGACTTACTGAAGGCAGATTATATAACCAGCATCATTTCACTACATAACTCACACAGAGCCAAAAAACATCATCACACCACGTATAGCAATAGACACATTTACTGATAGCAGTAAGCAATCACAGTGATCATTTCAAATAGCAAAATTCCTCAGAAATACTCCATTAAACAAGCCTTATAGACTCAGAAAGACTATTAAAAATGTTTGTTAGTCAGTCCTACTGCATAAGGAGATGTATACAAGCTAGCATTTTGCTTTCACAAGGAACAGAAGAAAAAGTCTTCTACTACATGATTCTCCCCTTCTTCATCCACCATGACAAAAGAAAAGAAAACACATTTAGAGATTTCCTTAAGCATGCTTCTGCTGAATGTATAGTTAAAACTAAAGGGAAAATAAAGAGAAAAATATGAATTTGTGAATTCATGAACACAGGTACTAGGAAAGCAGTAATACTAATTTTGTAGTAATCACTAATTTAGCAGTAATATTAATACATTTGGGCATGAAAAGAACAAAGAATCTTATCCATGAATGGTTTCTGAAAGCAACCTTCTGGAGATAAGGGAGGATGGATATAATTACAGAAAACACATAACCAAATTAGTTATTTCATATTACAAGAATTATTTTGACACGTTCATTCTTCACTCATTCCAAAAATCAATAAGAGTTTAAACATCCTTGACTACTATCCTTCAAAATGTTAATATATAATTTTGTTATATAGCAATTCACTTTCCTGGAAAGTAAGTGATTGACAGGAGAATGAATCAACTTGCAGATTCTGTACAAGTGTAGATACTTGCCAACAAGTAGTTTGACAAATTAGTTTTTATACAACCTAAAAATAGAGAAATTTGACACTGGATTCTACTTTCTTCTCTAGATGAATGACTTCATGACAGGAAAGGAAGGAAGCCCTCTTACACAGTGTATGCTATTGCACTCAGCTCAGCCTCACCACCAGCTGTAATTTCAGCAAGCACAACCCAACTCCTATCCAAGAATCAAGACTGATACAAGAAAATTTGTGGTCTTAGAAGAAAGAGTGATTTCCATTGTAGATATGAAAGTTAGGGATCTTAAAATATCTCTCTTCTTCCATCTTTTTAGATAGACACACACACCCCTCTATGTTTATATCACAAGACAAATGTGAAAATACATATTAGTTCACTCGTGTGAACCTTTTCTGCCCAACAATAAGAACAGATACACAGAAACTGGAGTTCATATTTCATGAGCCACTGATTCTTCCCAAAAGAGAGAAATATCTACAGGACAGAGTAGGGGGCAGTCAGAAGCAAGCAGAGATAAAAAGTATTTCAATTTTATGTTTTAAAATGAAAAAGAAAAAAAAAAATAGGACAACTTCCACATTAGAAAAAGTGAATACAGTTAATAATATCTGCACCAAATATTCATTTGACGGGCAAGAGTGGAGAATATTAAGGTGTGACAGTAGAAGATACACATGCCCTCAGGTTGAAAGTCATTTCCAATTTACCATGCTCTAAATTGTTACTACAGATATACTACTACAAATGAAGTATACACCTGAAGAAAATATGACAATAATCACAACCGTTTAATACTTATTTAAAAAAAAAAACAAAAAACAAAAAACAGGAGTCTATTGACCTTTCAATTCTTCCTAAAAGGTCTGTGAACACATTTCCTTTAAGATGAATTGTAGTAAATTTTGGCTTGAGACTGGGGAAAAGACTGTACGATGGGACCTTTAATTCATAAGATCAAGTTTTGGCCCCACAGAACTTGATAGTTTCACAACAGTTCCTGCTAAGTATGGAACAGATGAGCATTAGGAACCTACCTTAAGGAAAAAAATCACCATCTCCAGTTAATGCTTAGGCTAATCCTTGTACTACACAAGTTCAGAGGGGAAAAAAAAAGCATCTGCTAGAATATAGCATTCAAACTAATTCAGGACTTGATATATTGTGGGGAGTTTTTGTTTTTTTTTCAATCCTTGCAACTTGGGGAAAATAATTTTCTACTAACTGTATTTTCCTCTGATACGCAACATGATATACTTATCAACAAACTAGGAGGAGTTATTTCACAGAATCATACAGCAGTTTGAGTTGGAAGGACTCTTAAAGGTCACCCAGTTTGAACTCCCTTGCCATGGGCAGTGGAACTTCCACTACAACGTTTCCCAGGGCCCCCTCCAAACTGGCCCTGAATACCTCCAGGGATCAAGTATTCACAGCTTCTCTGGGCAGCCTGTGCCAGTGCCTCACTACCCTCCAGTAATGAGCTTTCTATAATCATCTAATCTAAACCTCTCCTCTTTTAATTTGAAACCATTACCCATATCCCATCACTATGCTCCCTAAAAAAAAGTTCCATTTTTCCTGTAGTCCAGGTAGGTATTGGAAGACAACAATAAGGTCACTCCAGACCTCTCTCTTCTCAAGGCTGATAAACCCCAGCTCCCTCAGCCTTTGCTTCATAAGAGAGGTACTCCAGCACACTGACCATCTTCATAGCCTCATCATGAAGTACTCCAACAGTTCCTCATTCTTCTAATGCTGGGGGCCTAGAATTAAACGTGTTACTCCAAGTGGAGTCTCATAGGAGCAGAGTAGAAGGGGAAAAAAATAAAAAATAAAAAAGATCACCTTCCTCATCCTGCTGGTCATGCTTCTTTTAATGCAGTCCAGGGTACAGTTGGCTTTCCAGGCAGCAAGCACACACTACCAATTGTCCAATTTTTATTTATGTTTAAATCATCAAACACTTCTGAGACCTTATCATCACAGCTACTCCCTATTCATTCATTACCCAGTCTGAACTGATGTCTGGGATTGCCCTGATCCAGGTGCAGGACTATGCGCTTTGTCTTGTTCAGCTTCATGACATTCACATGGGTCCACCTCTCAAGCCTGTCAGGGCTTCCATCCTCTGGATTGCATCCTTTTCCTCCGGTGTATTGACAATACCACACAGCTTGGTGCAAACATACTGAAGGATATTCAACCTCACTGTCCATGTCACCAACAAATTAAACAGCATTAGTTCCAATACCAGCCTCTGAGAAACGCCATTCATCACTGGTCTCTACTTGGACACTGAGCCACCGACTGCAACTCTTTGAATGCAACTATCCAGCCAATTCTTTATTTACTGAGTGGTCCATCTATCAAATCAACATCTCTCAAGTTTAGAGACAAGAATGTCCTGCATCAAATGCTACTTGTACAAGATCGGGTAGTTCAGCTGCTCTTCCCTTATCCTCCGGAGCTGTAACTCACTGCAAAAGGTCACCAAATCTGTCAGATACGATTTGCCTTTAGTGAAACCCTGCTGGTTATCTCCAGCCACCTCTTTGTTCCCCACATGCCCTAGCATACTTTCCAGGAGAATCTGCTCCCTGACCTTGCTGAGTAGAGATGAAACTGATTACCCTGCTGTTGTTGTCTGAATCTTCCTTTTTCCCTCTGCTAAAAATAGGTGTTACGTGCCCCTTTTTCCCAGGGTCTGAAACTCACTTGACTGCCATATATCATCTCAAATGAGATACACGGTGGCTTAGCAACATCCTCATGAAGTTCAACGACGCAAAGTGCAAGGTCTTATATCTGGGTGAGGGCATTCTCAAGCACAGACACAGGTTGAGCAGAGTGGCTAGAAAGCAGCCCTGAGGAGAAGGATTTGGAGATGCTGGTTTCCAACTTTCCCAACAGATTACATGCATCAGTGCCCTAAAGTGCCAAAAGTTTGCCTTTCTGAGGATTGGGATCTTGATTCTACTTTAAACCCATCCTATATATCTCAAGATAGAGAATTCTACCAGTGCATGATCACTATAGCCCACACTTTCTCCAATCTTCACATCTCCAGTAAGTTCTTCTGCCTTGGCAAGCAACAAGTCCAGCAACATATGTCCCCTAGCGCAGTTTTCAATCACCTGTAATTTCACAAATTAAAGACTAGGATGTACAAATAAACTACTGGCATGAGAAATTGTTTTTTAGCTGCTTAGGGATATTTTCAGAACTATCCATTTGATACATCACTACTCCAGTGAATAAGCAACAAACAGCAAAGCTTCTCCTGCAGAAATAATTTTTGCTAATACTGGCACAAATGAAAATTAGTTCACACAAACTAAGTCAAATTTTTCTCATCTGAGAAACACAGTATAAGGGAAAAAAAATGAAGCTTAACATTAGATCTAATGGAAAGAATTTCAAAGTCACACTGAGTTTAATCCAAACTGCAGACTGCTACAGAAAGACTAAGACCTAGTTTTCCCTACTCACATTTGCCTTCCATTTAATATTGTTGTACTGGTTGTATGAACTCAAAGAGGACACAAGGAACTACAGGCCTGTCAGCCTCACCTCAACCCTTAGGAAGGTGACAGAGAAATCACTTCTAGTCACAAGAAGGATTCAGAGGGTAGCAATCAGTGGTGCAAAGTCTAGTTTGCAGGAAGCCAGTAATAAGCAAAATGCCGCAGGAATCTATACTGAGTACAGTTCTGTTTAACATCTTCATTAACATTCTAGATGATGGGGCAGAACACATCCTTCTCAAATTCATGGATAATATAAAAGTAGGGCCAGTGCCTTTCTCACTAGAGGACCATGCAGCCATTCAGAGGGAACTCAATAGGCTAGACAGACAGGCTGACAGGAACTTCATGCAGTTCACCAAGGAAAAGTGTAGTCTTGCATCTGGGGAGGAATAACTTCAAATTGGACTGGAAAGCAAACTTGTTGAAAAGTGTCTGGAGGTCCTGGTAAACACCAAGGTCAACAAGAGTCAGTAATGTGCTGTGATGCCAAAGCAGCAAACTGTATTCTTGGCTCTATTAGGCAAAATACTGCCAGCAGATCAAGAGGTGATCCTTCTCCTCCTCTCAGCACTGGGAGGGATGGATCTAGAGTGCTGTGTCCAGTTCTGGGCCACCGAGTACAAGAGAGACCTGGGCATACTGGAAATAATCCAAAAGACGGTCACTTCAAGATGACGGAGGAACTGAGCATCTCTCCTGTTGGAGGATGAGAGAAAGGATCTCACCAGTGTCTTATTTACCCGAAGGGAAAGTGCAAATAAGATGGAGCCAGGCTTTTAGCAGTGGTGCCTTGTACTGGGACAAGAAGCTGTGTGCACAAACGCAGAAGGTTCCCTCTGAGCACCAGGAAGCTGTGCAGGCGACAGACCACTGGCATAGGCTGCCTAGAGAGGCTGTGGAGTCTCCTCTTAAGAGATCTTCAAAAGCTGCCTGAACACAAGTGTGGGCACCCTGTTCTTCATGTCTCTTGCTTGAGCAGTGATTGGACCCAGAGGTCCCTTCCTACCTCGACCACTTTGTGATTCTGTAAAACACACCATGAGTCCAATCAGTGACTGATGAAGTAAAGGACTCTGCAAGATAGTGGAGGGATTAGATTGATCTAATTAGATTGACTCGTTCACCTCCAGTACAGAATCGCTGCACATAAAGCAAGGAAACAGGAAGAGGAAGCATCTTGTCTCCTGTTGGAGAAGATTCAGCATATCACAGGACTACACATTCCACACAGATTTTCTAAACTTAGACTTCTTCAAAGTAAAGGTGATAATTACTAGTTTTGTTTTTCTATGTGAGCATTAAAAAGATGCATCAAAAAACATTTACAAGAGTTGTTAATGGCTCACAACAGCACATCAGCATATTCAGCTAGTATTTCATAGTAATAGTAATTCATCTCTGTACGTCAAATTTTACAATTTAGTCTGCCTTGGATTCACATGGTTGGAAACAACCATGACAAAAAACAGTCAGTAGCAGTTTGGAGAGGAAAAAAAAAAAAGAACGATTCCAAATCTCAGTTCTGCAGATACTCCAGGCCACAAGAAGCAGCAAAGTTACAGACTACATAATGCTATGTCAGCAGTTGTACGTTTGAAGCTCAGAATGGAAGAAATACCTACAGGATATGGTCCTAAGTGAAAGACAACCTTTCTCAGCAAATGCTGTAAATATTTTTGTGACAAAATATTAATTTTTATAAATGTAAAGCATTAGTTTGAATGTCAGTATCATTTAGCTTTACATTTATAAAAGACTTGAGGAAACAAAACTGCATCATACAGAAGAGACTGTCACCCCTAACATGTCAAACTGTGGCTGTTGGCATTTTGATTTGTTTTTTTATTTTAAACTTAAGCTCATTTAAATAAGCAAGGAACTAATTCTTAAATTCAAAAGCAACCAATACCAGGAAGTACTTTATCAGTAAATGTTCCTGGTTAAGAATTTTAGCTTTTCAGTTGGTGTGGACTAATTATAATACTAAGGCTAAAATAATGAAATGAAAATAAATAACAAGTTCTAATTCAAAACCTCCCTTTTTTTAAATAGCAAATAGATTTGTAAAAAGAAACAAAGCTGTGAAATACACAGTTGGGCCACTGCATCTCCCATCTGTCCTACTGCATTAGAAACTGCCACTCCATAGCAGTAGTACCCACTACTTAGAGAAGGATGCAACCCATTTCCAATTTGAAAAAGTGAAACAATTTATGCCATGTTAAGTAATGTAATAAAACAACTACTGGGAACATTTAGCTCTTTAGATGTAAAGCAAGTCTAATAGTTTGTATGGATGAAGCCAGTGTCTCTGCAGAGCACATGAGATTCGAATTCAAGTTAGAAGAAATACACATCTAACATAAATACTGATAATAAGAAATGGATAAAAATTCCACAGAACTCTTCTAGCCTGCTTCTAAATCTACAGAGTCAATGTCTTTGACAGCCTAAGGAGAAGGGATATTTTCAAAAGGAAAATGCTAGGAAGGATGAAAGAAAGCATAACAATCAAGATGCTATTATAAACCAGAACACAGAGCTGATTTAAGTTGCAGGGTAAGAATCACAATAAGATAATTGTTCATTTAAGATGTTTTTAGGGAGAGAGATGCACTAAATATGAGAAGTTGGCTCTATATGCTACCAATAACATATACATGTTAGTAGGAAATCTGGATTGAACTCCAAAGAGGAAGAATAAATACATTAGTGGACTCCATAGTTTTGTTTACCTATTAAAACTATAAGTGATGAGAACTGAAGTTGTTCAAACAAAAAAAGGACAGAAGTAAACCATGGACCTGAATGCCATTATTTCTGATACTTTATATAATTCAGTAGCTACAGGTCAGAGTTGCAGCCACTGATAAATATGCAGAGGAGTAGAAACAATGGAATGTATCATGCCTGAATAGGGAAGGTTTTCCTATGCATAACATGACCAATATTTATTTATGAAACACAAAATTTCTTGGTTACAGTAAAGACAGGTGCCATGCTGCAGACAGTTAGGGCAGAAAAAGAAGAGAGTATTTTCATTCCTATTTGTGCTCTCTACAGAATCTCTCCTAGCTATACTGAAGAGAGCAGGTGAGACCAGACAAAACAATACATCACAGTCAAGGACAACTGGTAGAGTGGCAGAACAAATTTGAAAGCACACAAGAACCAAAGTGAGGTGGACCTAAACATACAGAAGTAACTGCAGAAATTCTTTTGGGCTGTACATCTTGTCTCAGCGTGTGAACACTTTCTTGGTTTCCACACTACCATGGAAAAGCCGAAGACTTCAAGAAGCAACAGGGAATTCAGAACAGAAACACCAACATTTCCTCTTTCAATCCAGAAGACGAGATTATCAAGACTGCACTCCACTTCAAGACAGATCTGTTAAACATGCATACCTACACACACATTTATACAAAAAGAATACAGAAATTGTTATGGCTTCAGCTACAGCCAAGCTTTAGGTGAAACTATATCATTATAAAATGCTAGATTTAAATAAATCTATGCTTGCTACAGCTATGAAAATACTTCCTCTCAACTCCCTCCTCCTTCAGGGTGCTATCACAAGACAGAACAACACCAAGGACCTCATGTAAAAAATTAACCTCAGTGAATTATAAATTATCTAACTATATGACTAGTGACAGAAAAAAAAAATCAGAAAGTACAAGCAAAACTGCTTCAAACATATATGCTTTGTTTCTCCAGGTTGGTTTAAAAGAGCTATAAAGTTAAAGTTTTCAAATTACTTGAGAGCAAAGCAAAATCTACATACAAGGTTAAAGCTGGAAACTGAAAGAAAAGTGACCACCACCCTCTTTGCAAACAAGGAAGTAAGATACAACAAAATGCCCTCCACCATGAGTTTGCTTCTTTATCATAAAATCCTGCAATACATGGAGCTATTAGAGAGAGCTATTAGAGAATGTTTTCACTTCCCATCTTGAGAACTTGCTGCAATTGCAGAGTTTGGGCAGAAGTGAAAATAAAAATGAGCAGCACAAGACATTAACAGTGCTGTTTCTCTACCTGCAATATCAAGCAAATACATACATCTCTCATCAGAAGGTAAAGAAAAGCATGTCACCAGCCATAACAAATAAATGCTCTTTTATGACATGCACGTGCCTAAATATTCAAAAAATAAAATACTCTTTTTCCCATATACAACACCCCTACTGATAGCCTTCAAGTTTCCATTTCAGCATACAGCATGTATTAATCAAAAGAAAAAGCAAAGGTGTATGGAAATGAACAGTGAAGAAAATACGAAAAGCCTAAGCCAGGAATTAATACTATTCTCAATACATACAACAGTCTTCTTAACCCCACCATTTGTGAGGGTAGGGGAACAGATTTGAAAAGCGTTGCTACCATATTCTGTTTTGCATGAGTGTGATATTTTTATTCATTTGACATATGTTGCTTCCTGAATGAATTTAATATATTTTGGTATTCCAGCAGAAAACTGCTCTCATCATATTTGGCACTTCATGTACAATGTAGCCAGGAAACCACTCCTTACACTACTCAGCCATCTGCAGCAGATAGTAAAGGTTTTTAAACAAGCAAGCTGCACTGTTGTAAATATGCAGTATTTCAGTATAAAATAAAAGTTCTCATCTGTTAAGTAGACTTTTCCTGTGGATAAATTCATGCAACACATAGCAGTACAATACAAACTAATGTGGTAAAGGGGAAAGAAATAAAAAAAATCAATTTCCCAGCAGAAGACTGACAGTTAATATTCTTTTTTTTTTCTGACAGTGTGCAGTCTGTGTATTAAAAACAAAAACCTGATGTCCTGTTTCATACGCACCCCACTTCAAAAACATAATTACCTTCTAGCTAAAATTAGGACAATCAAACAGAGGTCAGAAGAACATAGTGGGCTCAAAAAAAAATAAGAGACTGAGAACCAGAAATCAGAGACTGGAAATGTGAGAGGAAGAACTACACCAAATACCTTGAAGCTAATAACAAAACAGATAAGCTGCCCAGAAAACTCCTGCACCGCATCTAAACAGGTTACACAAGTCAGCTTGTGGTGAAAGTAATACAAGCGGAAACACTCAGAGAACACAGTTTAAAAGACAGGA
This sequence comes from Perdix hodgsoniae, assembly GCA_035772895.1. Taxonomy (NCBI): domain Eukaryota; kingdom Metazoa; phylum Chordata; class Aves; order Galliformes; family Phasianidae; genus Perdix; species Perdix hodgsoniae. The sequence goes on from JAPSGF010000003.1 coordinate 20,655,180, forward strand.
GTGCTTGCAGATGCACATATTCAATCCCCATTAGGGACTGCTATATTGCAAAAAAAAAAAAAAAAAAAAGAGATACGACTACTAACACAAGTATAGATGCATTCTGAAAGACAAAATGCTATGCAGAGCTGCAGTGAAACTCAGTGCTTAAAGAAACAGAATATGCAAAAGGAGTTTGAGTTTTCTTTAGAATGCTGTCTTAAAGAATGTTTGTCTTTATTCTGCTACCCATCTCAGCAAGTCAGTTTATTTTTTGCCTTCCCACTGTTTTTATGAAAAGTTGTACTGCAAACAGCAAGTTTATATCTACAGTTAAGCTTTAAAAAGCACTTTTTTCACTGCTTCAGTACTGAGTAGCCAGTTAATTTTAATAAAGAGAATTAAAACTAAAAACCAGTATTTTCCAGATTAAAAGTACCTTCTCCTTCTAGTTTACACAACTGTGATACATACTAGGTCAAAACTCCTCTCAGCAGCACTGTCTTGGCATTTTTTTATTTGTCCTGAACTTGATTTTTTTGTTCATATTCATTCATATATACATAAATCCTCATATGTATCAATTAGTGGTTACAATTTTGATATACAGGAATTACTCTTCTTTGCCTGAGCCATAGTTGTAAATACAGGACTTTTCCAGAAGTCTCCCACATGGTGATGGCTGTTTTTCTTGACCCGTATTTAGCTTTAATCTCAGAACATGCAATTTCAGTTTTGCCAATTTGTAGTCCCTTTTCACTCCTAACACAGTAACTAAGCATGTAAGTGAAGTTATTTTCCTCTTTATGTACTGTTGTGTTATTCCATGCTAACAGCCTATGATCAGACTTTAAAAATCAAAAACCATAATTACTTTTATTTTAATGCATTAGGCATTCTTTAGATAAGAAAATGTTAGAACAAAATTTAAAATATATTTGTATTCTTAAATGGTTTCCAATGTATTTTTTGTCTCCTTAGATAGTGAAGAATAGTAGTTTACAGTTTACAATTTAAAATAAAATACTGAAGAATTACTTGGAATTTAAACAACTACATTGAAGGACAAGTTCTCTGTAACGAATTATCACAGTTGATAATACAGCTTAATTGGAGAAAAAGTTTTTCACCAGTAAGAAAGTGTAAACAATTCATTCTTCCTTCCCGTCGTAGTGCAAATTATAGCCTCAAAACTTCTGCTTAACTTCCCTAAGTCCAATGCTTTTTAGGAGGAGGAAAATAGTTACTTCAGTGACACCAAAGAAATATTTTAAGAAGTAAGGCAGTGCTTTACTGATTGGCTGCTGTCATGATAAGCCTTTTTTCCTCAGACTAGGAGAAAAGACCTGAAGAAAACAATGTAGAAATTCCAGAAAAATTCTTAACTGCGATTTCAAATGCCTCAAGTTATCCAATGGGTATTTCTCCTTTCAGCCCCTTCAATGATTAAAAACAAGTTTATACAAGTTTCAGGAAAATTAATAGCATTCCCATGCTAAGGTCATTTCTCAATAGATATTTCAAATTCAGAAGCTGAAATATGAAAATATTAGTATTTAACACAAATTGAGTATTTTCTTATCTGTGAATCTAAAATGAGTAAACACCTAATTGAATTCAGTAGCAACAGGCAGGGACTTACTACACCTGGGACAGATGGAAGCCAGTGCACTGTTTCTTAAAATCTGGGTTACAGTTTGCTGCTTCATGACCAGTTTTTTTTTTGAAATCAACATGAGAAAAAAGTAAGAATGAGATCTAAAAGTAACTGTGAGTAGAGATTCACTTCTCTTCTATCCCGTAATCCTGTTTTAATTTGTTCTCTTGACAGGGCCATGGTCTTTCCCGTGAGTTGTCACAGACTGCTACTGTACAACCAAGTCAGTTACAGCAATGTCATGAAAGAATACAGAACACTGGAAATCCTGACAATGCCTCTCCTTCCTTTTTACCAGTACTGAACAGGAAAACTCCACAAAAACATTTGTCTGCTCCACCTTTCTGTAGTAAAAGCAGCACTGCAAGAAGCACACGGGAATGCCACAATCCTCAGCACCTTTGCTTTGCTTCAGTGAAGCAAGACAAAAGTGCTGCTTGAAAAGACGAGGAGCTCACTCAGATAAATACAAATGAAAAGGTAAACTTGTCTCATCTAAGTCTATTAAAGGTCAATCTAATTGTACCCTGCTTTTTCAGTATTTGTATTGTTTATGTTTTAAATTTCTTAGACAAAATTTCTGGTAAGAGATCCAAAGTATAGAAGTCTAGACTAAGAGTAATGTACTGGAAGAACAGGATTTTGTAACACCCACAGAAAGCTCCCTCCTACACAGAACATTGTTTCAGGAAAAAAAAAAAAAGTCTCTTAAAATAAGATGCCAATGATGCACTATAGTTAAATAATAGCATAGTAAAAACAGTAAAGCTCCAGTAGTTTCTCTCTCCCATGTCAGTGTTTCCGATCTTATCTATCAGAATTAGAGCCAGATGGCTTGCCAAATTCAGAGGCCCAATTGATTTCCCCTTCCTGCCACATTCCCAGACAGGATGGGAACACACAGGTTTAAGCATCTTTCTCCTCTTTCCACTTACAACTGAACCCTTAAGTTAATTTTTTTCCTTCAGGAAAACTGAAAAAAAAAAAACAAAACAAAAACCACAACACCCATACATGAACCAACAAAAATTACCTGAAAGTCAAATTCTGCATTTTTCCTCAAGTACTATTCAGCATTCTTCACTCTATTCCCTGTGTCTGTAAATTCTTCCCCAGAAGGTAATCTACTGAAAAATTCACTAATATTTTCCTTTACTTAGAATAAATCATCCTACATAAGTTTACTAGAGCTGAATTAAACCGCACAAACACTGGATAACTGTGACTAACTATGAACCACAGAGATGTGAACTTAAAGAATTTTCTCTCACTAGTAAACACTGAAAAAAAAAAAAAAATAAAAAGCACAGCTCAGAATTTAAAAGATCCATGGTTTCAGAGTTAATATCACAAATGACCATGAGAGCAGAAACCCAAAATGGGTATGCTCTACTAGGAAGAGCTCACTAACAAGATGACCTTCCAGATCAAGTCATTTGCCACTGCAAAAACATGTACAAGCAGCATCTTGAGAGCGTAAGATAACAGCTGTAAGCGCATTCAACTTCCCTTGGTGCACCCATCCATTAGAAAAAAAGGAAAACAAGTGAATTCAACACCTGCAAATCATACTCTGTCGCACAGAATAGAAGTGGCTGTAGAACATTAAGGCCAGGAAGGCCATAGGCTTTTTTGCTGTTGTAATTTTCACTTTACTTTTATTAAAAATATATGCCTTGATCTTGTAAATACTTATCTAGCCAAGCTTTTCTTTTTCTTGGACCACAAGTACACATTAACACATACAGATTATTAAACGTAACAGAGAAAGAAATAATAGTTCACATCAGTTTAATTATTTAAGAGTTCTCTGATATCCTGTTTCATACATCTATCCCCATCCCATCTTCAGGGCTACCTGTAAATGAAGACAGAAGAACAGCAGTAATCATAGAATCACAGAATGGTTTGGGTTGGAAGGGACCTTTAAGATCATCTAGTTCCAATCCCCTGCTATAGGTCACCTCCCTCTAGACCAGGTGGGTCAAAGTCCCATCCTGCCTGGCCTTGAACTCTTTCTGGGAGGGCGGATCCAATAGTTCTCTGGCAACCTGTTCCAGGGTCTCACCACCCCCACAGTAAGGAATTTCTTCCTAATACTTAGTCTAAATCTGTCCTCTTCCAGTTTAAAACCATGTCCCTTCACCACATGCCTTCTTAAAGAATCCCTCCCCGGCTACCCTGTAGGCTCTCTTCAGGTACTGGAAGGCTGCTATGAGGTCTCCTTGAAGCCTTCTCTTCTCCAGGCTGCACAGTCCCAGCTCTCTCAGCCTGTCCTCATAGTGGAGGTGCTCCAGCCCTCTCATCATCTTTGTGGCCCTCCTCTGGACCCGCTCCAACAGCTCCATGTCCTTCTTGTGTTGGGAACCCCAGAACTGGACGCAGCACACCAGGTGGGGTCTCATGGGAGCAAAAGAGGGACAGAATCATCTCCCTCAACTTGCTGGCCACACTTTTCCTGATGCAACCCGGGATACAGTTTCATCAACCAATATCCCCAAATCCTTCTCCTCAGGGCTGCACTCAAGCCATTCTCTGCCCAACCTGCATCTGTGCTTTGCACAAGTCCAGACAGATGATGTCAGTTGCTCTTCCTTATCCACTGATGGTCTAACTCCATCATAAAAGGCCACCAAGTTCATCAAGCATGACTCACCTTTGATGAAGCCATGTTCGTTACCACTGACATTAATTTTGCTGACAAATTGCTGACAACTGAGATCATTTTCAGAGCTATCACTTCTTCCCTCAAAAAGATTAATTCCAAGATCACTTCAATAATGTGTGGAGAAAAAGCAGCAGCTCTTAAAATGTTCTATGTCCTAGCAGCCTACCAGAAACATTCCAAATGAGTCTGGAAATGCTTTCCATCGTCCAAACACTAAAAATTACATCCATGGCAAAAACAATCTGATTTTTGCTGAACCTGCAACTTATGTTCATGAGAATCTGGTGCTGCATTTCAAACACTATTTAGATGTAGATAATTTTTACATCCAGTTTTCCAGGGATATACCTGGAAAATTACCAGCATTGATAATCAAATGTACCTGAACAAAGAGAAAGTCCCTGGCCATTTCACAGAATCCTTTTCAAATCAGAACTGCACCAGAAACTTTTCATGCACGTACTCTAAACTTTTATAGACTACTTCAGAGCTTCCTCTACTCCGAAAGCTAGCAACCAGCACAGCTGAGACAAGAGGTAGACACTGAGCGCAGCCAGCCCACAGGAAGGCATCTACTTCAAAAACAGAACTTTACCTTCAAGAGAACATAACACTCAACACTTCAAACAAGTAGGCCCTTCCTATCTGTTCCCAGAAATTCTGCTCACAGCTGCAGTCTCTCCCGCTGGAAGTGTGATAATCCAGAACGGTCAAACAGACCTGGTTCAAGTAGTGAATTATTTGTCTCTGTTTATACCACCTTCGCAAGTTTCACGACAAACACTACAAGACAAGAAGTGCACGAATGTACATACTGGACTACGCAGAAAGAGGACTGAACATTATGAGATTATTATAAACTTATAACAACATTCAGTTTTGCTCATACACCTAGTGAATTCTGAACTGATCACTCTGAGGTCACCGACCTACAATTTTTTCCAGTTCTTACTCCTGCAACATGCACTTACATAGGAGAATTAGAAACAGAAAGTTCGCTTATAGCAGCTGCTTCAATTTGCATACATATTATAGATTTATGCTTGCAGAATTTAGAGTTACAGAGAGCTGGAGAACCCATAGCTTTATTTTAAAAAGATGCGAAGATGTATAATATAATATTTAAAATTTGGGAAACTAAGAAGTTGTACATTTTTAAATCATTTATCTTTCAGGTATCTTCACTCTTACAAGGACAGATGTTGTCTTTATTATTTTAAGTAACCTTTTAGGTCAGAGTACAGCACAGGACATTCCATCCTGCAGCTGCCCCACACCATCACGGTGGCAACTCTGCCCCACTGAGTGGCCTGGTCCAGCCCCAGATGCACACTTATTGCTCACAGCATCCAAACAGCACTGTCTGGGCTGAAATCAGGGGCAGAGGGAGAGTACAGAGCAGTGCTAGCTCAAGTTACAGCAACTAATTGTACATTCTCTGCTTCTACATCATCTTTAGAGAAAACACAGACAAAATTAAACAAAGAGTAATAAGCCAAATACCTGTACTGACATAAGTATCAGAGAGGAAAAAAAAAACTTTAAGAGCAGGTAACTGATGAAGAACATTACCAAAAAAGTAGAATAATCTCAAGATTACTACATAAAAATACTAGCAACTTCATTACAGCAATATTTACCTCTCCCATTCTCCTTACACAGACAGAAGATGATAAGTTAAAGCTGTATTTTAGTAGTTGTCTTTTAACTATCAAAAATCTCTCAGAAAAATAAAAATGAAAGAAACCAAGTACACCAAGTCCAGTTAAGCTCTCTATCACCTGTCTCCTCAAACTAAATAAAGCTGCCGAATTATTAAGTTACTGAAGTACAACAGACACTGTTTTTTACTGATTTTTACACGGAAGGAGACACGTGCCAGCTGTGCTGACTGCGGGTTCTGCATGCCACCTTCAGAGTTCGAAGCTGCAGAGACACACAGCAGCTGCTACCCAGGATGAAGAGAACAGTTAAGTCTGTGGGAAACTCATGTGAAGCTCTGACCAGCCTCCTACCCCAAACGCCACCAAAAATGTACTTCTTGCCCAGAACTGGACCAAAGCCTGCCAACACAGAATTGTTCATATTACCACGACACTAGAAAAAAAAAGATATTCCATATGTACTCAAAACATGAAACAAAACTCTCCAAATCAGTTCAACTTCTCTAAGTTGTAGAAAAGAAGCTTTTACTTATAAGTGGTGTTTTGGACTTTGTAGCTGTTACAAAGATTCTAGGCTAGCAAACTAATAGGCTACCACAATTAGCGCACTTCTCAAGCTTGAGAAAATAATGAAATCAGTAAATAGTTAATAAATAACTGATTAACATATTATTTAAAGTTTTTGTTCTGATGTGAAGTGTTGTCTGTCACAGTTTTACTTTAAAAGCTAACAAATGCAAAATAGCGAGGTATCTCAACCTTCATTTTCCAGATAATTCAGGCTTAAACCTGCACTGACTGTCAAGATCAACACTTACAAACTCACAAAATGAACAGTTTTGGTATCCCTAAGAGCAGCTTTCCTGTCTGCCTGACCAGTTACTCATTCGGAAGAGGTTAGATTTGTAAACGTCAGACACTCTTTTAGCTTATTCCATAGGGAGAACCTTCTGAAAGATGACATATCAAGCACTTGATCTTTACATAACATTTTCCTCAGCAGATTTTCCTCTTTGTTTGTAAGCAGGAAGAATAAAAACAGAACAAAAAGCCCAAAGCAGACGGGTAATGATTCATTACACCCCAACAGGAAAGTTGAGTTGAAGAATCCTGCTCTCATCCCTTTCTATTTCTAGAACCTACTGCTAACATGGTAAGTTGAATGCACGTTACACGTGTGCGTGCCTTCCCTAATGAGGATCCTCCATGCACTGCCCTCCTCACTCAGGTCTGTGATCTCTGAACCAACTCCACCAAAGACAAAGCATAAATTGGTTTTCTTACACCAGTCTACTACACCAGCCAACTTTCAGAACATCACATTTATATCAAATATTATATACTGTCTGGCTTACTAGTAGTATAGTAACTATACTCATACTTCTGCTAAGACCATTCAAACACCATACAGTGGTCATTGTGATAATCATATTCCATAGCATGCCATATGCTGTAATTTCCACCTCGTTCACTGTAAACATACCTCATAAAATTACTGATGTTTACATGAGCTTAATTTAACTCATAAGCAAGGAACAGACAGGTAAAAAGAACGTTTCCCCGAGCCATCACCACTTACCTATGAACGTGCTGTTCCAAACAACGCGAGCTGCCACGTGTATGTGCGCATCATTTTTTTCATAACACAAATACCAATGTCAGCCTAATTTAGTTGAGATGGTTGATCTCAAGGAAGAATACACTCCTTCATAACTTCTAAGCTATGTTAATGACATGAATGGCATTCTATGATATAACCATTAGCTGTACGCAGTACTGAATTCCACTTTCATCATTAAAAAGAGCCTTATCCACAGCTACCATGGTTACAAAACAGCAGTGTAAAAAGTTGCTGCTCCATTACAAGGATCTATTCTTCCCCATGGCATTGAAAAATATCAAGTGCATCACGAGAAACACAAAAGGTCTGAAAAGAAACAAAATTGCCTCCATCAGAACACAGTGGTTTACAACTAAATTTGTCATGCACTGCTACAGTATCTCTCCCCCCATGGAATCTCAAGTCATTACTGGGGCTAAAACACTGGCTTGGAAAGTGACCGTTCTTTGTAAAAGGATTACTCTATTTAGACTTCATTGCTTTTCTGCCAAGTACCATCCATAAAAGGAAATCAAAGTTCACTGTCATTTATTTTGTCCAGCCCTTTCAGCCACCTAAGAATAACCTTTCTGCTGCTTAGAAAGGTAAGTCCACAAACAAGCCAAATCATCTACTCGTTATCAGCACCAGACACTTCTTTAGGTCAGTTAAATGCTAACATTTGTCCTCACGTTCAATCAGACCGACAGAGCTGGATTAATAACTCTGCTCATTCCCTCCTATACAAGGTGCTGTTAAAGAGCTGTGCACGTAACAGTTTCAGAGTAGTGCACAGAAGTGACTGTCCAGCTCTTACAAACACCAGCACATCCTGGATACAACAAACCAGAAGCACTGCAGCTGCCAAACACGCTGGCTGTGGGTTTGTCAGGCAGGAGAGCACGATACAGATAAGCCAGCAGAGCTACGGCTTCCAGCTCATGCAAGCATTCCCACTTGCGAAAGGACTGACCAGTAACTCCTCTTTGAGGCATGTGAGTGAAGCCGTGGCGAGCGACGCCGCTTTCACTACATGCAACCAGCAGCTCCCGCGACAGCAGCAGCGCGGCAGTGACAAAAACCTTACACCACAACTTCACATTCAGCTTCCCCTCCAGGAACTTCGGGTGGGACGCTCCGCAGAAATAATAAAGCAGCGGGGTCGCGTTAAGCCGGGGCCCGGCGGCACGCTGCTAAGCGGCCGGCGAGCAGCAGCCTTTCTTCTTTAGGATGGAAGCCCTCGAGACGCACAGAGCGAAGGGCAGCGCGGCGCGGCCGTCCCGGGGCTGGGCGGGGGCTCCTTCCTGGGGCCGCCCGGCTCCCGCCAGCACCCCGGAACACGGCGGGCGCCCGGCACGGGGAGCGCGGATCCCGGGATCTTCCGACTAAAGAAAAGCGTCCACCTCCTCCGGGGCTTTCTAATCTGCCGAGAACTTAACCGCGCCGCGGTCGTTCGCGGGGGCAGGACGCGCAGCGCCGAGCCGAGCGCCTCCAGCGCAACACCTCCCGCGAACAAAGAAACTTCTGTGCCCGCGGAGCTCGGAACTTTCCGTCTCCCCGGGCTCCCGCCCCCCCCACCCCCCCACCCCCCTCGGCGCGGCCGCTCCGTCGCTCAGCAGCGCGGCGAGACGGGGCCGCACAAAGGGCCGCGGGGCGAGGGGCCGCGCAGGCCGAAAACAGGATATCGGCACGGGGCGAGAGCGCCTTCCTGCCAACCCCCGCCCGGGCGGAGGGACGGCTCTCGCCGCCGCCCATCCCGGGCCCCCTCGGCGCCGCTCACCTCGCGTCGGGCGTCCGAACCGGGTCCGGCGGCCGCGAGTTTCTCCCGACCGCGAGGAAACGTATGAAATCCAACCGGGCGTTCCGACCGCTGAACGGGGAGAGAAGGGAGGGGAGGAGGGAGGGGAGCGGGGAGGGAGGGAGGGAGGGAGGGACAGAGAGGAAAAAAAAACCAACAGCTTTCAACGAGACGGAGGCGGCGGCTGCAGCGCGCCGAATGCGCGAGCGTGTGCGTGCCTGTGTGTGTGTGTGTGTGTGTCTGTGTGTGTGTGTGTCTGTGTGTGTGTCTGTGTGTGTCTGTGTGTGCGCCTATATGTGTGTGTGTGCGCGCCGAGACGTGCGTGCCACGGGGGAAGGGCTCCTCCCGGCGCCGCGCTCTGCCCCAAGGCAGCCCCGGTGCACACGGCCCCGCCCTGCGCCGCGACCACCCGGCAGCGACGGCGCCCCCGCCCCGGTCTCGCGGCCCCTGCCCGCCCGCCCGCCCGCCGCCTCAGCCCGGGCCGCCCCGCCGCCCCCCCGCCCCCCCCCGCGGCGCGACGCCGCCCGCCTCACCTGCCCGCCCGCCGCCGCCCTCTCTCCCCGCCTCTCGCACGCTTCCCCCTTCTCCTCCGGTCCGGCCTCCCGCCCCTCCCCGGCCTCGGCGGCGGCGGCGACGACGAAGCCGCGGGAACGCCCCGGGGGGCGGTGGTAAGGACGCGACAGAGGAGCGTACGAGACCGAGGCCGCCGCGCCCCTGCGGCTGCCGGCGTCGCGCACCGCCGCCCAGGACGGGGGGGGGGTGGGGGGGGGGGGAGGCGATGGTGGTACGGCGGGGGCGGGGCGAGAGCGGGGCCGGGGCCGTGGGAGGCGGCGGAGAGGAGCGGGGTGCGGCGGGAGTGCCCACGCTGGGCTGCGGCGGGGGAGGGGCGCGCGGATCGGCCGCCGCCGCCGCCGAGCCCTACCGACCGCCCCTCCCCCGCGCCGGCCTGGGGCTGAGAGCGGGCGGCGGCGGCGCAGCCAATCCCGGGCCAGAGGCGTCGTGAGGGACGGGCCGGGGGGCCAATGACGCCCCGGGGGGGGCGGGAGCGCGCTGTGAAGGAATGGGGCGAGGAGGGGCCGTAGGGTGCCGTCTGGGCTCGGGCCGAGGCTGGGCGGGGAAGGGAAGGGGGCGCGCCGAGGCGCGCGGGGTGAGCGGGGGCTGTTTGCGGGCCGGGCCGCCTTCCTCAGCCCGCGCTACCGAGAGACAAGGGCGGGAGGTGAAGGCACTGGGGAGAATGGAGACGGGCCTCGTTCCCCTCCTGGACGAACGCATCGGTTGTTGAGACAAATTCAATGCCGAATGGCAAATGATTTCTCAGGTATAAGCAGCTCGAGTTCCTAATCGAATAATGACAGATATTACCTTAAAACGGTGAAAATACTGACCACGAAGCAGGCCGTGCGGCGTGCATGGCGGTGCTGGCCAAGGGCTCCGGAGATCGCTGGTGGTGGAGCCGCGGCCTGCCCCACCGTGCCGTGCACAGGCAGCTGTGCTGAGGCCTGCAGTACAGGTGTGTGTCTAGGTACGTCAGCCCGCTGTACAACAACACAGCCGTGCTGAAAGGCTGTCAAACACAGCAGCTAATGGCGTACGAACAGGTCAAAAAAGCAGCCAGCAGCTCCGTGGTACCTCATACGGCATTCACTCCTGTTTGCTAGGTCTCGGCAGTGCACTGATGGGAATGCTTTTCTGTTTAATTTCCCCGCTGTTTGAAAGAGGTGTTTGACACCCCGTGGTGAGCACAATATGCCGCTGCGGCAGTCCTGGAGCCCCGGTTCTGCTCAGCCGCCAGGCAGAGCACTCCGCTGGCAGCAGGGAGGGATGTTCCTGCTGCTCACCTTATGCCCCTTAATTGTCTTCTGCAGGGACTGTGCCTGAGGACAGAGATGCCTCTGCATCTGTGCCCATTTAATCCTGGGCTTCTCTGCTGGACTGCCACCAACTCAGCTGTATTTTTGCAGTACCTTCTCACTAAGAAATGGACAAAATGCTGTAAAAAGCCAGTTTATGTGAGCCACTGACACCATCAGCTTAACACCAACCTTCATCTGACTGTTAGCTTGCACAAGAAGTGAGGAGGCTTTTAAACCCTTGCTGCTCTGAAAGTAGCTTCAGTGATCTTCCATTCAGGATCATTAATTGCTTCATTCAGATTCTGATGAAACTTTGTTAAATTCAGTGGTGAAACATACAGCTGGACATATTTATATAAGCCCACTATGTTTAACGTTACTGTTATTTAAAACTACTCAGCTGTGTGTGGGAGTTGCACATTCAAGAATTTAATTTGTATCCAGATATAGAAAACAAGCATGAGTTTCTACTAGGGTAATAATATTCGCTGATTGTTTCTTTCCTTTTCATTTTCCTATGAATTCTCTCTCCATCTTTACAGAGCATACAATCCTCTTTGGGGACTACAGCTGTGCCTGGATTTAAATAATTAAACTGAATTATAGATAACCATCAGAGTTTGTAAAAAAAAATTGTATACATATTTCACAAAGCATTAAATCATCTTTTTTTGAAAGAAAGAAGGAAAGGAAGGAAGAAAGAAAGAAGAAAGAAAACAAATAGAAAGAAAGAAAGAAAAAAAGAGAGGAAAAGAAAAAAAAACCCACCACTTTGTTGTTTAGAAAAGGTATTTTACTTAAAATAACTCCACTGTGGACTAAGACCAAGGTTGAGAGCTTCAGCTACTACTGTTAAAAACAGTGACAATAGATTTAGAATTTCCCACCATAATGCACTATACTGGTGTTTTAATAAGATTGCCAATATCTTATCTCATGAAAAATCGATCATTCTGATCAAGTAACAAATAATGCATCCTTACCATAATTAATACAAATGGCTTTCTGTAACTGATGTCCTCCCTCGTGAACTCTCCAAGGCACCTGTGTTATGCATGAGATTGTTGTAGCTTTTATTAGTGTGAAATTGTTCTTTGGCAAAGTTTGCTGCAAATTGCCCAATGCATTTACCAATGCAGCTGGGTAACAGATGGGTGTGGGAAATTTATAGCAACTATTGTTCCCATGATGGATCAGCCATAGCTGTAACATTAGTTTCAGTGTAAGACACTATTTTGCTTACAGTTTTAGCCATCAAAAATAAAAACCTAGCCAAAGATTACTGATACTGTAGGTAGCTGGACTACAGCTCCTGAAGACATACTGCACAGAAAAGATACAACTGTCTATGCAAACCAAGAAAATACCAAGAGTTATCCCGGGGATTTAGAAGTGCTATAAATATCAAGACAGTATTTAGATTACAGCTTCAACGGAGTCCCCAGCAACATTAATTCCCAGGGTTGTTATCCCAGTTACCCTGTAATTACAGATTAAGTGCACAAAGTACAAAATATAGAGTTACATAATGAGTCTTCCAAGTGATACTCTGCAAGTGATCCCAGTGAAAGTTTAAACAAATTCTTTATACACAACTTCACATTAGACACAAAGTCCAAAATTCTCTCACTGAAATTTCTATTTTTGTATTTGAATAGCAATGTGAGTAAACACTGAGTAAACTAAACTGAAGCCCTGAGAATTTAAATGGGCTAAGCAACACACGTGTAGTTGTTCAGTGTTTACTACTGGTTTCCCCTGTTCTCATGAATGTTGTTTGTTACATTTATGTCTTTAAACTTTTCTGACTAGTCTGAAAGGCCTTCAGAGTAAACATTTCTCATTAAATGCTGAGATACGGGAACAGTGGATCTTAACTTGGTCAGAATTGGGACTTTTGGACATCATTGCAATACAAACATCAAATAATAATTACTGGAAGTCATAATTGCCCAAAAGACATATAAAGAGTCAGTGGGTAGTCTTTTCTATAATTAGTGCATATTGAAGTTTTGCCATTTATTTTAGGGATACTCTATAATTTATATTTGTCCATGATCCAAAGTAGAATATTTTGATTGATCTGATTCACAACAGGATTATACTGCAATTATACTGGTGAAATCAATTTAAACAACAGCAACAAAGCTATAATTCATTGGCAATTAAGGCCCAGAAGCATGCTGTTACAAATTCCTTAATGTATAATGCCCATCTCCTATATTTTAAGAGAAGCTAATTAAAACATCTCTGTTCAGTTTAATGTTGAAACAACAAAAAACTGACACTAGCACAGTATTGTGTTATGCCATAGGGAGAAGTTTTATCTATGCTGGGCTCTGTTGTTTTCAAATAGTAAAATATGAAATATAACAGTGAACATAAATATATTATTTAACTAAGTATCACAGTATTTCACAAGTAGCAGTAGGAAACCTTTCTAACACTACAACCTGTTTTGTATATGCTGTATTCCAGAAATGGTTAGGAATGTTTTAGAGTTATTTTTAAACATTTAATTGTGACTTTCTGTTTGTATTTCTCTTCCTTGGTTACCATGGGTGAGCTCCTGAATTCTGGCTGAGGAGCAGTTGGCATGGTGTTTTGTAAGGAGAAGGAAAGACAAAAAGGTGAAGTTAAGGCACTTTTACTCTTCCCTGGTTTGGACTGCTTTGCTCCTGGGCAGTCTTCTTAGCACTGACTTTAAGCTATGCTGCAACCTCTTAGCCTAGGAGCCTGTTTTGACAGCTGATGCCCTCACATAAATCCTGCACTGGTCAAAACAGCAAGGAATGAAAACTGCGACAATGTCGTGTGAGGACAGGGACCTCTGTGGATTGTTGCCATCGATCCCTCAGTCAGAAACTCCTGTAGAGATGCTTCTGGCCATGCTAAAGACTTGAGTTAAACATGAAGTTGTCAAAAACATGCTTAAAATGAGCTATTTTATCAATTTTTTTTTGCTATAAACTCTTACCAGCTGCCCTTAGAAAGATTTTTGGATCCAAAAAGTGTAACAATTAATACTGCTAAGGGTATTTGTGTCCAGAGGTTCTAATCAGACAAGAAATAGCTATTCTATCAGAAGTCAACTGTGCTAGCTCTTTAGTAACTCCATAATATCTCTGTGGTAGTTAAATTGCTCTCCCAAAGTCTGTTGTGCTGCATTCTGCAGGAAAATGATCATTCCTCTCTCTTCACTTAGCAAAGAATTTCTGTGGCAAGTCTGCATAAAATTAACAATGCTGGTGTTTTTAAACTAACAAAAAACCCATAAGAATGAATTCTGGAGTACCAAGTTGATGAACATGTAATGTGTAGCTGAACATTATAAATGTATAAAAAGTATCACTCCATAATTTTTCTACTTAGGTGTATTTATGATTATGATACCTATCATGCTTACCAATTAATAACTTCCAATTTCTGTAACTGTGGAATGAATTGCATTTATTTTACATTTTAAAACTTCATGTTTTGGGTCACTTCTTCATTTCTGTTTTGACCTTTAAGTTTCCTTATGAAGAAATACAAATCTGTTTGTTTCTAGTAACGCAGTTATATATATGTGCTTACATTTTGTCTATCCATTCACCTCACTTTCTATGAATAATCTCAATGATATACCAAGTCCTAAAAATATGTATATTCCCAGATTTAATGCTGGCTCAATTAAATTTAAAGCTCAGTTTCTTATGGATGGCTGTGTTTGAAACTACACGTTAAATCTCAGTGAAGCACATACAAAACATTGCCTCTTTGTAACAGGCATAACTGAAAAGAACCATAGACTTTTTAAATGTTTCTGTAGGAAAAACAGTTCTGGAGATGCTTTTTAAAATCTAAAATGAATATTTTTTTTAGTTTTATTTGTCCCTAGTTTTCAGGCAAACAATAAAAGTAAAGTAATAATTTAAATGTTTTAAGCCCTGAGTTTCATCTCTTAATTTCCTCCATCGGAAGGACGGATTTTAATACAAATCTTAACTGGCAGACATGACTAATATGCTACACATCAGTAAGGAGGTATGATTTTCAGGACCACAAAGGTGAAAATGTTGTGGATCAACACATTCCCATGCCTACAAACAAGCAAATGCTCTCAGCAGAGAAAATCAATTTACTAAGTGCTTTGAGAATAACACTTTACTCTATAGCTGTAGTTATTCTGTAATATGATTTCTTACTTAAAATGTTGTACTTAGTTAAGCTTAGGTTGAGAAAATGCATAGATAGAATCTATGCATTTTCTAACTAACTAACCGTGCTAGTAACAAAAGAGCAGCGACTACAACTGAGCATCACGGCAGCAGCAACTCAACATATTTTCATGAACGTATTTCATAGTGTTGTAATTAGTGCACACTGAGGTTAAGCAGACGCACTGCTTTGGGGGGAAGTTGTCCCTTTGAATTTGCACTGAAAAAAAATTAGCCTAGCAATAAAGATAGCCTTGTTCTTTACTATTGATGTGACAAATCCACCTAAATCTATATGCAGGTGGAACAGAAGACTTTAGATTCAAGGAAAAACATTCAGAATGAACTATATTTGTTGTAATGAGGCCCTTAGGGCACTGCTTTTCAACCTTACAGTTGCCTGTGTGAAGTGTAAATGCATTGTATTTCCCCCTTTTTGCCCAACCCTTTTCATTTTCTGCAAAAGTGGGAGAATAAGTATACCAATTAAAAGTTTATCTAACTTCCTTGCATTTTGAGAGTGTAGTTGTGATGCTGTGGATATTATGCCACAATATTAGTGAGACAAATTTTGTGGAAGAGGTAATAATCTTTAATTAGAAGAACTGCAGAAAGCAAACAAGCTTTAGGACTTGACTGACATTCATTAATCAGATCTGACAAGTAGCAAAATCCAAACTAAATACGAGTTAGTTGTGATTGTTCTTAGTATAATAAAACATTTTAATCAGTTGAACTATGAGAGGGGGAACAGTTGCTAACATGAATGTACAGGGATGAATTGGCAAGAAAATGGCAAGCTTTAAAAACCATGTCACAACTGAGCCTACAATTTTTTCATCCGTTGTTGAGAATTTAGTTCCCAGCATCATTTATTGAAAATTATTTGTACATCTCCCATGAGGATCTGACCTGTGCAAGAGGTAGAATATATTCTTTGCTTTAAAAATATTCTCTTAGGATTCAATGTGTTTTGTCCTCAGTCAGATATCCCTGTAGTTCATTGTAGTGAGTAACGGTCAATTAGCTTCACACACCTAACTCCCATGAGGGCATTTGTTATGTTTGATGTAGTACATCACATTTTTTAAAGTAGAGGAGCAAGATGCATGGAAATTAATAGTTCTTTGGGGCATTGACATCAATTATATTAAATGTGTTGCTATCCATGAATTTTGTATTTGTTGTGCTGGCAAGATTTTGTTTTGATGACCATTTGTTAGTATAAGGGCAATCTGTTAAAGGTTATGAATTCAATACTGGAATCACAGAATCACAGAATCACAGAATGACCCGGGTTGGAAGGGACCTCAAGGATCATGTAGTTCCAACCCCCCTGCCTAGCAGGGCCACCAAACATACACCTTTACTAGATCAGGTTGCCCAGAGCCCTGTCCAACCTGGTCTTGAACACCTCCAAGGACGGGGCATCCACAACCTCCCTGGGCAGCCTATTCCAGGACCCAACCACTCTCCTAGTAAAGAACTTCCCCCTAACATCCAACCTAAATCTTCCCTCTTTTAACTTAAAACCATTTCCCCTAGTCCTGCTATTATCAGCCCTTTCGAAGAGTTTACACCCCTCCTGGGAGTAAGTTCCCTTCAGGTATTGAAAGGCTGCAATGAGGTCACCCCGCAACCTTCTCTTCTCCAGGCTGAACAAACCCAACTCCCTCAGCCTGTCCTCATAGGGGAGGTGCTCCAGCCCCCTGATCATCTTCGTGGCCCTCCTCTGGACCCTTTCCAAAATCTCCATGTCTTTTTTGTGCTGAGGGCTCCACACCTGGACACAGTACTCCAGATGGAGCCTCACAAGAGCAGAGTAGAGAGGGACAATCACCTCCCTATCCCTGCTGACCACCCCTCTCCTGATGGAGCCCAGGATCCCATTTGCTTTCCGGGCTGCCAGAGCGCAGTGCTGGCTCATGTTAAGTTTCTCATCTATCAGGACCCCTAGATCTTTCTCTGCCGAGCTGCTCTCAAGGACAACTCCTCCCAGCCTGTACAGGTGCCTGGGGTTCTTCCGGCCCAGGTGCAAAACCTTGCACTTTGCCGTGTTGAACCTCATTAGGTTCACCCGAGCCCAGCTTTCCAGCCTGTCAAGGTCCCTCTGAATGGCATCCGTTCCCTCCGCCATATTGACTGCACCACTCAGCTTGGTGTCATCAGCAAACTTGCTGAGGGTGCACTCCATTCCCTCATCGATGTCATTAATAAAGATGTTAAAGAGCACCGGTCCCAAGACAGACCCTTGAGGGACACCAATCGTTACCGGCCTCCACCTGGACATAGAGCCATTGACCACCACCCTCTGTCTGCGGCCTTTCAACCAATTGCTTATCCATCTAGTTGTCCACCCATCAAATCCACTTCCCTCCAATTTGGAGATGAGGATGTGATGGGGGACCATGTCAAAGGCCTTGCTCAGGTCCAGGTAAATGACATTGGTCACCTTCCCTTCGTCCACCAACGCCGTCACTCCATCATAGAAGGCCACAAGATTAGTTAAGCATGACCTTCCCCTGGTGAAGCCATGCTGGCTGTCTAGGATCACGTGCTCGTTCTTTATGTGATCAAGCATGTTGTCCAGGAGGATCTGTTCCATAATCTTCCCAGGCACGGAGGTGAGACTCACCGGCCTGTAGTTACCCGGGTCCTCCCTGCTCCCCTTCTTGTAAATGGGAGTGACGTGACCCTTCCTCCAGTCATCCGGGACCTCACCTGACAGCCACGACTTCTCAAATATGATGGAGAGTGGCTCAGCAACCACCTCAGCCAGCTCCTTCAGGACCCTGGGATGCACGCCATCTGGCCCCATAGACTTATACTCATTCAGTCTAAGGAGGCACTCTCGGACTTGCTCTACCCTTACAGTGGGGAGGGATTTACCTCCTTGGTCCCCACATAGAGGTATGGGGGTGCAAGACTTAGGGACGTGATAAAGACTAGAATCCTGGCCACCAGTGAAGACCGAGGTGAAGAACTCATTCAGCACCTCAGCTTTCTCTTCATCTGTTGAAGCCATTTCTCCTTTTAAATTTACCAAAGTAGGTACGTCCGTTTTGGCCTGTCTCTTCTGGCCAATGTACCTGTAGAAGTTTTTCTTATTGTTTTTCACATCCCTTGCCAAGTTCAGTTCTGCCTGCGCCTTGGCTTCCCTGATCCTACATCTGCAAGTCCGGACGGCATCCCTGTACTCTTCCCAGGTGACACAGCCTTGTTTCCAGAGCACTGGAAGCACTGTTTGAAAAGAGAGGTGGAAAAGGGTATCCGGTAGAATTCTTCACAGATGTTTTTTAGTAGATGCTGTAATTATTTAACGTTTATATATGTCTATATCAATATCAAAACATATGGAATATACAAAAACATACTGTCTGAGAAAGTTTTCTTTTTGCATCACTAGGTTCATAGATGGGACTGTGTTGTCTAATTCAAAAGCATAGCCTGTTTCTTGCAGGGCACTTTTAAAAGACTTTTTCCTAGAGTGTTATGCATGGTGGCTGGTTTTGTGAAGAGTGTGTTGATCTGTGGTTTCCTATACAGGGTAATTGGTACTGCATTTTTTTTTTCTTTGTCAGCCACCTTATCTAGAAAGATTATGTTCATTCTAGTACAAGAAATGCAGTAAATACTGAATTTGCTGTGAAATCAGTGGAGAAGCTCAGGTGGTAAAGATGTATGTATTTTAGATACAGACTAGGTTTGTTGGCACAGTTGTCTCAAACAACTTCCTCCTAGTAGTTGATTAACAAATTGGCATACTGTTAAGGATGAGGCATTTTAAAATATTTTCAGATTTTGTTTGCCCTTTCCTAATGATTTGCATAGGGAATACAAGTAACAATCACTTCCATCTAAAAAACCATTGATGTAAGTGTATCATCATTTTATTAAAGAAGAGAAACAAGAATATACTTTTTCAGTTCATTCTTTACTATTAGCAGAAACTTTGACTTCCACTGTAAAACCAGGAGACAATTCAGAGATAAATCCTTTGAGATGTGGATATTCATAAGCTACTTTTTAAGATATTCACATACTGAATTACACTGCCCTTGTTTGGCTGTTCAGCATTTTAGATCTGCATAGACATATATAGGTGGTTGAGTTACTGTCTCTGGATGTGTTTAAAAACCTGTTGGATGTGGTGCTCGGGGACATGATTTAGCGAAGGCTGGTTAGAGTTATGGTAGTATGGTTAGGTTGTGGTTGGACTCGATGATCTTTAAGGTCTTTTCCAATCTGACTGGTTCTATAATTCTATTCTATGACATCTTCTCCTCCTAACTCTGAAGAGAAAAGGAAATTACCGGGATATGGTTGTGTTCTTTTCCATGCCACATTTATGTATGAACTGTATTACCTGCAATTCAGCTGCACATTCATGTTTCAATATAGTTATTAGTAAGTAGATTTCTGCATACATATGTTTTTATATATACATCAATATGCTACAGCCTAAATATGAAATATGCTAGATGATATACGTAATGCTAAAAGTAATGCCTGTTTATTTCCATGGAAATTACAACAAACAAACACCAAGAGCACAAAGACACTATTTCATAAATTCTCAGCTACAAGACACTATTTTTCAACTTAGTCATTACAATTAGATGTTCACTTACATCAGTGATGGACAAGAGCCTGCATGCTGTGCTGATAACAATCTGTGCCAGCTGAGGTGACCCAATGCAGCAACTGCTGCAACACAGCACTCACCCCTCATTGTGTTCACATCCACTGTGTGGTCTCCACCAATGTTCAGCAAGTGTACTCGAATGTCAGTGTGTGCCATTTCTTCTGCATGGAGGAATTCAATCCTATACCTTTACTTCATATGCATTTCCATGTCAGATGCCTGACTAAATTTTGTCATGGAAGGATTTACTGAAGTCACTTCACTATAGACAGTGAGGACTCTGAAGCTGACATGCTTTTGTGGAGAAAGCTCAAATGAAAGCCAGAACTGCTTCACTTGAGTGCCTAACCAAGGGCCTATGTGCTGACTGCATCTATGCATTCAGATGGCCAGTCTTACAGACCACTTGTGCCAGAAATCCTGAAAAAGAACGTCAGCCAGTAAATATTGTTCTGCCTGACTAATATGATGTTAATGTGAAAAGCTACACAAGAGAAAGCATTCTTTTGGTTCTCAGGTGAAGGAGTTCAGCTTGCAGTGCTGCTGTGGGTTTTTCACAGTTCTCTGCTCCTAAAATCCAGCTGCACCCCTTCAGATCTCTCTGAATTACTCATTACTCTTCTCATTTGCCTTCATTCGTACTTTTCAGGCAGTGGCCATGCCAGAAATTTTAAGAGCTAGTTTAAAAAACAATGTCCAATAGTTCACTCACTCTCAGATGCTCACTGGGAAACACTTCTTTATTTCCCTTGCTTCTCCTCCTCCCACACATGGATTCTATCATTCCTCACTTCCCATCAGCTTGTTGAGTCCCTCAGGGAAAACTCTTGGAAATCTCAGTATTTCAGCAAACGAGTCAAATCTGTCTTGTCATCACTCATCTAAATATCGTTCTATGCTGTTAAAATTAAGTTCCACAGAAAGCCTTCTCCTCCACCTCATAGGCTTCAGAAGATGGCTTTGTGCTCTCTGCCCACGGTCCTCAGGGTAGACCAGCTTTGAAAGTAAATAATATGAATGTGTTTGGTGAATAGGGTGATAAACAGGTTTATAATCTAAATTACAGTCTCCTCTAGTCTGATCAATATCCTTACCATTACCTTTTTCAGAGTGTATTATTTGTTGCAGCTGTAGTTGAAAACAGTCTTTTGGTTAAGTTTCTGAGGTGGTATTAGACGGTTTTCCTGAGAAGTCAAGTTATGGGAATATAATGATGCACAAATGAGAGGCACAAACCATTGTTAGCTGTTGACTGTTGATTTTTGAATAACAGAGATCCACTCGAAAGTTGAAGCTTTTTTTAAGCAGTAAAAATGGAATTCAAAACGTAAGAACTACTACTTTACAGCTCTCCTTATTCTCTCCAACATGGAAAGCTATGCCTTCCCAGCGTATGAAACAGCTCTTCAGAGATTAGATGGCTTCTGTTCCACCCCACAAAGAAAACGTTCTCTTTATCACTCCCTGTTCAATATGCAAAACATTCTACTTTTGAGGGATTATAATCATCAACATGATGTTATAAAAAATGAATAAGGTATTTTAAATATGGAAGAATGTTAGAGGTATTATTTTCAGGAGGCAAATGATCATCTTGTTTTTCTTACTTCTCTTTCTGCCACACTACTCCCCTTCACACACAAATATGCAGACCATTCTGTCTTCCCATAATTACTTCCATGAAGTATGAAATCAACTGGAGTGCAGTGCTGAGTTCTCTCTTATTCATGGGACTGCAATAAAAAGGGGAGTGTTCAGCCACCACTGAATACTGAAGACCTTCATCTCACACTTGAGTGGAATGAAATAGTTTAGCTCCAGACCTTCAGAGAAGGACTGGACTGTAAAGGATGTATAAACTGCTCCCAGGTAAAGAATGCTGCCTTGGGAAAAGGAAAGTAAGTCCAGGCAGGCCATGGTGGAGCAAGTTGGATCCACACATCCAAACATGTAATTGCCCCAGCATTTGTATTGCTTTCCTATGTACAGCATAGACTAGCAAATTCCAGTCATGCTGACTGTATATATAGGCTCCTGGAAATGAGGAAAAAAACATATGTTAGTTCTCTTGTAACCAAAGGATCAGAACTATGAGCATTGTGGGAGTAATTTCTTAGGCAAGAAATGCAAATAGAAAATCAATTAAGACGGCTACGAGGTATGGAGGATCTGCTGACACTGAGAAACTTGAGAAGTAATTTTTAAGAAGTCATATCTATTGGTGGCTACTGAGGAAATGGATGTGAACAGCTAGTGTGCAATAATGTACAGCTGGAAAGAGATGGAGAAGATAGACAAGAGTAAATATTATCATACGGAGCTCTTCTCAAAGCCTTGGGAGAACAAGGGAGCAGATGAAAAAGGAAATTAAAGGAGACAAACTCATGTTGTAGCACAGAGACTGCAAATAAACAAGCATTCTAAAAAATCATTCAGAAGCAAAAGCTGGGAAATGCAATTAAGGTGAACACGATGTGAGACAGAAAGCTGCCATGTCTACTTTCTTACTGTAACAACATTAGTCATGCAATCCCTTCATTAATTAGTCTGCGTCTTTAAGATAAATTAAGGTTTTGCTCTTACAACTTTATTGAAGAGCAGAAGTGTTGGTCTGATGGAAAAGGAGGTCAAGATAAATAAAGGAGAGGGAGATGTTATTAAGATTGTAAAGGAGAGGGAGGTAAGCAAATGAAGGGACAGAAAGAAGGGAAGAGTAGGAGAGAACAGAAGAGACAGAGAATAACTAACACATCACTCCAAAAAGAAACCCCTGACCTATGCAAATATCCCAGTCCACTTAATGAAATAAATGCATTAAAAAAATAAAAATAAAAATTGCCAGAACTTTGAGAGTTCTGGCAAAAGATTTAAATGGGATTTCAGTACATTCCCATTTTTGGGCTGAGATTGCTCTGTTGGAGCTTTGTTGGAGCCTTGTGGTTGTTTACAGCCACTTGAGGATTAAAGGCTGAATATGTATTAGAGATTTCCGAATAAAAGGCTGGAACCTAGGTCCAATAAAAGTATTTTTGCATTTCATTCCATTTGTTTTATGGAAAGTAAAATTCCTAAATACTTCTGTTTCGAGCCCGATTTCTTGCTCACAGAAAAGCCAGTTACAGTGGAGGTTCTAGAAGTCTGCTAATTTGTCACAGTTAATAATTCTTATCATAGCTTTAGGAAAAACCAGTTGTGCCAGTGCCGTAGTGCAGCAATCACAACCTAAGTTAATGTATTTCACTTGAAGTTAACAAGATATATTCTAAATACATACTCCCAATCAAGTGCCCAGTTTGAAGAATTTAACTGGAATATATTTCAGTTGTTCTCTCATGCTTGAAATTAATTAGCCAGGTGTTAAGAATAACTTATTTTTCTGAAAGTGTAAAGCTGAGGCAATCACATGAATCATATGTCACACAGTCTTATTTTTGTGTGTAACTTGCCACTTTTTAGCTTACTGAAGTACTAAACTGTGTAAAAATGTAAATATATTTATAATTTTGTATGTTTTGCATACTTCTTGCATTTATCATTGTTTGACTACTTGACTTTGACTACTAAAAAAAACTACTTTCAATTAATGTGAGATTTGCTGCCTTCAATATTTTTTATTATCATTCACTCTTATTCATCTTTTTTTTTTTTTTTTTAAGAGTGGAAATACTCCATTTTGTTCAAAACTTTGGCAAATCTTATTTGTTACAGAACATTTTCATAAATATTGAAGCTGACAGTGTTATCCTTCTTTCAAAGAAGAGTATCTTCTTGCAGGAGGCTACTTATTCTGTGTAGGTGACACAGTTGTAAAACACATCCACCATGCATACTCTGCCTGATACTCTGCTTTGATATTGTTGCTTGCTAAACTTCGCTGATAAAAGTATTAAGAGTGGGCAAGTCCTGAAGCAGTTATAAAACAATCTGGAAAGCTCTGTATTTGTCTTGTAAGCTTCCCATTTCCATCGATGGCAATTTACATAATACAAACATAAGCTAAAATGAGCTCCTTGTGCTTCTGGGGGAATAATAACACACAGAAATGCTCTCCTATTTCCCTCTCCCACACTCTGACATTTTTGCATGAATGTCAGTTTTCAGTTATAAAAGCACGAAGTAAACGCAGCAGTGAAAAAATGAGCTTGATATAATCATATGTAAACATAGTCTGTCCTCTTCACTTTTCCAGCAATGTGCCACTGTTATTTCTCATATGAGATGCCCCATGGTAAAGAAACACAAGCAAATCATCACAGCCGTGTATTTATAGAGTGTATGAAACCATCCTGAATGGAAATACTGTTTCTAAGGATATGAATGTGTGAAATCAATCTGATGTTTATCTACATACAGTTATTATTTTTATTTTACAGTGAGAGAAAGTTTTGCATGTGACAGGCAAGCACAGAAAATGATAACTGCCTTACCGTAACTGTAGCAGTGCTGTTGGGAAAGAGAAAGAAATGCAGAAGTTTGAAGGCTGCCAGTTCTGGTGAATGCAAATGGACGAAGATCAGAAATGAAGTTTCATTGTACGCCCAAATTTCTATCTCTAAAAAAGTGTCCTCAAAAGAAGATCTAAAAATGCTACCAGGATCTCATTAAGAAATAACCATGCATCCCTTCAAACTAGAGAGCTTAGCATGGACAAGGTGACAGAGCAGCTTTTCTGAACAACACAAGCTCATTGGAAGACTCACTGATGTCCAAAATTGCATTGAAAAGTTTTATCAGTTATAAAAAAGTTCACTATTATGCATATTACATTAGTCTTCATCTAGAAAACACAAAACCAATATGACTTTAACTATCCTTGCCTTACATTTTCATATCAAATACATGATTTTAAAAGTTTCACCTTTCATTTCCAGCACATAAGATTGTTTTTCAAAAAAGGTCATGCTAGATTTTCTCATTTAAGCCATGCTCCCAAGATTCTGAAAGCACCAATTAGTGCTGGGAATTTCCTGCTGACCTAAAATTAAATTAAGAATTACAGTAATAAGGGTATGCAATAAATTGTGAATTTCTGTGAATTTCTAAACCCAATTACTAGTTGGGAAAAGATAGACTCATTTAGATCTGTTAGTGAAAATGGGTATTTGGACTGTAAAGAATCAGTTTTCTTTAGGCTAAAATGGGGAAGGAATGTGCTTTTTTAGTGCAATAAAGCCAAAGATAATACAGTGAATGTATAATTACATTTGCTTTGAGTTCTTTTGTATGGTGCATTTTAACTGTGTAGTCATTCAGAAGGGAAGGTACTGAACAATATACTGAAAAGAGGCAGAGGAAACCCATTAATTCCATTCCATTTGTTTGTGTTGCTACCCAAGTCCTTGTACTATTTTCTCCAGTAAAATATTTTTCTGGATATATATTCAATTTGTACAGCACTTTATGCAAACAAATCAAAACAAAAGTGGTAAGTCTTTCACATTGGCATAAATGTGGGCTTATGGTAAGTTTGTTAGTACAACTTAGGTAATATGGTAAGAACAGGAATTTCCCTTTTGATCATCAGAAGAAAGAAAACAGAACATATACTTACATTTTTGTGTAATTACAAGTAATTAGATTTCATAGGTTATTCAGAAATAAACATTTAGAACACAGGAAAGCAGGTTTCAAAATTACAATAAACAGACACAGTTCTCTTCCAAATCTAAAGTTCATACAATACTCCTTCTATGCATTGCTTCATACAAATGAGGTAAGGAAAAGAACAATAATGCTCTGGCATTACCACAGATTTAAAAAATATGCTAGAATATTTTTCTCAATAATTCAGTTCCAATGAATTACTAAAAGTTCACATGCAAATAAATTTTAACATTTATTTGCTTAAAAAAATTGAATAATTCTTTACCGCTTCAAGGAGGGACTGGAGCATTAAGGTAGATGGGTTACCATTGCTTTTATTGGCCTTTGTGCATCAAAAATTGTTTTTGTTTTTGTTTTTTTTCCAAGCTGTTTTTTCTCTTCACTAACTTCCAAGTATCTCTATGTGCTTTCCACCATTATCTATAGTAGTGATGCTGTACTTGGCCTCCAGAAGGAAGCAGCAGATTTTGCAGATACTAAAGACAAACACCCGTGATCTCATAGTGTATGTGAACATAGCTTAGCTGTGCAACTAGTCACCATGCAAACCCATGAAAGCCTCACATAGTTTATTATCATGAAGTCATGAAACAGCCATCAGACAACTGGAGCAGTCTGCACATAGTTAAAGTGGGCTGAACTGAAGTGTCTGAAAGTTTTTCTTGTGCTCATGGAACTCCTGGGCACATTCAGGTTTTGCTTCTCTAAAATACTCTCAAGAAGGAAGCAAATTTTCTATAGTCAAGCAGGTGAATATGTATTTTTAGCCTATTTGTAATACTCCTGCCTGCTGTTCACTAACCTTGGCTACAAAATGTTCTTGCTGTAGGAGTTTATTGAAATAAATCTTTTCTGCATATCCGTGTACCAGACAATTTCAGAAAAGTATTTTAACTTATTTTAATCAAATAGTTAATAATAACAGCTTGTGAAAATTCCACTGAGCTTTGGCTTCGGCATATGTGTTCAGCTTCAGAAGTCTTTCTTTTTAAATCACTTATATCTTTAAAATAAGTGTGGATCTTGTCATAAGAGTTCATGTGTAGTTTTCCAAACAGAGAGTTTAACAAGTGGACTACAAATAAAAAAAAGTCTGACATTAAGGCATGTTTAGACCAAAACACAATACAGAATTGTCAGACAAATATGCAGGGTAATTTAAGATTCAGCATTAATACTATGTACAACAATGATTTGGAAAAGAAGAAAAGGAATCTTGTGCCAACAGTTTATGCAGTCATGCAGAATCAAAGCCTCTCCACGCAAATAGTTCTGGAACAAACATAATGGGACGAGACTTTAAAGGTATATATGCTATATCAAAATGCTGGCAAAAAGACTTGGCTATGGTAGCACAATCTGCATAGGTTCTTCTCTGTAGCCTCCCAGCTTTCAAAGCTAAAAGCTCCCTGTGAAAATGAGGGGAGCTTTTCCAATCCCTGGTGCAGGCAGGGTTTATGCGCAGCGCACTGCTGAGACAGAGCAGGCATTGGGCCTCTGCCAGGGTACTGGGCTCACCCGTCCCTGACCAAGGCCAGGGCTGCAGTACAACACAAGGGCAACATCTGCTCCTAATTTCAACCCTCAGTGAATATGATGAAGGCAAATGATGAACACTGGGAAAAGAACAATGGAAAATTACAGTATAAATGTGAGTTCAAACACCTGAAAATGTACTTCAGCGAGAAAGTGGGAGTTCCTTACACTGGAAAGATGGAAAGTTCCTTACTCTGGAAACACTGGGACATGGCCATCCATTAGCAGTACAGCACTGCTTTCCCTCATCCTCACTATCTGCTCTAAATAAGTGAAAGTCATTCTAATAATCTCAGTGACCCAGAATGCAGCACTACAGACCAAAGGGGGGGTGGATTAGTCTCACTACTTAATTTCACCAGATAGCAAGGATGTTCTTTTTCAATGTGACAAATATTGATGAGAGTGTTGGACAAATGCATTCAAGATGGTCTTTCCACAGCTCATATTCTCAGCACATGAGTTTCAAGCAAAATCCTTACAGTTAGGTCATTTTTTGTCCCTTCCCTCTTTAGGGCTGTGCTCTGCAGTGCGGCAACTCTTGGACACAGCCTCTGATGTACCCAGGAAACCCTGGAGCAGAAATGGAGTTCTCTGGGACCAGGCCTGTGGAGGCCCCTGTGAGGCAGGAGTGGGCCCAGACTGCATTTAAACCCCACACAAGCAGCTTTTCCACAGCCTGCACCCCATGCTGAGCACACCTCCAGCCACAGCAGAAGGGAACAGGTCCCACCAAGGGCACGGAGGCAGGCATGGCAGGATGTGTGCCCCCATGCCTGGAGAGTGTGCTGCCACATGAGGCTGACAGACACACATGCCATGCTGTGGGGACAGGAAGGTGCAGTGTGGCCCCTGGCAGCCTGGCAGCAAGTCACTGTGCTGAGATGCTGCCACCGCCTGATTAAAATGGTTGGGAAGGAGCCATGCAGAGGTTAGGCCCTACAGTCTTCCCAAGGCCTGCTCAAAGATGTGCATGCACTGTTCTTGTCCATTACACCAGCAAGAGCCTGGTATCTGAACAGCCGCTCTGCTGCTCCCTTCTCAACAGATCCTAAAAAATACCAGGGCTGTCAGTCTGCATGGGAACACTGTGAGGAAAGGAATGGGTGTGTTGGGAAGGGCAGTGAAGCAGAAGGAGCCAGGAAAGGCCTGTGCTGGGATTTCGTGGGAGATCAGCTCCCGTCTGTGCTGGGCTTTGGATTTCATTGCCAGAGATATATTTTAAACACAGTACTTGTCTGTGACCTTTCCTTTCCATAAAACAATTCATTATTTTGGCCCATTTTCATCAAAAACTGCTTTTGTGTAAAGCAGTCCTTCACACAGGCAGGTCATAAACATCAGGGAGAGTTTGTATAGCAATCCTGAGGCCAGCATGTGCCCATGCCAGGAACTGTTCTGTGGCATTCTGTGTGCCCAGAAACTCACCCACTGAATGCATTCCCTGTGGATGATCTACCTGCTGTACTCCATGGCACCCAGAACACCAGCAGGGCTGCTGTCAGGGCACACAACTTTGCTGAATTGCTCATTGTGGCAGACGTGTGTGAGTACCAGGACATCTGCTCCGTTGTGGAACAAGTTACTCCAAATATGAAAGCATCCATGATGTCACGGAAGCTATTAAAAATAAAAGACATGTCAGGCACATAACTTTCAAACAGCCTCATATTTGACTTATGAGTTTATCTGTATAACCAAAGTGCCATTACACTTTACCATCGGGGCTTTTTCTTTTTTCTTTTTTTGTTTTTTTAAATAATTGTACAGGCAGTGTAAATCCTAAATGTTTCACAGTCTCAAGCAACTCAGTGTAATTTAGCTGGGGAGCAGGGCTGCTATTATCAAAATCTCTCTCAATCTTGTTTTCAGAGTGAAAGGATAATCTTGTTAATTCACAATCGAGGATTTAGCTGCTCTGAACTCTGCATCCCAGTCTGCCACAGACCATTTGTGACAGGAAACCAGTAAATCCCTCTTGCTCTGGGCTGTAGGCAGTCCGGGACAGGAGCCTCCCTCATTCTGTACTAGTAGTGCAGCAGTACTACCTGCACCACTGCAATACAAGTAATAGATACTGGAGTGTAAGAGGAAGCTGTCAGAGTTGTTGAACTCTTCTTGGTCTCATGCCAGTGCCTGATGAGACACTGCGGGAAACGTGATGGACAGAAGCAGCAGAGTCACCCAGTGCAGGGTTCAGTGGTGGCAGCAAGCCAAGGCCAACACTTGGGTCACTGGGGTGGCTGGGCTATCCCATGGTGCTGCAGTAGTGTAGGACTGTCCTCAGGGTACAGAAACAGGAGGAATCTGAGTCTTCCAGAGCTGCTGACATCAAAGCAGCCACAATGCTCCCCTCCTCCCTCCTGTAGACCAGAAGCAAACCACAAACTGCATACACCTAGCCGAAAAATGAGACGAGATAACCAGACAAAAAGGCAGCTCAGCTTGATAAACCGGATAAGTTTCCCCACTTGCAGGCTCGTGACATCTAAACATCATGGTAATATCTAACTGGCAAAGCTGCAGAACGGCTCATCCACTCTCTCCCCGGCCACTCAGAACCCACCTGGCACAGCCCACGTGTGGGCGCTGGCAGCCATCCGCCACCCAAAGCCTTTAATGATGCACTTCATTGCTCAGAGGTGGCTGAGAGCACAACATGGCTGTGTTTGGCTATTTTCTTCCCTGCACACCAGCCTCAGGCCTATGAAAAAGAAATATTCAGCCAGTTCAACCTGCCAATAAGAACAGGTGGCTGCACAGCTTCCTCTAAAAGGTACAAAAAGCCATGCACTCAGGGAGGTGAAAAGGAAATAAACAAAATCCTGCAGGGACACACTCAAGGGCAAGAGCAGCTCTCAGGTGAATGGCTCTGTCATCACGCAATGCAGCTCCAGGGCCTCATTGCTGAGGCTACAAATAAAGGCAAATACAAACAAGGGAACCATGTTTCACTGGGTCATGGACTGCAGCACGGGCAGAGTGGTATCTCACTGGTTTGTGGTCAGTC
Source organism: Perdix hodgsoniae (assembly GCA_035772895.1). Lineage (NCBI taxonomy): Eukaryota > Metazoa > Chordata > Aves > Galliformes > Phasianidae > Perdix > Perdix hodgsoniae. Next base: position 20,685,393 of record JAPSGF010000003.1, read on the forward strand.
TTGACAGCACTCACTGGCTTGCTTCTGCAAAAGAAACCTACACACAAGTGCCAAAATAAGGAAACGGTTCTGCGAAGTGCTGAAGTTTGCATCACGTGTTGCAAAGAGGTTCTATCTTCTCCCATCCCCCAGCACACAAGCTTCTCCCTATCACTAAGTTCTTGTTCACTTTTTACAGTGCATGTTCTCCAGTCCCCCCTGCAACTGCTTTTCTTCAGCTTACCCTGCTGCTACTGAGCAAGAGTTCTGCTTTCAGACACAGAGATCCAGAGCTGAGTCAGCCCCATCACTGAACACTACACACACATTTCAGATGTCAGACAGACTAGATGAGCCATCCCTTTCTCCCACACAGGTAACTGCAAGCTTGTTTTTTCAAATATTGCACCTCCAGACAGCAGTTGTGTTCCTGCTTTGCAGGAGGCAACTGAAGATAAGCAAAGTATGTTGTTGTACAGACACAAGATCTTCCAGTTTCTCAGTTTCAGATCAGTTTTTTTTTTTTGTGTTTTTGTGTATGTGTGTGTGTGTGCGCACGCGCATGTGTGTGTGACCAACCTTGACTCCACTATATCTTCTTGTAGGCATTTTTATGTGTGCTATCCCTGGTTTACCCTGGGCACTGGATCCGAAGCTCTGCTAAATTTCTCAGTGAGGGAAATTTGGATGACAGCCATCTCTGTGAGGATGTGAAACAACACTATGTGCCCTCATTTACCCCTGTTTTCCTGTGGAGATCTTTCTAGTTTTTGGGGATGGATATCAGGCTGTAAAGCCACCCTGCTCAGAGTTGTCTTTGCACTTGTGCACATTTATGAAGAATCAGTATTCCCACGTCTAGAACCTTCTCCTGCTCTCACGGAGCTCCTCCTGAGCTGGAGCATGTGTCAGACAGACATCCCCTGCCTGGCAGAGTAGTCAGTGTGCAGCCACACAGTGACATGAGCGCCATCACATCTCCTTAGTGTGTGCATATGAATGTCAGCAAAACAATGAGAAACAAAATGAGAACAAGGGGATAGCACAAGATGTCTTAGCCCAATGCTGCTGTCTCTACACACATACATTATACAACCTTAATACTTAGTAATGTGTCTGGTCTTAGAGGAAGGTTCCAAGGAAAGCAGGCTGCACAGCACCAACTTCCTGACAGGGGTATGGCCCTCCTGCCCTACTGCAGGGTTAATAAATACCTCACTTGCCTGTAAAATAAGAAGGGCACTGCATGGAGGTTTTTATTTTCAGTTCTCATTTTCCCTTGGACCCCTTGCTTGATTTGTATCCCCTGTTGTCACGTTAGGCATTTTGCTGGGCAGGGGACAGTGTAACTCACAGTCTTGAGCTATCTCAGAGCATGGAAAAGACCTCAGAATTTAAATCAATTTTCCTTTGCCTGAAATCATGGAAGATAAAACACCTCAAATATTAACTACCTTTTATTTTAGATATGTACAATTACAAAACTGGTGCCGTGTCATAAAAATAATGTCAAGTATAGAAGGAAATAAAACAAGTGATGCAAGTATTTAAGATCCTACATTCTGAGATAAGTAGCTGATTTTGAAGACTGATGACAATCTAGTTCCTCTTTAAATTCTAATACACTTTTTTTTTTTTTAAGTATGTGTGATTTATCTATTATTCTGACTTACTTCCTTTGAAAAACAGGACAGGTATAATACTGTACACAGCGGATTTGCTTAAGAGTGAAACAACTTGCAGAACTGAATAAGCCTTATTTAGATCAAACAGATAGAAATATATTAATTAACAAAGAATTTTCTTTTAAAAGTGCACCAGTGCTCATCACAGAAAAATAAGTAATATTTCTGGATGTTAATATTTCCAGAAATATGATAAAGGAATTAGTTACAAAATCCCTGCAACCTTCTTTTCATTATGACACTGTATTTTTAACACGTTCCACATAAACGTGCCTGCCTACAGAAACAGAACATTTTGCTCTGGCTGCTGGTGTGCTCCTGTTGGAGCTTGTTGTGAGCTCTGAAACTCACTCAGGCAGAAAGGAGGTGCCTGACTGCTTTCTCTTGTTCACGACTCCAGAACATGCAGTGCAGTGCACAACAATGGCAGGAGGAGCACTGGTTTTGCCTAGCACCTGGATAACAAATCTCCACACTGTGAACCATTTCATCTTCATAAGGAAAGCGTAAATGATTGATATTTACAGCATATGGGAAGAAAAACACTGTTGAATATAAGAATGTTAACTACCTCGGAACTTGCTGCAGCAGCCAGAATAAGCTGAACACAGGCTGCAGGTCACTACAGAGCAGCCCAAGCACAGTCTGTTTACCGTTTCAGACACACTTGAGGCACTGGTGGGAATTTTTTTTCCCCAAGTTCACCCAGCAGACAGGGTCTGAGAGCCAGGAAGTGGCAGGGCTGTTGTTCTCAGCCCAAGAGGCTGCAGAAAAGCAGTTTCTGAGTCAGACAGGACACCCCCGAGGGCTCTGGCTGCAAACCAGCCTGCAGGACCTGCCAGCACACCTACCCAAGAAGTGATGTTTTAGGAAAGAACAAGCAGCTCACAAAGAGGAGATCTCAATTTCTCTGATAGCTTTCTGATATTTTAAGTTTGATTTGCAGCAAAAAAAAACATCTTGAGTGTTGTGAAATCTGGAAGCACTTGGAACACCAGCTCTCCACCCCCCGCCCAGGGCTCTGCAGCATGCTGCTGTACCTGCTGCCGTCACCATGGCAATGGGCACTGGCAAAAGCGGGATAAAGGCTTTATAGTAATTACCAATATAATTAGTATGTTCACCTCTTAGGAGATTAGCTCTCCTCAAAGCCCCCAGACGGTGAAACCATCCAGTTCAGACTCATCAGTAGAGCAGCTAAGATCCAGTGAGGCACTGGTTCAGACATCGTTGTGGGGATGGAAAGCACTGTTGGAGCAGTGGAGCAGTGGATTCCTGCGGCCTTCTTCCCTCATCAGTAACAAAAAGCTCTCCCTCTGCCATGAGTTGCTGCTCCATTTTCATTCCCAAGTTACTAAGAGCCAGAAGAAAGGGCACAAATGTGGAGCCTGGGGTTGGCTCCATCAAAATTTGCAGAGGGAACCAAGGAAGGGGGGTGGGAGAGAAGTCATTAGAACAACAGGTCTCAAGATACCAGAGAGGAAGAAACCTCGACATGTTTCACTGCCACTGCACAGCAGCCACACTGTTTTCCTTCTTTGTACCACTGTTTTCCTTCTTCGTACAAAATGCACAAGACAGTGGAACTCTCTCTTTGCCCACCAAGACCACCTGCTTGCAGGAATTGCATGGGAGCACACAGCAATCTGCACCAGTTCCTACAGACATCCCAAAGCCACCACAGGTCTCCTCACTTACAGAGAAGGGGATCTTATTTCCTGCTGTATGATTTTACATGTATCAGAAGCACAAGAGTCTGCTTGTCTTTTGGCTGTACAGAGCTCATCTTCAGTGTCCAGTGAAGTGCTGGTTGCGTCATTATTATTGCTTTCTACAGCACTTGTTGCTGTTTAGAGATACACAGCACAGAAGGTTCTGCCATGGTTAGAGAGCAGAGAGATGCACCTTCAAAAGAAACCAATGGGCTTTCTGAGGAAAGTTCAGGGAAAATGGTATGCAAAATTTTATAATAGAGTTCTTGGCTCTCCAGTAGGTCTTAATATGAATACATATCAAAGCATCAAGCCAAACTAAAGCTGTGTGCCTGGGGATGTCTTTGGTATACATGAGAGGTCCTACCCCATATCATCAGCTCCTGTCTGCCTGTCCCGGAGCATCTCCTTGCTCACATGGCCCATCATAGCACAGCAGATCAAACAAGGCTCCTCCACACCCCTCACATCAACCTCAACAGGCAGCAGGATTTGCAGCATGGGGTGATCTTTCACTATCACCTAAATACCAGTCTTTACTTCATGCCATGCATCATCGTTGTACTGCTTTCTCTAATGCACTGGAATTTTCAGGACCTCTTACACTGACAAACAGTGTTCTGGGGTGAAGTAGAACATTGCTTTTCTTGTTCTGCACAGGAACTTCTCTTTGAGACTCCGGATCCCAAAGGGCTTATTGTACTCATTACTGCTGTTATCTGTTGTAGAAATATTGTTGGGATGAAAGATTATATCATCCAGATGTATTTGTCATCGTCCATGTCTACTGCTGTTATGTGCTTTCAAATCAACATGAGGTTTAGGCCAAGTTCTGCTAAAAGGAAAACAAAGCAGTGGGTGGAATGCTTCTCTGCCTTCATGATGATGACATAGACCAAACTGGCTGGACAGCTTCCTTCTGACAGAGCCCTTGGGACATGTGCACACTGGAAACATTCACATTTTGTCATGGCTCACTGCAGGGAGTGAGTGAGTGGTTTTTCCACTGGAGTGGGCAAGGACAAGCATAGGAAGACCATTCCAACCAAGTGTTGAAGTGAATGGCATGCCATCAGATCCTGTGGCTGCTGGGGACTGTTCTGGTCCTGCACAAGGTTTGGGTAACTTTCAGAATGGCTCTGAGAAACCCTCCAGATTCCTGAGCATCCCGCATAGATCTCATTGCCCAGCAAAATACGTGGCCAAGGTTCCGAGCAACAGCTCTACTTCAAAGTCATCTGCCAAATTTCTTCACTATCTAGTTTTAAGCAATTAAATATATATTAAAAAATCCACCAATGTTTGCATTAACCAAGTAACCGTCTTAAGCAATAAGGGAGACAGAGCTGTGCTGTGTTTTGTAGGCCAGCAGAGCACATCAGACTGAGTTCCAAGGCAAGCACTCAAAGAATTAGGAGGTGCTATAATTAAGGTACATAAGGTTAGGAGGCGCATAATTACGTTCAACCATAATTACACCCACTGGTGCATGTGCTTTATGGTACAGTCTTCAATTACATGACCACCTCCTTTCTTCTTTTCCCTATGGGATCCCTGTGTGTAGGGCTGTCTCCATGGCACAGTGCTGCAGCGCTGCCCAAGCTGCCATTAAACACTGCTGAGACACTGCAGAGTCCTTGCTGCACTCTGTCCAGGACACTTAGCTTCCATCCCAGTCACTTAAGAAGTTCTCAACACAAATACATGCATGAAGCATGATAGAACAAAAGGCTTCCACTGCTGCTAACACTGAAAGAAGTATATAATAAATACCTTACTCAACACCGAAAAAGTGAGCTGTTTTTAGTTCAGATACACCTGGTAAATTTTCATGTGTGCAGTCAAGAGCAGAATGGAGCACTCTTCTTTTACAGACACTCATCACATGTCAGCACCATGAGGAAATATTTACATTGAGAGCAGCTAATCTTTCATAATTGCTGCTTGTTAACATCTCTCTGCTTTTGAGGCATGGTAGAATCATAGTTTCAGTGATACTTTTGAAATAACAACTGCAATAGCAATATAGAAATTTAGCTATTAATAATCATAGGCTATCTATCTGAAATGAGTATAAATAATTTACACAGCAGTTAAATCGGGGCACCAAAATGAAACCCCCAAAAACAGGCTAATCTAAGTTAGATTTTTAAAAGATATCATTAAAATAAGCATCAATGTATCACATAAAACTAGACTACTAATTATGGAGTTTGGTCTGTAATATAGAAGATTATATTTCTGGAATGAAAAATACGGAGATCTTGTTTTGGTTTACTTAGCAGTCTGAAATTGGAAGAAGTGAAATTCAAAGCATGCATGTCCATCAGACAAATACACTGTATGCAACAAGGCTGGATGGAGACTTACTGAGAGCATCCAACACAGAGACGACAGGTTTCATAACTAACTTGCTCTGACCAACTCAGCAAACCAACCTATAAAGCATCTCAGTGAGTGTGGCCTGCATCCAGTGTGCCACTCAGCATGGCATTCCTGCCCAGCACCATGAGTGCCACCAATATAATCTCAGCAGGAATACTGGCAAGCAGGAAAGGAACAGCTTCTGCCTTCACGCTGGATCACACTGGATGGCCCAGATCTGTTATGGCTCAGTGCCCCTGGAATAACTGGAGAAGTTTATCTGATGTATTGCATTACACCAGGATAAATAAGATTAAAGATCTTATATATATGGAAACAAAACAGGCCTTTCAATATAGTCCCTTCCTCCACCTTCCCATAGCAGTATGGTATTTTTAACTTCTATCTCTTATATATCCTGCTTTTAAACACCCATCACCTTAACTTCTCATACAAATACCTCATTTACTTCAGTTCGTACCCTTGGAGATACCATTTCATGTTTCCCCTTTTAAAAGTTTAACATCATATCAGATTTTACTGCCAGCAAAGGACTAACTCTGCAGTTCCAGAGTGCAGTCACCTTCCTGTTTACTCCTCTAATTACCATGCACTCAGTGTCATTCTACTTTTAGTTTCAACACGCCTTGCAATGAAGTGCACATTGTTGTCATTTGGTAAGCTGCCTTCCTGCCCTCGGCACTAAATACAATGCTCCTTTCTTAGTCTGTCATCTGTATCTGCATCTGTCAGCCTGACATCCTTGTATTCATATCTACAAGCATTACAGGCAGAGGAGAAGCCACACTGATACCTACCGCTTTTTTTGCAGCAGCCTTGTCAATAGTTGCTCTCACCAATAATTGTCAGCTCTGGCTTTGTTGTGTTATGTTGTGGGTTTGCTTCTGGGAGACAGCAGTAACTTCACCCAGTCTGAGAGCATACAATTGCATGGAGTAATTGCCTCGATAGTTTCCACAGCTGAGAAAGGTTATCTATATGCCTTTCAGGCTTGTGTTTTACAGTACTTTCCACAGTGAGAGATTTCAGGTGTAATTCAGAAACCGGAGGTAGTGTGAATACATGTCAATTAAATAATAAAAAGGACAACATCAATTTGGTTCTTATCTAAAACAGTGTTTTCTCCTTTTAAAGTTGGCCACTAAGCTACCTTAGAAGATATTTAAATATTTCATGACCCTCACAGTCCATCTTGTGCATGTAAGCTGACTGGGCAGCTTGTGTAACACAGCTGAGCTGTATCAGCAAACCTCACCCAAGATTCACTCCATATAATAGTTATCTGAAAACATGCGTAATACACACAAATTTAAATCTGTTTTATAAAAACTTTGCTTTTTAAAGAAAGGAATACTTATGTAAGCACTTCAGTGATTTAAAAAAAAAAAAATAGTAAGTTTCTCCATTTTCTACTAAGAATACTTCAGGAATTTTTCAACAGGATCCATCATTGACCAAAATATAAACAATAAGAAAAACATCAAATGAAGGAGATGCTGTAAAAAAAAAAACAAACTAAAACCCTTTCTATTCAAATCCAGAACTTCAATTAAAAATGTCAACATTACAAATGCTAAAACACTTCAATCAGTACCAGCTCTTAATTATCATACCAGGAAACTCTTTCTCCATCTGTTTTCATAAATTATAATCTTACACTTAGAAATTACTTTCTACATGCAGCAAATTATAGGTTGGGCTTATAGACCTGCCTGCAATTTAGGCAGCCCAAACATCCTTTTATAATAACCAGTTTTTAATTGCTTTTAAATTTGCCATATTACAACTGTTTGACCTGAAAATCTGCATGCTGAACATATTCCACAGTTTGCTTTTGGGGAAGAAAACTTCACCTGAATTATTTTGGCTGTTTAAAATGTATGTAATACCGTAACCTAGTTTTGTACTTCAGTAATTGAAAACATTTGGTGTCCATGCTTTAGGGCACACATTTGATATTTAGCAGATAATTTTGTTTTGAAATATCTTTTGGTTATTCTCAAGAAAACAGACTTAGTTAGCTAGATTATATACTTATAAGAACATGCAATTCAGTAACATTTCTGACAATTCAGAACAATTTAGTAACAGTATACTTTAACATTCCTTAAATCCCTTGAAATGCTAAATCTCCCACAACCCCTACAGCAGCTTCAACTGCAAATGAAATGCTCCATCCCAGGCAAGGCCCCTCCAGGCCACAGCCACAGGGCATGAGCTGGGCATTCTGTAATAGCAGCTGGAAACTGACTTAGGCTACAGCAAGATGGAGCAGCAGGACTGCAGCAGAGCAGCGTGTCCCTCCTGCCCTCAGTGACCCACTTCCAGCAAGACAGAAGGCACTGGGAGGGAGCTCCCCAAGTCTGACACTGATGGAACAAACTCCGAGGGCACCGACTGAACAACTTTTCTAGATCTTAGACTGAATGCTACAGTAGGCTGTTGCACATAAATTGGTGTAGTAGAAAAAAGTATTTCATTATTTCCTTTATGTTTTTAATGAACTGTGCACACACAATTAAAAACTGAATGTACTTTTAGCTCTATATGTTCTAGTGCAACTCAATCACTGCATCCCTGTGAGATGTGTTTGGACCAGACACTTTCTTTCCGTGCCAGAGACTTTTTTTCTTCAGAAGTGATATTCTATTAGAGGCAACTGCATCAGCACCTGAACTCCATAAAGCTAATGGCATTAACTTATGTTCTGCTCAAAGAAAGAGCCCCAGCACTCCTCACCTATCAGATTCTTTGTCGTAAGAAAATTAAGTGCCAAAAGCAATGAATTGTAAGGCTCAGAAATCAAGGCTCTTTAATCAGCAAAGTATTTGCACAAATCATGCTCTAATTAGAGGTGGAATGGAGAGTGGGGGGGGGGGGGTGTTGAACTGGACAGAGGGTATGCAAAGTAAATAATTCTCTTCACAGAAATTTGTTTTGGGCCTTTTCAGTCACCAAAACTGTATTAGTCAACAAAAAATCTGACGTACTTTTTTGAAGCTCACCTTCTCCAGGTCTTGTTTTTTATATATTAAAAGGGATATTGTTATCCATTTTAGAAAATGCTTTAAAAATTAATAATAAGAGAAAGATACAAATCTTTAGATACACCAGGAAAACAAAACAGAACAAAACAAAACAGATCAAAACAAAACACCTGCCTCAAGTCAGTTTTACTTAAACAACAAATTTTGGGCTCTGCCTTTCAATGTGTAAAATTGTAGCCATAAAATGCTGTTAATAAATACAAGTTGCACATAGATGAGTTACACATTGTGCTCAAGGAAAAGTTATGGAGTTGGTTTTTTTTAATTCCCTATGTTTCTGCCAGCAGCATGAACAAAGTACTTACAAACTAGAACATTTCAAGGTGGAAGAACAAAGGTGAAGAGGCTTCAGAGAGGCATGCCTGCTAACAAAATACAAGGCATTCTCAGTACTGAGAAAAAGGCATTAGGAAAACTTTGTCATGCTCAGCTTATATTTGCATTTTAAGAAGATTCAGGTGACAATCTGATTGAAAATGAATGAAGAAATGTTACTTTAAGCTATTCTCTATTCTGAAGGCTATTTTGGATGTATTAACCATGTATCAAAAGAATCATACATTATTCAAAGCTGTGTTGTTGCTTACTCTGAGGTATTGGTTTGTAAGTCACATATTGAAAGTTTTCAGACAGGGGAGGTTTATATTAACAAAGTAAACAAATTTCCTGAGCCATAATTTCTCCTTTAAGGGTAACTAGCCTAAGACAGAGGAAAAACAGCTCGTATAAAACATGTAATGCCTCTAAGTCAACTATTTTTATACTAGCTAAATGAAGCTCAAGAGATAAAATCCCGAGTGAGACCTCAACAGTACAGAAATTAAATGAGGGATATATTTCCTTACATTCAACATATTGATTCTGAAAACTCTCGTTCTGCTACTGTCTACACTTCTGCTGTATTATAATGGTTTTGCACAAACTCAAAGCTGCCTTCTGTTTAATGAAGTCAGTAATATATTTAAGCCTTCGATGCAACTTTCCATTTTAATGAAATTAATGTAATACATAATTAAATAACAGGAATACTGTATCAGCGATCTTTGTTATTGTGAGGAAATAATCTAGATAGGCATCTCTTCTATTCTTTTTTTTTTTTTTTTTTTTTTTTTTTGCTGTCGATGCTTCCAGCAATGGTAATAAAGAAGTTTCAATACTGGTTTTTATATTTTAATTTATAAATATTTAAATAATAATAATTATTATTATATTATTTTTTAATATTTATTGATAACTAAATAATTTTTATTTCCATAGACATATCAGGGATTTCTCTGGCAAATCCTCCTACAGTGGCATAAGAATTCATATCCATGCAGCTTGTAAAAATAATGTACCAAGTACAGAGCATAGCTTATAGAGATCAAATACCTGTATCACACAAATAGAATTTCCATTCTCCAAGTCCAGGTAAGCGCTTAGGAGAGTCTTGAATTGTTTTTTTTTCCTGTTTTTGAGACAGTCAATTTCAGTCTCTGCTTTGGGTGTGAAGTGACTGTCAAAACAAAAAAAATTGGAACCACAAAGCTGCTCTTAAATTTCCAGGATTAGGATATCCTCCTGTCTTTGGACACCAGCTAAAAATGGCAGCCCTTCTACTGCAGAATTCATTTGTCTCTTGGATCTCTGCTAGTTATCTTCTAATGTGAAGATGCTGGCAAAGATAATAATGTGATACAGAGAAGGAAATTCTCACCATTCCAGAGAGGGCAATTGTTCTTATTCAAGAATGTACAGTGCTCAGGCCCTGGCCTTGGCTTTAGACAGGCTTTCACAGGACTTTCCACCTAATGACGATTTTTTTTGCCTTAAAACCTATGGATGAGTTACAACATATGTGCACCTATCAAGGAAAAAGCTCATGAGATACAGTTAAGTGACTAAACTGACTGAAATCTTTTATGGTGTGTAGACAAATCTTTCTCTGTAACGAATGTGTCATTTCCTGTGATCCTGGATCATCTCCTGGAATTCATCACCCAATCCTTAGTATTTTCTCAGCTGGTGATGAACAGTTTTTAGATTCTGTACTTAGCCTTCATACATTTCTATGGGAACAACCACCTCAGTAACATGTCATTCCTTCATCACAGAAAGCATTCTTTGTATACCACATTTAAATTTTACCTAAGTGAAATAATTGACCCTCAGGTATTCTCCTAAAAGAATTTACTCACTGCAGTCCAACCCAGACCACATTATCCCAGATAAACCTATTTAAGAAGCCTTTTTCCTTCTTTATCTTTGTAGCAGACATGTTCCTAGGTATAGCTCTACTCACAGCTTATCACACTGCATAGCAAATGGCATAACAAGAGCGATAAAATTAAATCAATTTGTGATTTAAGCAATTTGAATCAGAATTTGCAGACTTGTGTCATCCCTAGGGGATGAGAGAGATGAAAGCCAGACACCTCAGATTTCATCAATGTATTAATGAGTACTCTGTAACTGGGAGGGTGGGGGGGGGAAGAGAAAAAAAAAGAGTGATTTGGCTTTTCAGTGCCATCATGGATCAGAATTTCCTCCTCCAGGTTAAGGAGTACAGTTTGATGTTTCCAGTACAATAAACGTGCACACAGAAAACAACCTGAAGGAAAACAAAAACACAAGCCAGCAGTGTGCCCAGGGGGCCAAGGCCAGTGCCATTCTGATCTGCATCAGAAACGGTACATCCAGCAGACCTAGGGAAGTGATCACTCCTCTGTACTCAGCCCAGGTAAGAGCATACCTTGAGTACTGTGGTCAGGTATGGGTCCCTCACTGCAAGGATATGGAATTGCTCAGTGCATTCAGAGAAGAGCATTAAAGCTAGAGAAGGAGGTAGAGAACAAAATACATGAGAAGAAGCGGAATGGATTGGATTATTTAGCTTAGAGAAGAGGAGGCTCAGAAGAGATTTCACCCCTCTACAGGTACCTGGAAGGACATTAGATCAAGGACTGTGCTGGCCTCTTTTCTCAGGTGATAAGTGGTGGTACACAAAACAGTGGGCTCAAGTTGCACCATGGGAGGTTTCAGTTTTATAGCAGGAAGAAAAAAAGGGTGGTTAGGCATCTGAACAGTCTGCCTAGAAAAGTGGTGGAGTCACCACCTCTGCAGGTATTTAAGAGATGTGTGGACATGGCACTAAGAGATGTGGCTTAGCGGTGGACTTGATAAGGTTAAGTGATAATTTGACTTGACGATTTTCAGTGTTTTCCAACCTAAATGATTCTATGATAATGAAGACAGTGATTTACAGGTGAATGAGAAGAACTTCAGGTATGTTATTTGCCTATATACAGATTCACAATTACTCATTAAGTTCAGCCTTAAGAAACAGTGGAGGGATCTACAGCTGGGCCTATCCAGGGTTTACCATGTCTGATCAAAAACATGCAACAAACTTTTCTTGGTAAAGTAAGATTTATGGAACCAGAGAATTTTGAAGGGGAAAAGGAAGACAAAATTGATCTGATTTTTATTTCATCTGCCATTCCATTTTCACTGTCACTGTGAATGAAGCCTAATATCTTGTGTTTGGGGAAAACATATCCTCTAGAAGAGCATTATTTTTCTAGATGTGAAGACATTAAGAATAGACAATTGTACCCATCTTCTGACCAGTTTGTTTTTTCTATTATTTAGTCTCCTTCAGCACTAAAAATGATGTTATTTTCTCTTTCAAAGAGCAGCCTCAGCTTCTAGCTAACATTCTCCTACTGAATGAAGAACCTTTTAATATATGATATCAATACCGAGACTATGATTAAGTCTTCACAGAATCTTCTTTTTGCTAAGCTGAAAAGTAAAGCTTTTAAAAGTATCTCTTTCAAAGTTTTCTCCACCTCTCAGGTACGTTCTGTGACTCTTTTTCTACAAGCAGGTTCATCCAGTACTGTAGCAGATAGCTGAAAGTATATGCCTCAGAGGACTATTAATAGGCACTTTCTTCTATATTACTCTGATCTTCACCTTGTACTTTTCAGGGTCTTCCTAAAAAGGAGAATGGCACTATACACTCCATGGGTTTCTCTTTGCAAGACTGGAACTTCTTGTATCTTATTATGAAAATGCACAAAACTCATAGCCTCTAAAAAAACCTGGTAGGGTAGCAAGTTTCAGAGCTTAAATCTATTCTATATACTAAATAATCTGTGTTTATTTGGAATAAAAAGCTTAACTTTAAAATGTCATCAGCAAAACTGAATTCCAAAATATGTCCATTTTACTACTGCTATACACATTAATAAATTAACCTGCTGTTAAGCAACATACTTGAAGTCATCCATCATGAGACTGCCTGTTACTTATATAGTCTCTTATCAATAAAGATTGAACTGTCTGACAACTATAAACAGTTTCTACATACTTACAGAAGTCAGTACTTTCTAGAATACAATTCAACAAAGCTTTAACGCTCATTTCTATTCACTATTTTGCCCATGCTACATAAATTTTTAGGATGAATGTATTAAGTTTTCAATTAGTAGAATTCTGTGGTACTCCCTTTCTGGATTTCTTGCAAATTTTATCATCAGTATTTTTATATTGCTTTCAGATCTTCAAGCACTGAATGTTGATCATGGCTGAACCATGATGAACTGAGACAACTGTAGAACATTTTTGACACTGCTCAATGGTAATTCTGTTCCAACAACTACACTCTGAAAACAGATAAATAGTTCTTGAACCTTAAACTGTGCATCTTGACACTGTACTGCCTTACTCCAAATGAAAATATACAGCACTAAATCAAATAACCCTTACCTAATTCTCCCCTACAAGCACTTTGATCAGCGTTGTAGAGAGCGTGACTTGTTTTTGTAACACCACTTACAGTCTACTAATTGCACTCATGGTTTATCAGATTCAAAAACTACATAGATTCTGATTGTTTTGCTAAAGACAGATTTCAAGCCATGTGACCAATAATCACTTATTTGCTCTTTTTGAACACTGTAACTGATTAGCACTAGTACGATGCTATATGTGTGGTATTCTAAGATAAGCAGCACTGTGAAAAATCTGCCCCCATCAATTCTTGTCGTCTGAAGAGTGCAAGTTTCTCAATCCTACTCATTCAAAGATGTTTGTTCTTAGTAGATGATGCTTAATATATTCCTTACTTAATAACAGACTGGAAAATACCCAACTGTTCTTGTTTGATATGATTACATGATGTTGCTTCTTTCTAAATGTAGAAGACAAACAGTGATTAAAAATCATATTTTTGTGCCATTAGCAAAATTAGCATTTCCATCTATTAAAGGTCAATAATACAAACAGGATTTATTAGTTCTTAACATATGCTACATCTGACTGGCTGCACACCTTTACAGTCATTTTTTCTTGATGGTCTGTTTTCTTTAACATTTTAACACTTTAAAATTTCTCACTTTACAGCCGTTTCCTACTCCTGACCCAAATTCTGTTTTTTATTATTATTTTTTTTTTAATTTTTCATTACTGGTTTTGCTGGTGAGCAGATTGGTTCTTAGAACTGTTCTCTTTTTAAGTTGTGAATATTTTTGGCCAATTACATTTTAAAGATGTACTTTCATTCACAATTTTAATTCCATTTGATTTTTTCCACTAGCCCACTTAATAGTGATATATTTAGCCCTTTTAAACCATCAGGGGTATAACTCAAGCAAGTATTGGTTGAGTCTATCCTTTGTTAATCAATACTGAACAAAATCAGGTCATGTTGTTGGTTTCTAGGCAACCACTAACTCACAATTTAATTAATTAATTCATCTTTATCTATCCTAGCTAGGTCTCAGATACATAACATATTTTTATATCATGATTAATTATACAGTTCCTGCACAGGCCCCGCAACTGGAACTTCCTCTGTACAGCATCATACTTTTCCCTTTCTCCAGGGGAAACTGTCACATGAACAAAATACTGGTGAAACAAAAAGCTAGTTCCAGATATTAAGAAGAAACATGAGCATTTAAGCAACAAGATGATGCAAAACCACGTTATTTGGCATGCAAATAAAAATACAAGAAATTTATTGAGAGACTAATATTAGTACATTTTGTTTCTAAATCATTTTAAAAATGCAAGGCAAAATTTTATGTTATTTGGCATGCAAATAAAAATATAATAAATGTATTCAGAGACAAATATTAACGTTTTCTAAATCATTTTTAAAAATTGTTAGGTTTTTTATGAATCATTATGCATTAAGCTACTTCCATTTTCATGTCTTCCCAACATTCACCCCCAACTATTCTACAACTATTGCCCAAACACCCCGTTTAAACTTAATTCTTCAACCTAGTATTTTCCTTCCTTTTCCTTTCATGTGCTACCACATCATTTCTTAATGTCTTTCTAATCTCTCTCAGTACTTGATTCAGTCCTCAATATTCCCAGACATGCAACTCCAATCTCTAGCCGCACTGTCCTTATCACTCCTTACACAAACAGCTTTACACTTCTAGAAAACCTCTTTAAGAGTTTCCATCTAACTACCATTTCCACCACTACCATCAAAGGTAGTTGGAAATCATTTTATTTTTCAGGGAAAACAAAGACCTTTTTTCAAAGGGAAAACAAAGACCTTGACTTTGTGATTTAGTTTTTGCTGCAGTAGTTTTACTTCTTCCATACCAAATGTCTACAATCTCTGCTCCCTTACCATCTCTTAAAATAGACTTTAACAAAATAATTTGTCAAAAAATATCAGCACTTGACTGACCCCAATTGCTGATTATAAAGAGGATGCTTTTATATTAATAACACACAGCAAAGAGCTCTCTGGATGGGAAAACTAGAGAACTACAGACTCCAATTGGTCTCTACAAACATGGACTCTACATCTTCATGCTCTTATTAGCAAAATAAGCAACAGCCACCATAGCTCACAGAACAAAATTTAAACCATTTAAAACTTTTCTCCAGATCTTTTTCATACAGCCTGCAAGCAATTCAGAAAGTCTGCATTCTGGATTTGTATCAGAGGACTGGCAGCAGGGATGGCTGAGCCCACCACCTCAGCCACCAATCTTGTGACCTATTTGCATGGCCAACTCATTCTGTCTTTTGCAAAAAAGCTGCAGAATGGGAAAGCCATTACTGGTAACCACTTACTGAGTGCTTAAATCAATTCTCTCCCACGTCTCCCATCTTATCCCTTCTGTTCTTTTAAAGCTTCTATAGCCAGGCCAAAGTCCTATTTGAATTGATTAGGGAAAAAAAGAAATTCTAAATACAGAGTTCTAAAAAGATGCATTATTAACTTGAAAAGCTGCTTTTTAGACTAAGATTTCAAGTTACTTTATTATTATTTTACAGTGAATACCTGAAGTTGGGTTGGAATTAAATAAGCTTTTAATGTTTTGAAACTGAATTCAGTGGAAGCATGGATCTAGCAACTGTGACACCTGTTGTTTGTCACCAGATACTGATGTCCTGGCATGTTTGGTAATTGTTTCTGTGCCGTACTAAGGCAATTAACTTGTGTTTCTAAAACAGAAGATTGTGATCAAATTACATGCTTTCTTTGGGGATTTTATGTCACATGCTTGGAATAGTGTCAGAATAAACTGCTTCACATCCAGAAAAGGTTTCATGCCTACAATGGAGAGATGCAAAACCAGAAAAGTGGTCTTTATCCAGGTTATCTTTTCCATTTCAAGATCAATTCTTTACAGCTTCAATTTGATTCAAAAGGTTTTCAAGAGGCAACACAAAAAATGGAAGCTTATTTTGATACATTAACACTTTAAGATGATTCCAAGTCATTTTAGAACATTACACATTCCTTTCTTGAGAGCAACTTTAGCCATAAGATTGCAACGTGATGGAGACCTTTGGAGATGGTTGCTATAAAACAAAATTGCAGAAAAGTATTCCCTGGGACAGATCATAGTATTTACCTTTGTGGGCCACGAATTGGTTTTAGATGTTCTTCTTCCCACACACCTGGATATCCAACTGATATCCATACAATCCTGTAGGCACTTCCATATACATGTAAGAGCAGACATTTTACTGCACTACAGTATCTTAGTTAATAACTTTGCTACAGTATAGTTACTGTATACTTTGTTACACACATACTCTGAAGAACAGAAAAATAAGTCAAATTATCATCATCAACATCAGTATCATCCCAAATTTAACTTTTAAATGTTATCATCACATTTTTTTTTGCTTATAACTACTGCATTTGCATCTATCCTGACAGGAGTGCTGGCTTTTGCAGAGAAAGATCTCCCTCATGTGGAAATCTGCCTGGGAGCTGCAAAAGAAACACTACATTTCATGACTTAATAGAATTCCTGTTGCTTAGTTTTAGAAAGTACCACTAAACATCTTATTAGAACATTTCAGTTCATTGGAAGGTAAATGGAAAAAAACCCTTTCATAAGATAGGAATTTTAAAACAAGAATTTTAAAAAGCTTATTCAGAATGAAAGCAAAATACTTGCAAATACCATCAAAATGTAAAGGAAACTAATCAAAAATTCTGTTTAAAAGATAATCCACCAGCTTTCTTAGCTTTACTTTATAAATGTTCTATTGAATACCATTGAAGAGGTTCTAATATTTGTGATTTTCATGTATCACTTGCAGATGACCTTGTAGAACTCAGACCTAAAACTGTAAATGATTACAAGCATTGGAGCTGACTTAATTTTTCATATAGTCTGATGGTAATAGGAAAAGGGTGAATGGCTTTAAAATAAAAGTGGAGAGATTTAGGTTAGATGTTAGAGGGAAATTCTTTACTCAGAGGTTATTGAGGTGCTGACACAGGCTGCCCAGAGAAGTTGGGAGTGCCTTATCCCTGGATGTGTCCAAGGCCAGGATGGATGGGGCTCTGGGCAGCCTGAGCTGGTGGGGGACAGGGGAACTAGAACCTGATGATCTTTATGACCTCTTCCTCCCTTAGCCACTCTATGACTCTACATGCTGGGGTAAACCTGCAGTCTGTATGTTTTTGCTATAAACATTTGTGTTTCCTCCAATTCTTTTCTCAAAGTGAATGCTTCCAATTTTCTTTTACTAGAAAAAGAAGAAGAAAATGTTTGCATTCACTAGGCACATTTTCTTGCCTTCCAGCTGAACAATAAAATACCAAATATGGTTACAGATAAGATTCAAATGTTTAAGATATGTTAGCTGGTAACCAAAATAAAAACATATATATGTTGTAAAACCAGAATCAAAGTAAGTATAATATGTAGTGATGAGTGCGTTTGGACTAGCAATTCAGCATGTAAGATTTATTTTTCCCAATCCTGCAGAAAAAAATGGGAGAATAATTTTTAATTATTTTCCTACACCCTCATATGAAATTGTCAAATCTATGAAGCTGTTTAGTATTACTTCTGCATTTCAGTACACTGAAGAGGATCAATAGAAAAACACTGTATTTTCAATGGGGACACATCTTCCTTACTTTTCTTAGATATCTTTTTTCACAACCCAACCAAAACCATTTTAATTACTATTAGTGCCACTGTTAATATAGTTTGGAAAATAGAGGCCTGAGTTTTGATTAACAACAACAAAAAAAAGGAGATGGGAAAAAGATAGGAAAATGACAAATGTCATATTTTGATTTGTTGTCCCTCTATGAAGGGAAGAGTAGCTCAAACAATGGACTCTTTTTTTTTTTTTTTTAAACTTATGTTGTATCAGTTATAAACAATACAAGAATTTAGCATGTGTCAAAATGAAATATACAGGCATCATATAGGTATCTTTGCTGTATAGCTGTCTTGTCCAGGTTCTCTTTCTTGGAATATGTCAGAAAGCTAGATGATGAAAACTTGATTAAATCTAACGCTTCCACTCCACCAAAAACATTTGTGAGCCACTGATACAATAGAAAAATACAGAATATAAATGAATGTTTCTTTTATTGCTCATAATGTCCCTTTTTATCCCCAGTTTTAAAATTCATTCACAATACAGTTTAAGTGCATCTATTAAAAGAGAAACAAGGCGTAATATCCCCATAGTGATTAGTACTATAACAATTGAAAAAAGAAGTTACCACACACATTTCTCAACTTCTGCACATCTCAGATTTTTTTCCCTGATGTTTGCATTCTGTAGTCCTGTGCAATTTAAAAATCACATTTATTTTTAAAAAATCATGAAAAAGTAACCCAGTTTGTCTAAAATGATACACAGTTAAAATACGAAACACACTGACATTTCCAGCTCATTCCATACATGTATGTCACTACAAAGGAACCATAGTTTTACTGAACACATAGTCCCTTACTCAGTAGGAAAGCCCTCTGGCTTGGTTTACGCTCCAAGAAATTTTGAAGCATATCCATCCCATCCAAAGATCCTCCGGGTTTCAAAATAAGATTTCTGTATTTCATCCCTGCCTGATAAAAGGTAAAGTAGAACATTAGTATTTCTTACCTTGGAAGGTGCCACTTTTACATATTTGTCATGTCTAATTATGTAGGTTTTTAAATACATCTCCTCTCTTTCCAGATTTTCTTAATACCAAAACAAAACATGCCACAAATATAACTTAAATCTGCAGGAAGAGCTCAAGACAGGAGAAGTTTAACCTATCATCTCACAAATAATTTTTCCTGTGGTTTTGCATTATTTTGGGATTTACAAACACACAAACTTTCTCAAGTTATGGAGATCATTCTGTAAGCCATAACATGATCAATAGGCAGGCAAACAGAACCTAAATATCCATTCTCCCTTAACTGATGATTTCTCTTTCTTCCATACGTATTTGAGGAATGACAGTAGAGAGATAAACAGAAATACCAGTGAGGAACAACATGACTCATTCACACATGTTTTATATGCATAACTATTTAACATATACACAGATACACATGATTTCCCAAAAGTATGCTAGAGTAATGGAAACTTAACCCAGTCTATATTTTCAGCAAGAATAATATTAATGCAGGAAATTCATGTTAGGAAAAACAAAACGAGCTTCTTAGACAATATTAAATGAAGACATTCTTTAAAAGAAAACATATTTATAAGAATGTATCTGGAGAATTTGGGGCCTCAGAGACACATGTATGAATGAGAAAATATTTTTTCATCTAGAAGTCCTATATGCTTTTAGTATTAAATTAAAAAACACTCTTCCCTTCAATCACTGTACATATACATAATCTTTCTCTGACACGTCAAACCTATGAGACAGAACTACACTGGTTCCTAATCACTAGTGCAAAATCAAGGTGAGGTATTTTTACATGATGGACTTCCCATGATTTTAACTGCATTGAAAGAGCAGATGGAAAAAGCTAAGTGAATAAGACAATCTATCACTGAAGAAGGACTGCTTGTATTTTGCTATTTGTGTTAGTTTCCTGAATGTTAATAGAAAAAAAATGTACTGTTCCTCTTGATTTGAAAGTGTTATTCGTGTAAATGTGCCTTTTTGTTGCTGTGTTTCTGGTCAGCAGATTACTCAGTTCTAGAGAGATCAGAAAAAATTTCAGATAATGTGCATGGACTTAGGAGTTTTGCAATCAACAATGTTAGTATTTGCAGAATAACTGTTACAAATAGAGATGCTTGAACGAGTTTCAATAACTTGCCCAAAACAGGAAGAGAAGTCTTATTCTAACAGGAAGAGGTAAGCCAAATTTCTAAAAGCCCTTGTCGTAACACTGTAACTGACTTCCTTTCCTGCTGTTGTGAAAAGTAGTCTAAATCTAGACATAACAACTATGAGTATTTACAAAAATCTCACTAGTATCTAGCATCTTTTTATAAAAGATAATTTTCCCACCCTGCAGAACACTGTTACACTTAAATAGAATGCAAGTAGAAAAAACAAGTTAAAAGAGAACCAACTTAAGGCGATAGTACTGCCATGAAAGGGAGAGCAAATCCCCAGCCTAAGTTCCCCCTGAGGTTATGTGAACGTCCAAACAAAGTATGTTTGCACACACAGCCAGGGACACACATGCCCATGCACGTGAATAGACATACACGAATAACCATTTTTATTTCTATCTTCTTAGCTGTAACAGGAAGCTTCCCTTAAAAGAAGCACTAGTTGTCTCTTAGCTGCAAATATCCACTTGGTCCTTGTGTAACTGAACTCTTCTCAAAGTGCCCATTCAGAGATTGAAAAAGAAAACAAAAACCTACACCAAAAAAATTGGAATAAACTGCACTTTTATCCCTAGGGTGTAGTAAAGGTCACAGAGCAGTTCTGATAAACTGTGGTTCAGGGTTTTGCCTGCACAATCACTCAAAACAGTTCTGAAGGACAGGTCTAATGGTAACAGAAAAAAAGACTGATTACCCTGGAGAAACATGCATTTTGTGAAGAGGGAACTGGCAGGAAAATCTAAAGATCATTTCCATGACAGAGCTGTAGCATCTGCAGATAGAATTCCAATGCTATAACTGTTGAGAAATTAAAAAATTGTCCAAATTGGTAGGACTACTGGTTACAACAATGTCTGTCCCTCCCTCTTTCCTGCTGGAGGCAGAAGAGGCTGAAGAATTACAAAACAGAAAAAAAGCCCAGTAAATCTAAAAGTCATCAATGTCTTAAACTCCAAAACTCACATGGGAGAAAAAGTAAGGAGGAAAAGAAATTTAGTTGTAGTGTGCTGTGAAGGAACAAAATAAACTGTATTTGCTAAGTAACACTTATATAAAAAATACCACACATTTGAGGCACTATTCATATCCCATACTGTAAGAATAATTATCTACTCTTTCAATGGAGAAGTATGTTTTTTTCTGTTTAAAACTAAAGAGGAAAGTATTAAGATATATATGTTAATGTCTTAAAAGCCACAAAGCAATGTAAAATGACTCTATATAATAGTTACAATAAAATCCATGCAGTCCTCAAAATTTCAAGATAGTTTTCAAAAGAAATTACATACTGCTTTTTTTCAGGTCAGTTGAACTCGACAAGAAATGTACTTGAGATGTTATTTTTATGCAATTTCTATTGCAATTTCTAATTGCAATAAATGTGGCTTCAGACATAAAGCACAACAGGAATCTTCAAAAGAAAGTATTTGTTACCTACCTTCGGATTCATTATGCCTTCTTTCTTAAAGCAGCTATAAAAGATGTCCATGGAAAACACTTCGCTCCAGAGGTATCCATAGTACTGTCCATCATAACCACCTGCCAGATGCCCAAAGGTAGCTGGCATGTTCGTTCCTTAAAAAGTAGGTTCACATTAATTAAATTTAAATCAAACACAGTAATTTCTTTTATGTATGAAAAATACAAAATTTGAAGAAATTAATACAGAATTTGTATGAGATAATTCAAGACTACTAACATAACAGGTCTAGTACATCTCTAAAAGCATCAGACATATTTTGGTGACTAGAAAAGGAAAATGTTGGTCTACTTGCACATCTGACACAGACAGAACATTTAATGTGATATTCACATCATCTAGCTCCAAAATACAACTTGCAAGAGTACAGCTTTTGATACTTTCATCTTCCTTCAGATGAAATCTTTAAGATTATTCCAATTTTCAAAATAATTATTTCAGCTTCATAGATTAGGTTATTTTACAAACAACAACTTTGATTTTTTTTGTAAGCCAAACATTATTGGGATAGGAAGGCATATTTAAGTAAAGTATTTTGGCATACTGTACTGATATACCTGGGGTTGCAGGAATTCCTAGGATCTCCATACAGTATTTGGCATATTCATCTCCTGGATCAACAGACGGTTTTGTATGGAGCGCCTGGTCAACCTTGCTCAAAACAATCTGGCGGAGGGTTAAAAAACCTGATGGAATAAGAACATTCAATTTACTAATACCAAAGGAGCTGGAGTTTCTTTAGCACCATTCATTCAAAGATCTCAACAAACATTCTAAATTTTTAGAATTTTAACTACAGAAAAAACTTTGAGTTATGTCATGTCCATCCAAATGCTTCAGCTAAAAAATAAGAAAAAAAACATAGAGAGGAATATTTTTGAATTGCCATTATAAGGTCCATATTTTCAAGTGTTACTTTCCTCACAGATCAAAGACTAATGAAAACAGGTATTTTAAAAGCAAATACCAATATTTAAAATTGTGTTCTCAGCTGCCATCAATTCTAGTTACCATTTCATACAGGGCTTGCACAGATGATGGTAAGCGTACATAATGACACTGCCTCACACACCACAAAGAATAGCAAGAACTGCTGCTGCTGTAGGCTCTGATATTTTGAAGAAGCTACAAGACATGAACCTCTACATAAAATGCTCATGTAGTTACAGTGCCTGTATCAGCTGAAAGGACAGGCACTTCTTGTTCAGGATAGGGAAGAAGGATGAAATAAACAACAGTGCTTTAATGACATAAATTGCACGACAAATGATGCTGTGTGTGGAGCTCTGATTACAGGGACAGAGTAGAAAGAGGGATATAATAATGAGATGAGAGGTAATAACACTAAATTAGTCTTGCTAATCTTGAGATAAAGCCAAGGTAGAGACTTGTCTTGTGGAAAGACAGCAGAACTGGGACCTTGGTTTGGGAATGCAGTGTACCTACTGAAGTGGAGAACACAGATTTATGATTCTGGATTCAGAAGTTAAGAGGCTGTTTGAGCAATACAAGGCTGCAACACTTCTTGTATCATGTACGTAAGCACATTTAGTAAACTTGCAAGCAAATTTCATTTATGTCAAATAACATGTGCAAATGAAATGTATAATATACGTGCAGAAAATCTGATACTTCTATACTAATAATGCACAGTGTCTACCCAGGGCTACTAGAAAAAATTGGAAAACCAAGGCTCTCTCTCACCCTGCATTAAATAAATGGAGTTGCTGGTGTAAAAAAGTAAAATAAAATAAAACAAACACACAGAAAATTGTAGAGGTATATTAGTCCTTTGGATAAGCCTGGAAAACCAGAGCTGCTGCTGTTCCTGCATGCAGTGGTATACGTCAGAACAGCCTTTATTAATGGTTATAACCAAGCAAATAAACTCAGGAATTATTAAGAAAACTAATTTAACTTTCTGGTTTAAAGTGCTCACTTAATTCTTGACAGCACTGACAGAAATAGTGTACATAAAGAGGAAAAGTAATGGGCTTGTTATGTTTTACAGATGGTACTTTGTCTGAAGTTTCCAATCAAATTTTTAAATGTAATTCATTTTTTACACATACACAGTGTGAGAGAGACAGATACCTGTATTTGCCAGTCTAGAGGCAGCTAGTTTCTCAAGGAGACCATCTGCAACGTGGCTCTCGTCTTTGTAATGTCTTGACATTTGCTGTAGCGGTTCTTTTTCCCACACCCAGTTCTCAAACATTTGTGAAGGTACCTCTACGAAGTCTGTTTCCACGTTAGTACCACTAAACCTGGCAAAATCAGTCTAAAAAGAAAAGCCATTGTATTAAATCAAAACAGAAACCAAGATTTCTAGAAGAACAGGAATTTTCAGATATTGAAATGTTGGTGTTTCAATTAAAATAAGATTCTGAACTTCAAAGAAAGAAGGACATAAATACATATATTAGACAACTAAAAAGCAACAAAATAGATTAAGCAGTAGTTACTTACTCCATTCTCTGCTAGTGATTCTCTACTTCAATTTTTTTATTACTATTCTTTTCACCTCTCAGGTTAAGACCACAACACAAACATTTCCATGCTGTTTTATGACAACTGGAAGATTTGTTAATTGTTATAAAATTAGGTCATATTACCCTACAGTAAAAAAATAAACTCCAATAATACACTTGTAAAATTGCTTATGGTATTGCAGTCTAACACACTCATTCACAGATTTTACATGACCAATTTACACTATCAAGGTTTTCCCTAATATTTGTCTTCTTTCATAAAACACATAGTTAACACGCTGCACACATGCTGTCAGTAGTACATGGCCTGAAATAAATGAACCCTAGCAGCTTTAGCCATGAAAGGTTCCCCAAACTGACACTCATTCACTGACATAAGTGTGTTCACTTTGAAAGCCAAGCACATTAGAGATTTTTCTCTTATTTTATTACACTTTACCATTCTCAATCACTTCATGTTTAAAAAGCCCACCGCAGATACTGGCTTTGAAGAAAGGCTTAATGCAGTTAAAAATCCATAAAAATCCATATATTCCAAACTCATATTATTTCTAAAAAGATAATAACTTTAGAAAGAGAGATGTTTGAATATCAACAGAAATTACTGTATCTCACTCCAGACTTGCCTTGTGACTTTGACTCCTTTTGTTAACCCAATTTTATTCTTCTAGGCAAAATTCTAATTCTAAAAACACTTCAGATCCTAAAAGGAAAAACAAACAAACAAACAAACAAGCCCTCCCAACTTCCCAAATGGGGAAATAGGAGCACAGATATTTCATTAGGAAATGATTCCAAAAAGAGCAGTGGCTTTGGAACTTGCTTTCCTGCAGGGCTTCCAAAAAAATCATGTGTAATAATAGGGCATACATTGAATTGATGGCTATGTCACGTGTACTTTGTCACATTCAGGTACTTGATTAGCTGTCCTTCCTTGATAACATAAAAAGATCCCGTGTCTACCCTGATATTTCACATGCCAGCAGACTCCCAGCACATTACTGCCCTCCAAACAGTGATCTTTACCTGCTGCTGACAGATTCCCACTCAGCTAGATACCCTATATTCTTTAAACATCAAGTTTTAACATGCTTAAAAAAGAAAACAGCAAATGAAACGAGACACTGCTTGGCATGTGAAAGATCTCAGAGCACAGGATGTTCCTATGTGCAATACAGAAGTTGTATACTAATCCATTAAATTATTCACATAAAATACAACAGCAGTGAGCACAGTAGCAATGCATGCAGAGGACAGCACAGCAGTGAGAGACAATTGGGAAGTTTCCTGACTTATGTGCAGTTCTCAGCAAGTGGAGGTGCACACTGAAGTTGCCCAGACAGGGCTCTGCAACAGCCAGAAACATCTTTGTCAGTTTCCAGAATTTTGCAGTAATGCTGAATGTATTTAATTCATAAACACCTCTCAGGTAATTGAGAAAAAAAAAACAGGTTTTATTTCTCAATTTCTTGATTTATTTCTTCATTTCTGAACTGTCTTCAGGTGAAGATGATCCCATTATCATCACTTTCAAGATGCAAAAATGTAAGTGAATGCCTAGCTACTTGCTCTTAAATGTGCTTGAGCATCATCTGTTTAACTCTAGATTTAATACGTGGATTTGCATGTTTCTATTCGCTTTTTCTGCAGTCCTAGGCTCTGGGATTGAGAACTTAATTAAAATCCAATGCACATTATATTGCTCTGATTTTATGAATTGGTACTGTTTTACAGACCACAGCAGTACCACACAATGTTTGGATTTTGTGGATTATTATGTGATTTTTTTAGTGAATAAACACAGCAACTTCCCTTTTTTTCTGAAATACAAAGTTTCCATTAGGCTAACAACAAATTCAGTATTTAAGATTAATTCTGACAGAAGAAAGGAAAAATGAAACAGGAAATTTTACAACTTTATTGATACCTTGGTGCAAAATCTGCAAAATAGTCTCACTTTTTTCTGGTGACGGTGAGAAACCTTTCAGTGAGATGTGAGAACAGAAAATACAATAGCTCAGGCAGGACCTGCTTTATGTTTTTAATAGGAAGAATGATAGCTCTCAAGTGTACTACCAAAACAATGGAGGTTAAGTACATAATTATATGAATTCATAAATCATTTGCACTAATGAGGATAGTAGACTTTTTATTTGTTTCTGAAATCTAGTATGCTACAAGGAGTAGTAAAAAGACATCAGACAGCTGTCACAGAAGTCACAACTGGGCACCTTCTCTACCTTACATGTGGATCTATTTAATCTTCACTAATACCCACGTGGTGTAAATGCAAAAGTAAATGTTCATTTGAAAATGTTTTTTGAAAAGTGTATTCACTGCTGTGTTTTTTTAAGTGGAGATGAAAAACAGACAAAACAACTGGTCACCTTGAAACATAACCAAAAAAATGTACATATACTTTGCTAAAATTATAAAATTGCCAAAATAAACTTATCTACTGCTGGGAGGCTACAAAAAACATAAGAAAATTGAAACTGAAGCATCACTAACCTGTGCACAT
Organism: Perdix hodgsoniae; assembly: GCA_035772895.1. Classification (NCBI taxonomy): domain Eukaryota; kingdom Metazoa; phylum Chordata; class Aves; order Galliformes; family Phasianidae; genus Perdix; species Perdix hodgsoniae. The sequence goes on from JAPSGF010000003.1 coordinate 20,712,271, forward strand.
ATCTGATGCATTACATGACCAAACTCATGGAAGTATGTCTTTACTTCATCATGTCGCAGCAGTGATGGGCGATCTGATCCTGGTTTTGTGAAATTGGTTACCAGAGCAGCTACAGACATCATTCTACTGCCATCAGAGAGAAGACAGCCAGGCTGGAGACCAAAGCATGCTGCATGCCCATACTTTCCCTCTCTGTACAAGAAAATATTTCAGGAATTATCTTGAAATCGCAATCCTACTCACCAGAATATTCAAGAAAAAGTTCAATGAGCTGGTGTCTCTTTAAAGCTTTAAATGAAGAAATTATGTCTGTTCACTAGGATGACCATACAAAAGTTTTATTATGACTTCTACGAGTCACTACGCTTAAGAGTCTGCTTAAGAACAGAAGAGGGGATAACAGTACCTAAATAACACTATTTGAAGATTCACAGCAGCATTTTCAAGAATTTGATTTTTACTCAAATTATATATACTTCAGATGCAAATTCTATTTTGAACTACTCATAAACACTGTAACAAAGAGGACTGTGTTCTATTCTCTGAAGCAGTAACTTTCCTTTCATTACAGGAGACAGAAGAATACAGTTTAAAGCATTTGCAGTGCAATCCAAATTTAAGGAAGAATGATTTTGAAACTTTTGCCCTAGACACAAACAATGGGGTAGTAAAGGCAGAAATGTCTTACTAACAAATGTCTTTGGAAATTCATATTATACGCAGAAAGGAGAGAACAGGCAAATAGATAAAGCAGAAAATCTGCCTACTTTTAAAGCAAAATATATATACTACTGTACCCACTAATTTTCTTTAGTCAGAGAAGTCTTAAACAAATTTATGCTTTAAAAAAATGCATGAACATATCACTTACTACAAAAGAAATTAAAAAACAGCAAGGAAAAGATCAAAAAAGAGTAGCTGAGAACAAATTCTGTCAAATTAGTCAACTCTCTTAACCGTTGACAGAACACAGATCCTGCTGCAAATAGCTAAAGAGCAATAGAAATTAACCTAGAAGTACATTTCAAGGTGTGCTCAACAGCAATCTTTTTTGGGTCTCAATCTATCAGACACCTTCTTTAGCACTTTACAGAATTAGCTACACATCAGGTATACATAGTTTAAAGAGGAAATGGGAGAAATGATAAACAGACAGGAACAGGACTGATCTGAACAGTTAAAACGTTAACATGGTATTTTGGTTCAAAAGGAAAAAGGGAATGGTGGATAACTGACTAGTCAGCAATACTACACAAAATGAAGAAAGTTTTAATGGTTCAAAAATGAACACAAGCAGGAAATATACTAATACTATACTACAAGCAGGAAATACTAATGTACTGAAGAAAAAGAAAAAAAAAAGACAAAGTAAGCTATCTGAAAGCAGCCCAACAGCAATAGTCTCACCAGTGGGACAAATATTTACTTCCAATGTATTTAATTTCACCTACACCAGCAACCCACTGAACCAAGTTCATTTTAAACATAAATGTAAAGCACTAAGTCATACCGAGGATAAAGGTCCAAGTAGAACTGCCCTAATGTTTCTCCCGTTGAACTGTCCTTTACTGTATAAAGAGTAACACTGTCATGCCAAACATGAGCACTTTCTACTTCCTCAAAAACAAGTCCAAGCAGCTTTTGGTAAATATTCAATAAGCCTTCTGTAACAGCCTCAATTGGGAAGTATTCCTTCAGCTTTTCTTGATCTATGGAATACTTCAGCTCTTCTGTTTTGTTCATATAATAATGAAGATCCCATGCATTGATTCTTCCATCATAATCACAGTTTCTTTCTTGACATTCCTTTTTCTTCAGATCTAGAATGAATTCTCTTTCCTTCTCAACCAACGGCTTTAGCTTCTCACTCAAATCATCTGAAACAAAGATTGCCTTTAAATCAGCTTGTTCCTTACTATAATGTATATTCTTATAAAACACAATCACATTTATGTAACATAACTTTCAAGTACTTGTCCCAAAAGGGTATGCTTGAGTTTTCTATTTGTTAATGAACATGAAGCACACTGGTTTCTTGTCTTAACGAGTTTTAATACATACATGCTGTAAACAATGTACAAATCCAGAGGGGCTTAGCAGTACTGTGAAAGGTTCTGGTAAATTTGGACTTATTCAAAGACATAAGAAAATGGAAAGTAACACTTGACACACAAAGTGGCACCTGACACACGTGCTTGAAGCTTTGTATTTTACCTCGGCTTACCTTAGATTTTTCAACGCGCTTCCACAGAAGCAGCCAAACACTACTACTGTTAGTTATTGGAAGTGCAACAAAGGATTCCAACACCTTTTTTGAGATCACTTAAAATCAGATTCTGATCTATTTCTAGCTATAGTTCTACTGAACAGCAATAAACCAAAAGCTCTTGGCTATGTGATAGCTATCTACTCTTCTACCACAGCCACTGTATACCAAACTTACTGATCTCAGTTTTTTCCAATATAGCTCTTCTTGGAAAAGGAAGGGTCATAGCACTATGAAACCAATATACTGAATACAAAATATTTATCGAAACTCCCTTGAAGTACATGCTGTGTTTATTGTATTCTGAATATTTCTGAACTACCAGACACTTTTCTTTAGGCTTTGAGTTTAATGGTCTGTCATGGCATACGGACTGTAAAATTTAAGTATTGGCACTCCTGTTTCTTGTATGACTATAAGGCACTATATATTTGTACATGACTGATAAATACTAATAGTTTGCAGCCCAAAATACACTAAATTCAGAATATGTCATAGGGCAAAATAGTAGATTTTCCTCCTAGCCATAAGATCAACTTATGAACATTGATTTAAAACATAGCAAATTATACTGTCACGCTCCTGGCTGAAGATTGAACAAAATTAGTAAATTAAAGCTGACAATCTGATGAAAGTTCTCCCTCTACCAAAATTTTTTTCAATAATATAAAAACAAAATATTTTTCAATAGAAAAATATATATGATCTTGTAAAAAGCTAAAGTCACCACCACAATAACCAGGACATTTTGAAGTAAGTCAGCTTCAAAACAAATTTAAAAAATCCACACAGTATAATGTAATCCTACTGAGAATTATGAAAATACACTGGATAGAAAAGAGTTCAGAATATTGCAAATGTACTTAAAACTCAGGCAATTTTAACCATTACAAATCAAAACAAAGGGTAAGTTAATTTATAAATACACAGACAATTGATATTGACACAGCATAATGTGAGAAATGAGAAAGAATTAAAGGTAGAGACGCATTTTAATCTCCTTACCGCCGTATAAACAAAGAAACAAATAGACAGATAAGTAAAACAAAACACATCACCAAACAACTTATTGCTGTACAAAGTAGTTTTGGGGGTTTTGATTTTATGTGATATCTAAATATACGATCTTCTTCACTAAAATGAGTAAAAGTGCCCTGAAATCAACAGGATGGCTGTACAAATCTGTACCACTGTCAAAGTATCTCAGTTGTCAGATCAAATTCCATTAGAGAGCTTTTGTCTTCAGAGGAGTCAAGTCATTCCCAATTCAATTTATTTTACACAGTTCACTGAACTAGCATCATCACATACTCAGATTTTTTATTATACTCATTGTTGTTGTATCAATGTACAGAAATAAACACTTAAGGCTGCATGGGCACAAAAAATTGCAGCTAATGTAAAGGGAATGAAAAGCTGCAACTGTGCTGCAGCCTTCTGAACTGAATTTACTTCAGTGGCACATGTTATTCTGGATCCAAATTAAGATAACTGCATTTTGCAGCAGAGAATGATAACAGCTTTTCCATATTGGCTGTCATCAAGCAGTTATTTTCAGATTTTTATCTTATACTTCTGTGCCACGGAGCAATTTGTACAGCTATGATATAAAAATCAGGGGCCCAGATGCGATAGATAAATAGATAGATACTACTGCCAATCATGTATGTCAGTGTTTCTTTACTGAGGAGCCCTACTGCTTGTGCAAATATAAAAGGATGATTTATAAATTAAAACAAACCTAAGAAGGTTGTTACGTTATCTGTGCTCTTTGCAGTGTTTACCTCCAAAACAAAGTTGGCGTGTGTATTATAACCAAGCAGCTCTGCTACTTTTGCCCTTAGTGGAAGCAACTGCTGAAGAATTTTGGTGTTCTCCTGAAAAAGAAAGCAGGCAAGTCCGTGAAGTGAAACCAGGAAATCTACGTTATCAAACAATTACATAAATATCTGTAATCATTACAAATAGAAAACATGTAAAATAAGACACTTGAAGACATAAATATAAAAAAACCCATAAGCTTAGTGAGATTTTTGAAATTTTTCAAAGCACCTGATCATAACTAGCTAGACATCTAGCTTTCTAGGCAATCTGAGCCATTACATTCCCTACTATAATAAATCTATTTCAATTAATCAAAATATATATTAGTTGTTTTACGGATAACAAATCCCTGACTCTTGCAAAAGTATTATTTCATTTATCAACCATTTAAATGTAAAAGATGACAGGGAGATAGATGGCTGACAAAATTCTTAATTGCTTGTTAGTGGTTAAGACAGACTGCAAAGCTATTGTGCTAGCATTCAAAGCTTATTTGCTTGTTTGTCAATGTTCTGATAATAGCAGCCAGAGAAAGGGATCTGAAACACAAAAGCCCCAGGCCCTGACCTAGATATTGTAGAGGATCCCTGAGAAGCTGAAAACTAACTGTGTTATCTTGATTTGTAGAAAAACAAGATTTCTCAGGAAAAAAAAATAATAATAAGATATGCATAATGTACCAAGTTTGAAGTTGCCCCCTAGTTACAACAGCATACTCCTTTAAGTGTTCTGACTTACAGCTGTTGGTGTGAAGATCACAAGATAAAATGACATTTCACAGTACTTCAAGTACAAAAGCACAAATCTAACATTGTTCTCTAATGACTGGTTGGTACAATTGCCAGCTGAAAGATACTGCTATCTTTTCTAGCCTTTTAATTATTTTTGTACCTATTTAGGTTTCTGCTCTCATCGGCATAAAGTAAATAGTTTGTGAAATCATCTCTTCTTTCAACAAATTATATTTCCAGATATATTTTTAATTAAATGAATCTTAAAAAGAAAAAATTAGCTGTTTGTTAACATGTAATTAAAGACTTCCTCAAGATGCAGTGTATTAATTTCACATTTAATTGTATTTCATAACTAGAACACATGTTCAAATAATCGCTGCTATCCTGAAGAACCTGAAGGTCTAGAGAAGCCATATTCTGACAGTGCCATCCGTGAATTAAGTGCAAGCGACTACAGAACTCTGTAGGGAAAGTCATCATTTTCTCAAAATGCCACTTTTATGAACAGCACCCACTGTCGTTCTAAGATGCATACATATATACACACGTGTGAAGCAAGGAAATGCTGAAGATCATATTAACAAGTTTTAATTTCACAGTACTAAACAATATACACAGTTCAAACCTAACATCTGAATGTCTGTATTTCAACCCTGTTGTTACCTTGTAAAAAAAGGCAATATACAATGTACCTCTTTGCATCTCGTGTTAAAGGCAGATTCCATTTTTCTCCTTGTTTCTGAAATGCAGCACTTCTTCATAACAGGAAAATAGTGAGGATATTTTAACGTTATTTTATATTTGTCCTCCTCAGTCTTCTCTAAACTCTTTATAAAGTCATCAGGCAGGCCTTCTACAGAACACAATTCAATAAAGAATATTTCCCAGAATTATCTACTCACCTCTTTTGTTGTTGTTGTTGTTACATTATTGCATTTGTTTTTCCTGGTACATAATTTGACATCAGGAGTTTAAACAGAAATACAATTCTTCTGTCTGCTAATACAATTAATGCTATTATTTCCTAATACTTGCTAAGCCAAATAATATAAATTTTTAAAACGCTTTACTAGTGAGCAAAAGTGAAAAAATGTAAAGATAACAGATGAAAACAAATCATGATGTAAGAAAGTATCTTAATTCATATTTTATGCTCTCCAGTAATGTATCTCCAAGTCTTCTGTTACATGAAATACATTTAGGTTAGGTGCAAGTAGGAAATTCTTTACTCAGAGGGTGATGACACACTGGAACAGGTTGCCCATAGAAGGTGTGAATGCTCCATCCCTGGAGGCATTCAATGCCAAGACAGACAGGACCCCAGGCAGCCTGATCTGGTAAGCGGCAATTCTGCTCACAGCAGTTGGAATGGGATGAGTGTTAAAGTCCTTTCCAACCCACGCCTTGTATGATTGTATCATGCAATCTGGATTGACTTCTAGATCTATTTAAATGATTTCAGTGGCTTAAATATCTTGCATGACAAAAAGGTTATTCAGATAGTTGTAAAGAACATAACACATGCTGGATTGCCTGATATTGGAGAAGTGAGAAAAGAAGCAAAGATGAGTAATGTTACAGAAATAAAAAGGTAGGGCAGATATACTAACCTTATGCAAGGTGTATACTTCAGTAAGCACAGGTCTACAAAGAAATTTTAAACATCTGCAAGTTGTAATTCTGAACTTTCCTTAGGGAAGAATTAAGAATGGAATACAGCTGGAATTTCATTTTTATCTAACCATCATTCAGTGGGCCAATAAAAGACTACCTGCAACACTGAAAGGCGAAGAAAAGGAAAAATGAAAGCATAGAACTCACCAAGTTCTTCTTTGGAAAATACAAGAAACGTATTTTCTTCATTCAGGTTTTTGTTGAAGTCTATACACAGCTCACTTAATTTTTTCTTCATTTTCATTATTTCCTATATTGGGTATAAACTAAAATTAGTGGGGAAAAAAAAATCAACTGGCAATTACAATCTTCCACATGAACAGTATTTAATTTTTTCCAGTTAGGTTCTCTGCTAGCCTACACTGAATACTGCTATTGGCTGAGTAACATATTGCAGGAAGTATCCCATCTCCCCTGTCCTTGAGCTCATTTTTACCCTTCTTTTGTCTTGAGTAATCTAGCTGCCAATGAGCCCAAGGCTGAGTCTAGTGCTCTAACAATTTCAGACGTGTTTTCAAATGAGACTGGGACTAAGAGTGCAAACAAGTAAGTTCTCTGACAGAATTACATGGTAACATCCAATTATTTTTTCTTGAAATTGTAAGTATAAAAACTTTCTCTGAAATCATAGAGTATCAAACAAGTAAAAATGGATGCAAACTATTAAAAAACACTTTTTTTGAACCAGAGTACGGGCACAAAAATGAGTACCCACACGAGATAAAAGCATTCCAAATTCACTTTAAAATCCTCATGTACACCTATCTCAAATATGTTCTAATGTATTTTACAGCATGACTGCCCCTTACTGGCAAGTTGACATGAACACTGTAATCACAAGCAAAATACCAAACAAACACATTTGGCATAGAATAAAATTAGTAGAAATTTTACTTAAATATAGCTCAACTATTATCTACTTACAAAGTATTTTAAAATCCTGTTAGAAGGATTGGTGGCCATTTAGGTAATGCAAATACACATGAAACAACATTTTTCACTAACTTAAGAATGTGCTTAAAGAACAATTATCTTCAGAAAAGACAGAAGTCTATTTGAGAAGCGTAAATCTTGATGGTTACACATCAGTTCAGAATTTAAAGGAAATTATGTCAGCCTCTCCAACACTGACAAGTTTACTTCTATAACTTTCAGAATTTAAAAGTGCTTTTATGTGCTTAATTTCTTCTCTAATGGATCCAAGATTCTCACGCTTCCTTGAAGTCACCTAGAGCTAAAATCTTGGACTCAGTTTACAATGATGGTTAATATCTGAAATTAAAATATCTGTGACTTCATAATAGTTACTACATACATGCTTCTAAAGCTTGGACTCACAATTAATATTTTTGATTCATAACCTTTTGGTTATGAATCTAAATTGAACAACAACAACAAAAAGTTACATATATCACCTCTATCTACTGAGTGAGGAATCCAACAAATTAATTTAAAAAAATAATGATAATTAGAGTTTAAAAGATGGACATAGAACTAAGAACAGTTAAGATTAGAGCAGTAATTAAGCAAGACCATAGGCACAAACACTTAGTACACAAGAATAATACAATCTCTTCAACAAGTTTCCCTTTGATTTATAAACTAAGAACCGTATTTACCTGTTGTACTTCTTTAGGAAGATGGAGTCCATTTCTTTTTCCCACTTGAACTGATTTGTCTAGATACCTCTTTGTTTCAGGCTGTACATTTTCAAGATTGCAGGTTTGCTGAAATGACAGTACAGCATAATTTAATTTACAATACAGTGAGACATACACACTAAGAGTTTAGAAGGATCTGAACAGAATCATAGAATTGCTCAGGTTGGAAGTGACCTTACGGATCATCCAGTCTCAACCCCTTGCTGTGGGCAGGGCTACCTCCCCCACCACCTCAGGCTGCCCTGGGCCCCATCCAACCTGGCAATGAGCACCTCCAGGAATGGGGCACCACAGCTTATCTGGGCAGCCTGTGCCAGTGCCACACATTCCTCTGAGTAAAACGTTTTCTTCCAAATATCTAATCCAATTCTACCCTCCTTTTAGTTTAAAGCCATCAGTCCTTGTTGCACTGCTACACTCCCAGAAAAAGATTCCCTCTCCATCTTTCCTATAGGCACCATAGAAAAAATGCAATATCATAAATTATAGTATGGAGGATTTTCCAAAAAGTTATTCTTTATAACATTATTCTCATATTGATGTAGCATGATTTTTTTTTTAACTCAATACCTCAGTCAGAAGCAGGAACAGAGGCATATTCTGTGTACACTTTTCCTAAGTAGCACATTTATACGTTGTCATAAAAGCTAACCCTTTTAATTATTATTGCAGTTTACTAAAGCTCCTTATGTAGAAACAGCTTTTCTATATATCATTAACTTGCAGAAATCAGTGCTACAAGGTAATATCATAGTTTAAAAATTGAAGGGATTAAAATATTAATTTTAAAAAAAGCTTAAAAAATAAATGCTTCTAGGATTCACTGAAGGTCTCTAAATAGTATAAAAGTGAAGCTTATACATCTTTCTGCTCTTGGTCAAAGCAATCCATAGCAACAAATTAAAAGGTATTTCTGTGTCTGGTTATACAGTTACAGAGATTCCTGAATGATCATTTTCTAAAGCACCCAACATTAAGAGACAGGACACTAGCTGTAACAGAACATGGACCAACGTCATGAGGTCTTCCTTCCAACTGACTAAAGCTAAACTATTTAATTCAGAAAATTTTGATTTTACCCTAAGTTGTAAATACTGCTATAAAATAGCATTTTACATTATAATTTTATCTTCCACTAGCTAAAAATGATCAATATTACAAGAATGCAAGCTACAGCACTTGCTAAAAAAGGACATATTCTATTTAAGTTCACCTTTAAAATAGGAAGCTGTTGGGATTAGTTATGGCTTGTCTTAACAACAACCTAACCAGCTTACCTACATAGAATTAGTTCATGAGTAGCATATCTAAAAAATAAGAACACTGAAGCATGCAAATTTTATGAAAGAGTGACACAACTGGGTACGAGTTGTACACAGTGCAAACAATCACCAGTGCAAATTACACAGTGCAAACAATCACCAGTGCAAATTAACTCTTTAATGATAAAAATTAAGAGAGAGGACCTCAATTGCATCTCAGGAGAAAATAAATAATGGCAATCCTGAAACAGATATTCTGCAAATATCTGTTTAAATTAATTTTAAAATAATTTACATGACAGCACATAAGCAATATCTACTTCTGCTACTGTCCTGTATACAGACCTAAAAAGTAGTGCAGATTGGTTTTAGAATCATGGAAGAGAAATCTATATTCATTTAGATTGAAAACACTTCACCTTGTCCTATTACAAGAAGTCCATACCCTCCATTTCTGTAGCTTCCATTTTGATACTGAAAGGCTGCTATCGGGTCTCCCTGAAGCTTCTTTTTTCCAGGCTGAACAGCCTCAGCTTTCTCCGACTCTCCTTGCAGGAGAGGTCTCATCACCTGTATCATTTTTGTGGCCCTCCTCTGGATGTGCTCCAACAGGTCCATGTTTCTCATGTACTGAGGACTTCACATCTAGATGCAGTACTAGGCGTCACCACTGCAGAACAGAGGGGCAGGGTCACCTTCCTTGCCTGCCTGGCCATGCTTCTTTTGAGACAGGCCAGGATATGGTTGGCTATCTGGGCTACGAGGGCACATTGTTGGCTCATGTACAGCTTGCTATCCACCAGTATTTCCAAGTCCTTTTCAGCAGTGCTTTGCTCTATCCTTTCATTCTCTAGTTGTACTGGTAGCAGGGGTTGCCTCAACCCAGGTGCAATACCTTGCATTTGGCTTTGTTGAACTTCATGAGGTTCTCCTGCGCTCATTGTTCAACCCTGTTTAGGTCCCTCTGGACAGTACCCCATTCCTCAGGCACGCCAACCACATCAACAGCTTCGAGTCATCTTGCTGAGGGTGCACTTTATCTCTTGGCTGGTGTCACTGATGTAGATATCGGAGTGCTGCTCTCAACACTGAGCCCTGAGGAACACTCATCACTTATCTTCATTCAGACACTGAATCACTGAGCACCACTCTCTAGGTTCAATTCTGCAACCAGTCCCATGTCCATTGAACAGTCCACTTCCCATATGCACATTCTTCCAATTTGGAGTGAAGAATGTTGAGAGGTGCCATGTAAAAGACCTTACTGAAGTCCAGATAGATGACATCAGTGGCTCTTCTCTTGTCCATTGATACAAATACACTATCATGGAAGGCCAGTAGGTTGGTGGCATATTTGTTCTTGGTTCAGCCATACTCGTTCTCCATTGTCAACCCCCTCTCTTCCACATGCCTTAGCATAACCTCCAGGAGGATCTGCTCCACAATCTTTCCCTACAAGGAAGCGAGACTGACAGCTCACAGGGTCAATGTTTTCACCCTTCTTAAAAAATGGGAGCAATTTTGCCTTTTTTTTAGTCACCACAGACTTTACCCAACTTTTTCAGCTAAGACTAGCATCACAGAAAAAGTACAACTTCACCATGGTAGAGGTGAAACATACAGACACAGTCAGTTCATTAATGTTTATATTGTGCTTATTGTGCTGAAGGCTCAGAAATAGAATGATTAAAAAGAAAGTGGAGCAGGCTACTCTCTGTAAAAATGAACTCCTGTAGCAACAGTTAAGGACAGAGGATTCTGAAAAGTTTCAGAGTTAATGAGGCCTTGTGAAGGATTTCCCAGCCTCAATATCATGCATATTTGAAAAATGGAACTGCCACACTACTGAAAATCTCTTGGGCCCGAACACAGCAGAGATTTGAGGAAGAAAGAGAGAACTAGCAAATACTAGTTTTATGTCCTTAAAGCAAGAGAATATTGGTGCCTTCTACATAAAGCTAAATATGAGGAAGATATTATTTCGGTAAAAAGGGAGTGAAAACTAAATGAGTGTTCTACATCCTTCTCTTGGTGACTACATGACTACATACCTCTCCATACGTGTTAATTAGCTTCCAGTATTTACAGTAGCCTTTGAGTAGTTTATGTACATCACAGATGTGCTTAAGTCAAAGACAGTACACATTCAGAAAGACCTGTCAGGTCTTTAAGGAGTCCTCATTAAGTCCTCATTAGCACCAAGGAGCCTGATGTTCTCTGCAGTCATCTCTGTAGTTCTGTCTGGTTAGGATGCTCTATGCAGTTCACCAAACAACCTTCACAGCAGAAGTGCTAATTTTGAATATACTGCACACATGAAATTTTGGGAATTTCCCAGAAGTTTTTAAGTGGTCATTGTTGTTAATTTTGTACACCATCTCAAATTTGTTTTGAACAACCATGCTACCTTATTCTATGAGAACTAAGCAGAATAAGAAATAGAACGAACGTAGAATATTATGAACAAAAACTGCAGCAGCTGTTTACAACAAGCTGAGATTCCTAAGTATGTGTGGGTGGAGAAGACGGGCAACATTCTTAAACATGCCTGTGCTAGCCAACATGTGCAGATGTTAGGAGTAAGAAAATTTTAAATGATAGCTTCCCCACCAAATTCACTTTTATTCCAGGTTTCAGATGCCAAAATAAAAGTTTTCTAAAGAGTAAGTTCCAGGGCATATTTTACAACATAAACCTATGAAGAATTTTTCCCCTTATGTGTGCAGAAAAGAAAAAGGCTACATTTTTTTTTTCATTTTTTAAAGTTAAATACAAAACTTTACAGATCTTCCACCATCAGAAGTTCCTACATAAAGTTGAACCAATGAAAATTTAGTCCTTGCTCAAATGTCTATTAAGTGTGGCATATTTAGTCATCTTTTAGTGGAGCTACTGTATTATAAATAATGTGCAAGTGCACGGGCCTCATTTCTTCATTGCATTTAAAATATCCTTTGAATAGGATCATAAAACTGAATTATCATATCAGAACTATAACAGAACACAGAGGTGACAAAAAGCCTGGTTTAGCCAAAGTGTGTTGCTAGCTTCTTTAAACTGATGAAAAGATTGCAGGAAAACATATCTGTTTGTTGAAATTTCTTTTTGACCTGGAACTTGACTTCTTAACTAAGAGATTCCAACAGGATAACGTGTTAGAAGTTTAGTAGAAATTAACAAGAACTTTGTACCATTATTTGAAAATAGCAAAACCATCAGTCTGCCACTGTTGACAATTTCACAGCTGTTCTGAAGAAAAAAGGTATTATTACTAATTTCACGGTTGTTATGAAATTGATACACGCTAGATCTTAGTGCACATCACTACCCTAGAGCACTAACTGAACGCTAAAGATATTTGCATGCTGCAGTTAAGCTAAGTGCTGTCTAAGAAACACCAATGGGAGATTTAAACAGAAATTCCAACTATTACCTAGGTCAAATATTGCTGAAAGGAAAACAAAGAAAGCGTTACATGAAGACGATCTTGTGAAGAAATTGAACTGGAAGTAGTGAAGAGTTAATAACAGCAATCAGTTTCACTAGCTACTAACAGAAATACCTGTTAATTAAAAACAGATGAATACACAAATATGGTAGGTTAGCCCTAGATCTATCTGTGTATACTATACAGAGGAATGAGAAATTTGCAGAAAATAAAATATATCAAGCATTTAATTAATAGCAACTGATTCCAGTAACTGACACCTCAGTATAAGGCACTGTCTGTCAAAACATACCAGAAAATACTCAAAATGACGCTATGAAACACCTACACAAACATATATATAACAATATCCAGTTAGAAGAAAACACTAGAACTACGCCTTGAAAATACAGAAAACGGTGCTACTGAAATGTACTTTACTATAGCATTGGTAATATTACTCATACTTCCATTTTAGCACTGCAAAAAGTACAAATAATTACATCAAGAAATAGGGTTCCAATGTACGAGACCTGCTCCAAAATTAATGTCTCCCGTTTTATTCTGTTAGCCACGATGTCAGAGGTGGGTGTTGGTGCTATGGTAGTAGAAGTTCAACCTTCCCACCAATATCATGTTACATTTTGTTGCGATGTGACAGATGGCAGCAAAGGGGCATTTCATCAATGAAGTGCAGATGAAGCAAAGCTGCGTCACTGAATTTCTCCATGTGGAAAAACTGGCACCCACTGACATTCACTGACACCTAGTGAACACTTACGGAGACCAAACAGTGGGTGGTGCACTTCAGCACTGTGACAGTGGGTTACTCCCACTGGTACAGATTTTTATGAGCGCAGTATGAAAGCTCTTGCTCATCACTGATGAAAATGCATAGCTCACGGTGGTGACTATGCTGAAGAAGAGTGCTTTGTAGCTGAAAATTTGCTCTGTCAAATAGTGCTATTCTGCCCTTCATACCTGTTGTAACTTTAAAAGAAATAAATAGCAGGCACTACATTTGGAGCAACCTACATATTATTAGCATCACTACCAGTTTTTAAATTGGCAGGGTTGAAAGGGAAGATCCACACTTGGACCATGGACAAATGTACATTTTTTTTGGTTTACATTTGATGGCTTGCCCTGCATTATCTCTAAACTACGTCTGGATATTAATATTAAATGTTAGTAGATAGATTTGAATAAACAGAAATGTTCTTCCTGTTTTAATAAAATATGAACCACAAAGTAAACAGTGCAGATGAAGAATAGAAGGTTCATTTAATAAGTGACAGGGATCTTGAAAAGCACTGTGCATATACACTTCTTTATTGTAATTTACCTGCAAATAAACAATCTTCTGAAACACATCTTCTCTCATGCTCATCTCCACATCAAAATTGGAAAGCTTTTTGTCAGCTTCTGTACTTGCTAAGCGTACTTCTTTGTCAGGTGAGACATGCTGGGGAAAATCCAACATGCTTCTTTCCACTGTTTAAATAAAAGGCAGTGAGCACTTAAAAGGCTAAAAACATCATGGACAAAGAAACGTTCCCTCCCCTCTTCTGATATTTATAGAAGATTAAAAAAAAAAAAACAAGTATCCAGAGCAACCAGATGCTTAAATTAGGCTTGAAGGACATGAGTTAACATAAAATTGAATGAGTCATGGGACAGAATTGCGTAGCATTATAACAAATCAACATTTTACAAAAATAATCCATTACCTAAGACTAATTACCACTTTTGTACTTCTGTGAAGTCAACTGAAGGTTGCATAAATAGGATACAAGATTTTTGGAAGATATAACATTTGCAAGTAAAGACTGACAATGTTTCATAGCAGACAAAGAGGCTTCCATACTAGCTTTTAAAGTGAAGTACTCTGAATCTTTCAAACACGCCCATCTGTCCTGAACTTGTTTTTGAATTGGTACAAGAGAAGAGTGTCAAATCACCATCTTCATCTACATATTTAAGAGAAAACAATCTGGTAACAAAAAGATGTTATATATTCTGAACTTCCAGAAATTGTAAACTACTGATATTTTTAGAATATTCTTTTGAGATTAAGTAAAATCTTACTTATTAAATACTACTTTATCTTTCTAAGGAATAGAAGTGCTAAATAGAAATGAATTGTTTTGACTAGCTGAATTAACTTAAGTCAATTATAATTTCATTCTCCACTCGCAAAAATGATGTTTTAAATTAATGATATCTTAACATAACGTTGTAAAAACTCTGTAAAACAGTAAATTTTATTTACTCTGAAGTTGTTTATAAAGCACAGAGATCATTCTGAGTCCTTCAGAAACCTTCAGAATGCACAAGAGGGCATATGGTTCCTCTTAAAAACCATTGAAAACTCTTTTTTCTCCTCTCCTGTTCTCAGACCACTGTGGTTGAAAACAACAAATTTAATTCTGGCACCTTCTAAGGATAACATAAGGGCTGTTGTAACATGCATCTCCTCAGTTCATGAACTCCAGTTATCGGGGGAATATTTTTCATGCACCTGAGAAAGGGATAAATGGGACTAAAAATCCAAGATAAATCATGCTGTGTTAACATATTATATGCCATGAGCTATTTCAGAAATAAGTCCTGGTAATTTCACATACAGCTTTGATAATGGCCTTGAAAGGTTAAACATGACCCAATTCAGCAATGGCAATGTAGAGAAGAAAGTACATCTCAGACAACATGTGACTTTCAGTGGCTCTGCTTAGAGGCTTATGGCCACTATTTTCTGAATAAAACAGATCTGCCTTCTAATTTAATTTAAAGCACGGAGGTTTATACATAGACAGAATGACTTAGAATATTTATACCAAACACATTTATACAATTAAATCTGAATCTGCCCGGAATCTGTTTGGATGAAGATTAGTCAGTCTATCTGCCAGCATCACTTCCAGTTAATTCACTGGATGTAACCTAACTGTGAAGTTAAGTAATGTGAAAGCAACAGACTAATATTATAACACAATCATTTGTGCTACAGGCTGTTCCTTTCTGGTAGATGAAGATTGAGCTCCATGCCAGAGTGCCTGTTTTCAGCACTTCTCTTGCAACTGCAGGTTTTTTTCTTCAGAGAATTTAAGAGAATTTGATATTTTATTACACAGACTACTACAAACATGCAACCAATGTATTATAGGTTTTCCAAAACAAAGCCACCACATATTTTTATTGCTCCTGTCTCCTCTGAGGATTATTATCAAGTCAATTGAATGAGTTGTGTTTGGCCATACACTGCATCCGTATGTTGGAAAGTCTTGTTCAGAACAGACTAGATGTGATCACAAGACCAACACCTCTCCTGCACTGCTTCAAGTCCTCATAGGACATAATGTAAAAGTGTGCAGGTAAAGTATTCTTTTATTGAAAATACATTCACAAAATTCCTCCATTCTCATCCACTACCTTTTCTCCACTAACAGTTCATCAGTCTTTCCATTGTTACATTTGAGTTGCCCATCTCAGTCAGATTCTACAGCAATTGAGATAGGCGCTGCTTATCAGGCTTGAAAATGCACTATGGAAAAAAAAAAAAAAAATCACAGAAAGCATACACTAACCTGCATATTCTACTTCTATATCTGCCAAAGCCCGGACAGTATTTTCATGTGTCACTTCTTCAATATTAAGCTTCCCAACCACATCATATACATGTTTTGTCTTCCTGATTAGTTCTTCCGTTCTTGTTCTAATTTGCTCTGGTGACAGGTCCCATCTCAAAAGATTTCGGCCTGATGCTATGTAGGAAGAAGCCTTGAGCTGGTTAGTGATTTCTGCTCCTAATGTCATTCTCAACAAAAGCCGAGGCCCAATGGACCTGAAAGAAGAAAAAAAGAACTTTTCAGAAAGACTCCAGTTCATGAGAAGGTTTATAGTAAATATTAAATAGGCAGCAGACCTTTAACAACCACAAAGTATTTTTATACAAGTAAGAACATATTCCTACTTAAAATCATGTGTTATTTGTCCATCAGGAGCATTCACAGCTATTATTATTTAAAATTAATTTTAGGTAAATCAGAGGTTTGTCTTACACCCTTTTCCATACAGTGCCAAATATGAGACAGAGGCAAAAACTTTGATATTGAAAAGAATAGACTGATTTACTATTTAATCTTCTAAGAAAAACAGAATTTCAGTTACTGAAACTTTACAGACAGTATTTGCATTTTTGAAATTAGGAATAAAATCTACATTGATTTGCAGATTATGATGGACGAGAACTACAAATATGCATACAATAAGATTAAAAAAAAAACCACCCATGTCTGCTTGTGTTCACTGTAACAATTTCATATTTGTATACACGTCTGCCACGTAAACAGCCATAGGAAGAAAACTTATAGTTGTTTCTCTGTTGAAAATTTCCTCCTAATTTTTGTAGTTCCTATACATGTTGCTTCATTCTAATGTCAGAAGAGGATGCAAGCTAACTGCAATATACATACTATCAATCCTGATTTGTATACATGAAATATAATTCAGCATTTGTTAGCAGAACAATTCAGATATGTATCTGATCATAGCTGTGCAGTGCAATTACTGGCTGACTTTTCAATAATGCTTGTGATAATACTAAAAAGATATATCTTAAATCAATGAATCCAAATAAAAGTCAAAAATAGACTGGCTTCCACACTCCCACCTCCCTGGACTCAAAAAAGCAACACTCAGCTTTGCTGTATAAAGGAGAAGTAGGCAGGTTTGGGCAGCTGACTGAAACTGAGCTAGCAAAAACCCACAGTCAAAAACATATCTCAATAATATCTCAGTTACATATAAATTATTTGCTGAAAGACATAACAAATTGATAGTACTTAAAAACAGCTTGCATTCATGAAGTAGAATGCCACAGATTTTAGTATTTTAAGAGACCAGCTCACACCTTCAGAAAAGTAACAAGGACCAGATCTCTGAGTTAGTAAGAACAGTTCTGGATGGCAGGGGCTAATTATCTGCCTTCCAGTTTCATTCATATAATTTGAAAACCAAAATCATATATTGTTATGGCAATAATGACAACTTTTGACTTTCAAACATAACTAAAGAAATATAAGAACACACAGATTGCTCATTACTAGAAAAGTTTTTTTTTGGTTTTTTCTTTTTACGTCATTTTGTATGAAAAACCTTTTTCTGTTAGCATCAATCAATTGCCTGCACTAATTTTATAGCACAACAAGTCTGGTTGTGTAATTAGAAAGGTTTTGGCATAATACTGCTTACAGAGAGCTTACATAAAAGGACGGGCAATTGTGGACTGAAGGAAAAGCAAAGCAGATCAGCAAAGTGCTAGCAACCCAAGAAGAGCCACATGCAGAGCTTCTGTTTGAAGGAAAGATTTCAAATAAAAGGTCTCCCTGGCCAAAAAGAGGAATTTCCTAGATATGGCCTAATCAAAGTTACTCATATAGGACATAAACAAAAGGCAACATCCCTAATCCACATTTAATGCTAAGATTTTTTTCCCCTTGTTATTATTGTTTCTTCAAACCCTCCCATACCAGTGTAGAGAAGATGCTTCCTTTTAACTTTTACTGGCATACAGAAATATAACCCTCTATAATATTAACTACCAAACTCTGAAAAGAAAGCCTGAATAAAAAGCATTCCTTCCATCTCCTCTCTCTCCAATACAAACTCAGATTTGACATTAACGTGTCACCAGCTTCTCTGCTGGACTACTGCAAGTTCGAATCTCATCTAGAAGTTTCTAATAAATGAAGCTACTTTCATGAAAACAAAAGGACAAGTGTTAGCAATCTCAGAATGAAATAGTTTCCGAGAATCCAGAGCTACTGAATTCTACCCTGAATCTATGAATCTATTACAGAACAGCACTTCATTAAGTCTGCTTCCCACTGGACTGGGCTATGTCAGTCTTTAACACACTGCACCTCTGACACAGCCTCATGGATGCTGAAAGGGAACCTCCTCAAAGCAGTTTCTGAACTCATCCTTTTCACCCTGCAAAGGTTGTCAGAAGGAATATGAAATGTGCCAAATTAAAGTCAAAATAGAAATGAAACAGAATCAAAGGAAAACAACAACCTGAAAAAAATAAAAGTTGATGGCTATGCTAAGGATATAAGGCTGATATTCTTTTTGAAGGGAACATACAGCTTTATGTAATTCATTACTTTCACATACAGAAAACACAGCTCTGCTACTGTCCAACAACACAGTCCCAGAAACAATGATTAAATAGTCACGGCAACATTTAATTTCAGCCTGTCAAACAAGCTCAATTAATAAAGCTGGGCAAGTTTAATTAATAAAGAGTCCCTAATTGCTGCTAAGTACTTCTTTTAAGCACACAAAAAAAGATTAGACCACCTGATTTTCTTTATAGACCAGCTAATTGCATGGTGGAACACATAAAAATCAATAGCTTCATAAATGATTGGCATAAATGCCATCAAGTGATTGCCTATGCCCACTAGAAACAAGTAAACACAGAAAACTGGCTTTGTCTTGCAGTGCTGATACTTTGCCTCCTCCTGATGCAATAAAGCAGGCATTCATGTAGAACAAAGCCAGTGAAAACTCAGAAGGACTCAAAAGTCTCACTAAACCAATGTGGGCTTTCAAAAATGATATAATAACATTTCAAGTAAAAACAATCACTATATGCAACCATTAAACACAATTCAAACTGACATTTTAAAACACACACTGTTACTTTGCTGCCAGTCGTATTTTGGGCCAATGTGACTCACATCAGAATAATGAAAAGCTGCATGCAACTGAAGTATGTGCACAGGTGAAATCATATTCCAGCTATTTCTTTTAGTGGATTAGCATTTCATATTTGTTGTTTACTTAAAATTGTAATCAAATGCCCAAAACTTCAAATACCACATGATAAAATTGAGAATGTCTTATTTGTTCAAGAGGGAAGCATAGAAATGATAGCAGTGTAAAATTAAAGATTAAACAGAATATAGAGACAAGAAAGGAGAACATTGCTAAAATAATAATGTTTCAAAGATGCTCTGCAGCTTTATTTGTCATGTTACTAGAAAATGTGACTGTAAATTGTGCCACTGAGAGAAACCTTAACTTCCGAGATACAAACTGGAAAAGAAATTAAATAGATCCTATTAATAATAGTAGGAACCAGATGAAGCAGCAAGTAGTGTTCTTCAAAAAGTAAATGAAGCAACATGCCGTGGTTATTATATAAAAGGATTGGTTTTGGTAAATGGCAGCAGCATTATAGAGGAGCCAACCATTACTCAGACTATGCAATAAGAAAATGATTCAGTTTAAATTAGGCAGAAGAATAAACAAACGTAGGTCTGTAAAGAAGATTACGTGTATACTGCAATTATCCCATGTGGCCATGGATATGCTATTGCCAGCGCATGAACTGACCAGTTCAGTCTTTCAGACATTACATTTAATTGTCTGCAGTGCAATGTGGATCTGTTGACATATCTGAACAAGTATGGGTTATGGATCAGGTCCACAACCAGCATTAAGATATTCCTCTTCCTTCCCACTCCATTCTCTACCACTTAATTCTGCCCTGTACACGACTCCATCTGGGATGACAGCATAACTACTGGCAGGATTGTTCTTCAAAAAGGGACAAGATAACATACAGGTGAGAAAATGAATTATAGAATGGCTTTTTCTGGAAGACATCTTTAATATCACCTATTTCCAACTCCCCTGCTGTAAGCAGTGACAAGTTGCCCAAAGCCCCACGCAGAGTGGCTCTGAACACCTCCAGGGGCAGGGCAACCTTTTCCAATAACTCACCACCATAGTAAATAACTTTTTCCTTACATCTAATTTAAACAAGTCTAAATTTAGAACTTGCCCTGCCACCACAGTCCCCGACAGAGTCCCTCTCCCTTTTCAGGTAAGTCCCCCTGAAGTACAGGAAGGCCGCAATGAGGTCTCCCCAGAGCCTTCTGTTCTCCATGCTGTGTAAGCCCAGCTCACAGAGAGCTTGTCTTTGTAGAGAGCTGCTCCAGCCTTCTGATCAGCTTTGCGGCCCTTCCTCTGCACGCACTCCAACAGCTCTTCATCTTTTTTATGCTGGGGGCCCCAGGTCTGGACACATTACTGTGGGTGGGGCCTCACGAGGGCAGAACAGAGGGGGACAATCCCCTCCCTCACACTGCTGGCCACTCCTTTGATGCTGCCCAGTGTACATCAGGCTTTCCAGGCTGCAATCACACACTAGTGTCCCATGCTCAATCCTTCAGCAACCAACACCCTGAAGTCCTTCTCAACAGACTTACACTCAAGCCATTCTCCCCCCAGCCTACGTCTGTGCTCTGGATTGCACTGACCTAAGTGCAGGACTGCACCTGGCCTTGCTGAATGCCATGAGTTTTCCGTGGCCCCTTTCAAACACATCCAGGTCCCTCTGGATGGAATCCCTTCCCTCCAGTATGATGAATGCACCATGCCTGTTAATGCCATCCACAAAAAGACAAAAAAATGGACCAGGCCAAACTTTTTTTCTGTTTATCCATAATGTGTAGCTTCAAAACAGTTATGCTAGCATAAAAAATGGATGAGAAGATTTCCAAAAGCCATCTAAGCCTGCACCATTGCCTGAAAATACATAAGATGCATGAGTTTAGTTGAGCAAAAAAAGCCTCTAGATGACTGCTATCACTAATGACAATTTCTAACAAAAGCAGGGGTAAGCTGTAAAAGCTTAGTAGCGACTTCTAAAACAGGATTTTTAAACAGAAAACAAAGCTTCCAAGTTGCAGACTGCAATCACTGCTATTTTTGCTACAACATCAGGTAATTTATTTTGCCAACAAATCTAAAATTTAATTATTTGCTGCTTCTGGAAAATACGAATACAGTTTGATTTTAGAAAGGAGGAGGACTTTTATTATACTCTACTACAGCAATATAACAGCTAACATAACTGCTGCAAAGATGAGTAAAGCAATTAAGTTTATGGGCTGATTTTTAACTTGTGCAGTAAATACTTTAAACATACTAATCATTTATGTAAGCCTGGTTTCGTTCAAAAACAATTTTCCACATCTGGAAGATGCCAAGCAACCCTTTGTAACAATGCACTGTTTAACAAAAAAGCCTCAGACTGCGAAGCTGAAGTAGCAAAGCAGCAGCTTTAGAAAATGCAAACATGAAAACCTGCAACCGTGATCCTACTACTGATGATCACTTTATAACGGATTCAAGTTTGCAGTCTCATTTAACCCTGACTGCAAATGGACGGAATCGTGGAACTGCTTGGGTTGGAAGGGACCTCATAGATCAAGTTCCAAGCCCTCTACGATTCTGTCCAAAACTCATTCTTTGATCATACTTTCAGTTTTCAAATTAATCTTTACCTAAGCAGTGTGAGTTACACTGACCAGTAAGAATTTACAGACTAACAAAACGTATTTACAAATGTGTTTCTGGGAATATGTACAGACAGATTTATTGCACATACTCATAGACCTGAAAGTTCCATGTAGCCATGCAGAAATCTGACTGTATCAGCTTTGTTGAAAACTATGTAGATTGCTCTGAAAGTAATGCCTCTATTTATTTCTGTGCAAACTACAACAAATACAAAGAGAACAAGAACACTGTTTGACAGAGAAAATTCTCAGCTACAAAGCCTGTTTTTCAACACAGTCACCACCATGAGCTATGCATTTTCACCAGCAATGAACAGTCTGCCTGTTGTGCTCATAAAAATCTGAACCAGGGCAGGTGACCCATCGTCACTGTCACCACTGCTGAAACACTGCACCCACCGCCTCACCGTGTGCATGTCCACTGTTTGGTCTCCACAAACATTCAGCAAGTGTCAGTGAATGTCAGTGGGTGCCATTTCCTTCACATGGAGGAATTCAATCACAAACCTTTGCTCCACGTGCCCTTCCATGTCAGACGCCATTCTCTCAGACTGACCTTCTGCTGCCATCTGTCACAGCAACTATACGCAGCATGATATTGGTGGGAAGGTTCAATCTCTACTGCCATATCATCAATATCTGCCTCTGATGTTATGGCAAAATAGAATAAAACAGGAGCCATTATTTTTGGAGCAGCCATTCACTCCTTATGAAAGATCTGGGATAACAGTTTTGGGGGTAAAGCGGAAGCCAAGAAAGGAGATTAAAATAAGAATAGAAGAAGCAAGGAGAGAGGCAAAGATGCAATAATTCAAGTGGATTAGCACTGAATATATTCCCACAGGTTATATTTAACAAAACGTGTGGGTTTCTTGCACAAACAAAACCACCAGACACATCATCATCATGTAAAATACAACGAATACATCTTTCAACTTGTAATTTACTTTACGTAGCACTGCAGGAGCACCTAATTTAAAAATGAGAGGACCATTCTGTTCTTTCAAACTCTTGAAATAGCAGATTTTAGTAAAACAACAATTCCTTGTCTTGCCGGCTGCAAGAAGCACTGAATGCCGGAAGCATTGTGAATCCGGAGACCATATTCATCAGGTGACCTCAATCTGCACTCACAAGGCGTCGGTGTTTCAACGCCACCTTGTGGTCTTGTTTAAATAATAGAAAAAGGCACGTCCATTAATGCCGTCTGAAAACTGACAGTTTGCCTCAGGAGCAAATATTTAATACATGAACAATATGCCATATGCTGGCATTTCCCTGTGAGTGCTACCAAACATATATAACTGGTAACAGACAGGCATGATTTAAGTAAACCTTGATAACAACCAAGCCTCATGTTCAATCACAGAATCATAGAATTGCTCAGGTTGGAAAAAAACTTGAAGATCATCAAGTCCAACTGCAACCAAACCATACTACCCCAACAACCCTCCGCTAAATCATGTCCCTAAGCACCACATCCAAATGGTTTTAAAACATATCCAGGGGTTCAATGGCACATTTTTTCCTTTTCATTTTTTTCTTTCTTTCTTTCTTTCCTTCCTTTTTTTTTTTTTTTTTTCTTCCTGTAAACGAAGACCTACTTAAGTTAAAAAGCATTTCAGAAACGGTACAATGAGATTTCAGCAACAAGTAACACAATTTGGATGCACTGCAGTAGGTCTGTGTAATCTGGATGGGTTTTAAGATGCAAATTAAATAGACAAAATTTGTGTAAGTTCTTTGCTTGTATTTTAAATATATCTCTGCTGTTTCAGTTTTGATTCAGATTTAAGCAAGAAATATTTTTTTATTTTTTATTTTAGAGCAAAGTCAGCAGAAGACTGAGTAACACCAGATAGGGAAAAAAAACAAAAAAAAAGTCCAAGAAAGAACAAAGTACAACTATATCACTCAGAGTTAAATCACAGCATTATTTCAATTGAGAATAAGGAATGGGACCACAGCCACAGAATTTAAGTAATGACTTTTCCCTGCTGGACAAACACTTTTGAAGTCATGATTACACTTCACTTCTCAATCCTTTCATTAGTTTGGCTCTTGACAGCGTCTGGAATGGTGAATACATGCCTTGAATTCTTGAGTGATTTTCCTTGGCAAAGTACTTGGCTCTGTGTCATGACAGAGTTTGGGACAGACAGATCCCACAGTGGCAAGAGGACAGCATATTTTGTATTTCCTAATCTAAAGTTCCGTAACTGTTAACGAGAAACTTACTCTTGTAGTCACATAGCATCATGGCGTACTTCCATAGCTGCACACTTTGCTTGAAGACACTTAAATAGAAAGCTGAGAGACATGTGCATACAGACTGCAGGTGAAACCTACACTGAATTTGATGCAGGAGCCATTTTTCAGGTATCTTCTACTACACAAAACACAGTGAGAATAAAAGCATTTCCAGTTCTCTCACATACTGTTGCATAAGCACTATCACGCCTGCAATCTAACACATGCAAAGTCCATGCCCTGTTGTGCAAACACCACACACTGCTACCACCAGGACAATTCAGTACATCAGTGTAATCAGCTAACAAATTAAAAATAGCTTTTTGACTCCACTTAAAAAGAAGGCAGTACAGCAAGACAGAGAAAAATATCAAGGAGGGTTTCTAAATATGCAAGGCAAATACATTTAACACATACTGGAAAAGAGCCTCTTTGACAAAAAAGAGATTCATAACTTAGCAACCTACTGGAATTCTTTGCAGGTCTTTTAAGTAGACAGGGGTCAGCTCGTGTCAACTGTTTGATTTCCAAAGACATTTGACCAAAAGGTCTTCAAAAAAATGACACCGCTGTGAGATGAACAAGAACATCATCTTAAAAAGAAACTGTTAGAAGTTTCTTTTTGTGTGTTAAAACTTGAAAGAAACAGAAAAATGGAACTCGGTGACCTGCATAGTTCTGGGTTGGGTTCTGTAGTCCTCAGCAAATCCATACCTCACCTAGAAAAAGGTGGGACTCGTGAAATTATGGCAGTTACTGATGATAGTACATACAAAAATATGGGGCTGAGCAAAGGTGTAAGGAAGACCAGAAGACTGTAACAGGTGAAGCACACACATACTATGTGCAGTTCTGATGCTCCCAGCCATTATAAACTCTCCTGGTTTTTATTCTTCCACTTGTGCAAATCCCTTTCCTCTTCTGCCAACCTAATAATGACCAATGAGAGATTAATTCCACTCAAAGAACAACTAGATGGGGATTCTTCCCTGACAGAAACAGACAAATATAGGAAGTTTTTAGGAAAGTTATACAAACACAAACAGCACAGAGAAAATGAACAGTGATCAGTTCTTCGCCTGCTATTTCTGACACAACTCAAGAAGAGATCAAACAGTTATAAGAGGAAAGTTCAACATAAAAATGCATTGGCAGGATTTATTATTATTATTACTATTGTTGTTATTATTAATTATTTCACAAAATCGTATGATAACTGTCTTTTGTGTTGGCAAGTCCCCAAAACCTACATGATATGGCATGGGACTGTTCTGAAAAGTTACAAATGTTTGTCCCATCATATACACTTTCCTACATTTGATCTTCAGACTTCTGAAATAACCCAAAGCAAATCTTCTCAAGCCTGGCATTTCACAGAACTATAGAACATCCCAAGCAACCCACAAGAATCATCAAGTCCAAGTCTAATACAGGACCAATGAAATTTCAAAGCCAGTGTTTGAGAGCACTGTCCTAATGTTTCTGAACTGCAGCAGGCATGTGATTGTGCCCACTGCCCTGAGGAGCCTTTTCCAGTGTTCTAGTGCCCAGCAATCCACCAGTGAAGAACGTTTTTCTAACACTCAACCTCCCCTGATACAGCTTCCATGGTTACTTATCCCAGAATCATAGGATGGCTTTGAGTTGGAAGGGACCTTGAGGATCATCTAGTGTCCCAACTTGTTTCTTTACAGAGAGAATGTCTGAGCTATGTCCTCAAAAAATGTTATCTGCACTGATTTTTTGTGTCATCCAACAGTTAGCCCATAGGTTTAATTCAGACCCACAAAATGCTTTCAGTCCTGACATACTTGTCATATCAGCAGGTCCAGGGAACAATTCTCAGCAAGCACTGCTGAGAAGATAAATTGTTTTTGTAGATCCTGTTGCAGTTAAAAAGGTGGCAGCTCTTACTTTTGTCCCTAGGAGACAAGTGCTGATGGGCACACACAGGAGGTTGTGTAGCCCCCGTAGCACAGGGAAAATAAAAGATGTCCTGAGTGTCCTGTCTGGACCTTACTGTTGCTGGTCTTGGACCCTGTTGGACCTGGCACTTTAAGGAAAGCGTACACATGCAGTATGGTCACAAATAATCAGATACAAGAAAGTGACTGTAAGAAGTTTTCGGATTTCCCTGCCATCCCCCTGACTCTTCCCCCAACCCCTCTTCCTGCTGGTTTGATTCCCTTTTCATGGGAAAAGTCAGTGTACAGAGTATCTTTCCAGAAAGGAAACCTACAATTAGCCCTTAAGTGCAATTTTTAGGTTCCCCCTCCCTTTCTTTTATTAATTATTATTTCTTTTTTTCCCCTAGACTCTATATAAATCTTCCTTACAGCTCAAAATTTGATTTTGAAGATTTTGACAGAAAGACTCTAGAATCACAAACCCTGCAGAATTATTTCAGGGTAACAAAATTATTTAAGTCACATTTTCCACTTCTGCTTTTTTTTCCATTACACATAATAGCCTCAGAAAGTAAAGAGTCTACTGTGCTGACTTCACTAATATATGCCTTAGCCTGCCTTTTTCTACACATTTAGTTGAAATATGTTAATCTTCAAATTCTGATAGGGAAGGTACTCAACTGGAGATAATCTCCTTCTCCAAATCTATTTTTAAATGAACTATTCAAATGTTCAATGCCATTTTATCTAACATAAGACACGCAGCTTGAAACTTCCTACAAACTCAATTTTTAATCTCACATTTAAAACGCTTTGACTAAAAACATCACCTGAGAATGTTTGCTGTTCAATAACCGTGTGCTTCTGAAACCTGGAGGTCTCTATCTGGATTTTGAGATCACTCTTTTTTGTGAAACAATTACTTGGGCGCACTTAAATGATGACTGACCGAAAAAAAACCAAACCAAAAAAACCAAACAAACACTGCACTGACCATTCTTAGATGTACTTATGATGACAAGTGACAAAAAAAAAAAAATCAATTCTGAAATGAAAATCAATCCTTCCTTACTACCTACAGAGAGAGATATCTTCAGTTCCCTAACAAAAATTGCAAGAACAGATCTTTTTTTTTTTTTCCCCCTCCATAACAGAATAACTTCCATCCTGCAAATATTTATTTTTATTTTCATTTTTTTCCCTCTTTTTTTTTTTTTTTGCTTTGTTTTGTTTTGTTTGTTTGTTTGGAATACCTTCAGGACAAAGAATGTCAGTCAAGACATCATTTTGGATTGACACACAATGGGAAACAATGAAAATGACTGTATGAAAAGAACGCAACCAAGGCGACCAACTGACTCACAGCAGCGGGAACACTGTGAAAAGACGGATTTTTAATCTCGTTTTCTAACGGCTGGGACCCCCAACCCTAACTCAGCCCGAAGAATCGCCCGAACTGTGGCGGAGATGACAGCCCCCGGGACCAGACACGCCGTGCGCAGCCCGCACCCAGCTGTCATTTCTCAGCAGCGGTGAGCAGCCATCTCCTCCCATCACCCTGCAGCTCAGATCCACGCTCACCACCGCAGCTCACTCAGCGGCAGCCCGCGCCCATCAGCCCGGCCCTCGGCCCGCAGTCCCCGTGCCCGGAGCACGGCGCAGCTCCTCCCTTCCCTTTTTCACCGCTCGCCGACGCTCCCCCGGCCGCGCCCGGAGGCAGAGCGCTCAGCGCGGAGAAGGCGCTCCTTCCCTCGCCGTCAAACCCTCCGGCACCGCGCCCGTCTCACGCCTCACCCCGCACCCCCGGCAGGAGGCGAGCCGAGCTACCCGCCCCCGGCCATTGTCTCCCCGCGCTCCCCACCGCAGCTCCGCGCGGGCCGCCCCGTCCGCGCCGCCCACCCGCGCGCCGACGGTGTCCGGAAGGCCGGCGAGCCGCGGGGCCCGAGGGCGTCGCCGGGGCACGCCGTCCAGCCCCGGCCCTTTTGTCTGCCCGGCCTCGCGCGGCGCGGCCGGGGAGCATCGGCAGCGCGGGGCCGCGCCGGGACGGCCGACCGGAGCCGAGGG